>OX456997.1:23942774-25142774 GCA_949752705.1 Callimorpha dominula
GGTAGTCTAGACACAACGGGGCTGACCAGTATTGATTTTTCATCTTACAGCATCTTGTTGATCTGTTCTAATATTTTATAACACATGCTGGGTAGGTTTTAGTATCCTAATTCATTTTCTTCTTACCTTCACATTCTACAATCTTTCCTTTTATTGAATATAAACAGTAATGTAACTCTAAAATTCTGTGTGCCTATCAATGATACATATTTAACCTTCATAACAACGTGTAAAAATTATTAAACAAGAAGAAACAATATTTTTGGGTTTAGTGTCTAACTGTTACTGCATTTTCTATTTTGGAACTTACGTCAGTTTGTTTTATAGCATAAAGAAATAATTTGTACACGTCAAATGTTGTGCAATATTTTGCAACACTTTAATTTGTATTTTTTCTAACTTGTTTTTATTTTATCTATGTGTCGTTGAAATTGAATTAAAAGATATGAAACACGGTTCATTATGAAGATAAATATTAATGTAGTCTACCTTTAATGATGCTTGTTAAGAATTAGTCTTTTTAAAGTTGGACGACCAAGATTGTTGTAAGACAGCCTTTGAACAGTTTATGGTCTATTTCGTTTAATGTAAGGTTTAAATATCTTGCTGATGGGTCTTCATAAATGCCATTTAATTTTTATTAACAATATATTTACTGCTCAACTCGTGATTTCTGTCGTAAATTTATTCAGATAAATATTTATTTAGTATCATGTTATGCAGTGTCACGTCCTCCCTCCCAGGAAGGGCAAAAAAAAATTTAAAATTTTCGTAAAGAGTCACTATTGGATGTTTGAACGCATGTTAATTGTAGTATTGTAGAATGGTTTGTACTTTTCAATCTTTAACTGAATCATGAGTTTTTTTCAATCTAAAACCAGAACAGCATAACAATTTTTTTTTTGTATAAAAATATTCATCTGTTCACTTTAAATTCCAATTTTAAAGTTACATTTCTAAAAGTTAGAATAATCAAAAAACTTTTCATCATTGTGTCATTTGGAAACGGCTTAGATTTCAAGTAACCACGTGTCTTTTCAATCCGTTTTGCAAGTACGGTCCCAAGTCACGCGAAATCGCCATAAACTTAGCTTTTTCCTGTTGCTCCCCTTTATTATAACCTTTATCCAGTCGGTGACTGCGTATATTTTACGGAGATATACCTATAAGACATATTGCACACCCGTTTCTTATAATGTCATTTTTTAAATTGCGATTTAAACGCATCATCACTACATATTATAAAACATAGTCCCCGTCTGTCTGTTTTCCCCAATAGATAGAGCCATTCATGAGGAAGGTTTAGGTAAATAATTTGTTAAGATTTTGTGGGAATTGGTCGAAATATGATGATTGTTGAAGATGTCTCTGTTACCCGTGCGAAGCCGGTGTGGGTTGCTATTATATACCTAATATTTTAATAGGTCAGAATGTAACACTTCAACAAATCTTGAATAATTTTACGGGCAACCCTCTTAAAGCCATCATTAAGCAGGCCGTATGTATAATTGACAAATAATTATTAATATTATTATTTTATGAACTAATTTAAAATAACCAATTCTGTGAATCTCAATGGTAAGCGGTTAGGAAGTTTTAGTTAATGTATAACTCTAAACAAATTAATTCAGCAGTCGTAAGTATTTAACTTATTATGTGTTTCCACGACTACTGTATTAAGCATGTTTGTATGATGCTAGGTTTTTTATCTATGTACAGTTTAAAGTTGCCCATAATGCACGAAAAATTGATATTTTTAAAAGATTGTACACTTCGTTTATTTCTTAATTTGAATTTTTTTTCAAATACCAAAATCAAAATCAAAATAATTTATTTCAATTAAACCCATTGTAGGTAATTTTGAATTGTCAGGAGGAGTCAGTCAGTATGAGTCGGTCGTGCTAGTTGCCTGTTCCAAAACGTAGATCCTATGGAGAAGAACAGACAAGAAACTCCAAGGACACTCTTTTTCAACATGGTTTTTGATTTTTTTTTAACAAAGTTACCTTCTTAAGAAAAAACCCTCGATTATTTAATTTGTATTCCTTGAAAGTTTGGATTTTTTTTTTGTAATAACTTTGTGTTTTTCGTAGGAATTCTTTCGAAATCATTTCTTAACAGTTGCGTGACTCCGTCAGCTATCGACTTGTCGTGTAACATTTGTTTGCGGATAACATTAGCCCGTTTCTTTTTATTGCCATATATTACAGTGTACTTCTTTATTTATGTATCATCTCTGTGTATTTTTATCAAATTAAAGCGTTTCGTAAATGGCTAAAAACACTGTATTCTTCATATTTTAGTATTCTACAACTAGACCTCATTAGCATGTTCGTTTTTTGTGCATTTATATTTGGAAGACCAATAGCTTAATCTAATTCCACAATCATCCGAAAATGGTTTGCTTCCTCACGATTGTAATAATTTCTATATATCTAATATAGTAACGTAAAGAACTAGATAAAATAATATAGAAACCGAGATCTAATATATTTTGAATCTAATACTTTTTCTTAAAAGTTATTAAGAAAAAGTATTTGCAACTGCACCTGCAATATGTATCGCCGGCGCCACGTTTATTTTCCTAGTACTTGAGTACTTTCGTCATGCAGTCATCACCACATTAGGGAACGTACCCATACTACGTGACTCGTTGGGGGGGGGGGGGGGAGTGGGTTCTTCAAAATACCACGCTTGGTCACAGGGGCGGAGGGCGGCTTAAGTTTTCGTCACGTAGTCAATATCCTCTAGGGAAATCTCGTACTTTTTCGAGCTATATTCAAATATGGCGCGCAGCGTTTAGCGCTTTTCAACTTTCTCTCGGCAAAAACTGTTTTAAAACCATATTTATAAATTACTACATGAAAACTAGAGAGGGAGGAGGGCTCTTGGCGCAGATACTATGGGTGGTTAACGAGGGGGGGAGGAGTATAAAAAATTGTAACAAATGGGTCACGTAGTATGGGTACGTTCCCTTACAGGTGATCTAATGAACGAACCTTGGCATGCATACCATAACAAGTTTTAATTACATATCGTTTAGATTGTTTTAAGTGTGGTGGAATTATAGTTACTTCTGTGTTTGTGGTTCGTTTATCTGTTTTATGACAGTTTTCCTTATTGAAAGAAATTTTAAAGGTTTTGCATTAGAATTTTATTTTAATTTATGAAAGTGATTCTGATGAGTATTTTTGATTGATTTGAGTGTTACGTTGTTTTGGAACAAATAAATATTATTATTATTAAAAAAAAAAAAAAAAAATTTTGATGGATTTTATATTTTTAGTTGTAATTAGGGTATTACCCCCTGTGATGCGATTTGTAAAGACTATATCCACCACTTTCATTCTCTTGCCATCTATGGCTGCGGAGTCGGGAACACGCTGCATCATACTCATAGAAAAGTAGAGATACCAATTCTACGATCGTTCTCCTCTTGTTCCAATAGTGACTTCATTACAGGGCTTTCTTAGGTAATACTTGTTGTTTGTATTTTTGTATAAAAGGAATATCGAATATCAGTATCGTCTTTATTAGCTCTTGTCCGATTTATTAGATTTTGGTAGCGTAGCCAATTCAGAAATCTCCGTAGACATGTAGGATTCAGATCCCCGGTTTTTATTTTTTCTTCCATATTACATAAAAATATCAATTACTTAGTTAAAGGCTACTACTACTTTGTTATTGTTTTATTGTAAAATATTAAGACCTACTTAAATTAAATATATATATTACCTTAATCAACGTTCTTGATTTATGACAGCATTATTGGTAAAATCGTTTAGTTTCTTTTATTCCTTGAAAGCGTTGCGTGTTTAAGTCACCCTTTTATTTGTTTATTTACTTTATTAATGCAGATGCGACTGTACATAATATCCGCATTTTATTGCTTGCATTTTACTTCTCCATAAAAAGCTTATTTTATGAATCACTTAACCTAATTCCAAAATGATATCTCGTTTATATTTAGAGAATCTTAGTACAGGAACCGTCACCATTAGGTACAAGAACCATTTTCCTTACATGTTTTTATTAACACTACAATTAGGATTGTGGTAAATTACATAAACTAGGCTTGGGTTTAGCCGTTTCGCCACTATGCTAGCATCGCAACATTTGTTTTAAGCCTACCTGTATGATATCAAGTACCATGTTACATTCTCCCTGAATCTTTCTACAACATCTTGCACGTCTATAATAATTTAAGTCAATTTAATTACTAATTTAAATATTTGAAAATAATCTTAATATATCTGTTGTTACAGTAGTTCTCAACTCATTATTAAATTCCTTGTTACATAGCATATGGATTGTAAGTACATTATGAATTGAACACTTGATCTAAATTAAATCAGAGTGAGCCGAACTTGATCCGATGATATACGGAGCGTTGGACTCCGCACTAAGAAAACAGCAGAATCTAGGTCAGATTGTCATGTGTGCCATTCTTGATTTGGTTAAATTTAAAATATTGTATTTCGATATTTGATAATGAAATGATATGTATGATATGTACTTAGTTACTGCTGCTCATGTAGTTTTTTACATATTCTGTACTAGCAACCCGCCCCGGTTTCGCACGGGTACAAATTATACACCTTAACCTTCCTCGTGATCACTCACTCTATTAGTGAAAACTGCATGAAAATCCGTTCAATAGTTTTTCAGTTTATCGCGAACAGACAGGCAGACAGACAGACAGACAGACGCGGCGAGGGACTTTATTTTATAATATGTAGTGGTTATATTTGGAGTGCCACAAGGAACACGCCTGAGGACTCTTCCTTGTAGGACTCCAACCATACACATAAAAGAACACACGTAAAAAAGAAAAGTATGTTATGTTCAGAAACAATATTAAAAAAATATGTCACTATATTTTTGGAAAATGATACTTGATTTGAGATAGTTGATCAGAAATTAAGGCAGCGTGATTACATATAGATAATGATCATACGCACAGTACTACTAATAGGGAGACTCTTTATACAAAAAGCCACCATCCTAGTTTTAAAAGCACGTAAAGCGACTACCGATGATGTATGAAGTTCTGAGTCTGTAGTCTGTAGTCTAGTGGTTAGTGACCCTGACTTCTAAGCCAGAGGTCTGGGTTCGATTCCCACCCAAGACAAATAATTGTGTGATGAGTACGACAATTTGTTCTGTATCTGGGTGTAATTTATCTATACTATGTATGTATTTTGAAATATATAAGTATGTTTATCAGCAGTCTGGTTACCATAGCACAGGCTCTGCCTAGTTTGGAATCAGACGGCCTTGTGTGAGATGTGTGGAGTTATTATTATTATTTGCAGTATATGAAAAAAAATTCAAATCTATCTTTGAGTTTTGGCCAGTATCATTGTAATAATGTTATCCAGAGGAAATCAATTACTGAGTATAGGTTACTTTAAAAAACTTCTATTTAAAAATCTTATTTATGCAGAATGCTGTGCTTGCCGTTTTTTGCAAATTCACCTTGCTATAGCCATAAAAATATTTGAAAAATAGTATGCTATTTCTCCAATGTTGTTACGAAGACAAATTCACTTAAATTCATTTATAATACTTAATTAGTACCCGAATGAAGTTAAGTGGATACATTCAGCTGTATCTACAAACACATTAGAGGTTTACCCCAAATTATGAACTCTACAACTGTACGTCACACTATTTTTACTCCTTTATTAATAAACAACTGGGTCAGTTTAGTCAAATAAACATAAAATAATACTAACAATTTACGTTCAAACTTTTAATTATTAGTATTTTAAAGGTTTAGTACGTTTTTTAAATTAATTTCAGCGTTTCGTTCTTTGCCTACGCTCATTGGCATTGAGCCAAACTATAATACATATAACATATAATACAAGCGCATTTAGGTCCGACTGTCGCGAAAGAAATATTTATGTTCTAAACATCTAATGTATGTTTATAATTTATCCTCCTCATCTCTTGTTATATATTCTGTTATTAGTTTGTACGTTTCAAATTAAAGATTATTTTCACTTCGTATGAACTTAATTATATCCATATTATCAGCAAACTGACCCATTGTATTTATAAATTGGAAATGTAATAATATTTAATACTGAGCTGCAATCTGAGTATAAATAAAGATGAATCATGAGAATGGATTTAAATTCTCCGTTCTGTTTTCTTTGGATCAGCAGCACAAACATTTTTGAAAATATTCCATTAATCCCATAAAAACTGAAAATTCTTAAATCTTGTTATTTTGTTATTACATATATGTATAACATTAATCCTATAAAAAATATAATTTATTTATTCTATAGCATTAATGTTATAGGACAAATGCCCACATTGTATTATATGGTCTTCTGATTTCAGCAGAAGAGTTAAGATAAAAAGAACGAATTTTAGTTTTGCATTATTTAAAATCATTTTCATCCATTTATCTTTATTATTTTGTACCATAAATCTTGTAATATGGTAAGCAGCTACAACATGGATAGGTGTAGCTGCTTACCGGAATGTCTTAGTCTCTTTTGCTAATATATCGGTTAAAACAAGTAATACTAGTAGGTAGTTACAGACAACAGCCTTCCACTTGCTTCTATTCTATTTACATATCTACATACCTCACGAGCTTCCGTTATTAAACCTTTCATACAAGCCCGTGGGTTTCGGGTACTTCTAACCTGCTATTCCTACAGAACATCACCAATTTCATCAGGGTATGTTCTGCGTGATCGATCCTTACTAGCCATACTTCCATCCATCCATTTGGGCACGTGAAAAGAATGATTGCGGCATATCCTTTTCAATTTTAAGCCACACTGCTCCCGAATACTGCTTCCTTTTTTCTGTCAGCCAATCTTACTCCGCACGTAATTTGCAGTGATCTCACCTCAACTGCATTAATTCTACTTACATTTTTTCTACCAACACCAGTCTGCTATTATGAACTGCCAGGCGCCCCTTTTTCTTCATCAACTGGTCAGTCGCACATAAAGCTGATACTACTATATAATAATATATATGTTGGGAAACCATTTTTATTAACTGGCGTCAATTATTGACGTTTTATCATAAACTTAGTTACGTTAGTATATTAAGTTTATGCGTTTTATGATGTTATGGTTTTAGCACTTTTGAGTACACACTCAACACGCTTTCTTATTGATAATCATAAGTCCTTAATAAGCAAACAATCCGGCTGATAGTATTACCATATTATTTATTCACGATTGCAATACGTAGATAATTACGGCTGCGTTATTAACTGTGTGAAAAAGTATGTAACGAAAGGTATGTAAAGGTTTTGAAATAAAAATCATTAAAAAACATTTTTTTAGGTATTTCACCAATCTAGTAGCATAGAGTTAAATAAATAAATAAAAAAAAATAAGATTCTATATTAAAAAGAAATCATCAAAATCTGTTTACAACACGTAACCTTACCATAATACACTTAACGGTACTTGCTGAGTCCACCAATAGATTCAAGTATTATTTCTTTACTACGGTTCTCTATACGAAGTATAAAAAAAATAAGATAGCGGCGGTAGCGTAATGGCTAAGGCGGCGGACTTGCGATCAAGGGGTTGCGGGTTCGAACCCCACCCAGTGAACTACCGACGTGAACCCACTCCTAACACAAGCATTTAGCTTAGCTGGAGGGGTTAACAAGAATACTAGCAATGTGTGACCCACGTTGCAAGTATCTTTTATAAAAAGAAAAAAAAAAACCAATTCTATTTTCAAATAAAATTTGTAAGTTAATCAGTTCAAAGTGCCAAAACTTCACACCGGTAAATTCATAGCTATTTTCCAACGGTAACCTTTAAAACGTTGCTTATTAGGGATGGAAAAACAATTGCTTTATTGTTAGATTAAACAAGTGGGCAGCAGCAAAATCATTAACCATTAAACGAAAAGAAACTAAATTAGCCAATTCATCAGGCGATGGATAAGATTTTGTGTCTAAATCCGTCGATTATATCACCGGTGTAGATATCGTTGCCAATATTAGACGCGTCTATTGACTCCAGCTGGGATTGACATTTTGATCTAGAAAAAACTTATTTTAAACTTATCAGAATCTGAACATGGTCAAACATATTTGATATGAGGGTTTTCGGATGATTTTAATCACAATATACCTATCTACATTCAAGACTGGAACAGTATTTTCCCACACAATTATTTTCAAAGTTAGCGATGATCTAAAATGGATGATTTCAACGAATTCTCCTTCCCATTTATCCTTGTTTCATAAATTCCATGTAAAAACCTTTCAATATACGCATTTTTTAAATATTTATTGGTTTTTATATGTTACATTGATGGGTGCCCGCTGCCCACGCGTGCTCCCACGTCTAGCGTACTATAAATATTTGTTTCGTGGTTTAATCTGGATGGACATGTACGAGTATGTATGTTATGCATATTATATACACACATTTTTTTGTTTTATAAAATTATAAATTTATCAATTCGATATAACTATATTTATTACGAATGCAAAAATGCAAAATGATTAGTAGTCGGTTGGTCTCTGGTCTCTTCTCATACTCTTACAGTTGGTGGTTTCCGTTTCTGCATAACTTTTCTTTTTGAACGTGTGGAAACGCTCTGGATTTGTCAGCACCACCGGGGTATTCGGTAGGATGATGACATGGATTGGAACGGGCTAAAGACACACGGTGGGTTAAAATACGTCTATGAACGAAAATAGCACGTGGAGTGGAGCAGAGCTAAACAACCGCCTCACACCGCTTGCGCATTTCGGTGTGAGCCGACTGCATCCACCGGCCCAAAATGATGTAGCCTCCTTATAAACTTTGACGAGCACTGACGCTTGCACATCTTACGTTTTGGTTCTACTCCTTACTCTCTGAGTGCGCCGGAGGCGTGCCATATTCTGGGTGGACAAGAACTTCGCCCATATCGACGCATCGACTAATGCGATTGAATGGACAACCACTGTATGTACGCCGCGTAGTGACGCCGGGTCCACCGAAGTTGTCCACGGGTGGACGGCTGTCGAAAAGACTCATCGAAGCACCACCTTCGATCTACAATCTACAGATAACCTTTACTAGGCGCTAACAGGGGCTAAAATTGAGGCAACTCTCGATTAGGGTCTGCTTAAATCACTGCGCTTGTTGCCTGGGGAATCCCTTAGTATCCAAGTGTGCAGTCTCTTGATATTCGTTTTCGGTCTCATTCTTATCATCATCCTCTGCGCCTTTTCCCAACTAAGTTGGGGTCGGCTTTCAATCTAACTACGATACGGCCGAACTTTGATATTTTACGTGAAGCGACTGCCATCAGAATCCAAGTACTAGGTGACATCGAAGTTCTGTAGTTAGACCAGGTTGTCGGACTCTTTAGGGCTCCAACTACCCGTAACGAATGCCACAGATGTTTGTATGGCACCCGGGACCGACGGTTTAATGTGCTCTCCGGGGCACGGAGGGGTCTCAATGTGTTAAGAATGGTCACCCATTCTTGACTGACCTGGCTAGTATTACTTAACTTTGTAATGTGTTAACCTACTCGGTTACCACTAGCCCCCCATTGATGGGTTTTATCGAGATATTTACAAAAAAATGTGAATTGTAAATTTGAGATAGTATAGAGTGTACAACCAAAAAACTAACCAACGACGTGAAATTAATAACCATTATATTATGACACGTTAGCAGATCTAGCGTATCTAGGATAAAAATATTTAAAATTTCGTAAAACAAAGGTCGTTATTCGAAACCAAATGTTTTATAGCTCTGTAAATTAATTACACCCTAAGAACCATAAAACCTCAAACTTAATAAACAGTTATATTAATATCTACTCATCGCAACATTTTACGACACAGAACCTATTAATTCCTAGTCACCTGTCTGCGTCCATCATTCGGATCGTAACAATCATTTTCACGTCGTGGTTTCTCCTCGTTGTTTCTCCAGTTTTTTTTTCTGATTTTGTCTTCACTCTGGCACGGTTGGAGGTTGGCCAGGAATGCATTGCCCAAATGTATTTTTTTGCTATCGTCTGGCTAGTGGCCACTGACACCTGACTTTGCAAAGGTTCGTTGCGTTTGTATTGTTATGAAAAATATATTATAAGAATATTTATTTATGGACATACTATAATGCGTGTAGACATATTTTGAATTGAAGAAACTATGCATAACATCAAATTCATGTTTTTTTTATATATTAATAATAATTTTATTTGAGAACTACGAGCGAAAATACGAACCTTGAGATTAGTCGATTGTCCTGTGGTGTTTAACTTTGAGTACTTCCTTGGCCCAACAATGGCACAATGGTGTTTAAGATGGCATCTATCCCTCAACATCGTTGTTTTAGTGCCCCGTATCTATGTCTGCATCGATAACATAATAGAGCGTATGTTGCGACAAGCCTACATTAATAACATTATTCGTCTGGTTCCTATTACCATTTACGTTTCAGCGATTACTATATTAAGAGCTAAAGATGAAGCTGTGAACTTTCTCGGCTATAGCAAACTTCTGGATTCGAATTTTAGTAGAGTTAATCATTTGTCTCTGTCCTGTTTGCAGTTCACTTGTCTGTTATAGTTTCACTCTTGTCATTGGACGTGTTGTTGCTAAACACTTTTTTATTCCCCCTGACATTGGCAAGTGTCCAATATTATTTATTTAACAGTTGTGTCTTTCAAAATATTACCATTGCATCGTGCAGCCGACGTCAAGGTTTCCATGTCCAAGCTTATTTATATAAATTAGCTATAATATATCTAATCCCATCTGGTTAGATTGATGAGAGCTTTCGACGCTATGCTTTTTATTTTTTATTTAATGGCTTCATGTAGATTTTGATTATGTTACTTAAAGTCATTTGCGGTTACTATATTCTTTACTGTATTTTTGTAGGTTGTTATTAAAGGTCCTGGTGTCTTAGAATTTTTTGTAACAAAAAATTAAACCGACGAAAAGAACTAAAAAGCATAAAATAAATAAACCTTTTAAGTCTTAAGTATTGAGCTTATCTAAATAAACTATCAAATTTCATATAAACAAATTTTGAGTCGTCGCCAAACAACAAACTGATTAATTATCTAAATTTTATATGTATCTACGTAGAAATGGACATGGTTCTACGTAGGTAATTAATCATTTTATTATTTGGCGCCGACTTTTTAGTTCTTTTCATCGGTTTAATTTTTTGTTAAAAAGATTTTTATTTTATGATTTTTTTTTCATCATCAGCTCAGCATGTACATGATGTGCTGATTTCTAAACGCAAATAACTGATAAAGTAATGAAAAGTAAACAGAAACACTATTCGTTCCTACAATTTTCGAGGGTTTCTCTCAATTTTATCAGGATCCCATCATCAGATCCTGACTTTCTTGAGGTGGGACCCCTCTTGAGGTAAATCTAACAAAAAAAGAGTTATTAAAATCGGTTCATAAATAACGGAGAGAGGGTTGAACAAACATAAAAAATATAATATATATAGGTATGTAAACGGTCGAATAATTGAGAACCTCCTTTTCCTTTCGTCGGTTAAAAAATATATATATACGGTCGAATTGAGAACCTTCTTTTTTTTCATTAATTAATGGTTTTGCATAGGTTTCATTATTTTCGTTTATTACTTTTTGTAGAATTTTATTTTCGTTTTCATAAAACACCATTTTGGCCGTTGTAAGTTAATGTCACCTGTCACTTTCCATGCTTTTAACTGTATACAGAGTTACAGAAAGGTGTAGTCAAATTTTAAGAGCCTGTGTGTGGCTGAGATTTAGCTTTAAATAAATTGGAGTACATTTTTGAAATTAAACTTTTGTATTTTGTAGGTGCGCGTTTTTTATGGGGACATTTTTAGAAAAATCCAGACATTACACCAACATCCTTGGTATGAAATACCCATAGTTTCATTAATGTTAACCCTCTCTCTTATGAAATACTTCATTTAACGTAAAATTTTTAAGGTATATTTGTTTTTTCTAATATGATTTATGTATTTCAGAGCATGTATTTTTACTTCACATTACTTCACAGGGACTACTATACGATTCGAAAATATGACCTCAATAGAGCTGCGCTTTACATTAGGTCACAGGGACTACTATATGACTTTAAAATATGACTTGAATAGAGTTACGCTATTCATCTGCTTGATTAATTTTTATTAGCGTTTTCGTCAGTTTATCTGTTAACATAACCAAAAAGCATTTTAAAGACTTCTTAAGTTTAATAGCTGTTCTAAAGTTTAATCAATATGTCTGTGTCTACCGGAGCGAATCATGTAAAATAACTATGTGGCTATATTTTTAGCCTCTTAGTATTTGGCAAGAGTATTCTTAATTTCATCTGAACTCGAAACTGATGCCCTTATTCCATCCATTCTTGCATTACCACTTAAGAAACGATTTGTACCTAATAAAAGTATCAGGGCATCTGTTTTGTGTGTATATTATATACAGTGTAAATGTGGGTCGTAACCCCTTCTAGGATCCGGAAATAGACAGAAGTTACGAACAGGAATAGTATCATTCATATTTTAGTAAGATCTTTGTTTTTGAAGTTACGTGAGAGCAAACATTAGTCCAGTCGACCGTTTGCTTCTGTCTCGTCGTCGTCGACGTCACGAGCTTCATGTATTGTTAGGAGACGTTTAATATTGGATTATTGTCTTCGAGAGCTACTTACTCTTTTCCATTTATTGACAATGTAAAAGACAATAGAATCCAGATACTTTGTGTGACGTATCGCCGTATCTAAATCACAGCAATATTATTTAAACATCCTTGATTCAGACTCGATTCAACTTAAAAGTAAACCATTTACCAATAAGGTAAATATATAAAAACAATTATTTTGTATGTATTTTTTGGAGTGAGGGGTGTGGGGTCTGGCCCGAGTGAAAGTATCTAAGTTTGTTGCCTGTTTATTTACTTAATAGAAAAACTTCCATGAAACCTACATTATTTCGTTAATTTTTATGTTTACTATAATAAATTACTGTATTGTTTATTATAAATGACTGTAACCTATGTTTTAAATCCTGAACTATAAGGATGTCGAGATTTTAACCCAAAGGTATTAAAAGTATTCTTTCTATTGTTACAGCGATGCACACGGTGGTGTGACACGGGGTTGACTAGAATTAACTCGCAAGATGTCGCAACCGCCACCGGGGCGAGGTCGCGCACGACCCCCGGGTCACTCATCTCCCCTCCAATACCGTCCACCTTCACCATGGGCTCCGAGCCCGCCACCGCTCATATCCGGACCCAGGCACTCCACAGCTATAGTTACTCCCCCTCCAGTTCATCCATCTCCAAAACCATTCAGACCTCTCCACTCCCCTCACACACTACGACAACATTCACCATCTCCTAGCTCTCATTTCTCCATTTCACCTTATCCTATGTCTCCGACCTTGGGCCAAAGTCCGGAATACTTTTACTCGTCTCCTTACGAACCGGTTCGGGAGTACGATTACGCGGGAGTGCCTTTAGAACCTCCTCCGCCGCCGCGGCCTATGATATACGAGGAGGACGAAGAGGAGCGAGGACCCTCTACGGCAGAGATCATCGCTCAACAGTCCCAGGAAGGCTACGTGGATGAAAAACTAGCAGAGTATCAAGCCACAATTCAGTTATTACAAGGTAAGTGGTACTTAAAGCAGAAATGCAATTAAATGAAACGGCGGCCATTTCGTGAGTCACTGTTGATGTTGGTGTGTGGCGAACAGAAATGTGAGTTTGGTCCCATTAAAAAGATAATAGCGCGGTTTAGTGCGATAATTTCCCAGTTCCAACGCAAAATAATGTTCTGCTCTGTCTCTCTTCACCAGCACTTTACGAGCCATATTCCTTGATAGGATTTATTTAATATTCTAAAACTGCTTGCGTAAATGGTTGAAGACACTTCCAAGGTTTAAACACCCTATTTATGACATACTCCATAACCTTCGGTTGTTGCTTTAAATAACGTGTCTATATCACTACATATTATAAAACAATTTCCCCCGCCCCGTCTGTCTGTTTGCGATAAACTCAAAATCTACTAAACGGATTTTCATGCAGTTTTCACCAATGGAGTGATTCATGAGGAAGGTTTAGGTGTATAATATGTTAACGTTTTCTGTATATTGGTTAAAATAGAAGCCGGCGCAGGTTGCTAGTTATTAATAAATAGTGTACTTGTAGAGTGCATTCATGACTGAATTGCTGCAAAAATCGTAAACTCGAGACAACGATCGGTGTAATTTGTAAATATCGGGTAACCTAAAAAGTATCATACCTTCTAATTTTAACTCGATTAAATGCAGATGTATGCATCTAATGTGCAAGGCGGTAGCTATGCAATCGATGTACGAAATGGCTCTCCATTGAATCGATAAACAAAATAAAAAAAAAAACACACTGAGGAACTTTTGGCTGCATTTTCAACATCAAAAATACCCAAACAAATGGTCCCAAAAGTCCATTTGTTTGGGTGTTTTCGCAAAACTGATTGTAAATCGTGTTTGTTTCTTTAGGAACTTGTTCAATGCATTTTTAGGTTGAATTCAGAGGAATAGCACTATTTATAAGTAAAGGCGTAAATAGTTCAGGTTTTTCAAGCATTAGGCCAATACAAAATAATAGATTCCAATATGAGGTCATTTGATTGCACTACAGAAGTTTATTTTTTAATAAACATTGCAAGTTATATGCTCTTTTGATGTGTTTATTTTTTACTGCACCTGTTGTGTTGTATTTATAAGTAAGAAACTATGCATCTATAAACACGTTTGAATATTTTTACGATGTGTCAGATGTGTTATCTATACATTTTAGAAATCTTAGTCAACGGAGGAGCGTAAAATTTTAAAATACCTCAATTTTATATATAGAAGTAGTAGAAGGGCAGAAAACTAAAAATTTTAAGCAATTTATTTTACAATTTAAAAAAATGCGTTAATACGGATACATCAAGCTACAACGTCCAGTATATATCTTGACCTGTCATAGTACGAAAAGTTGTACAATGACAGTTCAAGTTATACTGGTATCACTACATATTATAAAACAAAGTCCCCAGCCGCGTCTGTCTGTCTGTTTGTTCGCGATAAACTGAAAAATGCGGGGCGGGTTGCTATTAGAAATGAATTCTGATCGAAATTCGACAACCAGTTGATCTCTAATTTAAATGGGTTACTAATACGCGGGTTGATTTTTCCTCGAGAAGAATTTCATCCATTACGGTTTTATTTTTTCTAGATTTTGCACCTGAATTAGTAAATTTAAAGCAACACGTTCCTTATAGAGGAGTCAATGACATTGACATCCTCTCTAAAATTCACCACACTTCTAAACGGTACCTGTGTTATTAACAAATCGAGAAGAGAAAAATATATTAGGATTTATCAAAAGGATGAGAGGCTGATACCGATTTTAAAAAATCTGTTAAATTTGAAGATTTGTAAGGAATTAAATTACTCAAGTATGGCACATAAGTCTTGGGTATAATTTTTATATACAATAGTAACATATGTAATAGTTGCTCTGACCTCATGGACAAGGCCTCCTTGTGCTAATAAATGCCTATATCCCACGGAGCAGATACACAGCTGCATCCAACATTGTTTTTGTTGCATAGCAACGACATAGTGTTTCCGTAATGTCTCCCAGCCCTCTCAAAACGCGTGCGGAAGAAAGACACGGAGCAACAGTGTGGTCTAAAAAACTCCTGCGTCGGCAAAAATTAGCCCTTAAGCAAGAAGAGAAAAGACGTTGGTATTTCCATAGAACGCCGCGCCGCGTCGCCGCGAGGAGGTTATCATGAACTACCCTGTAATAATGTTGCTCAAGGCAGTTAATTAATTTGATATCACGGTGTTCATAGCGTCCAAGAAAATATTAAACTTCTAACGAAGTTCCTTTTTTCAAAGTGTGAAACTAGAAAGAGCGCTACATATCAAACACTTCATGATGTAATTCACCTCAGGTCGTAAGTCTTGCATTTAATCGATTTCCCAACGTCAAAGTTTATAGTCCTACTGTGAACGCAGGTGCTTTAATGTTATACGTGGGTAATTTTAGCTCCTTTAGAACTAATTTTGGAACAATATGAAAGGGTGATTCAAACTGAAGTAACGTCTGGTCTAGGAACTTGAAATGTTATAGCGGGTTACGTAGTCAGTCTGAAATGTCTCTAACATCTGGCAATATTTTTGTACGGTTACGTATGATGGTTGTTATAAGTTATGGTTTATGAGTTCTTTTATAATCGTACCTACTTATATTATCTATATACCGCAGATTTTTCCATGTGATTCTTAAAAACAATAAATAGCAATCCATTAAAAACCGTACCGCTCCCCGATCCAAAAATAATGATGGTTCATTGCTCCGTTGCTGCTTGACTTGGTGCAAGCTAATTAGCCTATGGACATAGGCCTCTCTTAATGTGCGCCATAGCACCCGGTCCTCCACCTTCCGCGTTTAGTCCATCCCAGCTACCTTCTTCGGGTCGTCAATCCATCTGTCAGTACATCATCATCTAAACGACCAAATACTTGCTTGTGTGATTTATGGGAAACTATACGAAGAAATTATTGATATGAGGGGAGGACTACGAATCTACAAGCAAAGACACGTATACTTTGAATCCTTGTGTGGTGACACCACAAACCCAGCTGGTGCTTTAGTGCTTTAAAGTATCTGATCCTCCATCGCTTTATAAAAGTTCTCACAGTGACACTCTCGACCATCAGTAATTTTGAATGTTTTGTTTCATTTCGTTGACCTATTTGAATCAAAAATCAAGCCATTAATTTCTAGTATAAATTGATCTGACATTTTATAGAATTTCCGTAGTATGATACGTCAATATATAATTATACTCGACATGTGTAGCTTAATGTAGCCGTTTTTGCATAATTTTAAAATATTGCAATACATATTGTTAAAAAATGTCAGCTTGCTACACTTATTCTCCATCATCATCCTCATCCTCCGCGCCTTTTCCCAACTAAGTTGGGGTCGGCTTTCAGTCTAACTACGATACGGCCGAACTTTGATATTTTACGTGAAGCGACTGCCATCAGACCTCCACAACCCGAGTACTAGGCGATATCGAAGTTCTGTAGTTAGACCAGGATTTCTAGGGTTTCAGGTTTTCGGACTTTTTAGGGCTCCAACTACTCGTAACGAATGCCACAGATGTTTGTATGGCACCCGGGACCGACGGTTTAACGTGCTCTCCGAGGCACGGAGGGGTCTCAATGTGTTAAGAATGGTCACCCATCCTAGACTGACCTGGCTAGTATTACTTAACTTTGTAATATGCTAACCTACTCGGATACCACTTAGCCACGAGCCCCTCACACTTATTCTCCATATAAACTTTAATTTCACATTCTTTCGTCTACGAAATTTGCTAGGTTAGGGTAAGAAGAATTCTCTTAACGTAGGTATTTATATATTGATCAATTAGCCGTAGCTACCAGGCAATATTACTCACCTAGTCCGGTTAGCAAATCCTCCTTGATCTGGAGCTGGAGGATCATCATGTTTGCCGTACCATTATATCGCCCATACCGCGCACTCTATCTGCACTCAATGCTCTCTTGAGCGCCAATCCGACTGTAATTTGTTTGCGGATGGATGGCGGAATATAATGTTAGTTATCTGCTTGCGATACTGTGAGTATCGTTAAATTTCTGTAAATATTTATCAAAAGGTTTGGAAATAAACGATCTTATTGTAGTTTACATTTTCAGAATCTGGTGCCAAATTGTTGCAACGAAGTTATTACCCTTTATTACACAACTAGAATAGATTTTGTGTCGCACAACTTATTTTGCCTGGCTAAATATTCAAAAGAGTTGTTTGTTTATTTAGTTTTGAGTGATGTAATGTAACTGTAAAGTTTTAAGTTTTGCTTGTTATTGAAATTATTTTATGACATATAGGTATGTCGTATTTCTTACCAATTAGACACCTGTAGTTATTGTTATCTATACTTATATCTCCGCTCATCGGAATCTTTGGTCGGACTCTTGATAGTTGGGCGGAGTATTTCATCGATATTAGCGGTATTCACACGATTACCACTTTTTAATTAAATGAAGTACACTAATTCTACAAAAATAAGGTAAATGAAGCGAATTAATCGGGTTAAATCCAAATGATAACGATCCGTCGTTTTCGGATCGTCGTTCGCCCCGCTCAATTCAAAATTGCAGTTTCGTGTGAGCGCAACGACCACGCTATGACGTATTGTTGCAAATGAAGTTGCTACTAATAAATTATTGTTATTAAATAATGAAGGCTGAAGAGATAGCTTTTTTTTTTGAACGCGTTAATCTTTGAACCACCCAGTTCCAGATTTGAAAAAACAATATTGTAACATAGCCTAATTCTTGAGGAAGGATCAGCGTGTTTGTCATCACGCTAAGAGTCTTAGCAGCAACGCAGTGACCACGAACGCGAGAAATTCGAACAGCTCGTAATTTCATAAAGTAACGCTCAGTTTTCCTCAATTCGACTATTTCGCAGGCAACTTTTTTAACCTACCTCAGAGTTCAACTAATATTTAAAAGCTTTTAACAAAAACTTAAACCGACGAAAGAAGAAAGGAACTGAAATGTGAACTTTATTCTTTCGTCGGTTTAATTTTTTGTTAAAAGTTTTAATTTTTTAGTTTTTTGTGGTTAAAATAATGAACTACAGGTCTCCGTCATGTTGTAGTATTATTAGAACTACATGTGTGTGCTAAGTTTCAACAATAACAGTTCACAGGTGAAAAGTCAATCGGTGAAAAATCATTCATCCCCTACATTTCCACTTTTAGGGTTAAAATATTTGTTTGAAATTTAAATGGGACCAACTTCCAATAAAAAAAGAATTATCGAAATCGGACTACCATATAAAAAGTTATGCGTGGTCATATATAAAAAAAATAAAAATATACGGGTCGACTTGAGAACGTTTTATCGTCGGTTAAAAAAAAATCTCATTGGTGTAGACTTCTGAACGAACAACGTTTGAAGGAAGCTGATGACCAGATTTCATAGAAAATAGCGAAAAATTTCCACTTAGAAATATTTAATATAATGTTCTTTACAATATCTTGCATATTTCGCTAATATGTCTGGATAGCAATCATGTGGAAAATTGATCAGTCTCAAACTGTCATCCATGTACGTCACTACGCCCACTGAAACCTTCAACATTGTGTAGTATGGACTTGTGGAGATGTTTCACGAGAAGAGAATTATTATTCCGACGTGGACATCACATCAGATTATGAGACAGTTTTTCAGTATTTTAGCACCTGTAACACTCGAAAACCTGGTTGCGTTGCGGTCTAAGGTAGACAGGAAAGAGCAGCACGAAGTAGTAAGAGTAAAGTAAGCTCTCTGCTCTTAACTTAATTACAATATCTTATTTTGGGAACAAGCTATAACCAAAATATGCATTATATATATTCGTGTTAGATCTAAAATTAACAATAGGTATCTTAAAAAGCGACTGAAAGTGAGCTTGTGTTAACATATCGCAATATGTTCTTCGAGATATAGTCTTGATATTTACTTATATATATAAAAAAAATATTTTTCTTAAGAGGTAGTTAATAGTTCCGTACCAAACTGGGCTTGGAAAGAAAAGGAGTCAGGGCAGTGGGTTGATCGTAATGAGCATCTATAATTCTATCGTAAAATAAGGGAGCATTCGCCCTTGAGTTTGTACATGGCAGACACATCCAAAATTAACCAGAATTTGCACTAGTCGCCTTGTAATACAAAACCATGTCACACAAATAATTTGATTCTACATTAAAGTACTAAAGTACGATTCACACCGAACGGGCCACGCCGGAGCGTGTTTTTAGTACGGTGATGGAAATTGAAGTTTATCTTTATTACCTAAAATTCATTTCTGCATGGCACTTCTTGTTGTTGGCTCCACCCACTTGCGCTCGGATACCGAGGCGCAACTCGACGCGCTGCGGCGTGGCCCGTTCGGTATAAATCGTACTTAAAATCAATAGTAAGCCATAATTAATTACAGCTCTCTGTATACAAATGTAGAGCTATGAACATTATGTTTTTGACAACGGTGCCTTAAAAACACACATTTAATTTATTATATGTTTTTCTGTGAAAAATAATAAAAGTATTAAGCTTTACTAATACACGTTCAAGAAAACAAAGGGGGTTACTTTAGTATACCATGCTAGGGACAAACATTGCATGACTGATGACAATTGAAACATGATAACAGGAAGATATGGGAACGGAAAATAATAACTCGTTATAAAGCTGAAACGATAAAAAAATATTATTACTTATTGAATCTATAGGGTAACATAACAAAAACAAATAACAATGTCTGAATAAAACCTTTTCCTGAGACTTATTTTGTTACTATATTAAATGTTGTTGTTGTAACCTATCTATACTAATACTTAATATCATAAATTTGTTTGATTAAACACGCTATTCTCTGAAACTATCAGTTAGATTTGATTCAGTCTTCTTGGATTGGATAGAGTATTTATTGAGGAATGTTATAGGTAGGCCTGCCATCACTTAAATTTCCGACCGGCCGGACAAAAACTTAAAAAATCCCGGACACATGGTTGAAATCGAGATTCTTTCCCGGACCTTTTAAAAAAAACGCCGATTCCATTACATTTTTTAGCTTGTTAACTATTCATATAACAGTTATAATGTTCCCCTGGCACAGACTGTCCGGGTTTTGTCCGGACACTTTTTGAAAACCTCGGACGCTCTTCGGACGCCCTCTGAACTAGGACAAATCCTCGGAAAACCGGACGGATGGTAGCCCTAGTTATAGGCTATGTAACATCAGAGCAGTGACCATAAACGGGAACGGCTAATAAGTTACAAAAGAAAATAAAAATGGGTTGATTGTCTAAGCTATTTCGAAACTTGGTATTGTTCTTCCATTTTCCTTAAATTTTATTATTTAGTTTCCAGAGACAATTTATTAAATATAATTACTCTAGCTAATTTAAAACTTTATGGAAATCTGTCGCTCAATCAATATACCTACACTAGACTGTCTCAGTCTATGCCAATGCTGGACAAGGTCACTCCCAATCTGTACTGTAGCATCCAAACATGTGTATATCTCACCATGGTAGAATTCGTCAAGGTATAGAAATGTTCTTAGATTTTTACATGAAAATAGTTTCTTAATTACAATTGCTGATAATATATGCAGTTCTTCTACATTTTACCTACTTACGCCTTAGTGCAATAGATAGTTGTTTGGTCCACTTATATTTTATTATCTACCTTGGAGTCATATGAAGCTTCTGCAACTACCAGTTAACAAGTGAACTTATAGTGCTTGGTGATATGCCAAAAACGATAATTTCTGAGGCGGTGTAGTGCATGGACACCACGTCAATCAGTATCGGGGACATGTGTGCGCGGCCGTCAATCAGTTGCAGCTTTGGCTAAATGTGAAATGCTTTTAGCTAAAATATGCTCTGTTCAAGCTTGATCTCGTTTTACGCTCTGTTTAACTAGTTTTGTTGAACTATTTGTGTTATGTCTGAAAATAATTTCTGAACTTAGATATTTATCTGCGTGGTTTATTTCTTCTGTGCCTTATTATTCTTAATCATGTCCAGAATGTCTGGTTGCATCAAAGTTGACTAGGTGTGTTGCGGTTGAAAATAATTTCTAACGACTTAGATATTTATATAATAACTAGCTTCCCGGCCACACGTTGCTGTGGATAGAGAATTGCAATAAAAAAACTATACTTTCTTTAAAGTTGGACCAAACTGCACACATTGTCAAAATTTTATTTGAATCGGTTCTTTAGTTTAGGAGTTTATCGCGAATAAACAACGTGACACGAATTTTTTATATATATAGATATATTTGAAACGCCAATCAATTCTACAAATGACGAACTTGTTCCAAAACACCAAGTTTGTCCAAATGCAATCTTACACTTTAAAAACACAATGTAAAACCAAACAGGCTAACATCTTAATCGCCCTTATCAATGAAAACTCACTTAGTGGTTATAAAACCAACGAATCATGCCAAAACAAATATAACTAATGTAACGTGCAAATGCATGTAACACTGACCCGTGAGATCATCCAACTTGCCTGATTTGTGAGCACATGACGAATGCTTCCCGTCTTACGACATTTCTATTCTGATTCCGTTGCCGTGGTGTTGGACTACTTCAGGATTGTTGGCAAGGTCGGAAGCGGATGTTTCATTATTTGCACAGTCTTTATTGTTTTGTAATTTGCGTTCAGGTCTGCAATATGTTGAGGTAATTTGGTTGCGGGAATAAAATTAAAGATTATGCGAAGAGAAAGCTATTTGGAATCTGTATAAATGAACAAATACTGCAGAGGTAACCTATCGCTATGTTAATTGGTTAAGGGTTCTGCTTCCGCATTTAGACTAAAAAATGGCCCATTATGCGTGCAGATATAGCTGGCTAGTTGAGCCAGCCTAGCTCCTTCCAGAAGAACAGAAGCCTCCCTTGGGCATTCACAGGCTTCTAGAAGCGACCTTCCGTCCGCGAGGTTATTTGCCCGTTGTGTAGCCACTCCCTCGCACTCCAGGAAAAGTGGGCGACCGTTTCCTCTGTGTTGAGATATCTTCTGCATCTCTATCACTATGTGATTAGTGTTGATAATAATATCAATAATTAGCTAAAGAAATCTTCCATCGATACGAAATAACTTTGATCCATTGATTTATTCTATAAACTTTTCTTGCGCCTTACCATTTCTTAATCTATGAATTCGTATTGTAATACTGGATAAGTCTGGATACTCAGGGTCTTCTCATTCAATCTGAGGAGAGAGCTGTATCGGTAGCATACATTTATCAGGATGGGTTATTAGTTTTATTCATAAATTTATTTTCAAACCCTCAGCCTGTTAGGGGAAAAATACTAAGAAATAAATTGTTTACGTACTAGAGTTACAAAAATAACTTTAGGAGCTATATTTCTGAACAAACTTGTGAAAATTTGATTTAACAACACGAGTGCCTGTTATATTAATCAAAAATGTCTTCTGTTTGCCAAATTTCATGCAAGTCCTTTTAACGGGTAAGTCGTGATTCAAAATAAAAGAAGCGCTTTTTGCTGCGTTTACAAAAGGATATAGAATATGTATTATGACATTATTTTATTACAGCCAACTATCAAAATATTATTTTAAATACAGCTTGTCATTTGCTGGTCTTCGGGATCATGTCAGTAACTATTCTGCTCTCAGCATATTGAGAGTACCATGATGTTTTTAAGAGCTAGGTTGCAATACTGAACGAAATGACATTCTTATGAAAAGATTGTATTCACCGTATTATTTGATATATGGTTTTGTATTGTACGATTAGAGCAGGGTTTTTCAAAAGCCTGGGAGACTGGCTGTTTTTTTTTAAGGTATAGGGGGCAAACGAGCAGACGGGTCACCTGATGGTAAATGACTACCGCCGCCCATGAGCACCTGTAACTCAAGAGTCACAAGTGCGTTGCCGCCCTTTAAGGTGGGAATAGGGGAAAAGGGGGGAAGAGCGGGAAGACGCGAGTGGGGGATTAGAGAGGATGAGAGGGGGAGAGGGGAAGGACAGGAATAGGGGAGAGGGAAGTGTTAGGGCTTCTGGTAACCTCACTCACGCGGCGAAAAGCAATGCAAGTATTGTTTCACAGCCGGTTTTTTGTTAGGCTGTGGTATTTATGATTTAATTAACTACTGTATTTTTCTACTTGCAAATTTAGTGTTCTGTGTTTAAATAAAAATTGTCGCTTATTTGATAATAATGCAACTTAACTATATACTTAAGACTTATATGCTTAAGACAACAATTTTGTTTTTTCTGTGCACATTTTCTAACACATTTGTGCGGCTAATGAGAGTTATAACTTTTATTTGTCGCAAATAAATTTAATGAAGAATTGCTTCTTAGTTTCAGCCCTGTTTTGTTTTTCAGCGTGACCTTGTAACAAATATCATTATTAAAGCTTCTGATATAACAATGACATTGGGTGTTTCTTTCATCATAATGTGTGTTATTTTTAACCGAATGCAATGGAAGGCGAGCATTAATCATTTGATGGTATAGGTGCTGACTCACAATCGTTTGCGCATGCGTTTGTTTGTTTCATTAGCAGACGTGTGCCAGAAGTTTGATGAGAATTAAATAATTGGCATTAGTTGAATGTGTTCTTAGAAGTATATAGTTTTAAGTACGATGTCATTGCTCTGTATAGAACATATTATATTACATACATCTGATTTGAAAACAGTGACGAGTATAGTTTTTCAGTCTTGTTATACTTAATTTATTGAGGACTGTTAATTCTGAATAATTTCTTTTAACCATACGGAACTACCCTATTATAATTAAAAAAAACCTTAACTTATCACTTAAACATTTATGTATTAAGTATATTAAATTGTCTTAGTTAGGTGCAATGAACTAGTTTCCAAACTAATGTTGTCACAACGTCAAAAACTCGCATTTATTTTATTAAAAATAGGGGCATAATAAAACAGTTCACTATTTAATAAAAATTAGTAAATAGACATTACTATAACTAGTTATACCGTTAACGCAATGCCATTGGCCGGCCTAACAATAGTGGGGTGATAAAAGGCTAGGCTAGGCATGCATTATAAGTTGATAACAATCACTCAAGTGCTGATTGAGGTAGGAACAACATAGGAATTACTGTTATTTAGTAAATTTTAATAGTTTATAGCAATAGTGGTGAGGATGTTGTTAACCCTAAGCAATAGTTTGTATCTTAAGAGACAGCATTCAATAGTGTTTAATTATATACTTAGTTAAATATGTAGTATGTATTAAATTATAGTTGTATTACATGTAACGTAACTAGTTCATATAATATTTTGTTGGCCAGAAAGACGTCATTAGAATAAATGTAATCAAGCAAGATAAAAAGATCCAATGCCAGTGGTGTTAGGCTTAAAGTTGCATCATCAGTCGAAATAAATAATCGTAAATCAAGAACACTTGGTCATCGTTCCCTGTTTAAAATGTTAGCATATTTCTGTCAGATCTCTCGGATTCTGTATCAAACAAATGTATGTCTATAACGTGTTAATCCTACGTATGTCCAATATTTCAACCCATTAACCAGATTTTTGATTTAGTGCCTATAGTCTGCCCATTCGTTTATTATCTAAAACTTCTTTTTAGAACGCGCTATTAGAAAATACGTAGATTTTATTTTTATTTGATTATACTATTTATAACCATTTATAGTCATTATGATAAATACATGTAGTATTTATTTTTTAATAAATGATTTATTAATACGTGAAAAATTTCGCGAACGTAGTAACGTGAATTTGCGATTATTTACAGTTTATATATAAACGAAGTGCAGAAAGCTAAAATTTTTAAACAGTATGTCTTAGAACTTTAAAAATTACGTGACAACGGCTTATGAAATTACACGCGTCCAGTATATGTGATTACCTGTCATGGTAAGTAAGTTTATACAATGACAGCTCAAGTTATACTGGCCAACGAAAAAACCATGGTCGAAATTCGACCACCACGCGATCTCTGGTACGCAATAAAAAGAGTTATCTAGGTTCTGCATATTCAAAAATCGATATTAACTATTTCTAAATCAGTATAAAAAGCCTATTAGTCTATAGTTAGTTATAGTTGTAATAGTCTATAGTTTAATTATATTTGCAATGAATAATTTGATAAAGATTGAAATTATAATGAACAAGTGATTGATGATACACACTAGAGTAGAATCATCAATTAAGTCGTTTGTAATATTAATAATCAATTCTTATGTATAATATATTAAAAGTGGGTAATAAATTAAACAATTAATGAATCAATACATCAATACAAATAAATAACATTGAATGTTTGTATGTAATGTCAAAGACTGGCCTGTTGGTCCAGTGGTTAGTGACCATGACTGCTGAACCAGAGGTCGTGGGTTCGATTCCCATCTGAGTCAGGGTGTTCTTTGTGTCCGTTGTTTGTATGTTTGTAAAGTCCCCGCGACACAGGAGTAATTCCTAATGCGGGAGTTGTCTTTTATTAAAAAAAAAAAAAAAATAAAAAAAAAAAATGTTTTTTTTTAAGCTGCGGCATATAGTTGTCCAGGAACGGGTGTTATGTCCCTCCAACACAAAGGAAGGATCCTCCGACCAGGCAAGGTGATCATGCCTGGCGGGCCGAGGCCCAACGGTTGATGTTGGGAAGTTGCATATATACTAATCGGCGCGAGAACTCTCATAGAGCGATGCAGGATTAGTAGGTTGTAGATGATGTTGGAGTTTTTCTTTTTACTGTATGTGGAAGTCGCCACATCACTCCCCACCCCCCCAAGACCGGTGGTCGATATCTTGATGAGTCAGCTGTCTATGGTCTATTAAGGAGCGTGCCAGGGCCAGGAGTGAGTAGTTCCGGTGCGTCGGAACTGAGTGCCGCAAGTTCCAGTGAGTCGGAACTGTATTCCGCTAGTTCCCGTGCGTCGGAAATGAATGCCGCTAGTCGCAGTGAGTCGGTGCTGAAGTCCGCTGGTACCAGTGAGTCAGGGCTGCATGCAGTGCTGCGTGCGGTGCTGCGGTGAAGTCCCCAGTGAGTCGGGGCGGTTGCTTGCGTAGTGGCTGGCTTCTGCGTAGACGGGAGAGAGATGCTCTTCTTACGTGGACCGTAGGTGCAGTGTGCTGTGCCTAGACGCTGATGAGGCCGTAGGTAAATAGGCTGGAGCGGTCGCTGCAGGCGTGTGGTATCCCTGTTAAGGCCGAGGATGCTGGCTGGCTGAGACTTGATTACCGCTCATTGCTGTGGGAGTGTATACGGCGATGATGATGGTGCTGTGCTGGATCTGCTCCATGAAGGCTGTGGAGGAACGGGTGTTATGTCCCTCCAACACAAAGGGAGAATCCTGCGACCAGGCGAGGTGATCATGCCTGGCGGGCCTCGGCCCAACGGTTGATGTTGGGAAGTTGTATATATACTAATCGGCGCGAGAACTCTCATAGCGCGATGCAGGATTAGTAGGTTGTAAATGATGTTGGAGTTTTTCTTTTTGCTGTATGTGGAAGTCGCCACATAGTTATTTGCCGTCCGTCTGTCTGATTGTCTGTTTATTCCGGCTAATCTTCAGAATAGTTAGACCGATTTGTACGGGACTTTCACTGGCAGATAGCTGGTGTAATGAGGAGTAACTTAGGCTACTTTTATTTTGGAAAAAGAATAAGGGTTCCACGCAAAATGGTAGTGTTAGTGTTGTTAGTTAGTTAAATATAATCACGTTGACATCACACATGTTTACATCAACATTTTTAAGTTGCATTTTTGTTTTCAACTTCTGTATCTACTTTTTGGTGATTCAATTATCTCATTATTAACTGTTTTCTCTGGGACTTATCGACTTATTAATCTATCAACCAGGCTAGCAGGCTGGTTGACATAAATGCGTAGTACTAATGATTATTTAAATAGTGAGAATTAATTTAAATTGTGTAAATTGCGAATTATTGAAATAAATTATGTCTATTTTGGTAATAGATTGGTGTAACTTTCTAATCCCGTACCTCAGCTCGTAACAATATGTAATAATATGTTTCTTGTAGTATGTAATGTTGTTTAATGTACATATTCTACATGGAAACATACAGAGCAATGCAAATAGTCATATCTATCTACACTAGAGATCGCCTGGCGGTTGTATTTCGACCAATTTAAAATGCCTTGTTTTATTTCATGGACCAGCATAACTTGAACTGACATTGAATAAACTTTTATACCATGACAGGTCAAAATATATACTAGACTATATAAACTTACGTGGCCGTTTTTACATAACTTTTAATTTTACCTATTGTTTAAAAAGCTTTAGCTTTCAGCACTTCTTCTACAAATAAACTTAGGTATTCCAAATTTTACATTCCTGTCTCTTTTGTGTTGGTTGTTGCGTTTGCCTAAAAAGTGCGTAAAAAGTATTCTTCTCACGTAATAATATATAGATTTTATCTTGCAATTCTTCGCAGTCGAATGCTCTACGAATGCCTAAAAATGTAACAAGTTACGACTCATTAAGGTTTGTCTAGACGCATAATATGTTTAATATCGTAATAGCAAAATGGCCGCGATATGCCTTTACTCTAAGCACATTAAGAGTGACTTTACAGGGGTGGCTCAATATAAAGCGCTACTTTAATTTTCATTTTATTGCTCCATCGTAATGCTTCGCTATAAATTATACACATTTCAGACGTATGGACATTTTATTGTCTACTCTGAGAGTATATTATAGTCATTTGCTGCCCCGTCTACGCATTGTTCGGCGCCGGCGCCCCCTGAATTTAAAAGCGACGCAACCCTCCGTCGCCTGGCTCACGGCCAGCAGACGTCTCTTAGTTTAAAGTTAGTGTTGTGTATTAGTTATATAGTTGTGTGCTTACACAATTTTTATATCACTGGTGGCTACAAAATATTTCTTGTTAGAATCAAAATTAATTTCACTTTTTTATATTACTGGCTGACCCGACAGACGTTGTCCTGTCTTAACTACGAATAATGAATTCGAACTGGTATAACTTGCAGCGCTCATTCTGTCAATCGCACCAACTGTCAAACTACTGACAGTTATGTCAAAAGCGCTAAGGTTACATTAGAAAAGATAACATAGTCGTTAAGTTTTCTAAATATCTAATTTTAAGAAACTTTGCCTGACAATAACAAACAACGGAAATAGGGATTGATTTATATATATATATATATATATATATATATGTAAATATAAAAAAATTGTTGATATTGTTTTTCAAAACTTCCACTGGCGTTTGATTTGATTTGATAACTGTTATTACCCCTTATTTGTTCTGTGTCTGGGTGTAACTTATCTATCACTATTTTCGGTTTCACCCGCGTAAGTCTCGATTAAGTGGGAATGTCGGGATAAAAAGTATGCGTATGCCTATGCGTTAATCCAGGTCTGCAGCTATCTACATACCAAGTTTCATCGCAATCGGTCCAGTAGTTTTTGTGTGAAAACATTGCAAACATACACATAAATGTTTGCTCTTTATAATATTAGTTTAGATATGTAAGTATTTAGTAATATATAAGTGTGTTTATCAGTAGGCTGATTACCATAATACAGTACAGCTTTAGTTTGGGATCAGACGGCCGTGTGTGAGGTGTTTCAAGTTGTCATTATTATTATTTAAGATTACATGAGTCGCACATTACTATTTTTCTTATTACCCCTCCAGCTAAGCCAAATGATTATCCCTGTCCTCCCATTGCCTTCCCTTCTTACCTTTTCCCGTTTAATATACTCGACTTTTTCCCATATCTAACTCCTAACTTTTCCATTTTTAACTCCCAAAGTGCCCGGCAATATAATAATAGGCTTGCAATTTTACGGGAGTGGGACGAAATTATAGTTTTATCAACGTATTTACGGGAATTAACGCGATCACGAAAAGATATTACATACCTCTGAATTGCCTGACGTTTCGAGGTTGCACTGGCCGTGTTCACAGGCTGACTCAGTCAGTTCGACCAGGTTGCACTGGCTATGGTCACAGACTTACTCAGGCAACGTCAGGTAATTCAGAGGTATGTAACACCTTTTCGTGATTGCGTTAATTCCCGTAAATACGTAGATAATATTATATGATGGAACGCGAAAGTTTAAAAGTTAGAAATTATAGTTGTTAAAATGTGGGTTTTTGCCTACCCCTTCGGTAACACAGACGTGACTGTATGTATGTAGGTATGGACGTAACATTATTCAATATTTGCCGGCTGTTTGGACTATATTTTTCCCTGAACTCCTAATAACAATATTGATCACGAATTCTGTAATCTCCAGCCTCACTTGTTATAAATTCGTGCAAATTCTCCTAAATTATAACACATAATATGTTATGCTCAATTTATACTGAAACATATCCGCCTGAGCATCTATAACAGCTGATGCGAGTCTAGTCTTATCGTCATCCGCCTCCGCGCTTCTATCACAGACGTCATCACTGAATCCAAACCATAATATTACAAATGCGAATTTGTTTGTTCGTCACGCTTTCACGCCTCAACTACTCAATCGATCATCATGAAATTTGATGATGATGATGATGAAACTTTAATTTTCATCATCATCATCATCACAAAGGGTATATTTATTTATTTAATCTTAAGAGAGAAACGTTTCGTACGAAATATAAACTATACTATACAAGATTATTATATATACAACATAAAATCTACACCTCTAACACAGATTTCTCGCAGTACACCACACATACGGACATAATCGTCTGCCATTCATCAAGTCACAGTCTGCATTTGATTCTAGGAGAGCGTTGAATGTAGTAATTGACCGTGGTATGGGTGAATTAACATGTGCTACAGTGCGACATGTACGTTATTATTACATCGGGAAAAAGTACTAGATCTTTTAGATGATAGACGGAAAATACCTATAAAATAAATAATTACCGCGAGCGAAGCCGCCGGTAAAAGCTACTGTACGAAAAATCTGAGAAAGTTTGAGGTCGATGCATGAACAATTTTATTTAACATAATTTCTATTATTGCATTCTGGCTTAATTTATCTATCGTTACGATTATTTCTAGATACTGTGTCTGTGGGCTTTGATTTGATTCACAACGCGTATAAATTGGCTTGTGTCTACGTAGTTTAAACAATATTTTTTTCTTGCCAGACAACGTGCAACGTACATAGCCAAACATGTCTACCGTGATTTTAAAAAGCGTGTGCAAGTGTAGTATTAAAATGCTTATACTTTTATTTATATTTTTTTATTGTTATTCTATTTATTTTATTTTATCGATCTTGACATTTTTAAATATCATCTAAACTTAATGTTTTTGAACTAATAGGGCTGTTAAATTAATATTAGAATGAAATTAAAATTCGAAATCAAGTCGATTGATGTGAATCGTCTTTGTGAAACATACAAAGGCGAAGGCGGTAATATCCTAAAAAGGATATGTCAGAAGCACCTTAAGCCGGTATCAAAAGTAGCTCATGACGGTAAAGGAAGCTCTAGAAGTGTAAATAAAGACAGAACCGAAGGAAGCCTGTTGTCTCTGCCTATCTCTTCAAAGAACGTATGTACGATTGTGTTGCAGATGAGCTTCATTATTGTCTTTTTTTTTATGGTATACGGCAAACGAGCAGGCGGGTCACCTGATGGTAAATGACTACCGCCGCCCATGGGCGTGGAAGAGGGGAAGGAAGGGTTAGGACCTCCGGTAACCTCACTCACTCGGCGAAAAGCAATGCAAGCATTGCTTCACTGTCGGTTTTCTGTGAGTCTTGTTTTTGTATATCATTTACACAGTTTTAATCTGTCTGTGTTTAAAATTCTCTTTCGACGGGTTTCTTGAAAAGAAAATCATGACAAGCTGTCTCCAAAATAAGACACGAAAACGCTAGGCCAAATAATTATCTGCATAACAATGTTAATTTAATTGTAAAGTTGAGTGCCAAGTTGCAAGAACTTCGACTGAAGCGACTTGCACAAACACAGCCTTAAAAAATGGCTTAAACTTGTAAATAATAATATATTACCATATATACACTTTTTTACAATTATATACACCACAGACTACCCTCAATTATATTTGACAATATCCGTACAAAGGTTGTCTGGAAGAAATCGCCGTGTGTGATAAGACCGCCGATTGCTATACCCTAACATCTGTAAATTGTTTTGCAATATGTACTATTTAAAGGTGTACAATAAAGTGAAATAAATAAAAAAAAATTACTTAGCTCTAGGAACCTGCAATCACAGAAAGTTATCCGCAGATTCTCACAGAGACTTAAAAGGCATATGTATCTAAACAATTTGCCCAAAAAATCAGAACAAAACTTTGCCAAATGATGGGCCATGCAAATCTTTAATAATTTTATGTTTTGATGAATAACAATTTTGTATCCTCGTGAATTTCGTACTTGTAGTGTATTACGAACTGTTTCGTAATTGAATACATTCCAATATTTCAGCAATGTTTGAATTACGTTCGTCATGTGTCGTGCCTGCTATTTGTGTGTGACCCAAATGCGAATCTGTATATGAATGAGCTCCTTCCAAGAAGCGTTCATCATGGACGTATTATTGGAATTTGCCAAAGGTTAACTGTTGGCTGGTATGCTGGTGATACTAAAAGGCATATTCGATTATTAATTTTTAAACCTTGATTAGGATAATTGCTTTCAAGCTTAATAGACCTGAATCTAAAGTTTTCATGAGCTTACAAGTACTTTACGGGTGAGATAAGGTATGGTTTGGAAATGAGGAGGAGCTCAACGACAAAATGTAGAATCCAAAAATGCACCTAATTTACAAAAAGTTAAAGATTATTTATTCAAAGCCAAGTCTAAAAGTTAACGCAACTCTCGCTAGGCACTTCGTATTAAAAATTAAAAATATCAGAATAACGGAAGCGACTTACAAGGAGTGTTTTAAATCCGGCTTCAGCTTTGCGAACATAGCAAACATTGTCTTGCCAATATATTTATTAACGACTAGATTTTGCTAGATTTTATCAATTAGTCGTTCAGGTATCCCTCGGGAACATATTTTTTCTTGTAGAGAGTAACGTAATATTGCGATCTGTCAAACGTTGTCTTAATTTAATGATCTAGTACATCGATTGATTGACTTTTAAGAATTATTTCTGTTACTATAATTTCTTAGTAAACGTTTTAAAATTGCTACGAAAGATTCAAGTTCTGAATGGGACAAATGAAGTGGGACATTTTTGGTTTTTGATATTGTAGAAACAAGAACCCTTCGAGATGATTGATGCAACAACATTTTCTATGGATTTTATGGATTCATTTTGAATTTAAAATTTATTTCTTAAATGGTTTTACTCATTCAAAAATTCCTGTTCCTTTTTTCGTGAAGCACGTGGAATATTCATATAACAGCGCTACTTCGTACATTATGGTATTGTAACGTTATAAATCTATTGGCTTTCATCTGGCTACTAAGACAAGAGAAAGACATAACAAGATATAAATCGCAACGCTATGGACCTTGTAGGCGTTTATTGCGGTATCGTACCAATGAGTATAGTCATGAATATATATTCCTTTCGTTTTAAAAAACAATTTATGTTGAATGGGAATATTTATCTTTAGCATAAAAAACTAATATAAAATGCAGACATACGAACTAAATGTGTCTTGGTCTTACTAGCAGTTCCCGTATGGTCACTGATCACTGATCCACTCTAGGGTTCTTAGCGTGATGTTACATAGACTATCCCTTATAGGAATACACACACACAAAAAATAAATACACATGATATTGCTCTACACCCCTCGAACGCCCTCCCCTCCATTTCAAGCCTCACGTGATTAATGCCCTAACCTATTTGCCACAAAAATATTTTTTCGAATCCTACTGGAAGTGCCAGAGATTAGCACGTTCAACAAAAAAAAAGTATCAGTCGTAGGGCTGTAAGTCAGAAGCAAACACATCCTTTTTTCCTTATACTAAAAGTGCCAGACGCTCCAAAAGAAGTTTTCACACACATCGTTATAGGTGGGATTTTTTTTTTTTATGTTATAGGCAACGGTCATAGCAAACGAGCAGACGGGTCACCTGATGGTAAATGACTACCGCCGCCCATGGGCATCTGTAACTCAAGAGTCACAAGTGCGTTGCCACCCTTTAAGGTGGAAGTAGGAGAAGAGGGGGAGGGGGGCAGAGGGGAGAAGGGAAGGACGGGAATAGGGGAGAGGTAAGGGTTAGGGCCTTCGGTAGCAATGCAAGCATTGTTTCACTGCCGGTTTTCTGTGAGGCTGTCGTATCGAGCGGAGTCGAGCCGGCCCATACGTGCCGAAGCATGGCTCTTCCACGTTAAAACTGGAATGTGTATAGTTAAAGATTTTAAATCCTACATTTTTTTTTTCATTCCGTTACTAAGGAAATTCATAAAAACTAATTTCGAAATTTACGAATTCGAAATTTGTAATTTTGAAATTAGTTTATATAGATTTTCTCAATAACTAAGTGAATAGATCCAAAAATTTCAAAAAATATGTACGATTTAAAATCATTAACTTTACCTGCCATCTGCTTTTATGCGAAACGGTGGTAAAAATACCTGGAAATTCAAACGGTCATAACTTGTAAATGGATAGTTCTTTTTTGTAATTCTTATTGTAACTGCATGCTAGAGTCCTGCCCTTTCAGTGATTTCAGTAAGTGTTCCTTTTTCAAATACACCCATCTTCGGTTCTAATTGAGGTACGCGGTTCGTTTTGGTTTAAAAACTCTCGCTGCACCGAGATCTTTCATTTGGAAAAATGGAACAGCAACGGTTTTCTAGTACAATTTTTAAAACTGTTAACGTGTTTACATTTAAAATTGGAAAGGTTTGTTGTATTGCATTATATACCTTAGGAACAATTAGATTAAAATAAAAACATCCACCGATCTGATCGAAATTTATCGACTTTTACTCTTGATCTTAAAAGTATCAGTTATTTTTAATCGTGGGAGAGCCATGCTTCAGCACGAATGGACCGGCTCGACCGGAGTGATACCACGGCCTCACAGAAAACTAGCAGTGAATGATGAAAGTAAGTAAGTGAAATGCTTGCATTGCTTTTCGCCGAGTGAGTGAGGTTACCAGAGGAGGCCCTAACGCTTCCCTTCCCCCTCTCCCCCTCTTCCACCCTTCCCCTACTCCCACCTTAAGGGCCGGCAACGCACTTGTCACTCTTGGGTTGCAGGTGTCCATGGACGGCGCTTTTCGCCGAGTGAGTGAGGTTACCAGAGGAGGCCCTAACGCTTCCCTTCCCCCTCTTCCACCCTTCCCCTACTCCCACCTTAAGGGCCGGTAACGCACTTGTCACTCTTGGGTTGCAGGTGTCCATGGACGGCGCTTTTCGCCGAGTGACTGAGGTTACCAGAGGAGGCCCTAACGCTTCCCTTCCCCCTCTTCCACCCTTCCCCTACTCCCACCTTAAGGGCCGGTAACGCACTTGTCACTCTTGGGTTGCAGGTGTCCATGGGCGGCGGTAGTCATTTATCATCAGGTGACCCGTCTGCTCGTTTGCCCTTATGCAACAAAAAAAAAAAAGATGTTTTTTATCTTAAAAGCGACAGAAATGGAGTTCGTAAAACACTTTGCGGGGGAATATTTTTTTGCCTCGTTAAGAGAGAAAGACAGAAAAAACGTGTCATCCTAGTTGAGGAGGTGTCAAACCGTATGATATAAGATACTGGTTCAGAGAATTATTATTTTATTACGATGACGCAGATTTTCAGCATATTACTTTAAACTTTCTATTTTAACCCCCGACGCTTAGATGTGTCTGTTTTTGATTTGGTTTGTTTCTTTAAAATCTGTTCAGCCGTTCAAAGGTTTTACCATTTTTTATAAACGTTAAAGGAATTTTTGAGGGAGTATTTAAAATTTAATTTTTTTTACTTGTTCTACTCATTAAATTTTATAGTTACTGATATACTCATTACTCTGTTCAAACTTAACTTAACCCTTAGTGAATTAAAGTGGAATTTCAAATGAAAGCATTCCCTAATCTCACCAATACATGATTACTCCATTTAGATGCAAAGATATCCCGCTCTGTTTCATTACTAATCCTACAAACCGTAATAGCATTAATATTAATAGCATCAAAGCACAAATTGAAACGATTGCGACATCATAATCCCGTTGCACACGTCTTGTCGAAGTTTTATACTTAAATAAAGATGAGAATGTTCTAATAATAAAGATATTTATATAGAGAAGTATCATCAGCCACTCGCCTACGTAGATATGTCTATTTTTGCCTCTTACTATACCTAGTATTGGTGTTACTATCATCTTGTTGTCATGGGTAAGATGTTAATCGTATTAAGTATTTCTTCGAATATGTTATATCTAGATGTTTAATTTTTAAATTTATTATGTTATATAATTATATCATGTCTTTATGCCATGTGCGTTAAAATGTATAATAAAGTTCGAAACTATATGAAGGATATAGAAAATGAATATAAATGTTTAACTTCTTGCTGCATTTATAGGATTTAATTTTCTAAATCTAGAAATATATTATTCTACTAGCTGCGCCCCGCGGTTTCACCCGCACAAAGCCTTCGTTAAGTTTTTTTAAGTTTTCAAACTCAACTTTCTTAAATTTTTCTTCCATAAGAACCTTCTCCTGACAATAACAAACATAAAAAAAAGGAATTAGCGAAATCGGTCCAGCCGTTCACGCGTGATGCCGTGACCAAGGGAAATAGGAATTCATTTTTATATATATGTGTATAGATTTATAGTTTACTAAGTTTAGACTGAAAATTATCAATATTACCTGAAAGGAACATTTATGTTATTGATAATTCTTAAAATGATGAATTGATGTTGGAACTAGTAGCCCACTTCTAACGGAGACTATATTCATTCCCCATTTCAAGATATAAAAATATTGTAAAAATATTATAAGTCGTCAGAAGTTAGGTAGGTGAGAAGTAAATATATATGTTGAATTACTACTTCGCACACAATAATCGCCATGATCATCTAAATGTTTTTGCAAACGGTAGCGCAGGGGGTGTGTCGCATAAGCGGCAAGGGGCTAAGCCATGCGTCATGCTCGTGAACGCTTGCTAAATCAGATTGTGGATCGGTCTTAACGGCTTTACTTAATGGATGTATTATATCTATCAGCTAACATTTGATAATGTCCACTTTCCATGCAATGATTTTCCCTTGTCTTTTTTAGGGTTCCATTCCCCGAAAGGAGAAAAGGAACTTTTTCATGTTTATCCCCTTCATCACTTTACTGGCCGTCTGTTTGTCTGACTGTAAAGACTCTTTTTATAATGACGCGTGAAGATATTAAGTACTAGCAGTTCCAAAAGAAGCAAAAAATCCGAACGTCGTTCATTTAAAGTTATATCACATTTTAAAAAGTGTTTTTGCCATTCCTAACTTATATTTTGCGTTTGGAAAATTGACTGTGACGTATATCGAACTTAAGTTTGTCACTCGGAAAAACGGGCAAAAATCTTCGAAAATCGATTTCCGTGATGGACGAACTATTTACATACAAGTTTGTACGGAACCCAAAATAGGTACAAGAAATAACCACCTCGTTTTTGTTTTGGGAAACTCTTTCTCGTACCTCTCTGACATAACCACATATCCTATTCAACCCAAAATACACGGAGTTCTATGACTAAACCTATGGGAGGGAGTCAAAATGCGCTCTTAGATGTGGAAGGCGTTTTCAAGAAAAGAAATAAACAACCTCACTGTCCATGCTGTGTAGTTTATAGGCAGGGTATTCTTGCTTCCCTTCAGTCTAAGGTGTCCATAGTAACTCTGTAATGAAACGACGCAACCCCATCGAGTTTGGACTCATTTGATACACAGTAAATACCGAATCTTAAATACTAAATTAACAAGCTTTTACTACTTGTTATTGCTTGTTTTATGACGCTGCCTTGCACTGGGACACTGCAATGATAATAGGACAATGTAACGTGGGATAATCATGCTTCGGCACGTATGGGCCGGCTCGACTCCGCTCAATACCACGGCCTCACAGAAAACCGGCAGTGAAACAATGCTTGCATTGCTTTTCGCCGCGTGAGTGAGGGTACCGAAGGCCCTAATCCTTCCCTCTCCCCTATTCCCGTCCTTTCCTCCCCTGTAATCCCCCTCTCCCCTATTCCCACTCTCCGCCCCCTCCCCCTCTTCCCATACTCGCACCTTAAAGGGCTGCAACGAACTTGTGACTCTTGAGTTACAGGTGCCCATCGGTGGCGGTAGTCATTTACCATCAGGTGACCCATCTGCTCGCTTGCCCTCTACAACATAAAAAAAAGGGATCAATGAAAATAAGGAATAAGAAGAAGAAGAAGCCCTTATACTTGAAGTTCCATTAGATAATTGACTGATTAATAAATCAGACTAATAATGTTCCACAATCACTCATAACTTACACAACTTTTCGACAGTACCCTTTTTTTTTTTAACACAATATTATTTGATTAAATAGGACCACAATAGATCGTGTCCTTTGTCCTGGTAAACAACGTAAAAAAATCATCAGGTACACTACCTCACAGGTGGCTTAGAAACATGTGCAATTGCATATTACGGAGAACACCTCTTTTTCAACTTTTTGAATCGCTTATCTCTGAAATGGTCTTGATCAGTAATGGTATTGCTAAGTTGGAGAGCCATGCTTTGGCACGTATGGGCCGGCTAGGCCGGAGTGATATCACGGCCTCACAGAAATCCGACAGTGAAACAAGCAATCATAATGCTTATCAATTTTATGTTACATTTAGGAAATTTTGAATTGTACATGTGATAACTGTGTAGTCAATAACATATTAAGTTGATTTGCTATGTTGCCTAGCAGTTCTGAGTATGCCATGATCGCTTAGACGTCCTGCCGAATTGATATCATATGGTTGAAGTGGACGATGGCTGGCGCGTGCGTCATGCTCGTCAACGAGAGCCGTTGGTTGGGGCTGGTCATTTCCGAACTGCTATTACTTACATATAGTAGTAGTTTATAGTTTAGAACAATACGTTACATTGTCCTCACATTTAACTTGCGCATATAAGCAATGTAACCAGAGATTTGTAAATAACATTTTGAAAAGAGTCCTTGCAGTTTCTTGCCTGTTCTTCTCCACTAGATTTACGAATTGGAACAGGCAACTAACTTCACGACTGACTTAGTCTGACTGACTACTACTCCTGACAATTCAAAAATACCCATAGTGGTTTAATTGAAATAAATGATTTTGATTTTGCTCAGATCTGGTCGCTCACCGAGTCGCAAAATTCCAGTTTTCCAGTTTGCCATAGAGCGATGAAGCGCAGCATACTACATAGCATATTGGTATAAAAAGTAATGATGCAGTACCGAAGATCGCGCTTTGCGCTCGAAATCAAGAGAAATGTATGTAGGGAAGCAGCGACAGCTTGGCGAAAGTTTACACACAAAGGGTGCCTGAAGACGGACGAAAAAGGCGGCGTGATGACCTTGACACATAAATGAAAAAATGTATAGAAAGAAGGCTTTCGAGGAGGCCTTTGCCCAAAAGTGGGATAGTATAGGCTAGAAAATAAAACATCACTTCGCCTCTGTTCTTCCTTGATCGATAAAACATTTATGTCATAATATAGAGCACGTATACTGGAAGGTCATCTATTATAACATAGTATTTCTGGAGTATTTGTGGTTTGCCAACCGCCTACGATCATGACTACAGACGTCACACTAACCCAGTTCTCTCACAGCATAAACATATTGAAAGATTGGAACTATTCTTTCATCATTCTGTTTAAGATCTATCTCTATGTTTACTTATACGTATTTCACCTGATAATAGCTCTCATTCTTACATCGTATATCCATATTTCGCCATCCATATTTCATACGGTTTAAATTAATGGACGGAGTGATGCATGAGGAAGGTTTAGGTGTATAATACATTAAGGTTTTGTGTAAAATGGCTGAAATTTGACGATGATTATTGAAAATGTTGGCAACTGCTGTGTGAAGCCGGATGAGTTGCTAGTTACAAAAAAATATAATCATGTTTGTTGGTAAATGCATCACACGAATACGTTTATGCTAAAACGTTTTTAAATTTAGAATATCAAATTACTAACTACATATTGAAGTCTTAAGATATAAGATTAGATTTATACTAGTATAACAAATAATGTCAAGGTGCTATTGGTATCTTGCTACCATAGCACATTTTTAAAATAACAAACTTATTCCTGACGTGATTAGTAGTAGATTAATGTGATTGCCATGCAAATGTTAGTTTACAAATGTTGGAGAAAACGATAAAAGCATCTAAGTTAGCGATCATTCATTATAGAATATAGTAACGGATAAGAATTTGCCCTACTTCGTGTGTATTTGTATTGATCTAATCCCTGCTTAGTGGTTTAGACGCTGATTGGAAATTTACATTATTTTGGTTATGTTCATACGTTAGAATAAAAACTTTCGTGTGTGCTATTCAAATTTTTGTTAAAGATACTTATACGGTACTCACGGGTTTATTTCTGTAAAACATACTACTGGACAGGGGTCCAGTAATATTCTAGTTTTATGAAGCCATTTTAACATATTTTTTCAACTTTATAGCACAAATTGTTTAAACTTTTTAGCTTCCTGCACTTCTTCTACATATAATCATTATGAATTCCAAATTTCACATTCCTGTCTTGAGCGTGTTTGCTTTATAAAAGAGTGCAAAATAATTTCCTCGCGTATTAATATATAGAAGATTTGTAAACAGACTTTAATGTCATTTTTACCTACACGCGTATTAACTATTTTAAAATAACTTAGGTTTTTTTTTGTTTTGGATTAAGCATTTCAAATCTGCAAAATATGTTTGGAAGTTTTTAAATTGTATGTACGACTTGAATGCGTGAATTCTCATACAAAACTTCCCAAAGCGAAACTATTCAAAGATAGTGTTTGTTCATGAAACAGAACCGGCCTCAACCTTACTTCACAGACGAAAATAAACCATTACACGTCGCGACTAAACTGTCGCTAATTCTTTGCTTTAGACCTGCCAAATGTATTCTTGGAACGATAACCTGTCTCGTAGCTACCTGATCACTCAGATCTCACTGTTTGATGTTCGGTACATTAGCTGGTACGAATGAACCGCTACATTTTTATAGACACACGCCTAAATCCCTCTCAAAGTAGAGGCAAAGCCTATTGTCGTCTATCCGGCACAATTTTAACCTCTGTGCTGTTCTGAGAAATTTCAAACAGGAAAACCCAATAGCAAATTGTCCGACTCGAAATTCAAATTCAGGACCTCACGATCACGTGTAAGTGTCAAGTGTCAAATGATAAAATTCAATGAGTCGTCCTGTTTACTTCAAAAAACGTTTGACATCTGAAAACTTTTACTATAACAATGTCAAACACACTCATAGATTTCCAAGCACACCTATGAAGAACAATAAAAAAATAGTAAAAATATTTCAGGGCATATTTTCTGCCCTTCTTAGCGCAAGAATTGTTAGGCAAAATGGCAAGGCATAAAAGTTACTGTTCTAGATTGTTTTCGAAGCTATTTTTGTTAACGGAATCGTTATTTTCCTTCACAATGTTCCGTATGCAACCTCCCTTTTTTAAGGTGTGAATATACAATTATACTACTATTATTGAAAGTGTGCCCGCGAAATAGGAAAGGAGGAACTCTGTTGTATTGACAGAGCTATCACCACCATTAGAGCATAGCTTAACATCATATGTTTCTACTACTAGTACTAGACTAGGCTAAAAAACGGATAGATGCTCTGTTAATTTGGATACACTAAAACTGTGGTTTGGGCACGTAGAGAGAATGAGAGGGGCAATGACAAAACTAACTATAAGCCAAACGTTAGTTGGCAGGCCAGTAGTGGTCGACGGTGATGATCTAAAGAAAACGCAGGTCAGAAGTTCTCGAAACTGGTGGGCTTGTATGAAATGGCAAGGCTTAATGCCAATAGAGTGTGAGGTATGAAAATAGATGCAAATGGTGGGCTATTGTCTCTGCCTGCTGTGTAGGGAGAAATCCGTAAGTTTATGTACGTATGTATGAGCTAAAAGAACGAAGAATCGAAATAGAACAAAGAGCTGTCCTCAAAGATCTCCCACTAATACGGAACTCCACAAATTTATATGTGGGACGTCATTTTGTACAACACATCACAGTGCAAAAAATTTCTAGGTACCTCAACTTTTAAAATGTCACAATGCTTCCATTCAAACCCAAGAAGTCAATAGCCAATGGTGATGTCAAGAGTTCAATGTCCGTATTCTCAGTTATACTAAAATAGCAGTTTCATAGGAAACCTCAAGTAAATGCGGTCACGCCCAGCGATGACTGATTGGTTCACGATGACGGCTGTGGAACGTATGACTGTTTTATCACATTTCTCTAACGATGAATGACAGTTGTTATAACCGTTCACTCCGATTGAGATGGCATATCCATGGCTAGTAGTGTCCTGTGATGGCACGTTTCCAATCTACATGAAAGCTCGTTAATGAGCAATCCACTTTTATTGCATAACTTGGATTCTGATTGCATTTCGTCACACAAATTGGAATATAGTTTTGGCTTACAAAAGTGTTCAATACTTTATGTCAAATATTCTCGCGTTAGCCAATATTCCCCGTGTTGTGACGAAATATATGCACATACAATTGACGGACACGGACAAAGTCAAGACACCCAAATTCAGAACCATCACTGTGGTGTAAAATCAGTGGTCAGTAAATGCCGCTGAAAAGTAGTGTTATAGCTTATTTGTTATATATATTTTCAAGTGGGAGAGCCATGCTCCGGCATGTCGAACGGACTGACACCACGGCCTCACAGAATGGCAACACTGAATCAATACTTGCATTGTGTTCGAGTGAGTGAGGTTACCGGAGGCCCTAACAGTTCCTTCTCTCCCTCTCCCCTTCTTCCCCCGTTCCTCTATTAACACCTTAAAAGCCAGCAACGCACTTGTGACTCTTGAGTTGCAGGTGCCCATGGGCGACAGTAGTCACTTACCATCAGGTGACCCGTCTGCTCGTTTGCCCCATATCCATCCATCCATATTTTTATTTTATTTTAACCCTGTATCCTTATGGCGATGAAATCATTAAATATTCATACAGTCTGTGCGGAAAGAGAACCGTCGTACGATTTGAGGTCGCAGCAGTGCTAAATTACCTTTTTACATTGTTACGTCATTATTGTTTACGGTCGAATTATAATGACGTAACAATGTTGTCAACATAACAAAAAAAATAATTTAGCACAGCTGCGACCGCAAATCGTACGACGGTTCTCTTTCCGCACAGACTCTACATAACCTGATTCCCAAAGCCCATTAGCATTTACCATAATAGGGATATCATTCGTTCTTTTTATTTGTAACAAGTTTTAATTATCTTCATTTGTAACATTGTCGTTTTGAAATGAAAATTTGTATGTATGTAGTTTGGATGACGATACTATAATTTGGCATCTCGGAGCTGATCGTGGCTAAGTGGTAACCGAGTATGTTAACACATTACAAAGTTAAGTAACAATAGCCAGGTCATTCTAGGATGGGTGACCATTCTTAACACATTGATACCCCTCCGTGCCTCGGAGAGCACGTTAAACCGTCGGTCCCGGGTGTCACACAAACATCTGTGGCATTCGTTGCGGGTAGTTAGAGCCCTAAAAAAAGTCCGACAACCTGGTCTAACTACAGAACTTCGATATCGCCTAGTACTTGGGTTGTGGAGGTCTGATGACAGTCGCTTCACGTAAAATATCAAAGTTCGGCCGTATCGTAGTTAGATTGAAAGCCGACCTCAACTTAGTTGGGAAAAGGCGCGGAGGATGATGGAGCTGATCTGATGATGGGACTTGGACATGGATAGAGGAACTCTTCAGTGGCTACTAGTCAAGGCTCATTTGATTCGTTATTACGAGTCCACCAGATTGGTATCGAAGGTCACATGATAAAGCCAGGAGGTGGACAGTGGAACTCTTTTTTATATTTTTGTTTGATTTGCCATTGGAGCAAGTTTTTTAGGGTTACGTTCGCGAAGGTAACCAACGGGACCCTATTCCTAAGCCTCCGCTGTCCATCCGTCGGTCTGACAGCGGGCTTTATCTCATGATCTGTAATAGGCAGACAGTTGAAATTTTCACAGAATGTGTATTTCTGTTGCCACTGTAACAACAAATAATAAAAATAAATAAAAATAAAAAATTAGGGTACTCTACATAGTATTAAATTTTGTACGATGGTGCGGAACCCTTCATGCACGAGTCAGACTCTTACTTGGCTGGTTTTTTTTATTTAACTAAACTATTATTATTACGCCGCATGTCCACTCAATTAAGATAGATAGATAGATAGATAGGTACTCTTTATTGCACACCAAAAAAGTATTATACAAACTAGAAATTGAACATAAAGTATCAGTACAATGGGCGGTCTTATCGCAGTCTGCGATCTCTTACAGACAACCTTAGGATGGACTATACTGTATGGAAGTAGGTAACTCGCGGTGCACAACAATTCAAAATAGTAAGAAAAATATACAATTTATAAATATCAGTCTATTTAAGTCTACTAATTTTTTATTATTATCTAAATAATACACATACATACATATACACAAAGAAATATACATACACACATATATTCGTACACTACACATACATATAATTATAATATATGGTTCTTACGAAGAAAGGTAATGATCCTTGATGAGTTTCTGAAAAACAACTTGTGACTGTGCTCGTCGGATAACTTCTGGCAATGCATTCCACAGGCGTGCGGCTTGCACTGCAAATGATTTGTCAGAAAATGTTGTGGTATGAGTTGGAATTTCCAACGTTAAATTTTCTGATCATCTCAAATATCTATTGTGTGTGTCGTACATAAATGCGAAACGCTTTTTTAAATAGACAGGGGTAGTAGGGTTAAACAGGATATTATACAGTAAAGAGAGGATATAAGTATTCCGGCAAAGACGAATCGGAAGCCACTTGAGTTTAATACGGAATTCGGAGATATGATCATATTTGCGTAGGCCAAAAATGAATCTCATACAGAAATTTTGAAGCCTCTCAAGTTTATCAAGTTGGTCCTCATTGAGATCGAGATAGCTGACGTCGGCATAGTCAAGAATGGGGAGAAGAATCGATTGCGCGAGTTCAATTTTAGTAGTAGTTGGAAGGAAATTACGTAATCTTCTTAGAGAAGCCGCAGAGGCAAATATCTTGCGACTGACATTTTTTAACTGGGCATTCCATGAAAGGGTTGTGTCCATGTGTATCCCTAGGTTCTTAACATTATTGCTTATAGGAATAGTAACCCCTTCGAAAGACACTTGTGGAAGTGCTGAACAGTCAATTTTAGCAATAAGTCTGGAGCCGATAATTATAGCTTGCGTCTTGCTAGGGTTAACCCTAAGCCCATACGTAGTGGTCCATTTACTTATACTAGCCAGATCTTTATTGATAGTGTTAATACCTTGAGAGAGTTCATTAAGATTTGCTTGACTGTATATTTGCAAATCATCTGCGTAAAGGTGGTAGGAAGAGAGAAGATACAGATTTTAAAAATTTTTAGGAGTTCAGGGGACTATAAGTTGCGGAGTTATCATCATTACTGCTAGCAGAAGGTCTAGTCATAACTTACTACGCTATTCTAACTTCTCATTGAATTATTTATATTCGTACATATACTTGGTTAGGTATAAGTCATAGCAGGCTATACAGCTTATATGGTATGTGTCTCGATCACACACGACTAACCCCTTCACGATCTGGCTGGCCTTGGCAGTTTCTAAGCAAGTTGATGTCATCGCTCTAGGGAACGTGGAGATAATGTTTTCTTGTTTAATAAATAAATTATTTACATATTATATAAGTTAAAATATCTAGTATACCTATTCGAGTCATTCCTATTGACAATAAAGTTACCATGACTTAAGTTAATTCGTAAGGCTAATAATCAGTACGCATGTATGTGATGAAATAGATTATGTGTTAGTTTGATACGTTTCGGCTATGCACCCTCTCCGTGTACAATCCTAATCTTCATATATATAATTCTTCTGTGCGTGTGTATGTTACTGAACTCCTCCTAAACGGCTGGACCGATTTTAATGAAATTTTTGGTGTGTTTTCAAGTGGATTCGAGAATGGTTTAGAGTTACAAGTGGACCCGGTAGATGGCGCAGGGACATGGTTCCAGGAATAATATTTTTTACGTTTTGGCAGGACAACGTCTGTCGGGTCTAGCGGACCTATTAAACCATCTATTAAATAAAAATAAAGATGGCGTTTATAATCAGAAGTTTTGGCGTCGTATAATTAAAAAAAAATGTCTTTTAGTCAAAAAGTTTTCATTCTTAGTTGTCTACCCCACTGAAAGATAATAGAAAGAAAGAAAGACCGTACCGTTCTAAAAATACTTTCCCATAAATCGAGATACGTCATAGTAAAATTTTCCAAACACAAAATAAGTTGTTAATCGCAAATAAATATTTTTTATGTGATATAACATAAAAATTAATGACTTTCGATTTTTTTATTCTTCACTCCTGCTGTAAGACCTCGCTTCTGGCCAAATTTCATCATTCTAGGTCAATGAAAAGTACCCTATAGGTTTTGATTTACCTACGAAATGTTCAAATATAAGACCTAAATGGCCGTATCTTTTTATAGAGTTGAATTAAAAAGAGAAAGAAAAAGGGTCTTGACAGACAGACCGGCGGACACTATGGTGATCCTATGATTTCCCCCCCTAAATATGCAAAATTTTACTCAAAAATTCAGGAAATCGGAAAAAAGTAAAAAGTTAGTACCACATCTCTAACTAGAATCATATATAAATAATAAATTTAAATAATCTAAACATTTGTGTTTTTGTATGTATGTTTGTCATGTTTTCACACAAAAACTACTGGACCGATTGCGATGAAACTTGGTATGTAGATAGCTGGAGACCTGGATTAACGCATAGGCTACTTTTTATCTCGACATTCCGCGCTGCGCTGCTAGTAATAAAATATTCTTATTTCTCATTCTCATATATTATATTATTTCTTAAAACGTAGGAACTACTGCTTTTAGAAGTAATCTGTAGTGTAAAATAAACTAATCTTATTGTAAGCCCAATTTAAAGTTGTTATGAGTTTTATTCCTATTACGGGAATGCTGTCTTAAAATAATCTAATTATGCTTTTTATCTGTTTTCAGGTAGGCTTGACAACATCATCTAATCTACTTAGTGTAAGTGACACCGACATATAATTTCTTTCGTGTTCCATAATTTTTAAATTAATACACGAAAAAAAAAATATTGTGTATTTTGGAAGCCCTTTAACAAGGAGAAAAGCATCCAGTAGCGTTCTTATTAGGCGGTGTAATCTACACACGAAAGGTCGCTTCTCTCCTGGTTTACTGCCGTCATTCACGTCACTTAGAAATATGAATCCCTTGGTTTGAGAACCAGATTACATTCATTACAGGACAAGTACAACTTACACTTAGTAATATAACTTACACTACAAATTTAAGATGTTGTTATAACATTTAATAATAACTCCAAACATCTCACACACGGCCGTCTGATCCCAGACTAGGCAGAGCCTGTACTATGCTAACCAGACTGCTGATAAACATACTTATATATTTCTAAATACATACATACTATGAATAAATTACACCTTTGTAGGTCATAAAACATTTTGAGTATCTGCGGAAGTTTCTTTCGGTTCGCACACGACATTACCTTGTTTGTTCTAAGGGTTATGGATACAACTGCCGGTTTCGAGTGGTACGATGGTAGAGATTAGCAACTGCCATTCATCTAGAATATTTGAATAGAACACAAATCATTGTATAGGTAGATAAGATAAAATAAGATATTTATTCGCCAAGAATATAGTACATTAGGTGATGACATTAGAAAGCAGCCCGACATATTCGCCTTTAATAGGCATGCGAAATTTTACGTAACACTATTAGGTTTTACAATTCAAAAAATCATTTATGGTGTAAAAGCATTTTTCTAGTATTGGCTACTAGAAAAATGCTTTTAACTTAACTTTAGTATTGATTTAAAACGTTGTAATTGTAATTCTCTTATTACCTGAGGAATATGGTTTTAATTTTAATCGACATTATATAACTATTATTACATCGAAGAGTGCTTTTACATGATTCAGTTATAAGTCATGCATACACACAAGGAACAACATACACACATATATACGCAACAAAGAAACAACACTTATATTTCATATTTTTATTGTATTGCTATTTTTCTTCTTCTCCTGTCTGGTCCTCGTCTAAATAGGCTTCGAGCCTAGTTTGGGGACTCAGCATTTCACGAAATCCACTATAAATTACATACGCACTGGATTTGTGATAGTTGTAACTGTCCTGTTTGGGATTATCCTTAACCTGTAACACAGTTTATTACTAGCACGGGAATGGGGGAGGCTAACCTTGATGGTCGCTGCAGCCGAACATAATTACATAGGTGCTTTAGTTTTTAAGTGGATTACATAAATGATTGTATCTTTTTTGCCAATAAAGTGTTATTATTATTATATATAGTTTAGTGGTATCTCTTTTAATGAATTTTCTGTCCTCACTAACTTTTAAATAGATTTTTTTTTCCTATCAAACATGCCAATTTCCATAATATATAGAGACACCAATGTCAAACCCCTTAATTTTTTAAAAATAGGTCTACAGGTTGTTAAAGAAGATACACCAGTTATTAGTTAGAGTACTTTAGAAGGCGAAATCTCTCCTGAATAAATGGACTTACTAAACTTTTCGATGCGTGATTAATTTATGTTTAATATAAGCATAGTCTATACTAAATGTTTAGTTTTAACATTAAACATTGCTGTTGAACGTAATCAGGCCAAATATTTCACATTCGCTGTAAGGTTATGATGAATATTAGACCGACATAAGAACGTCCGCTGGCTTTAGAAGAGGTATAGCACGACAATAATGTTCTACTGAAATCGGAGGGTTGCTAACGTTGTTAAGTCCATTCGTGCTGCGAGTGTTGATGGATAAAGATCCGCCGGTAGAGGGTAAAACCCGCTTACTATCTAGCAAGCAGTGGAACCGTTGTCACCTTAGTGATAATGAAAATATTTGGACTAGTATCTTCGTTTACGAATGTCGCTTTTTAACGTGCGACCTCGCCAATCGCCACCGCATCGAGTGTTGTAGAACCCAAATATAGGATAATTATTTTTTTCTACGTATAGTTCCCAGTCTACAAAGAGCGGGAATATTAAATCAAACCAATTGTTATAATTATTTTTATTTGATTTTAATATAATTAAATAATTAGCAGATACATTCCATGAGGCGGACTTAATGACTTAGTTTTAAGATTTTTTTTAAATTAATTAATTGGACTCAAGCCTGTAGAAACGATCAACTATCCCTATACTGAAGGGAACATTTAGTTCCGGGGTTCCTGCTCGCACTTGTTCGGTTTTTGTAAAAGACGATTGTCTTAGTTGCAAATCTATTAATAGCCAATGTATGTACATTTTAAGACTGTACAATAAGACCATTTCGCCTCTGAACTCTGAGTAATTCAAGCCCGAGAACTAGGTGCTTCGATGTGGGTACTTTTAGGTTCGGGACGTGACTGTAGCCGGCTAGAACTCACGCTCTGAAAGGAAGTACTGAGCTCGTGGGAGCACTAATGTTACTCTTGTTTTGTTTTACGTTTACTGTTCTATGTACCAGTAAATATGATGAATACATACTGTATATGGATGGGTTAACATCTCTTATTGATTTCTGAGACCTAGATAGATTTTTTGTAAGATTGGTTGTTTTTAACCAAACAAATGTAAAAGAGGAGGAAAAAGATGGATGGACGATGTGAAAGAAGATATGATAGAGTAGAATGGAAGAAGAAAACACATAGCACCGACCCCAAATAACATTGGGGCAAGGGTAGGCAGATGATGATATAAAAAAAGTAATAAATAAACCTTGACCTAAAAAGAAAGTAATAAAAAGACTGGACCTCGTAATATTATTCATAAAGTAGATGGTTGATGCCAATAATTTAGTGTTAAATGGGATAGTGATGAAATGTACAAGATTTTCATATTCATATTTTTTATTGTACACAAATATAACATAATTATATATAGGAATGAAAGGCGAGCTTAACCCATAGTTCAGTTTTCTTCCGACAAACCTTGGAAGGAGTGAAGAGAGGATGGTAAAGAATAAACAGAGGCAAAGTTAAAGAGATAGAAATTCAATAAACATTTAGAACTAAGTACCTAAATTAAAAATACATATGTATAACAAGAAGTTCGACATCAGTATTTTTTTTTTTTTTGCATGTTACTAAGTGATAGGCCTTAGTAAACAAATATTGTTTCTACATGCGTTTCTACAAACTTTAATAGACAACTACCTTATACACATACATTTCACAACTACCGTACTTACTACGCTGATTGGTTATTATTCTGTGTATTGTATTTTTCTCTGTAAGTGATTATTGTAATCTTTTGAGAAAAATAAAAATCTTTAACCGTATATATGGTGGTCCTCAGTCTTTGGACTTCACTCTAATTTTCCATCAGGATGTTTCAGGTCATTCTGACGTGTCATAATAAAAAAAAAAATTACGTACAGTGCATATGTGTTAATATATGTAAATTTATTTTGCGTATGTACACTTGTTACAAATGTATACCTGAATGACCTGAAACCGCCTGATGGAAAATTAGAGTGAGGTCCAAAGACTGAGGACCACCATTATAGATACGGATGATACTAAAATACTGGCCCTCAGCTTGACGGCCTCGGGAGATGCTTTTTCACGCCCCGCTTGAAGGACCTGGGACTATATGTCGAAGGGAACACGTATGCTGGTAATGCATTCAACATTTTAATGGTGCGGCAAAGAAAGGAGGTGCTGAACCGTTTGGTTCTAGTTGGAATAGTGTGCACTGTAAGGGGGTGACACCTTAGCCCGCCACGTGTTGTTCTCGATAAGAAATGAGAGGGTTAAGGTTAAACCTGCATATATACATACATACAAACTAAGTTTAATTATTGCTGTGACACAGTCAGAGAAGGGCTATCGTGGATAGAATGGTGGAGGGAATTCCACTGTCGTACTTCAGTAACAGTAAAAGAATTATTGTACCAAGTAGAATATAACCATTATTCGCCTAACGTTAGATTGTGATCTTAACAACTTGACGAAGTATGTCGACCGATAGGGTATAAAATCCCGGTTCTTATGATTTTCAAGGCGCCTCGAGGCCAACAAATATTAACCATAAACAACATACTTAAATATATTACACTTAGAACATATACATGCATTACTTGACCTAGCACCAACAATGGCGCTCAGGTTTCTAGTCCAGCCCGTCGAACCGGTCCATAGCTATCTGCGTTTTGTCTGTTCTTGTTCTGACCGTACCACTTATGCGTAGGCGTTAAGATATCTACTTGTCTTTATTTAAAAGGCTGCTGCATCTTTGGAAATTAAAGATGGAATATGGAGTTTAATAGCTTTTCATAAGCTGTTGTACTGTGATGACTACGAATCGCCTGTCTCCAAAAAGATAATTCAATAAGTTTCTGAAATTACCATAAACTTAGTATGTAAGAAATTACAATACTTGTACTCAGAGTATAGCTAGGTTAAATGGCGCCAGTGTAGTCTAGCCTTGTCGAAATATAACAAGGATGATGCGTGTTATGTTTTTATATAACCTCGTGAGGGTTTTAAATAATTGAAAGGATTCCTATGAACTATACGTGTGTCGTTATATACGTCTTGATCAAGCGAATGTCGCTGTTTGTACCAAACTTATAAAAATACAAAAATTGGAGATTACTAACGCCTTTTGTGGGTTTAATAATAATTATTTCCTGATTATCGAGTAGTATGTTGGGAAAAGGTTAAATCGTTTAAATAGATACTATTATCTTTGTTAAAGCGATTATAGCTAAAGAACATACAAATTATATTTTGTTAAACCAATTTGGTATGACAAATGTTTATAAAATTCATCCAGGATACATAAATATGCTCACGCTTGTACCCCCAAACGGGTTGGCAGAGGTGTATTAAACACTACATTTTGCTAACCTATAACAAATTTGGTACCACACACGTAATATGGGGCAAGCTTATTGCCGTCAGCCGGGCACATTGGGAATGAAAAATTGGAAAATTTAAAGTTTTTTTTTATGGTATAGGGGGCAAACGTGCTGACTTGTCACCTGATGGTAAATGACTACCGCCACTCATGGGCACCCGCAACTCAAGAGTCACAAGTGCGTTGCCGCCCTTTAAGGTGGGAATAGAGGAAGAGCGGGAAGATGGGAGAGGGGGATTAGAGGGGAGGAGAGGGGGGAGAGAAGTATATTTAAAGGGAAAGGCAATTAAAGGAAAGGGATAAACTGGCTGTAACATCCGAGCCCTCTAACATATAAAATTCAAATCGGCTTTTTTAGTTGATTACTATTATGCAGTCAAGATAAAGATTTATGAATTACAAGCTGTACCCGGAATGCGTGGTATGTCACGTAAAGTTAAAAAATAGTTTGGTTCTATAAAAGTTTAATCATACTAAAAACTAATTAGGTTAATTTGTGTCCAACTGTGGTATACAATAAAGAATGTTCTATCTATCTATCATAACGAAAAACGATACGGGCAATAAATTTTTAAAGATTTTTGGGCCAGAAACCCTCGCGGGTTTCAGAACACCCTACCAAAGTTTCGTTACATTCTGATCAATGGTGAATGGCTTAGGAACAAGGCATGGTTAATGTTTGTGTGTTATGGTCGTGTGTAGCGCCCGGCCATCTTCTATATTATTATAGTCATTAGGGCCGAATTGTACCCCGAAAACCTAATTAATTTGTCTCCTTACCATTCCTCCATAACGGCAATTTATAAGAAGGTACAATAAACATTGTACTCACGTGTGTATTGCAGGAAATCGCGACTAACATCGAGACAAACAGGGGCTCTTTATCAAGGAGCAAAGGGGCCTGTCGCTTGTCAGATCAGTGGCAAGCGCTACACTGGGCTGATTGCGTGCCTAACGTTCGGCAAGTTTCCGTTGCATCGTGTGTTGCCGAGTTGTTTTTAATAGGCACTGTGATACATACCGACCTCCTTCGACACAATTTGGTGTGAACATGCCTAAATATGGATTTTAAATTTTTAACCCATTAACGATCAAATCATCATCATCGCCAGCCTATTGCCGACCACTGCTGGACAAAGGCCTTCCCTAAGGAGACAATGACATTAACTAATTTATCTATAAGGTAGTTTAAATTGTCTTCTGTCTATTTTGTAAGTATTTGTTGTTTCAAGAAAGGACAAATTATTCAATAACTAAGTAATAACATTATGTACGTATTTCTAAATGTGTGTGTTTATATTCGGAAATTAATTAATTAAAGTGTGTATAATAAATTAACTATTAGATGTTTTATAGGTACCTATATACTGTAAGGCCCTCGCTTGGCTGAGGGGTTTGTTCAGGATAGGGGTGTTAGCTTAGGAGGATAATTATTTATTTATTTGGTTTGCTGACAGTTGTTACATTTACTATTTTCATGGACTTAAACTATTATACACATACTTATTCTAAATGTACAACCATTTATGAGCAAACACCGCATGCTCTTATATTTCCTTTTTTTACATACTCGTATAGCTAGTTACTTATTTAAATAAAACAAAACAACAGAAGGTGGTTGGTAAACTAATAACATGAAGCTTGTTTATCAGAAAGGTACAATTTTATGTCCCTGCGAAATTCGCTTATAGAACTTGAAAATATCAGTTGATAGAGGCTGTAAATCAAGATAATTGTATTGGAGACTGAACTACTTTCACATTAGCACATTTTAATTAAACTTCTTGAAAGATCTGGTGCGGCAACTTGACAGGAGTTCACTCTGACTGTTTGACGCACTCCCGTCTCTTGTTCGTCATTCTACCAATTATATATTTTAAACTAGCAGCGCCCTGCGGTTTCACCCGCTTAAGTTCCGATCCCGTGGTAATATCGGGATAAAAAGTAGCCTATATGTTAATCCAGGTCTCCAGCTATCTACATACCAAGTTTAATTGCAATCAGTTCAGTAGTTTTGGCGTGAAAGAGTAACAAACATCCATACATACATCCATACATCCTCACAAACTTTCACGTTTATAATATTAGTAGGATATCGCTTAACAATAAATTAGACAAAATATATTTAAACATATTTGTATTCAAGTCTTTGTATGAATTCGGAACTTTATTACAAAAATTTGGAGCCACACATAAGATGCTTTTCATCAGTACTTGCAGGATACGTACGTAGCCTCTTACTATCGCGTCTATTTCGTACTGTAACATCAGATAGACGAGGAAACAGCTGAGGTTTGGTTTTAACAAAAAGGGCTATTTCAAGTAAGTATTGTGAAGGAAGAGTTAATATTTTATATTGAAGCTATCAGCTATCACATTGGATAGTGACAATCGCAGTTACAATAAACCATTGTTGTCATATGTACGAGTAGACATTCCTGGTTTATTAAAAGAGAACTAGACTTTTATTAGCTAAGTGAATCAGCAGTAAGCAGGGCATATAGTCCAGACACCGGAGAACCGCCTACTTTTTAGTTAGAAAGGTTTTCTAGTGACAACCAAGGATTAGAAAGCTATTCTAAATACTAGTTTATAGTACATTGACCTTAGTGAGTTAAGAAAGTTCAATCGGGTATTGTGTCGCAAAAGCCGCTCACTCGCATTGTACAACTAGCGCGCATTATACTTGGGTTCGCTTGAGTTTTTAAAAGGTCTGTAAAAGCGAAGTAGTTTCATTTGTCAACTAGCATGTAACAGAATTAGATTTTTTTTTTAAATATAGCATTAACAAGCTTAAATACAGGTTACTGAAATCACTTAACGTCTTAAAGGAAGTAGACCTTAGTAGAATATTGCTTTATTATAGCATTATGCAGTATAATGTATATATGGAAAGCCACTATTTTGTTTGTATTGCTGGTTTTCTTCTGTGAAAATTGGGTGTATTTAGTTACCGATAATAATCTTTATAATCAGGCGGGCATGATAAATTAATATTTGTCTAATAACAACAACTATTAGAACAATATATTTAAGTGACAGCGACACTGTTGCGGCAGGACGCTTCACTTCTTGTTAAGGGGTACCCATTGGGTCTGAAACTAGTCACTAACACAAGTGTGTATCTTTAATAAATATTAGCAATATTGCACTGTTCGTGGTGCCACTGGTGTGTTGTTAATCCTATTCTCCTCTGATGACCCCATTCTTCAGCAGACGAGCTCAGTACTACGGTATTAGTGCTGTTTAACTAGGGTCTTCTGTAGGGTAGAGACTCTGCTCGTCTGTAGAAAAGAAGACCAGGGAACAGATATCTGCTGTATTTTGGAAACCTGTCTTCAACAGCCGTTTTTCCTTGTATATTCTGCAATATATATGCACATTTTAGAATAAAAACTATATATTATGAAAGAGGGTTGTATTCAGGTGTGTATTTGTGTGACTGACAGAGACGCGATAGGTTGCTTTACACCTTGACTGAGGGTCCTTATTGGGCCCAAAACTAGTCGGCCATTTCCGGATACCATTCGTGAGTATAACCGTATATTATTAATAAATAGATGCAAACGCATAGACAGACGATATACCCTACAATTTCACTATACTATAGGTACTCGAAGACGGTATATTTCAGACAATGAGATGTCCCAGTGTCGTATTCCGAACCGGCTCGACCGGATCACCACACTTTAGTAACTACATCTATGTACGTATTAGTAGGTACGGATGTGTGCGCTTAGACTTAGCTCCGAGATGCGAAATCTTTGTTAAAATATTTATATTATATACTTACATATACTAATAGGTGTTTGTTGTATCACCTACGTTAAGGTCACCGTGGAATGTGATGGCACAGTGTGTTCAAGGGGACACATTCATCATTCATTCAATTCATTTATCAAAAAATCCGCCAATTTGGTTTTTTTATATGATTTTTTATTTCTGAAGTGAAAACTTCTTTAGGCACGTTGGGCACTTTTGGTATGGGAAAAAAGCACCGAACTTGCGTGACCGTCAAATATATGACAAATATATTGTTATGATGACATATATGTTGTCATAACGACATATAGATGTGTGTATATGTGTTTTCACTTCTGAAGTACAGTTCTACGACTGACAGATTTTTTTATTGATTGATTATTTAAAACAGAATTAGTGTTAATACTAGATAACACCTTACGTTGTCTATTGGCCTCAATTTTTTACTTTTATTTTTTAAATGTCATTAAAGTTTACACAGGTATGCAATTTTTTTTTTCATCTTATGATAATATATTGTTGCTGAATTGTAATGTGTTAAAGGTCACAGACTCTAAAAACGACTTCTATAACATCCTATAACGTAAAGGTATTTTGCAAAGTGAAATATTTTTGTAATAAAAAAACACCCTTTTTTACAGTGAACAATATCAATACATTTGTTTTCTTACAATTAACAAATATTTTTTTTTTTACACAATTTTAGGTCTACTCTATACTCTTGTGAAGAAGAAATTTTCTCTTTGATACCTCTCCGAATTTGTTTCCGATTTCATTCTTTGGTTTCTCGATTGAGCATCCAACAGTAATGAATTAACGTATTATTGACATCCCATTTTCCTTGACAGCGTCTCTCAAAATCACGGACATCCTGGTGAAATCTTTTAAACTGTTATTCACTCGAAGCTCAAAAAGTCAACATACGAGTGTAAAAAATGAACTTTAAGCTCATCTTGCATCCTTAGGCTTCATACGCTGCCAGCATGCAGTTGCAAAACCATTGTACAACGCATCCGGGTCCTTAGTACCACTACGCTTCTGTTTCCTTGTCTCTCATTATTTCCAAAAAGAGGGAATCAGTTTAAAGTTTTCTTATGTTGAGGCCAGTGAAAACTCTCTCTTGCGGCTTCATACAGTTTAGGGAACTTGGAACATGGCAGTGATTTGACAAACTGTTTTATACCCCAATTTAAGATGAAGAGGTGGTAATAATACTTTTTCTGGCAGAACCAAGGTCGTATTGATAGTGTTTTTCTCACTGGGTCACAGTCAGCCCCTACCACTACACTCTTCAACTATTATTTCGGTTTTCTCAGCTCAGGTATAATTTGATAAAATTAATATGTAATGTCTCAGTTTTAAGTTTAAGTTAATTAGCAATGTAACGCTAAATACAAAGAAAAACTTGGGTGTGGCAAAAAAAAAAACACCGGATTCTTTCCGTATTTTTTTTATGGTATAGGAGGCAAACGAGCAGACGGGTCACCTGATGGTAAATACCGCCGCCCATGGGCACCTGTAACTCAAGAGTCACAAGTGCGTTGTCGCCCTTTAAGGTGGGAACATGGGAAGAGCGGGAAGGCGGGAGAGGGGGAAAGGGGAAGGACGGGAATAGGGTAGAGGGAAGGGTTAGGGCCTCCGGTAACCTCACTCACGCTTAGAAAAGTAATGCAACCATTGTTTCACTGCGGGTTTTCTGTGAGGCTGTGGTATCGAGCGGAGTCGAGCCTGCCCATACGTGCCGAAGCAGTGCAGATTTTTACTTGCTGACTAGTGTTATCAATTATTGCAATATAGAGCAAGGAAAAGCATACTTATTAGCTACTCTCAGTATTATGTTCAATTTATCGACTAGCGAGTTAGGTAACTATTACGCTGAAAAGTAATAATGATATATTGGTATTAAGGAAATATAGTTTGTAATTCTAAACTGTCTGATTTCTAGTCCAGATAGAACTTAATTTTATTTGTATGAAGCAATACTTATGACCTTTTGAAGAAAGCTTCTGTCAAACTAGGGAAGCTAATTGACCTTTACCAGTATAGTAGAGACACATATATATTTATATACTTATTTTATTTTAGCCATATAATGTCTCTATACTTAATATTAACTGCTCCTTTCAAAAATCCCCCTAAAGTCCATTAGGCAATGTTCAAAACTCTTTGGAATTTGCTTTAAGCGACTTAGTTGACTTATTTTCAAAGTACCTCGTAAATTTAGCTCTTAAACTAAAGGAATTAAGGCTGTTTATACTGTGTGGGTAGTCGAAGAAAAGTTCAATGACCTTGAAAATGCCATGTTGGCGTGCGGGCTACCTAAGAAGAACTTTTTGCACTGCAGTATGCAGTCCGCGTTATAATTTTAGTGTACGGTTTCTTGATTACTTGAATTTTATCACGGACAAAAGCATTTTTAGCATTGCAGTTTTTATTGTTTTATTTTATTAATTTTAACTTAAGTTTTGATTTCATACTATATTTAGGTTTTAATATTTAGGACCTATTACTGGCCAACTTTGGTTTGACCTGTTCTGAATTTTCTTTATTGTATAAATTTTGTGTTAACTATAGAAACATTTTTATTGCATAAGAAGAAGATTGGGTACTTATTGGTAATGAATTAATGGTTGATGCTTTTATAATGTGAATATAGTGTTTGTACAAATGAATATTTATTGATTCATTCATAAACTTTACTAGCAACCCGCCCCGGCTTCGCACGGGTACATATTATACTTCCAAAACCTTCCTCATGAATCACTCTGTCTATTAGTGAAAACGGCATGAAAATGCGTTCAGTAGTTTTTTCAGTTTATCGCTAACAGACAGACAGGCGCGGCGGGACTTTGTTTTATAATATGTAGTGATAAAGTCACATCATCCTCCGCGCCTTTTCCCAACTAAGTTAGGGTTGGCTTTCAGCCTAGCTACGATACGGCCGAACTTTGATATTTTACGTGAAGCGATTACCATCAGACCTCCACGTCCCAAGTACTAGGCGATATCGAAGTTCTGTAATTAGACCAGGTTGTCGGACTTTTTAAGGCTCCAAATGACCTGGAACGAATGCCACAGATGTTCGTATGGCAACCGGGACCGACGGCTTAACATGCTCTCCGAGGCACGGAGGGGTCTCAAAATGTTAAGAGTGGTCACCCATCCTAAGACTGACTTGGCTATTAGCTACGAGGTACTTAACCTCGTAATGTGCTAACCTACTCGGTTACCACTTAGCCACGAGCTCCTCATATATTTATAAGGTATTAAAACATATTTAGATCAACACTGTACAACGTTTAAAGTGAAAACAGTTAAAAATTCTACAACAAAGTTACTTCATTAGCGTAACGCCAATTAATGAAAGAAAACATTCAACATAATAATCCGGCACCTTTAATAAAATCTCAATTGCAAATCTTTGCTAGCATGTATGGATATGTAGTGTTTTATTTACATCGGCTTTAGTGCACCATCACTTAGCTATTAATAGACAGCTATAAATATTCAATACCTCAGATTATTGTAATTACTTTGCAGTATGATTGAGCTGTGTTTAGCGAGGGCGCGAAAACGATTCTAAACTTAAACTGCCCGCTCTGGTTACAATTTTTTTATGGTATAGGGGGCAATCAAACAGACGGGTCACCTGACGGCAAATGACTACCGCCGCCCATGGACACCTGCAACTCAAGAGTCGCAAGTGGTGGGAGTAGGGGAAGAGGGGGAGAGGGAAGGGTTAGGGCCTCCGGTAACCTGCTAAACTACCTTTTTAAAATGTTAGGTCATTATTGTTTACTGTATTGTACAGTATTGTTTACTGTCGAACTATAATGACGTAACAGTGTTGTCAACATAACAAAAAAAGTAATATCAAATCCTACGATGGTTCTCTTTCCGCACAGACTTTAGTGGGCTCTACCACTCGATTGCAGCTGTCAGTTAAGTCAAATATGCAAAGATACTAATAGTAAAGCAAGCGACGCTTAAGTTTAAGCGATTCTTCTCTCGTTAGGGAATCATCTGTATAAGTATCAATCTTCTAGACATAAGAGTAACTGTGTTGCACTCATTTCATCTAACACTCAACAACACAATCGTCCAATACAATAGTTAGGAGCCGACAAATGGGTCGCAGTCTGTTGCGTTCAAGTCGCGAATCAAGGGCACTGGGGCTTTGGCCCTTTGGCGAGAGACAGGGACAGATAATTGACAACTTGCCAAGTCAGTAAGAGACGGGTGATGATCGTAACAGCTGATTTTAGGAACGAGACCTTGTTATGGAGGGTGAGCATTGGTGTTATAGTGAAATAAATAAATTTCTAGAAACAGAAGCTCAAGTTATAAATAGGTTATAAAGAGTAACCGCAGGTCTTTGTAGTTTATTAAAATCTAGATCATGGCTACTGACCAGGGTTGCAGATAAGCATAATTAAATGATATCGGAATTTTACGCGGGTGTAACCGCGAGGCGCAGCTAGTGTATAATAAGTAAGAAATTTAAACTTTTTTAAAAAACTTTTTATTAGCAGATAGTTTTATTTAACTATTTTTTTAACGATGGTAATGTTTGAGCTTGTCTAATAGAGTGGTAGTGCATTCCACATAGGCGTGCTGCTTCAACAGTTGAGGAATTATTGGCTAACTTTGAGGAACGCACTGGAATTTGCAGTTGCAAGTTTTCCGATCATTTCAAGAATCTAAAAAGTTCTTTGAGATAAGAGGGAGTAAGGGGATTAAACAATCACTACATATTATAAAACAAAGTTCCCCGCCGCGTCTGTCTGTTCACGATAAACTGAAAAACTACTGAACGGATTAGAACGGAATAGATAGAGTGATTCAAGAGGAAGGTCTCTACTACCCGTGCGAAGTCGGGGCGGTTTTCTAGTATATTATAAAGTAGAGAAAGCATGTAAATATTCCGTAGAAGGCGAATCGGGAGCCATTTGAGCGAGTTGCTATAATCGGATACATAATCATGTTTGTGTAAGTCAAATGTGAATCTTACTCTAAAGTTTTGAAGCCGTTCAAGCTTGTCAAGTTGCTCTTCTGTGAGATTAAGATAACTGGCATCAGCACAGTCTAGTATTGGAAAACTGGAGTGGCTGTGCAAGCGAAATCTTTGTAGCAGTCGGGGGAAAGTTCCGCAGTTATCGTAAATACCCTGCTGCTGCAAACAATTTGTGACTAACCTCCGTAGATTTAAATAGCGGGCTTGATGCGTTATGCATTTTCTACCGGTAGGTGCTTAGATTTATATGTTGTTCTTTTTAGGGTACCGTACCTCGAAAGGAAAAACGGAACCCTTATAGGATCACTTTGTTGTCCGTCCGTCGGAAGGTCTGTCTGTCTGTCAAGACTCTTTTTCTCAGGAACGCGTTAAGGTATCGAGCTGAATTTTACGGAACCATCGGTGCGCGAGTCCGACTCGCACTTGGCCGGTTTTTTAATTATATTTAGACATTAGTTTTCTATTTCTTTGTGATAGGTGCAAAAACTCAATGGGCTATTTAAATTTTAAGCATTTTTAAGTATTGGTTCACGGCCGGTTTTCTGTGAGTCCGTGGTATTACTTCGGTCGTGCCGGCTCATACGTGCCGAAACACGACTCTCCCATTTAAAAAATATATGTTCTAAAACAGTATATGTAGTACTATTGCAGTGCAATGTACGTATTTGTCTATGTAATAACAGTTGTTTCTGTTTTATATTCGTGACTAGGCTTCATGGACAGTGGTTCAACGAACGCCTAAATATATTCCGCTTTTGGTTCAGTTACGGGTATTGCAAAGAGTTACACTTTGATGTTATTGGAATATAGGTAACGTATGGATTTCGTGTTCCCCCTTGTATTACGTCTTCATGGCTAAAGGTAGGAATAATAAGATAGCCAATGAAAATTTGAAGAAGACAAATGACATTTAAACAAAATTTTGGTATATTGTAAAAACAATTATTTAAAAAAAAACCGGCCAGGTGCAAGTCGGACTCGCGCACGAAGGGTTCCGTACCATTATCTTTATTTTATTCTGAATACATATTATATTTTATTAAATTTATTTTATTCTGTTTTTAGTATTTTTTGTTATAGCAACAGAAATACATCATCTGTGAAAATTTCAACTGTCCAGCTATCACGGTTCATGAGATACAGCCTGGTGACAGACGGAGAGTGGAGTCTTAGTAATAGGGTCCATTTTTACTCTTAGGTATGGAACCCTAAAAAATACTTCATAAGGTTTTTTAAGCTCATACAGTTATTTGCACGATACCTATGCCTAAAAATCAGTTTTTGAAATTTTTGTCTATCTGTCTGTTTCTTCCGGCTAATCTCCGGAACGGGTGGACCGATTTCCTCGGGACTTGCACTGGCAGATTGCTGGTGTTATAAGGAGTAACTTACGCTACTTTTATTTTGGAAAAAGAATTAGGGTGCCGCGCAAAATATATAAATATGTACAAGCGAGTGAAGTTTTATTTAGCTTGCCTTGCTTTGTTTGTATGTTGTGTGAGTCAAATCTAGTAATTGAAGTTTAACCCTTTTCCTGTTGACTGGTTGATCTGAAATTTGAAACATCTTTAATTCTGATACAGTTATGTGTATTCGATATCATTCTGAAACCAAGATCCAAGAAGAAAACACAAATTGTCAGATTACATACTTTTTTTATACCCCCTCAATATGGATATCAAATGAAAGGTCTTCGCTGGCAAAATACAGTAAACCATGAAAAAAATAGATATTTTAAATAACTAAATAAAAAATTGAATTTAGCGTAGCTTACATTACATATTTATTAAGATTACGCTACGCCACACGATTTTATTTCTTTTTATTATTTTTTATTATTCTTATCATTATTTTTTCTTTACAATAAAACGCTTAAAACATTTTTCTACTACATTTTATTTTTATGGTATGTAAGACAAACATTCGAAAGTTATAGCATGTTAAATAAGACATAATGTAAGCAAGTCAAATCAGTAAAATCATTTATTGTATCTATCATATTTAAATCCTTAAAAAGAGAGTATTAATTTCTTTTAAAAACAGTAAGTACTTGATAACATCTACACATATCACATAAATTGATGACTTCATCGAGTGACATTAGCCTAATTATATTATCTTTGCATTGATAACATGTTGCGAACGTAACGCTCTGTTTACAAATATACGCCACAATACAATTTAAACTATTGTAAAATTGGAAGAAAAGATAAAAACTGGATAGTATTAATTGCATGAAGGATGTACCTTACAATTAAGTCCGTAGATAATGGCCACTTTTTATCTTTTACTCTTCCATATTGTTGTTTTACAATTGCCCGGAATTTTCGAACAACGGAAAGGTTATTCGAAAGCCCCTGTAAAGCTTGACGGCATTGTCTAGGCGATGTCTACGTACACACGTGGAACCGCACAGCGCATGCGCAACACTGAGCCTCCAACTTAACAGCTAGTATCGAGCGAACCTCCGTTCCGGGAGGTCATGTCGCAATGTCGGACGGCCGCGACTCCCCGTCGCATAGCGGTCTTCGAGACCGCGTCTCGTTCTTTGAAAAAGTATGGGTTGGACAATCTAGCAATGATGCGGTAGACGCAAATATCGATGTCGACGATATAGAACGACGTATAGAGCAGCGCAAGCGGCGGCCTGAGTCGCCCAAAATTGAAGTTAAACTCAAACATACTCGTGACACCGAATATCCTACAAGGACTTTTGAGTCGAATTTTCCGAACCTGAGTCTAAGGCATGTGGAGCCGGTTGAAAGTGTGGAGCGGTTCGAGCGGCAGGTCGAGGACGGCGACCTTGCCGCTGGAGTCCGTCTCGTAAAGTTCGAGAGGGTGGTGAAGAGGACTGTCACAGAGACTCGTAGTGAGGAACGGGCGGAATCACCGCAGCACGAGTGGTATTCAGAGTATAAGCAACAGACATGGCAATCTGCCCCCAGGAAGGAGTACCTGAGGAGCAAATCGGAATATGACTCACACATCGCTGAAATCCGCGGTAAGTACAATTCCAATCAGGAACATAGTTACGATTTTTTTTCATTTTCAATGGCAATCTTAGGTGAATGACGCAAAATATTTTTTTCTTTAGCTCGCCTAATGATAGTTGCATATACTTTATGCGTATTTAATGCATATTAACATTATGGTAAGAATACTACTACATAAGGTACTAGACGTGTTCTTGGAGCCGGTAAATGTCAAAAGTACGCTTTGGCCTTGACCGACGACAGTTGTAAACAACTTATTTGGTATTCTAATGTTAACCGCTCTCTAGACGATCATGCGGCATGAAGGACCTATGGAGAGTCCATCATGCAGCATGACAATCGCTTGGTATATTCATTTTATTCAGTCGATATAGATAGTACAGTGACGAGCGCAATCTATTTTAGAATTATTGATACGATATTGATTACGATTTATTGTTATCTAAAAATTTTGTATCTTATCCTTTAGTCCTTAGTTTAGTAATAGTTTTATTAATTGTTAGTACTCAATGTAAACATTACGTGTAATGAACGCTGTGGGCGTCTATAATGTAAATCAGAATATTGCATATGTATATTGTTGATGCTCCTTAATAAATAAATAATAACCTTAACTTTACACTTCTACATCTCACACATGGCCGTCTGATCCCAAACTAGGCAGAGCCTGTACTATGGTAACCATAAATAAATAGAAACAGGATAAATAAGATTACGATTAATTATAAGATTTTTTTTTCCAATTATACAATCTGGCAACCCTGCTATTGACATGCCGATATATAGACTATCATGCGTGCATGACAATCATAGCTTGCAGGAGGAAAAATAAAAGGGCTTTCAATCAACTACCAGCACGTAGTTTGCATGTCATTCGCATCAATCAGTGCAATTAAACGAACATGCAAGCATGACAGCACGTAACGCATGTCATGCCGCATGATCGTGTAGGGAGCGCTTTAGTAAAGAAAAATCCGAGACCAAAACGGCTGGATTTTTATCTATACTTGGTTGTTATGATACCAGATGATGTCATATCTGATAATTATATGAAGCTAAAACTTGTCTTAATAAATTGAAACACGAATTTATAATGTTTTGATTAATTTTTTTTAGCCGTGTTCAAATCGTTTTTGATTAGGTATCCTGCCTTTTTATCCTAACTTTCGACTGGGTAAACCGATTTTAATGATTCTTTTTTTATTTGAACGCTGGTGCTTCCCGTGTGGTCCCATTTCTAACAATGGCATCCATGAGAAAACCATATAAGTCTTTTATGGAATACTTTTTTTTAAGTCGGTTTTTTTTATGAATTAGTATTAGTAGGTGTAGCACGGGTCCGCCCCCGTTATATCTAGCAATATGGATTTCAAAACGTATATTATTGTAATTTTAATATAATATATAGTTTTTTACTTGACCTTGATTAGATCCGGGCATTTAAGCCATATGTCTTTATTTGCTACATATTTCTGTTTTTCATTAATACTTTTGGTATACATTTTACTGGCCTGTTGGTCTAGTGGTTAGTGATCCTGAGAGTGCTGAACCAGAGATTGTGGGTTCGATTCCCATCTAGGACAAATAATTGTGTGATGAGCATGATCATTTGTTGTGTCTGGGTGTAATATATCTATATAATATGAATGTATTTAGAAATATAATAGTATGTCTATCAGCAGTCTCGTTACCATAGTACAGGCTCTGCCTAGTGCGGGATCAGATGGCTGTGTGTGAGAAGTGTCAAGTTATTATTATTATTATTATAAATACATTTTTTTTAAAGACGTCCCCCGCACTAGGAATGATTCCTGTGTCGCGGGGGTCTTAACAAACAAACAAACAACGGACACAAAGAGCACCCAGACTCGGGACAACTATTTGTCGATCACACAAATTTTTGTCCTGTGCGGGAATCGAACCCACAACACTCGGCGTGATGTAGTGGCGAGGCGACCACGTTAACCAATGAGCCATCCGTTAATTTTTAATAGTAATAGAAAGTGATGTTAAGACGAGTACGGACTTTAAACATTGTTTTAAGTGTTCAAAGTTTTTAACATGTAGACTAGCCGTTCTCCGCAGTATGACGTTCTTTAATGATAGTTTCTCGGTCTCCATGGGTTGTAGCGTGATGTTTATTTATTTATTTACGTTGGTTTGCTAACAAATTTAACAATAATACAATCACATTTAAATCATTGCATATATTATAGATAAATTACACCCAGACACAGAACAAATTATCGTACTCATAACACAATTATTTGTCCTGGGTGGGAATCGCACCCACAACCTCTGGCTTAGCAGTCGGGGTCACTAACCACTAGACCAACAGGCCAGTCAACAGTGGTTTAGTAGCTTGCATAACCTAGGCATAGGGGAAGCAGAACCGTTCCGAATATCTTAATAAAAGCTGTTCCCGAATCCCTCCTACTTAAGGCGCAGTACAGCACACCGTGTGGTTTTAGTCGGTTCGATTCGGACACACCGCCCCACCGAAAACCCCGATGGGATGACGGCCCGAGGGGGTTTCCACACGCCCAAAAAAAGGGGAAGCAGAACCAAAAACTGTTCTTCTGGGTGGTGGGTAAAGAGGATGTTGAATGTTGATGATGTTAAAATAGCCTAGAATCTTCCTCAAGAATCCATCAAATGTAAGATATTTTCAGAGATTAGCGTATTACAAGATATTGCCCGCGGCTAATTTTTCGCTCCCTAGGGAACTTTTTTTCTTGATGAAAGGCCCCCTATGTCAATTGCTGTATCCCAGGCAAAGTGTATGAAACATTTCAAATGTTCGTGTAAACGGTAAGGCAGGGCATAAAATACGAACAAACAAACGTTGATTTTTATATGCTACTAATATTGTAAACGTGAAAGTTTGTGAGGATGTATGGATGTATGGATGTTTGTTACTTTTTTACGCCAAAACTACTGAACCGATTGCGATAAAACTTAGTGTGTAGATAGCTGGAGATCTGGATTAACACATAGGCTTCTTTTTATTCCGATATTCCCACGGCATCGGGACTTACGCGGGCGAAACCGCGGGGCGCAGCTAGTACATATATCTATAAGCTAAAGATACCTAGGTATACCTAGGTATCTGTCTGTTATACCTATACGTATAATCACGACTGTATATTCTGAAGACGTAGGCAAAGATGTGATACACCCACATTCACACATGAGGTTAAGACTTTTCACCGAGTATTTGTAAACCGGTTTCAAAAAAAGCGAACAATTCTTGGTGATATCATGTGTGCGATATGTTTGCTCTAAGTGAACAGATTTTATTTTTTTTGATCTCTTTTTATTGAATAGGTACTTTGATTTTAAGTTTAACTGTACTAACTAAACATGTCTTAATGTTCATTCATTCATTCATTTCATTTATTCACAAACAATTTACAATTGTGTTTGAATGTTAATACAATATATGTTATTTAAATAGATTAGTTACATCATATAATGTGAGCACCAATTTAAACAATTTAAATAAAACTTACGTTAATAATAATATAATAATAGTAATAATTAGCACCATAAATACCAGTAACCATATATAATAATAAAAATAATTAATTACCTATATTGGCATTTATAAAATCTGATACTGAATAATAAGTGTTGTCTAGCAGGAAGGCCTTAAGTTTTTTTTGAATGTGCTATACACAAAATCCTTTAAATCAAGCGGTAAACAATTAAAAAAGCCTTATCATTTGGTACTGAACACAATGCTGAACGATATTTAATTTAGGGCTGGTTTTTGGCTGTTGACATATAGGAAATCAAATTTATAGTGTCTTTTTTTGAATTTGTTTTTTTTAACTCTATTTGTTTCTATCAAAAAATAATCTAAAATATAGGCAGTCATGGGACTGCCGACCGAAGTGAAAACTTAAACGAGACGACGAACTTAAATCGTCGCATTAGCAGGTTGGTGACATTAATTAATAAGGAGCTGACAGAACTCAATGTCTAGATTAGCGCCCTCTACTGGAAATATATATGTAATATTAGCGTGACGGTCACGAGTTCAGTATTTTTTCCCCATAGCAAAATTGCACAAACTTGCTTAAAGAAGTTTTTACTTCAAAAAAATATAAATAATTAATTTGATATTATTACTCCTGTGTTACTTATAAATAAGTAAAATTTTACAGCTCTTATGTACTTTGTAAAAGTAAACCATCTTATTATGTTGGGTAAGTTTATAGTAATTATTAGGTAGTAATTAGTTAATGCTGATGAGAATAAAAGTCCACTGGTCTCTCACACAAGGAGTCCACAGATATATTTGAACTATTTGCACAATTGAACGACGCGCGACGGCTTGTTTTACATTCTCTGTCCACAGCTTGAGAAGAAACATGTCCTAAATTTTAAGACTTTGGATTATGTGCATTTTAAACTTGGATAGAACTTGACATACCTATTGATTAGTTAAACTGTAACACAATATGAATACCAAACATGAAATGCCTAAACTTAATACAATGGTCATCGTTCCTAGTATCGCCTTATGTTAAGTATTTCAACGAATAACGAAAAAGTTAAGTATGAAGGTATTTTTATATCCAGAAGAACTTACGTTGGTCACTTTTATAAAAACTTAATTAATTTACGTACTATGTAAAAGGATTTGAGATCTGAAAGTGCAATAATTGTTGTCGCCACATTAAAAACTCTTATTTATTTTATTAAAAATAGGGACAAACTGTAATAGATGATAACACAGTTCACTATTTAATAAAAATAAGTTAATAGATATTATTTTGACTGGTTATACCGGTAACGCAATACTATTGGTCGATGGATAAATATTAACAAATTGTGGAATTATAAAAGGGTAGCAATATGTTTAGAATGATTGACTTGAGTGCAAACAGAGGTACGAACAACTTGGCAGTTGCTGTTAGTTAGTGATTTTCATAGTTGATATCAGTGGTTTTGAGACTGTTTCTAACATAATATCCACGCAAAAAGAACTTTAGATAGTTTGGATTTGAATACTGTGCTTGTATTTGCTATTATGAGATTACGTAAATAGGTTTTAAGAGATTTTTCTATAAAATATTAATAAAGCAACAAAAAAATACGTGAATAAAAGGCATACATGTGTATTTGTTGATAAACGTAAACATTTATACATAAATTAGCTGACCCGCGCAACTTCGTCTGCGTTTGTAAATTTTCCCCGTTTTTGCAACATTCTTCATTGGTGCTTCGCGCCTATTGGTCTTAGCGTGATGATATATAGCCTATAGTCTTCCTAGATAAATGGGCTGTCTAACACTAAGAGAATTTTTCAAGTCGGACCGTAGTAGTAGTTCCTGAGATAAGCGTGTTCAAGCAAACAATCAAACAAACTCTTCAGCTTTACATATTAGTATAGAGACACAGATAACATAATACTATAATAGTAGTATAAATTCCAAGAACATGATAACTATTTATATAGTATGTTTTTCGCTTGCCCAACATTTTCTTGCAGTATTAGGTCTGACTATGGATATTTCCACATTGATTTTATAAATATAGTTGCTTTTAAACTTCTCTTTATTCCTGTTGATTGTATGTGTAAAATATTTTAAACGGATTTTCCCCTTAACATCAGTAGGCGACAGATTACAAATGTCATTGATATTTCTTGAAAATCCTACACAATCTATATTATTATTAGGTTAAAAGTTTTTATGTGAATTAAGAGATTATAAAAACCAGAAAATACTCTTACTGTTAGTATTCGAAATAAAGTACCTAATACACACGATTTCTGCTTCAAATTAAATGACCTTAATTTAAACTCTTACCCAACACAACTCATGTCATAGTGAAAAACAAAAGACAACTAGTGCACGGAAAATAAACAAACCACTCTAAACTAAAGCAAAGGTAGCCACGCATTCAGCCAAGTATAAATATGAATACAAAATTTAATCTAATACTTGGTACAGGGTACAGGGACCAATGTCTCCGAACTTCACACACGCATTCACAAGTAAATCGGAATATTTGAATACACTTATTTAATGTGCCCGAGATGTCGTGACTCGTGAAACAGTGATTAGCCAATCCCGATAGAATAAATCATGAGACAAAAACGATCGCTATGTGGCATTTCCTCCATCATTTTTATTTTACCGTTTTTTTAGTTCAAAATACTTTATTATACCGTATTGACTAAAGTTGAGTCTAAAAATTTTAATAAATAAATTGTTTCTTTTAAGAAGATCACCAGAAACCTTGGTCACGTATCGGCAGTATTCTTGTTAACCCCTATATCTAAGCTAAATGCTTGTTGCAAAGCCACTCCGCTTTACGTTGGCTTTACTAGCCATTTGATCACAAGTCTGAAGTGAAGTGAGTCAATTTTTTTTTATTATTCATAAAGTTATAGGGGCTTTGACTTCCGGCATCAGCCAATTCAAGTTTTAGTCCCCAATCCATATTCATAAGCAAAAATAGACATATCTTTTCCTTTCAATATATTATAAGTAGATATTCGCCTCAGATCACATACACTCCCACAGCATCGGGCACACACTTTCAAACATCATTTACAACACTAACACACACATTACATATAGACCAAACAGGTATAGTTAAAATAAATATTTAGTTAGTTAGTAAAAATAGTTATTTTTGTAATAATTACGTATTATAGCTGTAAAAGAGTAGCACCTCCTGACACAGACATCTATATGCTTAAAAGGAGATGTCAACAACTATTTTTTGTAAACCAATGTGTTTGACGAAATAAAAACTATTTGATTCCCAATTTTACCACTTAATTCCCAAAGTGCCCTGTTGATGGCAACAGGCTTGCCTATCTGTTACGTGAGTGGGACTGCAAAATGTATGTATGTATGTTCAATAAGCATACTTCCTATATGTCTTACTGTGTCTTAGGTCATCTGTTACAGTTTCTCTTTAATTAGATTCGCTTCGGATTATAATGTAATTATGTATGGTTAAGAATCATCAATCTTCATTGTAGGCTGTCTGATCTGGGTCTAAGAAATTTTAAATTGTATGATTTCGAATGATGACTTTAGAAATGCATTGTTCCTTGTGTGTCAAATGTTTTAATTTATGAAGAATACAATAATATCTTCAATTTAATAGTTTAGATTTATAACTTTCTTAATATTGTCTTTTAATCGTTAATTTTTATAGTTTGGGTGTGGTGGTATAACGCTGTTTACAATTATTTAATTAAACCAATTAACGGTCAATGTCAATAATATCTTAAAATAATTATAAATATTATGCCTATGAAGTAGGCCACAGTACATTTCTGTTCAAATTAGATACTACAATTCAACTAAGATCTCCACTTCAGCTGCAAACCGTAAACGGCAAGTGACACTACTGGAAGGTAGACCAGAGGAAGACCTCAAAGCGGTAGCGTTGTACAAAATTCTGTTTCGCAAGTATTTATGAAAACGACTGAAGTCTAATGCCGCGCCTGCAGGCTGTCTCGGAATAGAAACGGCCGCGACTGCAGGCAACAATATAGTCGACAGAAATTGCAGACCGCAATGCCGCATGCGGCTGCAATCTGACTAGTACCTTTAAGCGACAAAAACCACTTAGCATCAGTCAGAGCTTGTACTGGTGTGCAATCTTAGCTATAAGTATAATAAAAAAAAAACGTGGAGGCTTACTTTGGGAATTATCTCCTTGAACATAAACTTTCCAAGTGACTATAGTATGGGGATCTTTCAAACGTACTTAGAGTGTCGTGGCCGCTCTCTATGAGGCGGTGTTTGCCACCAATCTTATAACACTGAATATTTTAACAATCACGTGCTAGCTATGTTAACACTATCATCAACGGCAGATTACTGTTGCATTTTGCAAGTCTGTATTTCAAGTTCAACGTCATAGAGACTAAATTCCTTTGCAAATTCTCTTACAATGTGTCCTTAATCTTATCCTATACTTTTAATGATAAATTATGCACTTGTCATATAATTTATATGAAACCATGTGTCCGCATTTTTTCTCGTGTTATCAAGAATTTAATCGTAAATGCTTGATTTAAGATTAGCTGTATCTTCAAGGTTAATTTGCTAAATATTTTATTGAACCTACAATTTATATTTCAAACTTATAAATATAGTTGTTTGTTTTGGAACACCAGAGACAAAATAAACACTAACATTAAACAAAGTCACCTCAACGGCAAACCAAATAAAATATTTCATTCATCTGAGATAGCAACAATAGTCGTTGGTAGACGTAAACTACAGCTTTATTAAATAGCGTTGGTGGTATGTGCATGTATTCAAAGTAATTTAAGTCTAGCACAATATTAATATTTCTATTATACAAAAATGTGGGAACTTAATGACAAAGTTTCTCGGGCAGTCCGTAAGATAGCAACTTCGATAGAAGTTATCTCTGTGCTAGATCAGATTAAAAGCTTTTACGAAAACGGGCTCAAGAGAGCTTCGCCTTGACTCTCAATTACTAAAAGTTGGCTGTCACATATTTTAATACTTCATTAAAACATTACTCCTTATAAGAACGAGTAAAATGGTACTTTGTGAAGTTTATCAAACTGCAATGGGCTAGTGTGGTATACTGTGACCTAGCCTTTTCATTATATACAGTAGGACAGTTTATAAAGAGGGCTTTAGAATAAACGTATATTCCAATTTATAACCCATAATTGTTTTATTATTTTTCTCCTTTAACACATATATAAACATATTATTAATGTGACGTTAGCTGAAGATGTGTGTTACTCAATCACGCTCTAATCACTAAACAAATTTGAAAAACTTGTCATAGAGTGAAATTCTGGAACACAGCTATACAGGAATCAAAATCATTGCAGGAAGAGCTACGAGCCGAAGTTAGTAAATAATAAAATAAAAAACTTATACAAAAATGTGGGAACTTAATGACAAAGTTTCTCGGGCAGTCCGTAAGATAGCAACTTCGATAGAAGTTATCTCTGTGCTAGATCAGATTAAAAGCTTTTACGAAAACGGGCTCAAGAGAGCTTCGCCTTGACTCTCAATTACTAAAAGTTGGCTGTCACATATTTTAATACTTCATTAAAACATTACTCCTTATAAGAACGAGTAAAATGGTACTTTGTGAAGTTTATCAAACTGCAATGGGCTAGTGTGGTATACTGTGACCTAGCCTTTTCATTATATACAGTAGGACAGTTTATAAAGAGGGCTTTAGAATAAACGTATATTCCAATTTATAACCCATAATTGTTTTATTATTTTTCTCCTTTAACACATATATAAACATATTATTAATGTGACGTTAGCTGAAGATGTGTGTTACTCAATCACGCTCTAATCACTAAACAAATTTGAAAAACTTGTCATAGAGTGAAATTCTGGAACACAGCTATACAGGAATCAAAATCATTGCAGGAAGAGCTACGAGCCGAAGTTAGTAAATAATAAAATAAAAAACTTAAGTACTACCTAAATCGGACTCCACCAAATTCCTGAGTATCCACTTTAAACCGGATCTGAACTATTGTAGCTACTTGCGGCCACAATCAACTGCTTCTGCATAAAGTTTGTATTGAAGTTCCTTAATCTGCAATAATTGTGCAGTCACACAACGTCGAATCGAGTCTCTAAGTTTTCTTTTGTACAAAAGAAATATCTGCTTTAATTGTAGCCCAACTCTAAAACGACATTCACCGTACAAAAGGTATCATTCTGTCTTCTTCTAAAACTTATTATGCATAAGGTTTGGCATTGATTATAAAATATTGCTAACAAATGTATAGAAATATATTAAAGCTTACAGAATAGCCAATATTATCTTTTATTCATTGATTGTTAATATCTTCTCTAGGTCCATAATTAAAAATCACAGCGTCTGGAGTGTAGTTCGCTATCAAAATGCTTATCAATGTGTTCTTTGGATGCTTAACAAGTTAAGTTTTGGAGTACCTGTGAGATACTTATTTCGGTTCTCAGGTCAAGCATATTTTTGTTTGATTTTTCTTTTAGGGAACTCCCAGCCAGTACCAGCAAGGAATCTGGAGTCAGCAAAGCACCCCTCTGCTCTTATTATAATTATGGAGCTAAAGATATGCTGTGGCAAAATATGGTTGTATTAATTTTTCTGCCTACCCCTTCAGGGATGCTATGAGTACTCAGCGAAAATAAAATAATAATTATGACTATAGAGAAAATCATATTCCGCTTGAATGAACCTGACGCCATTAAGCTAGTATAATTGTGTGTGGTAATTGGCGTGATGTCATTGTCGCTCAGTGAATTATCGAGCGCTTGAATAACAACTAGCTTCACAGAAATTTTAATTAAACATTTGTATATTTTGTTTGTGTTGAGGCCATTGTTTAATGGATACGCTGAATTTAACATACTGGGTTCCTGCTTTTCAACATTTTTCAACCAACATTTTTCTGTCTACTCCTGACCTACACGTACGATTCTTTACTTACATATCGGTGCAGTGCGCGCACCACAAGACTGGACTATCAAGCGATAGTTTAATTACGATAGTGAAAATGATAACGACTAATCTATATTCCGATAAAAAATCACAGTAGTATTAATAAGGTAAAAATACCTTTTTGTTTGAACGAAGTTTCCATTGATTTGCACCGATTGTGGTAACAGGTGCACTGACCAATGTCAAGGGGAAGTATATTATAGCCTTTGTATTTTATAAGGCAAATGTTTTAAGTTAAATAAAATAGTCAATAAAAAAACAGGTAAGTGCGACTGGCGTGGAGGGTACGATGAATTGCAAATGTAAATTTGTACACACAGTAATGAGGGATTCACCATGTTATTTTGGGGTATTGTCCGTGTTTCCTCTGCGTAGTAAACAAGGTAATTTGCATTTTTATGACATCGGTCCAGTAGATTAGGAGCAAATTGGCTGTGTCTGAGTATAGGGAGTAAACCTTACTTAAAAGCCTTAGTTCTACCATAAAATGTATTAAATTCTTAGTTGATTATTGAATCTTGTTAAATGGTAACAGAAGAATTATATTTGTATTTATTTCAATTAAAAGTTTTTATCCTTAAAACACAGAAGTCAGCTTAAAAATCGGCGCTAGGCACCTATTCGGTTCAAACTGATCATTTTCGGTCACACATTTGAAATTGTTACAAACGTACGTATTGGTTTGCGTACCTTTCTAAAATAAATACCAAATAAATTAATTTCTTTCTTTCAAATTAATAAGCTAAGTGGGGTCGATTTTCGTTATTGGTTTTGTAATAAATTGATGATTTCTAGATGTTATCTATACACATAGTTGTTGTTTGTGTTTGTTTCAAATCATGTAGGTATGTAGTAGCAGTGAAAATTGATGATACTAGTTTAGAAATGTGCACCACACAATTTCTTTCTAATAAAAGTACCTACATTTTTGGCTGTAACGTAGCGATCTTAAAATACGACACTTGTTATTGTCATTTATTATTTGAGACTTTGTGTCCAAGATTACAAAGGTAAATCTAATACATACAACATTTTAGCATATTCAAATGAATTTTCATAAAAACAACTTTTAACGCTTAACAGATTTCCTTTAGAGAATGAAGATAAATTTAGCGTGAAATTAAAGTTGCGATGTTTCTCACACGTTTCAAGGAGAATAACTTTGTACACTTGAGTATATTATTTTATGTATATAGGTAATATATTGTAAGATAACAGAACAGTAATGTCATAGCTATAAATCGTAATAATTACTCCGACTGTTCTGTTTACTAATTCGCAAGTGATTTCCTTTGGTTTGCGAAGACTGGCGCCATTTTATAAGTGGTGACGCTACTGTTGACCTTCTAAAGTCAGAGTAATGTAATATAATCTTTATTCATCTCCAACAAACGGTCCATCAAACGCTAAAAGAGTTTCTAACTCTTACTAGTGTGTTTAATTTTTTGGAAGAGTTTAATACCCGGTCGCTTGTTTTGGCAAAACGGATAATATTATTTTTTATATTATAATATTTATTTTTTATGTATTATTCTAGTGGCGTTACTGTTTTGTTTCGCTGATAAGACTAAGCATACAAGTATATTGTTGGTAGCTCCTGTTACTATTTTATTTAGAAACAGGTGTAAAGTTGCGGATCGAGAAAAAAAACGACTTGATGCTAAAAATAAGATCGATAAATGTATAATTTTTTGCATTGTCATAAAGTAATTTGGTTATCTCAGTAGTTTAACTCAAAATAAATGCATAAAAGACAGGATATACTAAAAAAATCAAAATCGTAGCAAAATATTTACGGGTTGCGTAATGGATTTCTAAATTTAATTAGTCAAAGTAACTGTACTACGAAATTATAAGACTTAGAATAAAAATATTAGTATGTAGGTAAATTAATAACGTTTAATTTAACATACAAATCAATTCAGAACAAAATCTACCAACAACACGACTCTAAAGTATAGCGCCCGCTTAATAACATAATTCTCAGCTTTTTAATAAAGTATAGATGAATATCTTGACATTACAAGACATAGTAAATAATAAAAGAAAAGAAGATATTTTTTCAATGAACATTTTGCTTTAAGTATTAGTTAAAGTTCCTTCAGTGGAAACAAACAGTTTTGTTAGAAATTTACCGCCTTGGATTAATCCAAAAGTTAATTGAACCTAAGGCCAATACATTTGTTTCAATCAAGTTTATCTACAGCTTTGAAACTTTCTGGATAAAATCCGATTATCAAGACAGTTTCATTTATTGCTGATTGGGTGAACTAAGTGAAGTCTTTTAATCCTTAGACTATTGGAAGCGAGCTTGTTGAGTTTATTTTACGGAATTAAGATTTTTTATTAGTTTATAGGCTTTCTTTTAATTTTATCAGCGTCATTATTCCATAATCTTAACATTTTGTTCATGCCTACTTTTAAAGTTTCAGTTTCCGTGATATACTTATCTATTTATGCCAGAATTAACGCGATCACGAAATTGGTGTTCGTACCTCTGAATTGCCTGACGTTTCGACCAGGTTGTCACAGGCTAACTCAGCTGAGTTAGTCTGTAACAATTCAGACGTATGTAATACCTGTTTCGTGATTGTGTTAATTCCTTTATAAATACATAATTTTGTTGTTGACAGGAAGTATAGATAAAATAATAGCAATCCACGACTTAAAAGAACCAGTTAATAACAATCTTTGCTTTTTATCAAGTTGGATACAAATGAAAGGTCAAGCCTGTAGGTAGGTAGGTAGGTCAAGATATTAAATGAGTAGATCGAAGTAGAATGTTCAACAGATTTTATATCAGACTCATAATATTAGAAGCCAAACTATTTTTATTGTATTTGTTTCCTTTTCATCTGATGAGGTAAATGTACAAATTTGTACTGGCGCTCTGGGATTGCGTATATTCTTGAGATTATTGGTTGTGGCTTATGGCTAAATGAGATGATTCTCTTCTGATCTCTGTCAACTTAAGCAGCTGACATATATACGAACACACACAGTAATGACATCTTAATTATATAGGTAGTAGATAAACTTGTAATTTTATTATTTTCATACTAGCAGTTCCCGCGCGGCTTCGCTCGCTTGTACATATTTATATATATTGCGTGGAACCCTAATTCTTTTTCCAAAATAAAAGTAGCCTAAGCTACTCCTTGTAACACCAGCTATCTGCCAGTGAAAGTCCCGTGGTCCGATCCACCCGTTCCGGAGATTTGCCGAAACAAACAAACAGACAGACAGACAAAAAAATAAAAATATATTTTTAGGCATAGGTATCGTGCAAATAACTGTATGAGCTTAAAAAAAATATATTATTTTGACATTACAAACAAACACTTTAATTTTATTTATTTGTTTTGATGTGTTGATAATGTGGTGGTTTAATGCTGACACGTAATTCTGAGTATAGTGCCACAAGCGACGTACCTTTGTAATATTCCACACAGACTTTAGTCGTTAGTACACCGTTAGAACACCGTTTTCGATCATTGTCTTGTAATTCCTCAGTACGAATAAATTATATTTTTGGTGACCTCAAATTATTATTTCTCTCCTGCACACATAACCTTACACGCAACACCTTGTAAATAGGTACTCACTGAACAACCTATATTGTACCTCAACTACTTTAATTTTATATGTGTAGGAATTCAAATGATTTAGTTCTAGTAGTAATATGCGCCGGCGCATTGCAGGTGTGATTCAGCTCACAGTCCTCCATTAGGTTCGCAATGAGTCATTAACTAAACGGACGCTGATTAAATAACTAAGTTCTTGATTCACTCTACCTTCACTTTTCTTTAGTCTGATACTTTTATTTTCTTTCTTCTTTTATTTATTTCACTTTAAAGATGCACTTATAGATGAAAAAATCTTTAAACCATTTCTTAAAGATAACAAAAAGACTTCTGACCCAGGTTAGTCATTTGATAATGTGCATCACGCAATAACAATGCTGGAACCGGTGCTCTCATATCCTAAACCCACGCTGAATGCATGCACATAAAAATGAGCGTTTTATTTCTTGTTCCAACAAGGTGACGTAATACTGACCTTCAAATTTTATGTGTTTTGTTGACGGTGTGTCACAAGGTAAAGCTATGGCCCCCGTTCTTTCCAATCGGTGTAAAATTAGATCGAACGTGATATTTTAAATTTTTTAAAATTCGAAACGTAGTTCCATTTTTATTTTTCATACATTGAATGGACTATACACCATGTATATCCGCGTTCTCACATAAAACACTATATAACATAAGCGCTGTTAAACGCCCTCGATCACAAGTATGCTGACCACAAAATGGGTAATATCGTATAATGTCCCATTTCATGGATCGAGATGGCCATCGTTTCCAAAGGAGCGTATCGCGTAACACATAACCGCAACTATCGGAACATTGGCTCTGCTCATGGCTATAAACTTTTGCATGTGCTGTAGAGTTAGTAGGGTTGACTGATATTGATCGAAATGCCGGACCAAGACATTTTCTTCACTCTTTTAAATGGCCGCGACAATTGAGGGGTGAACATTTTATCTTACCATTCTGAACATATAACCTTTATCCAAAAAAAGAATAACTTATAGTTTAGAAAATCTTAAAAACACGCTTTAGTAACAAACCAGAGTAAAAAAGAGTTTTACTGTCCACCTCCTGGCTCCATCATCAGACCATCGTTACTAAACCCAATCTGTTGGACTCAAAACGAATCACATAAGCGCAAAATCGAGGGATTTACTACTAGCTGCTGAAGACTTTCCCTGTCCACCTCCTGGCCACCTCAGATCAGATCCAAGATGTAGAATTACAGTATGGTCATCTGAAATATATGTGCACATAAAGTTTAATTTTGATACAATAATTAGAATTAGGTTAAAATTTAATTCCAAGATTTGTTTACATAGTGATAAGCTGGATTGAAAAAAAGCCGGAATGCTACCGAAGCTGCGAAGGTATTAAAAATCGAATCCGGTTCTAATCTGGTTTTAATTTCCAGTACCTTAATGTTGGCTAACTAGTTAACTCTGATATTGCTTATTATAATAACAAGATAATAATTCCAAGATGTGGTGATAATTTACATATTAAAATGACTCAAATACACATTTGATAAACTTTCCTGCACAGTAAAGACAAACTAGCTAAATGCACTAGCTAAAAGGATTGTTTTCCTTAAAGTGGAACATTATCGGATTGTGAATGACAATGACAGAAGGTACATGGGACAAAATACATTGAAACAGAAAACAATAATGTTAAAATACTAAGCGATGCATATGCTATTATTGGCGTTACAGTTTCGTTACGACATCGATCATTTGGATAATAAGAATTACGCGTATTTTTTTTTTTTAAAGAATAATAGTAACGTGCGTCACACATTACTAGTTAACCCCTACAGCTAAGCTAAATGCTTCTAACAGAAATAGTAAACAAACTCACTGTAGGTGAGTAGAATTCACCATAGATAACCAAAATTATAGTAGCAAAATGTAAGTGTTTAGTGCGCTTCGGCATACCCCTTCGGGAATACAGGCTTGAGTGTATGTATATAAGTTGTCTATATACAAAGCATAGTCTCCATTCGTGTATATTATAACTATAAATTTACTATTTAAAATAACCCCTAATCGAAAATCCCTTTAACGATTAGAGCTAATGATCTTCGATAGGCTGAAAAGATTTTTAACCGACGAAAAAAGGAGGTTCTCAATTCGACCGTATAGTTTTTTGTTTTTTTTTATGTCTGTTCAGCCCGCACTTCGTTATTTATGAACCGATTTTGATTATTCTTTTTTTGTTAGATAGGGTATACCTCAAGGGTGGTCCCATGTCAAGGAAGTCAATATCTGATGATGGGATCCTGATAAAATTGAGAGAAACCCTCGAAAATTGTAGGAACGAATAGTGTTTCTGCTTACTTTTCATTACTTTATCAGGTATTTGGGTTTAGAAATCATCAGCTCATGTAGCTGATGATGAAAAAAAATCATAAAATAAAAATCTTTTTCCTACTTAAATCGGTCCATCCGTTTCGGAGCTACGATGCTACCTTCTTTTTGCGTTAGGGTTAAAGATGGCTTTATCTTCAGAAAATAATAATTTACTGCAAGAAACCATTACGAGAAAAGGCACTAAAGCTTTCATAATAACCAACACAGTACTTATATATTATGATAGATAATGCTACAGAGACACAGTGGGCATTTACGATTGATATTCATTAAGGGCATTCTTTGTTTACTAGTCCATAATCGATGTATACATTAAAAATGTATTATTTATTGAGTCAATTTTACATTCGAGTAAGTTGTTCAAGAGTTGCAATCATTGTTTGTAGAAAAATGTAGACATGAGAATGTACAACACTATTTAAACATAACAAAGTTAATATACTAGTCGCCTATTTAAATAAGTACCTTTTTTCTTTTGTGCGTGTGGAACCCTCTCGGGCCGTCACCTCACCGGGGTTTTCGGTGGGCTGTGTGTCGGAATCGAACCGACTAAAACCACACGGTAGGCCGTACTGCGCCTAAAATAGGAGGGATCCGGGAACAGCTTTTATTAAGACATCTGGACTCGTTTAAATAAGTACTTGCCTTAAGGAGGTTTTAAAAATCGTACCATCTTTAGAGCTTCCTACCGGAACCCTCAATTCGCACCGTATGGTACGAAAATCGCTGTAAAGATTGTAGATATTTAAACGAATAAAAGATTTCGAGAAAAACTATTTTAAGCAGAGTAGAGTCATCACAATGTTAAAAATGAATAAACATTTATTAAATATGGTGCGCCATTATCTTTAAAACACATTTTTAAGTAAACAATGTTTCTTAGATATGTATATACCTTTATTTCGTTTTCATAACACAGAGGTCGGACTCGCAACGATAGCCTCTAGTTAGGTAATCGCGGGTGATGTCATCATTTCATTAACACCACCATCATTACTACCTAACAGATTTGTTCTACGTGAGAATATGTGTACTAATAATGTCGTTCGAGGAATTTTTGTTAGCCGCTATCTTTTATATGTATTTAGTGCTCAGAGAAAAACCCATATTCATCAATTATTCGGCAACGTTCCATACCACTCAGCTTTTAATCCCACATGTATGTGGTACATATATTTTTGTTGCTACATTGACAATGTCTCATAATCACATCACTACTATTACTGAATTTTGAGTCCTTTGCGTTGAGGGACAAAATCGAAAATAGGGTGAGGTAGGTACTTCTTGTGACAAGCGTGTTGCCATCCAACGGGCACATTGGAATTTAGAAATGGTAAAAATTGAGAGTATATTGAAAGAAAGAAAATCCATTTATTTTGGTGCTAAGATACAAGTTACTCCAAATAATATACCTATATCTATAAAAACAGATATTAAACAAAAATCGGAATCGATTATACATTATATAGAAATACAATAAGTATTAAATAGTATTAAAAGAAACAGTAGAAGAACAATAACGTGTCTCGCGTTTGCACCAAAATAGGTGTTCAGTTCAGCTTAGTGCCAGATGAGAATCGGGCGCTGATTTTCAACTGGAACCTTTAAATAAAGTATATATAAAGTGTACGCACATATATACAAACGTACATACATATATATAAGTTATAAAATCCATATAATTCATAGAATAAAACACGTAGTAGGTACAGAATGCCAGAACCAGTGTTGAATGTATTTTGTGATAAGTAATTGTAAAAAATAAGCTATTACCGTAATGTGCCCATCATATAAAATATAATAAAAGGCAAATGTAAGTAAGAAGCGAAGGTAATAGATGGAAAGGGGTTTTGCTTATACGGATGGGTGGGCGGGCGTAAGCCATGACTCGAGCTGATGAAGCTCTTAAATTGGTAACTTGAACTGCCTCTTGCCGGCAAGTCCAAGCCCTCTAACACTTGATTAAATAAATTTCATCGAGCGAATAACTAAGTTTATAATTTGAACTTATTTAATTTTATCACTCAAATATGTTTTAATACGGAAATTATAGTAGTATTAAATACTAGCAACCCGCCCCGGCTTCGCACGGGTACTAATTATACACCTAAACCTTCCTCATGAATCACTCTCTCTATTAGTGAAAACCGCATGGAAATCCGTTAAGTATTTTTTCAGTTTATCGCAAACAGACAGACAGACGCGGCGCGGGACTTTATTTTATAATATGTAGTGATATACGTTTGTACTCACGTCTGTTTCGAAAGAGGTCGAGTAGGTAGTCTCGAGTCCGACAGAAGGCCTATATCAAGGAGCGAACCGACCTGTCACGCCAGTGACAGACGCACACAGATCTGTATCTTTAATAACTATGAATTATCGTGAATAAAATTTATTATCATATATATTGTGGATGTCTGTTTGAAAAAAGGGCCCAAATGATTTTATTGATTTATTCACAGAGACCCGGATACAGTTAGTGTTTGATCCGGACACAGGACAATTAGTTATATGTGTTATTTACGGATAATATTCTTTAGTCTTTGTGTGTCTTGCTCCCAGATATAGCGATAATTCTCATATCTATGATCGAATAGCTATGATGAAACTTGCTTACCCTAAAAAAAGAAAATATATCTCTTTCATTTCTTAGGGGTTAGGCCGACTAACACTGGTTGCTATGTAACGTCTACTCACACCCTCTAAGGCATGTTCTCTAGACTATTTCTTCTGTCTAAAATTGTCTGGAAATAGGGAGCAAGCAGCTCATTCCAGATATTGGCGACTCGAAGCAAAAAAGAGCTGTCAAAGCGCTTAGTTCGACTTTTCGGTGTTTAGACAACGAAAGGATAGAACCTCGGTCTGCGTCTAGTAGTCCGATGAAGGAATGATGAAGGTTCAATTATTTCACACTCACCAAAGTGACACACACGACTTTACGACGATGCTCAAGAGTATATAGTTCCCTATTCGTGAGCACATCGTCGTTTCTAAGCTTAAGGGCTTCGGTTAACAAGAAGAGAACAAGAGCTACTAATTCGTACTTAGCAGAGCCATCCTACAAGTGATATCATTCAAAATTAACGTTTGATATATCTATCCACACACACACACGCACGCACGCACGCACGCACGCACGCACACACACACACACGCACACGCATACACACACACGCACACGCACACACACACACACATCATGAAGGAGTCAATTCAAAGATCCGAACCCCGGCATATATACGATGACTTAACACAATAATATTGTTTCTGATTCTAAAAACCTACAGTACGCCATGTATTATATCTAGTCTAGTCACAACCTCGAAATAGACGCCTGGATACCGTTACATTGTAATGAAATTTCTAGCTTTCGTTGTGTAGTCGTTAGATAGCGAAATTACACGTGCTTTTGTAATAAAACGTCAAGTTAATAACATGCTTTAACTGAGTACTGTACCGTTTCTAGGATTTGTATCGAGAATGGTCTTAGTTTTCTGTATAATAGCTATATTTACTGGCAGTAAACCTTTGGATTTAACTGTCATATGTCAGTGTAAATATTCAATAAGGTAAGTTATGTGCAGTTAATTTTTCGTAAGTATGAAAGTGGAGACATACTTACTTACTAGTAAACAGATGGGTGCAGGGACTGAGGTCACATAGTGAGAAGATGGGAGGACGAGCTGAATATGGCCTTAGGCCCCATTTGGCTAGGAGTGGCGGCAGATAGAAATCAGTAGAAAGCTTTAGAAGAGGGGCCTATGTCGTAAGGCATACCGAGCTAAGAGTATAGTCATCAGTTAAGTCAAAAAGTACGAAAACAAAAGTTCAGAATAAATGGCTTAATTATCTATTAAGTTATGTCTTGTTGATTAGGTCTCTAGCATTAATCAATTGCAATTTACTGCGGAATATTTGGCGTTATAGGGCTCAATTGAAATAACTTTGTCGGTCAAGTGTTTGCCTTCTTTTAATATTAGTATTCTTTTGACACATTAGACTACAGTATGGGGTTCTTCAAGATAAGAGTGATAGGTTTTTAAATGGTCGGCAACGCGCATGCGAGTCCCCTGAAGTTACAAGTGTTCATAGGCTTTTTTTTTTTTATTTTATGCGTATGGAAACCCCCTCGGGCTGTCACCCCACAGGGGTTTTCGGTGGGGCGGTGTGTCGGAATCGAACCGACTAAAACCACACGGTGTGCCGTACTGCGCCTTAAGTAGGAGGGATCCGGGAATAGCTTTCTTAAGACATCCGGACCCCCCCCAGCGCCTGCCCGCAAAAGCGCGGGCACCACGTTCGGATAAAAAACCTCTCAATTAGGCGACGTCTAGGCACACGCGGACGCCGCCTCCTCGCGGGAGGCCACTATAGCGGGTGGAGGGGAAAACCCGTCCCGTCCACCCGCAGCCACACTCAGGGCGGCATGAGGCGCTGGTAAGTACTGGTACTGGTGCTGGTGGTACCTACTCCGCCGCCCGGTTAGCCGGCGGCGAATTAGGTACGAGTGGAGGTCGTCCTCCCGGACCCTTTCCACCGCCTCCTTCTGCGAGATGACTTCCTCACAGAAGGTTGCGACCGCGGTAAAATTCCTGTCGCTACCGGCCATGGAGCGTATGACAGCCGGTAGCGACAGATCCACTCCGATGACTGCAGTGAGGGCCCGACGCTGCGCCGCCCAACTGGGGCAAACCGCCAGCGTTTGCTGAGCCGAGTCCTCACTGCAGTCGCAGTCGCAGTATGCTGGTTTACTACAGACGTAGTATAAAATAAACATCACTATATTTCGATACATATTTAAATGACAAATAAAATTTGCAAAAACCTACTTTATGACAAGAACTTAATTTATAAACAAGCCTTTTTATACTTTGTTACATACATATTAACGTTGTTTACTTAACCTTTCGTGGCTAGAGATACGGTATTTTTGTTTGGTACAATATGATTAGGAGGTAAACTGACCCGTTTATATGTGACCTACAATTCGATCGAAAGTAGATTAAACAAAAAAATATGGTACCGTAAAAAAAACAACTTAAAATTATGTTTTTCTCCCTCTCTTCCACCCTTCCTAGGTAGTTTTTGCTAAAATCGTATTTTTTTTTTTTGTAAAATTGCCTTTTTACAGGCAATACAACTATGCAATTAAAATTAAAATGCAAAACTGTATCTGTATACAAAATTTCATCAAAATCGTTTGAGCCGTTTCCGAGATACTTGAAATATAAATACACACATACAAGAATTGTTCGTTTATAATAAGATAGACGGTGTTCTATTGTTATTTACTCATATGTACAAACGAGTTTTCCTTATTTCTCCGTTCGTTGCTAACCAGCACAAAAGTATGTCAACGTCAGTTTTAGAATTTTTTGTTTGTTCATCATTGATAGTAACTGCAGTAACACTAAGTAAGTATATTAAAACAAACAATAAACGCTAAAGTAATGCTATTATATCTTTACAGACATTTAGATAATAATTTTAATAGAAATTGGGTTTATAAATCAGGTTTTTATGATATAAACTGAGCCCTACTGTTACATTTTGTGTACTATTATCTATTTTGTGTACTCTGTGGGTTAAATTCTAACTACACCACTCCGAGACTAAGACAGTGCAGCGCAGTGCAGAGACAGTTTATGTAATGTGTGAACAGTTGGTAGAAGGTAGTCACTTACCATCAGATGACCCGTCTGCTCGTTTGCCCCCTATCCCTAAAAACTTTTCATCGCACGAAAGGTTAAGTTTAAACATAAATTTAATTTTAATTTAATTATATTAATATATAAACAAATTTGTGGAAACTTTTTTTTTATCTATTATTGTACGGTGACAGGTGGCCGGTTCATGGCTATGAACACCATAGAAACCTGTTCATATAGAGACATACCAGACGGGTAAGGTGTGTCTCATTACGCATTGTATTCGTTGTTGGCTATCAACTGTAGAGACTAGATTAGGTCATTTGCTATTAGATATTCAATGATAAAAACGATTAGCTTAGCCGTTCTAAGCAGTTTTACGTGCGTTTATGTCACTGCTAATTTTCTAAGGGTCGTAGCGTGATGTTACATAACATTTTAATCTTCCTCAATGAATACTCTATCCAATACGATAAGAATTATTCAAATCTGACTGGTAGTTCTTGAGATTAACGCGTTTAAACAAACAAATTACTATTATATATTACATTACACATATGATAATAATAATATATGTATTTATTATGTCACCACAACATACAACTTAACATTAATAAATATTATATGAACATATGTTTTATTATTTTATAGTTACATGTAAGTTAAGTAAGTTTTGGTTTTAGTTTCCGACTGGCCTGTAGGTCTACTGGTTAGTGATCTTGACTGCTGAGCCAGAGGTCGTGGGCTCGATTACCACCCAGTACAAATAATTGTGTGATGATGAACATATGATCATTTGTTCTGTGTCTGGGTGGAATTTATTTTTAATATGTATGTATTTAGAAATAAATAATTATGTTTATCAGCAGTCTGGGTATCATAGTACAGTGCCTAGTTTGGTCAAGGTTAAGTCAAGGTCCTGAGGTACCGAGCCCTTTCTAAATACTATAATATACTAACAATAATATCCGTCTATAACAATTATAGGAATATACACTACTATACAGCCCGACATAAATTCCCGAACTTCCACAATCTCTTGTCTTGAGCCTCTTTTATCCAACGGCCTTCCTTCCTTGATTCCGCACTGCGTTCTTGAGTCCGTTCTACTCAAAACTCAGAAACCTATATTTCTTTCATCTTTTTAAACTCTAATAAAAACTAGCACATTCTCCTTGAACTGTGTCGGATAACCAGAACTTGATAACAATATGTACCTATATTGCCATAGAAATAACAAGTGAGCAACAGTTTATATTCTTATTTGTGTAAAATCGTTATTTGCTACATTAACACTGTGATAAGCCGTTGAACCCAATTGTGCAATGTATTATACTGTATAAACAATTAAAATACATATTTACATTATATGGTTAATGCAAGATTGAGTTGTCTGCGGAATGCGAGAATTCATATTAAATTATACTTATCAATAATTCAATAGCCATTTTTATGTATTTACGGGAATTAACGCGATCCCGAAAAGGTATTACATATCTGTGAATTTCCTGACGTTTCGACCAGGTTGCACTGGCCGTGGTCACAGGCTGACTCGATCGCGTTAATTCGCATGGAACGCAAAAGTTAGTAATTTAATAGCCGTTTACTCGAAATAATCAACTTCCATTCTTCTTCGACCAGCGTCAAGGCTCAAGTTTTGATCATTCCTTCAGATTCAGGCTCTGTTTTTTTTTCCGTCCCGGGCAAAAGCATTCACTGTGACAAAGAATTACCACTAGAGGGTTTTTGAACCTGTCAAATATTTTTACAAATTTTTTTCTTAATTCGATTTTCGTAGGCGTCTGCTTCTTGATTGAAATTTGTTAAGACAAAACAGTTGAAGTGAAGGGTTTTAAACAAACAATTATTCTGTATCGCGATGAATGAATGTAACTTCCTCCCGCGAACGCTTCGGGTGTGGAATGAGCTCCCGCCGAGGTTTTCCCGAGCGCCTACAATAGAGGGTTCTTCAAGAAAAGAGTGTACTTATAGGTTTTTAGAGGGTCGGCAACGCGTATGCGAAGTCCTCTGGAATTGCAAGCGTTTATAGGCTACGGTAACCGCTTACCATTAGGCGGGCCGTATGCTTGTTTGCCACCAACGTAGTATAAAAAGAAACTGAAAATTTTAGTTGGGTATTTATATTAGTTAAGTTATTGAGTCTTTATTATAATTAACTTTCCAATGTCTTTTTTCATTATTTTGACCGAGTGATTTTGTGTGAGTGACTGTTATCTAAATGTTGACTTCACCTTGACCGCTTAGCGTAATTGGTAACAAATTTATAAAATAGTAACAGACTGCTACATGGTACCTATAACCTTGAATTTTGTTTCGGTTGGCTAAGTTTTTGTGGTTCCAATGGCCATTACACAATATTCTGGCGTGGGAGTTGATCTAAACAAGATAAAAGTATTTTATGTTTACTATGAAAATGTACATGTTTTGGTAGTTTTTTTGGCAAACGAGCAGACGGGTCACCTGATGGTAAGTGACTACCGTCGCCCATGGACGCCTTTGAGATGGGAGGTACGCTCTTTTCTTGAAGGTTTGAAGGTCGTATCGGTCCAGAAATACCGGTAGTGTTTTGATTAAAGTTTATTTTAGAATAAAGACTATCAAACATTATACCTAGGTCTTTTATTACTAGCTTTTATGAAGGTTTATCGCCATTTAGGGTCGCTCGACTAGGCATGTAGGAAAACCGCAGTAGGTACGAACAGCGTAACGCTTGGAAGATATGAAAGAGATCTCTTATAGCAATGGAACCACCCATTCGTACATATTAGATTTAGGTATCATTAGGTTTTCTTTGAGAAAGGTAGTTTTGTTTTTAAATTAAGACATGAAATTCAAGTTCAAACTAGGTTATTTAGATAATATTAAAGTTTAAATTTAAATTACCATAAGAACTTGTTATGCTGTTTAGTCATTTAGATACAGGCACAAATAAGATAATAGTTACTTCGTGTCACACACACACACACAAACACACAGGAACGTTGTCAACGACAGAACGATACTGAGAGGGCGACTCAGCGGTGCGGTAGGCGGTCGGGGGAGGGGACGCGCATTCCACGGACCACACAGGTATATTTATTGCAAATGCATCTTTATGAGCATTTAGACTACCTATCCAAATTCTTGACACATTAAAACTTTGATTGAAAACGATGTAAAAATTTAGTTTTATTTTGATTTTTTACGTGAAAAACTTCAGTTTATCACCTTGTCTTGGCTAACGGTGAAGCTAGGTATTATATTATTATAGAAATCAAACTCACTACAACTACTTCACATTCATGTTCCGTCAGCCAGGAACCCGGGAGTAACCTCAGAAGGAATAAAGAAATATGCTGAGCCTTAGTCCCCTCAGGTTCAAAGAGGAGCTAGAGAGTGATAGTTAGCCCTATCCGTCACACTCTGGTTGGTGCAAGCACTCTAGGAGACCTTAGGTCATTACCATGCGAGTCTTCTGCTAGATTAGAGGATACAAGTCCTCTGACATTCCATTAATGGTATTGTGGGACCACCAAAATGTATCCAATAGTAAGATCAAAATCGGTTAACTAACACCGCACCAACAAATTTGTGAATTTGATTTTGATGAGGTTAAGAAATGGTTGCTTTTTTGCTTTATTATTGTTATTCTGATACAATATTAACATTATATATTTTTTTCCTTTATTATATTTAGTTTAAATCACACAAAAAAGAAAAGAACATATCTTGTCGTGGGAGAGTCATGCTTCGGCACGTATGGGGCGGCTCAACCGGAGTGATACCACGGCCTTACAGAAAACCGGCAGTGAAGCAATGATTCCATTGCTTTTCGCCGCGTGAGTGAGGTAACCGGAGGCCCAACTCTTCCCTCTTCCCACTTGCACTTGTGACTCTTAAATTGCAGCTGCCCATCGGCGGCGGTAGTCATTTACCATCAGGTGACCCGTCTGCTCGTTTGCCCCCTATACTATAAAAAAATAAAAAAATTAAGATTCACATAGGTTGTAACGATAGCTACATAATGTTCATGCACCTTATCCATATTAAGATAACGTTGTGTCAAATAAAACTAGCTATTTCTTTAAAATTGTAAGAACAAGTTAATTGATAGCAGTGTTTCACAACGTAGGTAGCGATATTGAAAGACATGCATAATATATAATATATATGACATAATTATGTACTAAATATTGATTCTTAAGGAATGTATTTAGGTACGTACGGTTTTGTTATAGTTGCAATTTGTAGCGGTCATAATGCGAATCCGCAATATGAAGGCATATTGTGAGTTATGGTCCTTGTAATGAAAATCGCGATAAGAGTATATTTTGACGACAATGCTATGTCGTTGTGGGTCGTTACTCCAAAATGGATGGATCGACTTCAATGCGTATTGTTCTTGTATATTTTGATTAAAATCTGTTTTACCGTGTTGATATTATCTTTATGTATGTGTCTTATGCCTGCACACTTTAGCTTCTCTTCTCAAAACCCTATCTCGTTTTTGCAACTATGTACTTACTTTAATTAAGAAGGCAACTTGGAAAATGTCTGTTACCAAGGTTGCACATTTTTCTTCATAATACATACACCTACGTCTTTATCCCCGAAGAGATAGGCAGAGCCGAGGCGTATTAATCAACCACATTTTGACATACATCTATCATTTAATTTTGTATGGCTGTCAACCGGGCACTTTGGGAATTAAAGAAGGGAATAATAGTATACTGAGAAGAAAAGTAGGGTATAAAGGGAAGGGATATTGCTATGGATTGGGAAGTGTAAGCAATACCGCCTGTTGCTGTCAAGTCCAAACTCTGTCTCTTATTTTTCTTCATAATAATATTCTTGGACATATTAAGCAACTCTTTCTAGACTTAAACTACGCTTATAGAGCTAGAATACGGATAAACATATTTAGATATATTATTTTTTTACTTATAAACAGAAACATCCAGACTAATACATATTCATGCACACAAATTTAACTCATTATAGTCTCTACCTATATCCCCACCCGGCAAAAAAAGTGTCATATGTCATATCACATGTTAGGTACGTTTTGACATTGAATAGCAAATGTTGCATTTGGTCAGCTGTAAAAACATCGTTATTGGTCCCAATTCTGTTACTTCACTCGCTAAATTAAAATTCACTAAATTTTCTTCAAATAAGATGTAACTCCACTAAAACCTTGTACACTCCAAAACAAGGTCTAATTTCAAATTGAAACAAGTAGGTAACATATGTCGCTATCGAAATAAGCAATTTATTTGTCGACTAAAGTCTGATACGCTTAAATAAACTTTAATACTACGTAGGGAGAGCCGCTATCCGTTAAATGCCATCTCTTTTGCTCTGTGTTTTTAGTAAGCGTCTTCGTAGGTGTAGATTAAAAACACGTCATCCTTGTTCGTTTTGAACAAGTTTTTATACGGCAATGATACAGCGTTTAAATAAATGGAGACTCTCGCTGCGTAGAAATAAAGTTGAGTATACGTTGACAGAGTGTTAGTGAAATTTAGCGGCGCTGAGAAATAGATGCTAGTAACAAATAGACCTTATTACGAAGAACACTAAGTTGATTTCATATGAAGAAATTAAGTCAGGTTTTAGTTTAGTCGAGTGTACAATAGAATCGGCACCATTAGCTGTTTTGTTCAATTCACCGGCATAAAAGTCTTGTTGTCTCGAAGTAACTGTTTTTGTATTATGACGCTTTTTTTCCGAGAGGCGATATATTACAATATTTATGTAAATCAATCAAAGGCTTTGTCATAAGAATCTATTGTCTGTATACAATGTATAAGGAAACCGTGACTGACTGACCGATCTATCAATGCGTGGCTCAACCTGCTGAACGAATTGGGTTGAATATTTAGACACAAATAGTTTTTATGACGTAGACATCCGCTAAGAACGGATTTTTGAAAATTCTACCCCTAAGGGTGTGTAACAGGGATTAAAAATTTGTACAAAGAAATCGTATAAGAGATGTATCAATTTGAAAATTCTCAGGATTACTCCTGTTGTCAAAGTGTTTCGAATTTTTTCAAAAACAAGCCCTTCAGGAGGTGAGAAGAGGTAAATAGTCTAAAAATGAACAGCTGCTGTCATTTTCAAGGTCATTTTGTTGGGATGTTGGTTACGTAAATGCCGTCAATTAAAACGCTAAGAATAAAAGTCTAAAACTAATACTTATCTTACTAATATTATAAACGTGAAAATTAGTGAAGATGTAGGTATGGATGTTTGTTAATCTTTCACGCCAAAACTACTGAATCGATAGCGATGAAATAGCTGGAGAACTGGATTATCATATAGAGTACTTTTTATACTGACAAAGATAAATATCATATGGGGGAATCGAACTCCAATGCCGTTCGTATCGAACCCATGTAGAAACACAAATAACTGAAATGGTTTCCTTTTTCATTTCTTTTTAAAGTATTTATTTTTTTATGTACTTTTATCATACCTATTCGATTGCATGGTGTAACTCACACTATCAATTCAAACAAGTGCGCTATAAGTATTGCACTGTAACCATTATCAGCGTACCCAATTTAAGGTCAAACAGTTTTTACTGATATAGCATATAGCTTAGAGTGCAATATTCAGAATATATCCTAACAACCTTTACACACATTTGCATCTCTCCATTTCATTCTCACAACAGGTTATCTCTCTCCGGCTGTAATGACCTCACCGGCACGGCGGCGCTTGCGCAACCAGCCAAGCAACGTTCGGATGATCTAATGAAATTTATTATAGTATTTTTTTGCGATACTACTGACCTTGTTGAGGAATTATGATGTTGATGCTTAGTTTTTGTCATAGAGTAGCTATTTTTATATGTGAACTTATATTTTAGACGCTAATTGAAGTTAAATTGAGACCGCTTGACAAGGGAAGCATCTATACTTTATAGAAGACAGCCAGTTACCAGTAAACTAGAATTACTACTTTCCACTCATGAGTAGGATTACCACGGCACTGGGTGGAACAGGATAACCTACGCACAGACACACTTTTTGTGTTTACCAACTTAAATCAGATAGCACTTGAAATTATAAGACCTAAGTTATGTCTTTAGATAAACAATAAAATACAATATTTTCTAGATTGTATGTTACGGAATGGCACGGTAATAGTTACATTATGGACAAGAATGTAATTCATCATGGTGAAAGTAAGTAATGACGTCGTATAATCTGCTATACTAAATTAGAAGCCACTTACAAGTAGACCAACTACTAAAGAGCATAAACTAAAATATATACTTAATACTGAAATAGACTGGCAACTTGTTTTGTGTAGATCAGCGCCTCTGAACGAAAAACAAGTCAAGCAAGGGAACTTCAGTTCTCTACTTCACCTATAGGGGCGGCGACTGAAGGTGTAGAAATGTACTATTATTACAGCTATAAAGTATAATTATGAGAACAGGATAATAACGTCTAATTGAATTAGTTTATTAATAACATATTTTATTATCATTCAAGCATATAGGAACTGTCACTGTCACCACATTCATTTTTATAAAATTTAGAACAGCTATTGACTGTGAGAACATTGTTCAGTTATTTGCACCTATTCACAACGAAAAATACTCTAAAAATACAATAAATCATAACATTTTTATTACAAACAACGAATAATTTGAATTATTAATTAAATAACAAACTGACATTTACATGACATTCAGATAGAGTTGCCAGCATGTTATACTGGTTAACTACTTTATGGTCTCGAGTAATATTTTATTTTATTTCGAAACAATAATATAATATTTTAAATATGACTGAATAATAAATCAAGGAATTATTAAAATTATATAAAATACCTTAAATGTGTGACAGTAAAATATGGTAAACCAGAATAACACAGTTTTATGTATCAGGTGAAGATGGCTCTTTTAATAAATTAAAAATTGTTCCCGAGTTGCCAGGGCACGCTAAAGAGGCTCAACAACAATTACAAACTATTAAAATAAGAACGAAATTTTAAAATAATACTTAAAAGATTCAAACCTTGGAAGCTCATGACCAGAGTGGAAATTTTCCAAACGGAAGTCGATACTTGAAGATAGAATAAGGTCGAAAGACGATACTCGAAACTTATTAAAAAATAAAATATACCTGCCGTCCCGGATCTTGAACACAAATTACTATTTTTCTCTGAAGTCATTGCACAGTTGTGGTTAAATGTCCTATCAGTATTGTTTTTAAATAAACTGAGGAAATGACTATCTATAAATAATATTAAACCCGTATGAAATACATTTAGCAAACAATATTAGCGTTCAACAGACGCAAGACGAGAAGAATAATAATAATAACTTGAGACACTTCACACGCCTCTGATCCCAAACTAGGCAGAGCAGAGTTAGGTAACCAGACTGCTGATAAAATAAATAGTCATTTGTCTTGCCACGACCCCCGGCTTATAATCACTAACCACTGTGAATCCTCTCTTCGAAGCTACACGATGGATGTCAAAAAGCAAAGCGTTTTGTCCAATAGGCATCGAAATATGAAACTCCTTGCTCCAGCAAGGAGTTGATGTGTTTACCAGGACAATGGATGACTTTGCAGGCGAAAGCAAAGAAATAGCGCTATCTTGGTTGCTTTCTAGTTTATAAGTTGCGGTCTGGTTTGCTTATTATATACCTCTCATTAATAGAGCGCCTTGGAGGCAGTATTGTGACGGGTAAAATTTATCTTTGACTTTATAATGTACCTTATTAGATCTCTTTTACTATGTTATACCCCCTACAGTCACATTTCACATACTTTCACCCACTACTCAACCTTGGATCGTTCCCCTATGACTGCGTTAATCGAGGATAACATCCTTTGTATAAGTCGAAGTCCTTTCAGCAGTTCAGTAAAAAAGTGATTAAATAACAAACATCTTCATTCTCCCAGAAATATTACCAAAATTTCTAGTAAACATTTAAAAAAATACTTGGTCTAATATTTCTAGCTGTAATTTTACTTAAGTAGGCGTGAGAGTACATCCTTATCTTTAGTAATTACTAGCAACCCGCCCCGGCTTCACACGGGTAGCAGAGACATCTTCAATAATCATCAACATAGTTCAATCAATTTACACCAAATCTTAACAAATTATACACATAAACCTTCCTCATGAATCACTTTGTCCATTAGTGAGAGCCGTATGAAAATCCGTTCAGTAGTTTTTAAAGTCGTTAGACATATACGACATTTTGTAATTTAAAATTGTAAGTTAAAAATAATAGTTTAAAAACCTAAAAAAACACCCTTCTATTTAAACTATTTTTTTATTTTTTTAAATCGAATATTGCATTGTCATCGGTATTTGACAGGTGTGCAAAATTTGAATGAAATCTGGCCGTTTAAAGTTAAAAAATCGCGCCCTAAGGAGTCGGTTACATACAAACATACAAGTGAAGCTAATATAAAGCGTGTAAAAACATAATCTAGAATCGATATTGTGGCTTGACTATAACATCATACCTTAAAAGTACACCGAGTGATGTCACAAAGTAATGCATGCCCTTAATCGCTAAACGTAAGGTCGACTTTTGGTTGGATTGTGAGGTTTATCCTTAAACGTCCAGACGCTCTTTGGCCAGGAATTCAAAATGGAAGATAAAAGTGGAATGTGCGGCTATCTCCGTGCATAATGTTGTAAGAAGAATGCCCTCTTATATTCTACAAAGTGATGCATTGTATGAAAGGGACTGATATTAAATCTCTTTATTACCTTTCAAGCTTTAATTACTCAAAGTGCCGGAAATCAGATTGAAAATTTGTTACAAAAAATATCGCCTAAAACAAAAAGAAACTGTAAGTAAAATTTAGTTAGGAACTACAAAGACGCTTTGATGATCTAGTTTCTTTTTTACTTTGATGTTTATTAAATTACTACTGTTCCCCGCAGTTTTAACTACGTTTATGGTCAAAGCTCTGCTTCTTAGGGTCTTAGGGTCATGGTTAAATTGCTTATTAGTTCTTAGAGGCAAACCCCTAGCTACCAGTCAGATTTCAAATTTTATTTACGTTCAACAAAAAAGACCTCTTCACATTGATTATCTTATCTATATAATTCTTCTGTACACTGAACTTCTTCTAAACTACTGGATCGATTATGATGTTTTTCTTGTGTATTTAAGGTCCCTGTAGGTGGCGCTGCAATCGGTGTTTTAGGATTTTTATTTCACTTTTAGACGAACATTTCTTGTGTGTTTGAGTGGGTCTCTGCATGACTTAGATTCACGATCGGGTTCTAAGAATTTTATTTTTATTATTTTATGTTATTCTTTTAGATTTTAGTTTGTTTTTTTATGTTCAAAATCAATTATGACACCAAAAAGAAAATCCTATTCGGCCAGGACAACAGGTCCGCTAGTATTAGTATAGGTATTGTTTTTAATTCTTGTAATTATATTATGATGTTTACATCGCTATGAGTTGAAATGTATGTAACTGCATAAACCGCAAATAGCATTAGTGTGAATGACTTCACAAACCTATAAACCAACTCGTGATAAAGTAGGATGCACAAAGCAATTACAAATACTTACATTTTCCTTCTTATATTTCCGTTAGTGTAATACTTGACGTCATGGTAAATATTTATTATTTTCCACTTTTTATGGGCTGTGTGATTAGGTTTTTTTTTAATTTAGCTTACTTGAGTTATAAATGTTTTTTCTTATTACATGTCATGGAGTACTTTCTTATGCCAATGCTCCTTACATCTCTCAAGGCCGTCAAACTGAGGACCACCATTATAGTAATGTCCGTATCTATAGTGGCCTTCAAACTTTGGACCTTAATCTAGCTTACCGTCAGGTGGGTTGAGGTCGTACTGACGCGCTATAATAATAAAAAAAAAACAAACGCATCTTAACTACGTTCATTATACATATGTAATTGTGTTTTAGTGAATTCATGCCCAAAAACGTTTGATTTTAGTAATTTAAGCATTTATTTATTCAATTAAGGTTCACCAACAGTTGTTACAGATATTAAACAGATAGGAACATACAAGTATTTGTGTCTTAAATCTAACTGCACAACCAATTATAGGCAAACACCGCATGCTAAGTGTTATTTTTTGTATCAACATCTGTTATATAATTTTAAAAACTTATTTATATGTACTTAAATCCTAGATAATATATTAAAAACTAATTATGACATTTTCATACGTCCGACTTGTCTGACAACCGTCGATATTGAATCTGAGTGGACATCAACCAGGTCGCTGTATTCGTTTGTAAGTTTGCACATGCGGGGTATAGGCGAATTAACACCAAACACTGTATGGCGGAGAGGTGGAGCCAGGGGTGTTATAGGTTTGCGAGGTGGTCTACGGGGTACTCTGAAATTGAAATTATTTAATAATTGTGGGCAGCCTATCTTGTTATGCAGCAGTTTATATGCTAATTTCACATCCAAGAGCTCCCTTCGGGCTTCCAGAGTACTCATTTTTTAGTAGCCTAGTTTATCGAGGTAGGAGAGATATTTACATTGCCTTCCCTTAGAGTACCCCAGGTATGGGACAAACCTTTTTTGGACTCGTTCTATTGCAGCGAGTGAGTTGCGTAGTGGGGTCTCCATACTATACTGCAGTATTCCAGGATGATTCTTATAACGCTATTGTACAGAACTAATTTAGTTTGTGGGCTTTGAAATACCTTTCCATTGCGAATGACAAATCCAAGTATACGCTGCGATCGACTGATTATGTTCTTTACATGTGGTATAAATGTTAGTTTAGCGTCCAAGATAACTCCCAGATCCCGTACTACATCTACATCGCTTAAGGTCACTCCGTTTATTTGGTACGACGAATTTATCATACTGACTTTTCTAGTGAATTTTATGTGGTGACATTTCGAAATATTCAACGAGGTTTTTCATGTGATAACACAATATTAAAAACACTATTTATAAGAGACGAAATGGGGTAAATCTTGTATTGATTGTCATTAATTCATTCGTTTGATGATAATGGTTATGTTATGGCTGTTATTCGACCTCATTCAAGAGTATGCACAGTTTTATTTTTTTAAATAAAACAATGTACAATGATGTCATAGTACTCAGAAGGTGTCTCAAAAAGCACGTAGTAGCCTCCTAACCTAGCCAGAAGAAGTAATGTTCATTTCATGCAAAGTAAATGCATTACGTCAATACACACTTACCTTGATGATCTCATTGTGTTTGTCATTCAACTATTGCAACAGTAATGTTTTATGGTGGTGAATTGTTTTTAGGCAGAGTTTTAATGTGAAGTTTTTTTATATAATCGTTATGAATAAAGAATATACAATCCGATAAGAAGTTTGCAATATCGTGACAAATTTTAATCGTGGGAGACCTATGCTTCGGCACGTATGGGCCGGCTCGACCGGAGTGATACCACGGCCTCACAGAAAACCGGCAGTGAAGCAATGCTTTTTCGGCAAGTGAGGTTACCGGAGGCCCTAACCCTTCGCTCGCCGTATCCTTAAAGGGTCTCAGCAAATCAGCAGGAACACGACACCATGTCAGAGCTGTTGTCAAACAGAGTTGGTATATCAAGACGCTTATGTTTATTCGTTTATAAGAACCAAATGAAATAAATGAAATGAAATAAATATATTTTCTTGCAAAATATGGGTGTACAAATAAAGATGGTAGAGTCAAAATAGTAAACGGCTTAAGTAATTATGTCTGAGAAAAGCACCTACCAAAGAATTGTGCAATTCAATATATACCATTAAGCCAAATGCAAGTGCTTGAAGTATCTCACTTACTGTAGTGCTAGTGACGTCATATGCCACTTTTCATAATACTCCAATGCTTTTAGTATTCAAGTCTCCAAGAACACTTATTTCAAAAGCTTTTAGGTTCAGACGAAATACTATTTCGTCTAAAATGATAAAGAATACCAAAGGATTTTGCTGTTATTGTAATAACGAAAGCGAAACTGTGACCTTTTTTGCGCGGGTGCTAGTGCCACTAATATTATAAATGTGAAAGTTTGGATGGATGGAAGTTTGTTACTCTTTCACGCAAAAACCACTGAACCGATTGCGATGAAACTTGGTATGTAGATAGCTGGAGACCTGGATTACTTTTATCCCGATATTATCACTGGATCGGTACGTACGCGTGTGAAACCGTGTGGCGCTGCTAGTTCATAATATATTCCAAATTACAGAACATTCCAGGATATAATACAAACCAATTATTTGTTTGTCATTGAAAAGAATACGTCCTAGCTCTCAAATGTGTTTGTTTATATATTGGTTTTTGAAATTTATGCCTAACTACTAAACAGATACGATGAAATGGAGTTCTTGATGTTCCTCTAACACTAAGGAAGAATACCTTTGAAATAACTCTTTCCCTCCGACTCTTCTCGTCTTATGACCTTGTAAAGTTGTAGGTTGAGAAAATACCTATAACACCTGCTGTATTTATAATAATAATAAAATTCCTATAAATATCCTATTATAGCACATGATAACTGTAATCTAATACTGACCTTTTAAAAGTAATCCATATTAATGCTATCTGCATCTTATCTCTATTGCAATCAATTTAAAACATTTGGACGTTTATTGATACACACACTTATAAAACCTCTTTTAATCTCTCTGGTGAAACATAAACAAATGCATGTACTCTGTGGTTGTTAATGTCTTATTATTTTTATTACTGTCTTCATATTGTCTACTGATTTTTGGACGACTGCTTTAATAATATTTAAACATAAACTGAAATATTTTTATGTAAAGAGTCATAGATTTTTTCTCAATCCTATATCACATATTACGCCTACATCTATAAATGACGTTGTGCCTTCGGCTGAAATTCGATGTCAAGACTCTCCAGCAATGATTAACCTGTTGGAGTTTTTCCGCTTTATTTTATTTTTGTATAGCTCAGACTTTATTTAATAAAATATATATTCTGGCTTTTCGATCAGAGGGCGCTGCTCGCACGGATTTTTCCGTAACATGAGTTGCCGGTCTATCTAGAGATATATCATTTACGAAAATGTGACGAATTCGAAATGTCAACCATGCTTTCTGATATATCATTGCAATGACATGCATTGTTATACAACAGTGTTTGATTCTCTAATCTATTTGCGTATCAGTCTATAGATAGATCAAAGCTTACAAAAAACAAAACGTACACAAAGCTTATAAATGTCGTAGAAACATTAATTGTCAGCTGTGCCCGCCGCGGCGTTCGTTCGCGGGTATATATTTGTTTTTTGCGCGGAATCCTAATTATTTTTCCTAAATAAAAGTAACCTTACTTAATCCTTATAACATCGGCTCTCTGCCAGTGAAAGTCTAGTGGACATCGGTCTACCCGTTTCCGGAGATTTGCCGAAAAAATCAGACATGATCACATGACAGATAAACTAAAATAAAATAGGATTGCCAGATCTCCAAAAGGCAGATAGAATTGACAATGACTAGCATTATATGAGGACTATTTCGTGAGGACTATTTTTGTCACGTGCTATTTCGTCATCTTTGTTCCCTAAATCCCAACTACTTAAAAACACATTTTAAACATTATTAAACTGTGAGTGATAGTGAATAGGCCAATATTATGACACAAGCATCGAACTAAAACGTCGAACATAAAAATGACAAGCACAAACAAAGATGTCCTTCTTGTAAGTAGGTATGATGAAGTTACTCAAAACAATAGTATGATTCATGACCTAGACGGTGAATTTAGGCACTAATCATAAAAGTCAATCGAAGTCAATGTAAAAGGTAAGGTTCCAGTGAAGCACTATAATATAGTACTGGAATGTTTTTAGTAATTTTTTAGATAAAAAATAACAGAAAATGTCACTCGGAATGATGTAAGGATTCCCACAGCACCCCATGCTTAGCTGTTCAGGCATTTAGATGCAAACACGAACCCTGAAAACCAGCTCTAATTATTCAAATTCTAATATAGTAAATGCTTAATTTCAATTATTTATTATTTTATTTATTATTCATAAGATAATTACATAATTAATTTTAAATATAGGCAATGACCCCATTTACCTTGCAGATCAGTGTCGCAAATAAAGATTTTTCTTCGGTACATGAAGTCTAGACCACCCTTTGTGACATTGAAACTTTCAAATATGTTAAGGAAGTCGGCCAGTACCGTTTGTGCGTGGGCTAGTGGGTGATTTGCAATTTTATTGTTTATCTGCGATTGATGGAGGTCCGTTATTTCATAATAATTTGGGCGATACTCCAAGGAATAGTCTACTAATCTTGATCTAGTTGCTGTTTACATTAGAGATAAAATACAATATGTTAACATAAACGTTGTTGGGATATCTGGAACATCTTTTATTATGGGCGTGCCACAGGGGATCTATTTATTTGTTTATACACTGCCTTACATTGCAAATACATTGTATAAGGCGGACTTAATGGATTTACTCTCGGCTGTTTAATTTTTTTAACCCCGACGCAAGAAAGAGAGGTGTTATGTGCGTGTCTGTCTGTGGCTTCTAAACGGGTAGACTGATTTTGATTGTTTATTTTTGTTTGAAAGGTGACTTGAACGAGAGTTTTCTTAGCTATAATTTACGAGATTTTGTTCAGCCGTTCAAGGATCATCAGTTCTTTTCTAATCGTTGTAGGGATGTCGGAATCAGGGGTATTTTTAATTTATACTTGTAAATTTATATTATGAATTATTTGCCATTTCGTCTTCGGAGCTTCTGCGACACCTTGCTGATCATACGTCTCTCATTAATTAATTGTCTTTAAACCATAAAGTAGAAAATTTTAAATAAATAAACTACTCATTCGTCAAAGTTTTGGATATGCTTACGATATAATTTACTGCTCAACAAAAAAATATATTATTTTCATATGCCAACAATGTCGGTATGTACATGAGAAATCCCTTTATCCAATAAAAAAAAACAGGTACGTAACCCCCGTATAGGTACTTCGCCCGAAGATAGAGTACATATTATGACAAAAAGTGGAACTCTTCTGATCGTAAATCTACAAAAAAAAATATACGACCCAAATTCACCCCAAGTTCCAATGACATACTTTTAATTATGTAGTAAAACCATTAATTCAAAGTCATAACATGATCATACATTTCATCATTACATCTACATACAAGACTATCATAGTAACTAAAAACCATTAAGCTAGTCTCTTGCCACGCCTAGACTTGAATGAAAAATTTGACGATTAATAACAATTATCGTCAAGGTTCCGAAAGGTGAAACATAACGTGTGTGTAACCTAACCCATTTAGGTCACACTAATATTTGTACAAGGCCGATAGCCGAACTGACTTCGTCTAAAGTGTAAGCTAGATCTGTAGACTAGATCGAAAATAATTTCAAGCATCTGCAGCGTTCAAAAATATTGGTGTTAAAATCTTGCAGACTATGAAATGATTGATTGCAATTTAAAATCATGGAGAGTGTTCGGGCCGTGCACGAGACCCAAGTAAAACACAAGAAGAATGATACTAACAAACAAGAACTAACGTTAATAAAATAAAATCATAGTAATGCAAGGAGTGTATTTACTTAAGTGTGATATAAATATATACGAGCAAATAAAATGCCATAGCCTATAATAATTAGGCTTTTGTTAATAAATTATATACTTGTAAAATCTTATTTATATGCTGTACGTTAAAGTATAGTGTTAATATGTTATGTTTATTACTGTCTAGCTAACTACAACCCAATCTATCTAATATTTTTTTTATCTGGCGTTTCTGGAAAGTGTGATAAGGTTATGTTGCGTAACAGCCGCGAAAACTGTTAACGAATTTACTGATATATTATTAATTAATTTACAAGCAATACACTATACATATGTCAGATAAGATTGGTATAATCAGCAGAGGGTGGATTAGATAACAAGCAATGCCCCCGCAGTGTCTCCTGTGTTAGATTTTTAGGTATAGGTCGTACCGAATGCTTTATAGCCTTCGTTAATAAAGCTAAAGGATTTTTTCGAATCAGACAGGTGGAACCTGAGATTAGAACGTTTCAACAAATTCGTCATCTGTACTATAATATATATTATATATATCATATTTCAGTAACACCTTTGTGGTATTCAAGCAACGTATTACTATTTGCGGTTTAGTGTGAAACTAATAAATATAAAAAGTAAATAAAAATTACTGTCTCAAAAATCCTACTTATTAAATATGATGACACTATATACATATATTGATAATAACAATTATATGTCCGACTATTTTAAGGACCCGACGATTTTCAAGAAGTGAAGCGTCCTGCCGTGACTGTGTCGTCAGGCCTCATACACAGCATAGGAATGCCGAAATTTCCGTTACATCCTTTTGTCAAACCCGATTGAACCATTTTCCATTGCTAATATACCTGCTCCGTTGTGGTTTAAACTTAAAAATATATGTTCTCCAAACAGTGCAATATACCTTAGGTCCGTTTAACACTTTCAAGAATCAATGTTTCTATCATCGCCATTGAGAACATGTCTGTCGAGGCCTTGGAATGGTCGTTAAAGTTACACGTACTGAGAATCGGTAAAGTAAATAGAATATAGTTAAGAATCATTGTTAGTATAAACAAGTCGTTCTCGCTAAAAGCCGTTGACAGCTCTAAGTTATAAATTAATATTTTGACTTGTTGATGGCCACTGTAAATATTATACGGCCAGAGATATAATTAATAATACTATAGCATTTAGTAGTTGTCACGCTAACTCGGCATGGTAAGGAGGAGGAGAAAATATTTTGTTCATACACTCATGCCTGAATCCCCGAAAGGGTAGTCAGAGGCGTACGACGTCGACGACTACGTCGATTGCCATCAAACGAGCACTTTGCGAATTAAAAATGGGAAAAAAATAGAGTATATTTAAAGGGAAAGGTAGGTAAGAAGGCAAGACAATTGACGGAAAATGATTTTGACTATAGGGAGTGTATTAATTAATAAGACAATAAATATAATAAAGAAAATCTTATAAAATAACAAGTTATTTTAAAAGATTTACGTTTGTGGACGATGTAATGAACGTCAACAAAGGTCAAAGTAAGGCCAAGGTAATACTTTTATTATAAAACATTTCGCCGGATAATGATGCACTAATCAATTTGAGATTTAATTTTGAGAGGTTAATGGTAGAATGCAATTGTATTCTAGGAATTGATGCCTTTTTGACTTATAATATATAACATCTGTTACTGAAAGATTAAATTTACGCAAATCAAATAATATTTTTGTATGTAAAAGATTAAAATGGCATACGTTTTATGATATTGGTTTTTTATTAAATATGTTGTTATTGTGCACGACGCGCGACGTTATGTTATCCTTTCGTCTCGTCCTTATTTGTACCAATGTGACCTTTATCAAGGTAAAGATGTGGCCAGGCTGCAGGAAAAAAGGCTGATACTTTTACTTATAGAAGCTTGCAAACAACCTTAACCTGTATTATGTCTGATGTATCTACGTTTTATACATATTCTATTTTTGAGTTGGGCAGTGTGAATTCCAACAAGCACACGTTGGGTACCGATTCTGTTGTTATAAAATACTCCAAACAAAAGTAAGACTGCAATCACAAAAAAATCGTTTGATCCCGTTTTACAGGAGCAATCTAATTTTTTGTGATTTTGAGTTTTTGTTTCATTTTTAGTTGCCGCCTTAGTATTCTGGAAAGCAAAAAAGACCATAAGAGATAAAAGTTTGACGCAATTAAAATTCGTTAAGTTGCTCAACTTAGTAAATGATTGCTTTGTTAGTATTCCTTCTTGAACATTTAAAATAAGAAAGGTCAAACTAAAGTTAGATGTCATCTCAACAAGAAACGCAGTCCACACAGTCTCAAATAACCTTCGGAATTCCAGAATTCAATTTAGTCTTTATGAAGTCTTTTAATTCTGTTATTCTTTACTGTACAAACAAACTTAAAATATCTTAGGAAAATAAAGATAATTTTAAGCATTCGTTGAGTAAGATGTACAACAGAATCTGTCACATCGTTCTTATTTAGTAAAGATATACATACCTGTATGTATGTGTAATTTTGGCAAGTTAGTTTCCAACAAGCACACGGGCCACCTGATGTGATAGCAGTAGGTCAAGTAGAGGCGTCTTCTGAATGAACAATAAAGGAAGGTATATTGGTGATATAAGTAATTCGTTCCTTCCTTTACTAAATCACTCAGTCCTTTATCTTCATCTTCTTTCGCATGGGACCTGACCCCTCTTACCGGTGGAAAACAATATCAACGGGTACTGGCAGTAATGTGGATCGAATTACAGTAAAAGTTAGCTGTACCCTTCTTTCAAAATAATATAAATTCATCAACGATCTAAAGGCAATGATGAAATTCTTAAATTGCAGAAGGTCTCGACGAGACAACTTTTTTTTAATATTAATTATCTCCTATTTAGATTTCGAAACAGTTTGATATGAATAACTGTTGACGTGTATATTACTTTATAAAAATAAGTTGTCTCAGTGTGTGCCAAGGTTGCGTTATATCATCGTCTTGTGGTCGGCTTGTTTACACGTTTTTCATTTATTAGGTATACAGATATATACTCGTAGCAACAGCTGATATGCAGTATATTTTCTTCTCATTAGAATATAATATCTAAAATCAATATTAACATACCCAGAGCATCTGCTAGGTTATTAAACTATAAGCCGTTTGTTATCAAAACCAGTCGTAACAAATATGGGGGCAGCACACCTCTATCCTATATCCTCGGAAATGTAATGCTATTTTTAATAAAGCAGACATAGAAATTTTCTCCGAAAAAATAGTAACATAATTTAGTTTATAAATATAGTTTTAATTTAGTCTCTAGTCTAGCCTTAATTTTCTTGTGTAGTATTTATAACTTAATAATCAAATTTATTGGAACCTGATGGAAAGTGATGATGAAGACGAAGATGATACACGCCTATCCAAGAGAAACCTATTCAATCTACTTTTGAACGGTCCAAGATTATAATTGTCTGGAGTAATAGACGCAGGCAGTTCATTCCAGACCTTGACCACTCGAACCAAAAAGGAACTGTCAAACGTTTCGTTTGACTTTTTGGTGTTTCGACAATAAAACCCTTTTATGTTGTGAACCTCTGTCTGCGCCTAGTCGTTCGTTGAAGGAACTGAGAGGGTCCAATTAATTCCAAGAGAGCCTTCTTACACTCACTCAAATAATATAAATTTAGACCAAATAAAATAGCATCAAATTTAAAATTGCATAAAGACAAACATTCTCACTTTATTATTAAACTCTGTCTTCTAAAACTTCATTATTCCGTCTCCTCTGCTCTCAGATACTTTGACTTACTTTTAACGAGTTACTGGATTCTTTATTTACCTATTTACTTATAATGTACTAAGTACTCCAACGCCTTATTCACCATTAACCTACAACATGGGAAAGCAACGAATTAGATTACTGTGAATTTGTCACTTACCAAACACAGCAATTTGCACAAAAGCTTTTAACACTAAATCAACAATATTTGTTTTAGTTACTGATTATAGTTGTGTGTTTGTACTGTTTGTTGTGTGAGAACTGTGTTGTCAATAACATGTTAAGTTAATTTGCTATGTTGCCTGGCAGTTCTGAGTATGCCGTGTCCACTTAGACGCATTGCCGATGATGGCGTGCGTGTCGGGTCGTTCGACTCCCTTTGATATCAATTGATATCATATGGTTGAAGTGGACAATGGCTGGCGCGTGCGTCATGTTCGTGAACGAGTGCCGTTGGTTGGGACTGGTCATTTCTGAACTGCTATTACTTACATATGGTAGTAGTTTGCGTGACTGTTTATAGTTTAGAACAATACGTTACATTGTCCTCACATTTAACTTGCGCATATAAGCAATGTAACCAGTGATATGTAAAAAACATGTTGAAAAAGAGTGTCCTTGGATTTTCTTGCCTGTTCTTCTCCACTGGATCTACGAATTGGAACAGGCAACTAGCTGCACGACTCACTTAGTCTGACTGACTAATACTCCTGACAATTCAAAAATACCCATAATGGTTTAGTTGAAATAAATTATTTTGATTTGATTTTACTGATTATACAGTTGTAACTGCTTCATCATACACTACTTTGCCCGTATATACTTAGTATATACACGATTATCTTGATTCTACAATTACCCGTTTAACGATAAAACATTCAATTATATATTAATGACCGTCTGATGCTTCGTTTTTTATCTTGTGTATAATCGGTAAAGACTTGGCTTATAAAACTTGAATTTTTTTACAGAAAGTATAATGTTAAATGTTTATTACATTTACATGAGGCTTATATATGTATAGGTCACTTACGGCCGATTTGGATCATGTCATCATGTGTGGTATACCTCAACATACTTTGAGTTTTATTGATGGAGTGCTCAACAGTATATATGATTCTGGTCAAAGCATTTCAAATAAAAATACACTGTTAGTAAAAAGTAAAAAATGTGGAGTGTACATTACCATTGTATAATAGAACAGATATTATGTCTTAAAACCTTTGTATTTGTAATTGTACTTTTATTTGCAAATTTTATGTACTAACAAACCTTTAAATAATATATGATCTCGGAATACACCAATAGGGTATGAAAGTGTGTGCATGTCTTACGGCTTTCGTTCTGATTAAACGTTGTCTTCTGTAGTGTGTTGTTTTTCTATCATGCGCCTCCAATTTCTCTTCCTTTTATTTTGTTCTTATCTCCAAAGCTAATTTATCTAGTAATTCGTTTAAAAATTTTGCGATTCCACCTGTTCGTCTAGTTGAAGAGCTGCAGAAATAGACTGTTCTGCTAATGTTTACGTCGGGCGGCCTTGACATCGATATATTCGTGTGCCAGTTGTTAGTAAACGCGCGGACATGTTGGATCACTTTTGTATTTCACTTTAATCTTTTCGGTCGATGAAAATATAATGTTTTACTTTTGTATCTGTTGCTATGTCGCTTTAGTTAGAGGCCAATTACGCTACGAGCAGTACGAGAAAACTATTTGCCGACAATACAAAATGGAAGTTGATATTATACAGCGCTTTAATTTAAGGGCCTGCTCAGATCACGCGATCATCTCATATCGACTTGTTCGTGATAGTATTCACGCAAACTCTAGCTGCTGTGACCCATGTATGCCAAGATCAATACTAGTGACCCACTGGAACACCAAGAATGTCACGGGGCGAGTCGAAAGAAAAGTTATCTTTCTTAAAACTCAACCCAAATAATAGCCCAAAATTTTTTTTTTGTTTGACAAATATAAAATAAATATCCAATAAATTTTAAGTAATTTTGGAAAACTAAAGATTCTTTTTAATTACACCTTCATCGCTAATAGATTTTGGATTAAATTTGGAACAAAGATAGATATTATATTAATACACAAATAAACTATGATTATTATGATTACGTAGGCAGACGGAACCTTCATCGGTATCGGCACGAAATATGCGTCTTCTCCATTATAAACCTTAAGTAACCGACCGGACCACAGAAATCTAAATAATTTAGATTTCTGTGGACGGGACCCTATTACTAAGCCTCCGCTGTCCGTCCGTCCGTCTGTCAGCGGGCTGTATCTCATGAAACGTAATATCTAGGAATGTGTACTTTTGTTAACTTGTGTCAATTAAAAAAGTAGTTACGTAGTATAAAAACTTGAACGATGGTGCGGAACCCTTCATAGTATGCCAAATTTCCCATTCTTTCGTAGCCGAAATTATCTTAAAAGTACAAATAATATAATTCTCCTTACTTATTAACATGCAGAGATATAAATACACATGTATATACAAATGTATATGTATATAACGACGTAAAGGTTATTTTAGATAACATTTTTAGTTAAAACCACGATAATGACTGGCATTTAGCTACAATGTCAAGGATATGCCCACAGGCATAGATAGAGCGGATAGTAATAGACCATTAGGTGACGTCATTGGCGCCGGTACAATGTCAAATCGAAGGCTTACGTGCAAGGGTGTGCTTAACTTTGTATTCTCGTGAATATTCTAGTGAATGGGGTTCGTAGACGCCGTTTATAGTACGACAACCTATAGTTAGTTGACTTAAATGTGAGAGTTTGCTAGAGAACCTATTCATAATATACCTACTCAATTAGGTAGATTATCTTTTCTGTGTAAAGCGATATTTATGAATTTATTACTAGCTGACCCGACACGTTGTCCTGTCAAAATTTCATCAAATTTCTTTTAATTTCATAGAAAAAAACTGAAAGGAATTTACTTCCAGTTTTCCCCACAGTTCCCCACTTTTATAATTTTTATTTCCCTAAAAACCTAATTCAGATTATTATAATGATATAATAGAAATAATTAGTCAAATTGGTCCAGGCATTCTCCAGTGATGCGTTTAATAATGAACAGCTTTTTATTTTTATGTATTTATATAGAAGATTCGGTAGACTTCCAGAGTGTTTCCATTATACAATACGCCAATTTTAAGTTGACTGTAATGAAGTGGCGTCAATCACAGTGAACATTTTTGCGTTTTGTGTTTAAATGATTGCAAGAGAAGGCGGTTGGGGGCAAGCCTGGCTTTAATATAGGCGGCAAGTGGGGTAGTAGCATACACTTTCTTACCCGTGCGGAAAACCACGGAATAAAAAATATAATAAAGTAACAAGTGTCTTAACAAACTTGGGACCCATATTATAATGGTTACTACTCCATTCTTATCCTAATGGATACGCTATAATTAGCGTCACAGTATAGAGCCCACAGCCTTCCTCAATAACAGTACTATTTACGTTAAACGTGAAATTAGCGCTTTCAAACGAACAAATATCTTCTTTAGTGTCAAAACATTAACAACGCCTTCCCGCAGTTTCACCTGTGTTTATGACTTGTAAGAATTCTTGAGAACAAAAACTTTCAACCTTATTATATCTATACTAATATATAAAGCGGAAGAGTTTGTTTGCTTGAACGCGCTAATCTCAAGAACAACTGGTCCGATTTGGAAAATTCAGTGTTAGGTAACCCATTTATCGAGTAGGGCTATAGGCTATATAACATCACGCTACGACCAATAGGAGCGGAGCAGTGACCATAAACGCAAGTGAAACTGCGGGGACAGCTAGTTAGTATATATAGATATAAATTACAATTGGATCCAACTATTTCATTGGATCGGTATAATATATGTCTTTCAACTGAATGTGGTCAAAGTAGGTTTACAGGTCTTAGAAAGCTGTTCTAGTAAACTTTGTTGGCCTGAATGTTTTAGATTGATTAATGCTTACTCATGTAAAATGTGTACCGTACTGAAGCTTATGTCTACAAGTATACTGGACTTGTTTTTAAGTGACTTTGCTATTCTGAATGCCAGAAATTTAATTGTGTCTTACACCAAACAATGCATTTATAGTAATTGATATGGGTCATTGTTTTGTGTGATTGGTAATCGAAAAATAGGTCGTTTTTTTTAGGCGAAAGAGACTTTTAAGATTTGCGTTAAATAGAAGTTAAAAGCGTTTTTTTTTTTTAAAAGAATACTAGCAACGTAGGTCACACATTACTATTATTCTTGTTAACCCTCCAGTTAAGCTAAATGCTTGTATTAGGAGTGGGTTCACGCCGACGTGAACCCACTCCTAATACAAGCATTTAGGTAGTGCACTGGGTGCACTACCTACCTACCTACCTTAGGGTGGGGTTCGAACCCGCAACCACTTGATCGCAAGTCCGACGCCTTAGCCATTACGGTACCGCCGCTTCCGTTTTACATTGGTAGTAATATATTTATTTTCGTTAGTAGATTTTTTATACTGATTGATCGAGGATATTTGACTAAGATAATTTGCAATTTGTTAACATAAGTTAGAGTTTATTATTATTAAAAAAAATATATGATCTTTAAAAATGTAAATGTTAGTTGGTCTAAATCTTTTGTCTATAGATCAATACAAAGTGTTGTCAAATCCTTTGTTAAATGGCGTCTCCATATTACGCCCACTGCTCTCCCAAAGACTTTCACAAACAGCCTGCACCTATAGCAATTGTTTTTAATTTATATACGCCAACTGCCTCTAGCCGAGTACTTCGATTTGAGTTTTAATAACAGTTATAAAACAAAGAAATGTCCAAGACTGTGGCTGTAGGTCAAAACGACGAAGCTCAATTAGACATCATACTTATAGTGTCGATTTTCCTGTTGGTCTAGTGGTTAGTGACCCTGACTGCTGAGACAGAGGTTGTGGGTTCGATTCCCGCCCAGGACAAATAATTGTGTGATGAGCATGATCATTTGTTCTGTGTCTGGATGTTATTTGTCCATAAATATATACGTATTTAGAAATATATATCAGCAGTCTGATTACCATTTGTCTAGTTTGGGATTAGACGACGGTGTGTGAGATGTGTAAAACTAATATTTAAAAAAAATGCCAATTTTTAAGCTGAATGAAATATTACAATCGGATTTAATAAACAAGACATGAAATCTGAATTACGTAGCATTAATCTAAAAACACGGCTTCATGCAGCTCCATCGAAGCTGTTCAATAACTCAATCAGTCACTGAATTAGTCGATCGGCATGAAGGACAAAAAAAAATTCAAATCTCTGCCATTAATATCGTCAAGTCGCCAGCCAATATCAAAGGCCTGATTTCTTCAGATAGGCCTCCGTCCGTGTCTGGTCGTGCCATGCGTGCTGGCTCACAAGTGACAGTGTGCGTGACTGGTAATGGACGAGAAGCCTTCGGGAACCTCTGTTTTTATTGGAAATTGTTCTTCGGATATGGCGTTTTTACTAGTTTCTTATGGGTTGTATTTTGTTTTGGTAATTGGCGAAATAATTTCTTTGTTTTCATGAACTCCTGTTACAATAATCATTGCAAAGAGTTGCAAAACTACGTCCTTTACCAGATAATACGTGTATTTTATCGCAGCCCAAAGTAAATCTAGTTTTGCAAAGTAGTTTTTTTTTAAATCAAAATTGGAAATTTTGTTTAAGTAAACACCTCAACACGCCTCGAGGACTGAGGAACTTGACTGTTGGACTGAGAGTCTTGACCGATGGACTGAGACACAGACTGGCTGTATTCCGAACGCATTTTGCATTTTACAAAATTGGCTATCGTCTATAAATTTCGTTTGACACCTCATATTTTATTCGACATGAAAGTCGCGTAAACAATATATAAAGACACGTTCTAAAACTATAAACAAATAGCAATGTTGCCATACAAATAAACCAAACTTAATCCAGTGCAGTAGCTAGTAGCTCCAAAATAACACTCGGCCCGTCGATCAACATCCATAATGGAGCAATACCTAAACATTTGGCCTATTTGCTACAAAATCGCTAATATTATCCGGTCTTACACAACACTTATAAATAGTGAATCTCTTCGTCGACATTTACCGGGAAGAATCGGAAATGGGTGTAACAATTTGGATAAAAAATAGTGCGTGGAGTCCCTCCGTGCGGAAGAAGTGAAACTTCGTAATGTCACCATAATTATTGTTTAATAAAATACTGCTAGATGGCGCTACCATTAATTATTAAAGTCGATGTTAAGATTCTCCACAACTGAATGACAATCCCATTCAAAACGTTAAACGTTTAACGCTGCAGTCTGTAAAAGTTTGCAGACCCAGGTATAAGAATAGAGATTTTAAACGTAGAAAAATATTAAGTGTAGGTACTCTATAGAGTATAAATTCATACATGCACCATTACTGCTGTATTCCACCTAATCCTTAATCTGATTTAACATTTTACTACAAAACCTTAAAATAGTTCTCCTCAAACTAACCTTAAAAATAGTATTCCCCAAATGTGTATAATACTTGTTGTTTAGGGCAAGTTGCTTGAGTGTATGAACTCATAAAATGGAAATAGAATTCTGATCATTTCGCCGAACGTATATTTGGATTGAGTTTATTTTCGTTATTAACTCATTTATGTATGAACGTAAGGATAGCGTGAATTGTAGTATAAAGGCGATTAACACAGAGTTACCAAGTAATTAATTTTAAATGAAAAATTTCGAGTCACTATTTTAGGAAATGCGAAGTCGAACACTACTAAAATATTATGGTTTCAAATATATTTTGAGGGATTGCCTTCATAATCTATATCCGGGAACATGACAGTATAGTTAGGTTAAGTGGTAAGTGACGTCATCATCGTGTTATTATATCATAATAGTTTGGTGATATTTAGAAATTTAGAGATCCTACTAATATTATAAACGTGAAAGTTTGTGAGGATGTATGGATGTTTGTTACTCTTTCACGCAAAAACTACTGATCCGATGGCAATGAAACTTGGTATGTAGATAGTTGGAGACCTAGATTAACACATAGGCTACTTTTTATCCCGATATTCCCACGGTACCGAGACTTACGCGGGTGAAACCGCGGGGCACCACTAGTTAAAAATAAATTAAGCTTCAGTCATGTCAGTTTTGATTGTTTCAAACAATACAAATGGTCCTAAGTACTTCCTAATTATATAGTAACATTTTTATGTTTTAACTCAATAGCTTGGACCTTCAAAGGATAAAAGTCTAGAATTTCTGAAAGTAAGAGGTGACTTTAAATAACTGTGTACTTGAAAGATTCAACTCTCTATCATCTGAAAGTAAATGTTTATCGTTAACGAGTAATATCTGATACATATTATCCAATCTATAAGTAGTGAGACCGAGTCCTAACAGATCCCTAGTGCAGTGAACTTGGCAAACTCCGTCTACGTATTTTACAATAAAGAGTGAGTCACGGTTGCAATATATAGTCAGGTCTGTTGGTCATACTTCGTGCCAAAACCAAACGCGGAGGATGGTTCATGGCGTCTACTATTTCTGAGATGATTACTGAATTGGAATAATTATTTTCCTTTATTAAGACGTATTTATTTAATTTTAATAAACATTTAATGTGAAAATATTGGAGAATATTGTTAAATATTGCTTGGAAGGATGTAAGTAATAACCGTGGGAAATACCGTGAGAGAGCCATGCTCGGCACGTATGGGCCGACTCGACTCCGCTCAATACCACGGCCTCACAGAAAACCGGCAGTGAAACAATGCTTACATTGCTTTTCGCCGCGTGAGTGAGGTTACCAGAGGCCCTATGCCTTCCCTCTCCCGTATTACCGTCCTTCCCCCTTCCCCCTCTCCTCCCCTCTAGCCCCCCTCTCCCGTCTTCCTGCTCTTCCCCCCTCTCCCCCTCTTTCCCTATTCACACCTTAAAGATCGGCAACGCACTTGTGACTCTTGAGTTACGTGCCCATGGGCGGCAGTAGTCATTTACCATCAGGTGACCGGTCTGCTCGTTTGCCCCCTATCCCATAAAAACTAAAACCGGACAAAGCTTGGAAGTAAATTTTAACCTACTGCTTATTGTCGTATCGGAATGAACCTTTGTATGTATATGTTGTATGGATGACAATACTATAATTTGGCATCTTTGAGCTGATCTGATGTGATGGAACTCTTCAGTGGCTACTAGTAAACCCGTCGAGTTTGGGCTCATATGATTCGTATTGACGAGTCTAATGGATTGGGTTTGGTAATGATGATGGTCTGAAGGAGGGGGATGATGAAACTCTTTTTTACTTTTTAATTCGGTTCGCCATTAGGAAGTATTTTTTTAATTTGAATAAACTATAATTATCTATCCGAAATGACAATTACAAAGACCAACCAGAAGACAGCCATTTTCGCATTTGTATGGAGGCAAAATGTTTTTCTGCGGTTCGGTGGAGTCGCCAGTGCTCCACAAGGGAGCTAAGGCACTGTCAACTTAGGTATACATACTATATTGTCATACAGGCCGTCTGCTTGTTTGCATATATAGTTGTATTAGAAACTGTAATCCAGGTTAACGAGTATGAAAATTTAAAATAACCCCGACTCAAATATCCATTCAAAGATTAGAGAAGAGCTGATAATCTTCGAACAGGGTTTCTTCAATTATGTCTAAGAAAATTCGCGATCAAGTAAATTAAACAAAACAACTAAATTAAATTAGGAACATCCGTTTAGGATGCCACAGACATACACACGTTAAACTTAATTATAACTCCCCTTCTTTTTGCGCCGGGGGTCAAAAAGGCCTTTAAAGACTATTCTGTTTTAAGTTGGCTTTCATTGTTGTAATGAACTGAAATAACTTAGATCTAAAACAGATTGCAACAGATTTAGACATTTAAAGTTGTTTTTTTTATTATATTTAACTTAAAATAAATAGTAAATATTATTTATTTATACTTACTATGTTTTTTCTTTGTTACAGATGAACAGGAAAGAGTACAGAAAAAGACGTTTGTCAATTGGATCAATTCACATTTGTCGAAGGTGAGTGAACCACTCCTCTCTCTTTCTTTCTGATCTCTCTCCACTACAGTACACTTCCTGATAGCAGCGTCCTTAAACTCATTTTAACTACCTATCACATTTTCAATTGGAGAACATATATTAGCAAAATTAATTTAGATAAAAAAATCGTATAAGTACGATCGGTTGTTACCTTAACATGGTTACAAATCTGTTGTAGCCGTGTTAAGGTAACAAACAGACAGACATTACTGTTTTTGTATGTCTGTCTATAACATACATCTTAATAATATTAGTGCTGGTTAAGGTATAATTTAAATAGTTATAACCTATAGTTCTTTTGTTATAAGGACCTAGGACTTACAATAATGAGTCTTTGTTTAAACCGTTTATCACCATTAACCATCAAAAACATAAATGTGAAAATGGGAGCCAAGTTTAATATCAAGAATATACGTGGTTATCGATTACGCCGACAAAAAAATTGAATTTTTTTTTAAGGTAATGTTGGTATACCATCATATATATATATATCTGATGGTAAATGACTACTGCCGCCCATGGGCACCTGTAACTCAAGAGTCACAAGTGCGTTGCCGCCCTTTAAGGTGGGAGTAGGGGAAGAGGAGGAGAGGGGGGAAGAGGAGGAGAGGGGGGAAGAGCGGGAAGACGGGAGAGTGAAAAAGGGGGAAGATCTAAATGATTGCAAAGTTCCGTAGATAATCCTGAAATTTGACTTTGCTAGTTTTCACGTCCAAGTTTTCTTATATTTGGCTAAACAACTTATCTCCTTTATTTTATACGCAAGTTACTCTATAGTACTGTATTTATATTGTAAGCTAGGAGCCAACAAACTAGCCAGTAGGATAGACTGTGTTAGTAATCCGAGGTAACTTTTTGTTGCAGCGTATACCGCCATTAAGAATCGACGACCTGATATATGATCTGCGCGATGGAACCAAGCTATTGGCGCTGCTCGAAGTGCTGTCAGGGGAGAAGTTGGTAAGTAAAAACAATGTTTTTTTATCCCCGACCCTACTCATCATCACTGCGCTTAATAGCAGCTAAAAAATAATATTATTTTTTAGCTGCTTATTAAAAGTCAAAACGATACTTTTCGTAGAAACTTGTATGAAATAAGGTTTTATGACTTCACACCCCGCCATTGCTAAATCATTTAAAAATGATAACAAATTTGAAAATAATGACGAATCTAATCGCGGTAATTTCGCGTTATCTCCCGTCAACATAATTATATTATCCTATTCAATAGAGGATTTCGGGAGTTAATCTCCAATTTAAGAGAAGACCGCCATCGGTTACCAGAGCGCGATTGTAATAGTTGCCACGAACGAGTGAAAGGTGACGATAGGGGATTCTTCAGTAGGTAGATACCTATCAATAAATCCTTTTTTTGCGTGTTTAAATCCTCACGGGTCACCTGTCACATGGCTACTAGTGAAGAATGCTGTAATCGAACCGACTAAAACCACACGGTGTTCCGTCACAAGTGAGTCTATTGCAAAGGGCTCGGGTTAACCCTAGGAAGCCACACACCCTAGCCGCCTCTTAAACAGAAGGCAGCCACACCATACCTATCTATAAATCCTGTCGATATTCCATTGATTTTTATGAATTCTGATGATCTTTTAGGCGAGTCTTGTATCTATGTGTTTCACCTAGAATACTAATGTTTATGTTAAAGATAATAAATTCGTTATATAGGCCATGGTTTTTGTTTTGTCTATGTTTATTTGATAACAAAAAAGCAATGTATTTCAAACATCAGACTTGAAAGCGTTAGATGCCAAATCTCATTCTGTTAGATTAACCAGCGATAGATCAATACTATAAAAAAAAAACTTGTTTTACAAAAATTATTCTAACAAAATTGTTATACGTCACAATTTAATGTGAGTTTTATAGTTCTCTGAGTTTTGCAAACAGATTTGAAAATATTATTCTGTTATCCAATACAATTCTGACGTTTACTAAAAGTGCTACTTTAAAATGTTGCTTTTTATCTTCTACAATAATCTAACTACATCTATGGTAAAAACCATAAAAACAGACACTGCGTGCCAGTGGCTTTTTTCGGTATTTTAATTTAGGGAAAATTTTACATAGGTAGCGCCAGTGGTCTAACAGTGCGTAAGTCAGAAATGTCGAAGTTACAGCAGAGCAAAATAACTGTTCCACAGAAGGTGGAGCTAAATCTTCAGTTTCACTCGCGTTTTTGGTCGTATCGTGATCTTACATAGCATAATCTTCGTAAATGAAGACTCTAAAAAAAAGAAAGAATGAGCTTTATAATATTACTATGCAAATAGATGCGACGGTATTGGTTAGTTATTGCCTATCTGTCTGGTCGAAAAGAAGCGCATAATCTTCCTTCAAAATATTTAGCTAATTACGCACTGTTAGAACTTCACTGACGATATTATGTAGAATATATTACTATATACATACAAAGCATGTCAAGAATTCGAATTTACTAAATGATGACCCCGAACCATTTTCCGGAAGCCTGGTAATTCAATTAATTTTTTTAGCACAGCAATATTTACTGAGACAGCTCTTATCGAACGGGATTAGTTTCAAATTACACCGACGGTGTCCAATTGTCACAAGTATTATCGACACCTCTTCAATGTAATTTCTAATTAGAACAACGAAATATACACGATACTTGTTATAAAAACGCCATTGAAAAAACCGTTTGTAACATCGTTAGTCGTTTTTTTTTATGTCATGCGACATCTTCGCTATTTGTGAACCGATATCAATCATATATTTTTTAATTAAATTGGTAGTACCCAAGGTTTGTCCAATTAAATAAAAAAATTAACCTCTGCCTTTGGGAAATTTGCAGCTTATTTAAATTTACATTGAAGTCTATTATAATTTATTTTTAAAGATGATCTTTAGAGACTAGCTGTTTTGATGATATGATAATGATGATTTTAACGGGATAAAAAATAGCCTTATATGCTATTCCATCTATCTCTGTGCTGTGGCGTGATTAACAAACGTCTATCCAACCAAACTGTCGCATTTATAATAGATCTAAAAAATTTACTTTTTTTCCAGCCGATGGAGCGCGGCCGCGTCCTCCGACGCCCCCACTTCCTCTCAAACGCGAACACCGCACTCCGTTTCCTGGCCGGGAAGAGGATCAAGCTGGTGAACATAAATGCTGCAGACCTTGTCGACGGCCGGCCCGCCGTCGTGCTCGGCCTTATATGGACCATCATCCTGTACTTCCAGGTAGGAGTTGCAGTTTTCTTGGCTTGGAGAATGAACAGTGAGCTGCTGTATGATTTTATTATTCTTCTGCCAATAGGTAGAAATTAACTGATAATGGTGCCGATTCTATTGTACACTCGACTAAACTAAAACCTGACTTAATTTCTTCATATGAAATCAACCTAGTGTTCTTCGTAATAAGGTCTATTTGTTACTAGCATCTATTTCTCAGCGCCGCTAAATTTCAATAAAACCTGTCAACGTATACTCAACTTTATTTCCACGCAGCGAGAGTCTCCATTTATTCAAACGCTGTATAATTGCCGTATAAAAACTTGTTCAAAACGAACAAGGATGACGTGTTTTTAATCTACACCTACGAAGACGCTTACTAAAAACACAGAGCAAAAAGAGATGGCATTCAACGGATAGCGGCTCTCGCTACGTGGTATTAAAGTTTATTTAAGCGTATCAGACTTTAGTCGTCAAATAAATTGCTTATTTCGATAGCGACATATGTTACCTACTTGTTTCAATTTGAAATAAGACCTTGTTTCTAAGTGTACAAGGTTTACTTCTTATATGAAGAAAATTTAGTGAATTTTAATTTAGCGAGTGAAGTAACAGAATTGGGGCCAATGTAAACTCATTATAGTCAAACTAGGTTGGTTAGTTATTTATTAACAAGTATCCACAAGATAAACTTACAAACAAAAAAATGGTAGCTTTGGCAGCTAAACAAATGCACATCATGATATTAGTATTGATATAGCGTTTTCATAGATTCACCTTCGTTTATTGTAACTGGTCAACTGAAGTGTCACAGCTTGATGTCAAATAGGATAATATTCTTCTCCATAGGATCTATGTTATATATATTGGGATAGACAACTAGCTTCACGACTGACTTATTCTGACTGACTCATACTCTTGACAATCCAAAAACAGCCCCGAGAATGGGACTACCAAACGCATGTATGCTTTATTACATTATATAGATCTTATCAATTTCATCATAAGCCTTGTGCAAGTATAGGAATTAAGAATAGAGATCTGATGTAGCAGAAAGAGAGCTCAAGGTTAGCTTTCTCTTTTTAACAGTCCTGTTCAAAAAATTGTGCTACAACATTAGAGATACAGATCACTAATAATAGATAGTTTTGATTACCTTGTACAACTTAACCATCATGGGAACTAAGAAAAGGGCCCATTGCATAAGAATTGCCAATAAAAATACTGATTATTAATAACGTTCGCTATTGCAAATCAAGTAAGTCATCTTAACTTCTAAGATTGGTCTATAGCAGAAGAAAACACCTATTCAATACACGCAACTAATAACATAGCTGCAAATCTGTGATAGTCCTACTAATATTATAAACGTGAAAGTTTGTGAGGATGTATGGATGTATGGATGTGTGGATGTATGGATGTATGGATGTTTGTTACTCTTTCACGCCAAAACTACTGAATCGATTGCGATGTTACTTGGTATGTAGATAGCTGGAGACCTGGATTAACATATAGGCTACTTTTTATCCCGATATTTCCACGGGATCGGGACTTACGCGGGTAAAACCGCGGGGTGCTGCTAGTGTTCTATAAATCCCAAAGATACCGAACATGTACGAGTATTTGTTTAACGAGCTGCATAGTAGGTCCGGTTTCATTAGGTGTATAGATATATATACTTATAGGTGTATCAAAGACTATCGGTACGTGAATATATTCACGTAGACAAGTCTATAGGTATGGTGTATGTGTGTTTGTGGTCATCCATTAGTTACGTGAGCTCAAAATGGGTTTAAGAGTCCTATAAAATCTCATCGAGTTTCATTTAAACTAAGGGGTCCATAATTAAAAATCTAAACTTAACTTTAGACAATATTACCTAACGTTTCTATAATTTGGCGTATTGGAGCTGACCTGATAATGAAGCCAGGAGGTGAATAGTCAAACTCTTTAGTAGTTAGCTTCTTGTAAACCCCTCGAACTTCGGCGCATGTGAAAATAGTAACGATGGTCTGATTATAGAGCCAGGTGGTGGATAGTAGTACTATTACTTTTTACGCGTAATTCGGTTCACTATTTTAGTTTTGTTCAGCTATATGAAAACAAATTCAATCCTTGAGTGTCACGTGAGGGGTCGCACCAAATCTCACTAAATCTCATCAAGCGGGGAGGATGGGTCCAATTTAAAACAACTCACGTAATTAATGGATGCTCCCTGTTGAGTGGTCAATGTGAGACGGCTATGTTTGGATGTGGATTTACAATTTCTCTGTATGGAGTATGGACCTACTATGGTGGTATAAAAAATCTTTGGAGTCGAGTCATATATTATTATATAGCTGAAGTGATTTTCCTTTTTCGAAAAATGCATTTTTTAACGTAGATGCATATTTCTAAACAACGATGAATTTCGTTATTAATTTTATATGCGAACTTGGACGGATATTCCAATAATATCTTTGGGATTATTTATATAACATACGTGTGCCATTCATAGTAGTCTTCTTTTAAAATAATGGCTTTGTCAGATTTTTTCAATTGAAATTTTCAAAATAAGGTTTTACCACTTTACGTCAATAAATTATGACCACACCTGCCTGTAACACGTTTTTGTAACACAATGTTTAACCGTAATATCTGTAACCCAATATCTGTAATAGTGGATTAAATGTAATAGAACGATAATACTACTTTCTCAAATAATCGAAAGTATTACAATATAAAAAACTGTATCAAATTACATTAGAAAGTGATGTGGGTCGTATTTCTCGAATTTGACTTGTTGTGGCTCACTGCTCTGTTCATTTCGCACCGTGTGTTTAAAGTTAGATAATATTAATTAGGTTAGTAATTACCACAGCATGTGTTCGTAGGTAGGTAGAATAGCTACTCACAAATAATCTTACAATAAGTCGTAAAATCTTACAATAATAACGCATAGAAACCGCGTTAAGTACAAACACGAGCGATATCGTGTGTCCACTTCATTTTCTTTGTATGCGTGAGCCGAACGTGTCTACGTTCCTCATAAGGTTTTTTTGCTAAAAATATGGGAAAACGAGGATTCTGGATCCAATCAAGACAAGCATTTTATGTTATCAGGAATGTTAAGTCATATAAATACTTGATTATATGTATTTGTATTTAGTTTTAAGTTTAAATATTTATTTATAAGATGAAGATTATTTTTAATGGAATATAATGTATTTAAATGGAGGTAAAAGTTAAGTTTATTTCAAAATAAAAGGAAATTAACCGCATTAAGAATGGGATGTCGTTTAAAATTATAAAAATAAAAAACATGTTAATCAATAACTGTAATATTTTTTTTAACACTCTTCAAACCAATAAACAGCTTATATTTATAATTTAAAAACCTTGCAGTTGTAACTGTTTCCCTAAAAAACTTTCGCTTCGATTCAACATCTCTTTTCGTATTTTCTCTTTTCGTAACATAAAAAACCTCGTTTTAACATATTTTTCCGCAACAAGACGTATTAAATTCGTGTTATGGATATGACCGTTTACATGTTCGTCTGATGTGGGAAAGCAGGGAGTACCTACAAACGTTTTAATTATCACGAGGAGCAGGCGTTTCAATGCTTGAGAATTATTTATCAAACGATTTTCTTTAATAAAATTTCTAACAGCAGCTTCAGCAACGCAACATATAGAAAAAACTTCTTTTGAAGCATAGCTCAAACCACCTTTATCTCTCAATACAATAATTTGTGAAACCAAAGTTCAGTACGCAAAACATACATTATAATTTAAAAAACTATTCAACAAAAATAAGAACCAAATTAAATTTTACAACTAAATTTTTCCCCACAACTAGCAATACTGTATTGTTATAAGTAAGGTTATTAGAATTTTTGTTTGATGATTGATTTACGTAAAAATAATGTATAAAATGTAAGTATTTACTTGTGAAATGTAATTAGATCACATTTTTTTTTGTTTTCCTAAAGAGTAATAAACTTATAACACCTCTTCACGCAACAAACTGTCATTTTCAATAATTCTTCGCGAGCTGTGTTTGACAGAACGTGACATTGAGTACTGACGACTCGTTGAGCGTACTTAGCCATATATGGCTAAGTTTTAGTTGCCTCACTTTATGCACTCGTATTAGGTTTCTATGTGTTATTAATCTAAGCGTAAAATATATTTAAAGTGTACCTACACTATCTCTATTGATGATCTCATCTGTTTTGTTTGTACAATCGTAACGATCATTTACATTTATTAACTGCCATAACTACCTAGAAGTTTATTTATAATTTAAATATCATTGGAGTCTGCTTCATTAAATTATTGCTTTGTATGAACAACATATTTATCATTGTCTCGTTTCATTATCTCTCAAATTAGAACTGATATTTGAATTGGTTCAAAGTCATATTTCGATTTTTAAAATTTACTTCATATTTTTATTCTAACCAGCCAATAGCAGACTATATCTTACCTAATTTGTCTTTTAATATTCCCTTTCCTTGATATTGTCTATGGTCCTATGGTATTACAATTCTCTAAATTACACTCTATCTCCTGACGTAGTCGCACTATTTAGTAATTTGTATCATAAAATATAGGTAGGTATTCCAATATTTTTTTTGTATCTACCATTAAAATGAGGATATACTTTAGTCTATATGTCTTTGCGAAATATAGCATATATACCTATATGTTACAGCTTATGGCTAAAAGCCGAAGTATGGTTACACCTAGTTCTAGCCGGCTAAGCCTAGGTGCGGTCGATAGCAGTTGGTTAAACTTAGGTTTATCCTACTTATTTATGACTAATACCAGGTGTATTCAGCTAAAACTAAGTCTAGCCTTCTTTCTACTGGCTACAACTAGATATAGCCAATGGCTAGTGGTTAAAACTAGGCGTAGGATCTAGATATTGTCAAAAAGTTAAAAAATAAATAAAAACCAATTTAAAAGTCTTATTTATAAAGTCTTTTATGAGTAAACCTTACTTCAAAAAAAAGTTATGTACATATTATATTAAAATTAGTTAGTTACTAGTAATAAGCTTTTTCGACTGAAGTGTCGAAAAATTTATATTTAGCCACTATTTTTAGCCATTGTAAAGAAGGCTAGACCTAGTTTTAGCCACATGCAACCGGTCACACCTGGTGTGCCCTGCTACGCCTTGAATAAAAAGGATACACCTAAGTTTAACCAACTGCTATCGACTGTACCTAAGTTTAATCGGCTAGAACTAGGTGTAACCGTACTTCGGCTTTAACCGTAATATGTATATCATGATCATAAATCATTTATTTGCATAAACATTGGTAAATGTGTTACCATTTTAATTTTCCGCCAAATTCTACCTCAGCAGACGCAAATTTTGCAGCCATTTAAAAAATTCATTGAAATTTATTAATTCATTTTTGTTATGTTTAAGATTTTATATGCTATATTATTTTTCAATAATTCAATAAATATTATGAAATATATTTGAACTTGTAATAAATAGCGGTTCTTATACTGTATATTGATTTCTCAGTCTATTCTCATTTTAATTGGCTTGAACTAATTTTGTTTGCGCAAGCTTCGCTCAATATTTTGGACCCACAGGACAGAGGATCACAGGTGGGTACGCACACAGCTTTAGAAGTAGTCAGGTCTCTTAGTATGTATGTATACAAAGTTGAACAGAAATGTGTAATCATGTTTTGATGTTTTGTGTAATATATTTTTATGTTTAGCTGATAAATAGTTCCGTCCGAGGATTTTTCGCGAAATACGCCTTGCCTTCTAAAGTACCTAAACAAATTTTCATACCCATTTAAATGATTTAGCTTATAAATACATCCGTTCTGTCGTATCAGCAATATTCTTTAACTATTATATAGTATATTTTGGCTTACGAAATATATTTTTTATCTGCTTCCAAGTCCATATTTTCAGTTCCATAAAGCATTTTCTTTTTATCCTAAGGTAGCAAGCGTGTTTAGCATACGGCCTGCTTTAGGCCTGTTGCTATAGTAAGCAACAGTATACAATAATAAGACTGCGTTAAAAACACTAAGTAATAAACATACAGTTACATATATTTCTTTTTTAGATTTTATTTTGGTTTCTGTATATTCAGTGACACTCACGAAATAACGACGAATCTAGCGACATATCATTCATCAAAATTGGTTAAGCCGTTTAGTAGTTACGAGGAAATATAGGGACGAACAGACACGCGTATAGTTCAAACACAACCCTCCTCATGAGCTTCGCCGCAGTCATGTAAAAATATGATTACACCTCCCTGTAACACGTTGTATATTCGTATGGACTAATTTTTGAAATATGTCAGCTTATATTTACTAAGTCTGGTGGTCGAACTTTGACCATAGTTTATCTGTGGCCACTATAACTTGACCAGTCATTGTATAGACTTACGTATAGACGCGTGTGACTTGATGTAGCCATTTTGACGTAATTTTTAAACATTATTATGTAACATATATTGTAGCTCTTTGCACTTTTTCTATAAGTATATAAACTGTAAGTATTTTCAGGAGACCGCCAGATTTCGGCCTAAGTGGACAGCAGTTTCGTAAACAAATAAAAATAGTAATAGTTTTCTTATAATCTGGAATAAATATTGCAGAGAATCCGGTAGTGGCCAGTATATTAAACGTATATTAAAAAAGCATTTATAAATATTGGGGTATGGGTTGCATATAAAAATGTGGAAAACGTAAACCAATACTGCTCATTAATAAATAAAAATCTCGTTAGCAAAATATTTTTAAATCTGTAATATCAAGCCAAAACCCTGCAGACATTTAAAAAACTGGTCAAGGACTATTACTTGTCATTATAAGCGGTTATCTCATTTTAATCTGCTATATATATATATATATAGATACATATTTATATATATATGTAGTATGTTTATAGTAATATAAGTATAGTATACTAAGTATATATTAAAATATATATTAACCTATCTCAGTACACCACAGACTACGCTGAAATATATTGTGTAATTATCTTGTCACATAATGGCAGTACTTGACTAATCTGTTGTTTTATGTCATGACAGAAATGTCAGTAATTCTAAAAAAAGAAAAAAAAAGACATTCCTGAAAAATAAATAGCCATTCACTAAAACAGGGTGTTTTATTTTAGTTTTTATCTTTTCTTATAAATGCCTGGCCACTACATTTTTGATTTGTGCATGGCTGTAGCTACTAAAAAATAGTATTGTTATTTCAATATTAAAATGTCCGCACCTAGGCCGAAATCCCATACAGCTGTTGGTGTCCTTTCACTTTAATGCGTAGGTATACGAAATTTTTTGGTACAAAGTTTGGTGAATGGAGAATTTCAAAATACTTGCTGGCAGAGATAAGACAGCTTATGGGTGACGATCAAAAACACATAAAATTAGACTATATTTTCTTGTAATTATCAATATTACATATAATCGAAGTTTACGGCCAGAGACCACATACTGCATGTAGTACTGCTATTGGTTGATAAAATTAAAGATATTGGTCACGTTATTCACGTATCAAATTCACAAATCATAATCCGTTTTACCTTATGATCATCATTTAACTCTTGATTGAGCGTGGGAGGCACATTATGACAGATTATGTCATAGATTATGGAGCCAATATGGTACGAATTGTTAATTGGCATTTTGTACTGAAAGCAACGTATGTGTTTTAAAAGATGTACCGACTTGTTATTTGACTTGTTAAATAACTGTAATCGGTAGCTATATATTTTAATTATGTCGATTATTCGATAGATGATTGCAGATAAGTTAAAATGTTATATTATAAACTGCAGCTGAAGAACTTCATTTGGAATTTTGAAACGTAGATTTATAAAATTATTTGCTATTGTCTGCGACTTCGTTCGTGCGTAGAAACCCCCACGGGAACCAAACATTGTTCCGGGATAAAGAATAGCTATTCCAGACTATAATATATATCTGTGCCAAATGCAAAAAAGATGCGTTAAGCCGTTCTGATGTGATTGTGTAACAAACATCTATCCATCCAAACTTTCATATTTATAATAGAAAAATGTTTTTATATAGTCAAATATGAGTGGTAGTACTTGATATAAAATGATATTAATATATGAACGTCAGTTAGTTTATATTAGCACTGTCTTATGACTATAGCCATGTTCGATCCAAACAGGTCATGTATCCAGGTCCAAATAAGGGTACCTACACGAAGTTATTCAGGTTAGCTCCTAAATATAAAATGGATACTGCAGTACTATATCTGTAATTGAATCATCAGTGTTTGACTCTGGCATCTTGTTTTTGTATGACCCTCAGAACATGGCTTATCCAAATATCTAAATAAAAGAAAAAATATTTTAATGTCATCAAGTCAAAATGATTACAATTTACAATTCAAAAACAAAACGCCATATGTAAGTTTACTTTAGTTAGACTTTATCTCTACTATACTTAAGACAATATTATGCTTTAAGTCGGGTTAAAGTTTATTTTGATGTTACAAAACTCCACAGCGAGATCATTCTTCACTTCTGAATATCCACTAGATTTTATTCAAACTTCGTTCAAGTTCAGTTCCTTTCATATTATGGTTTTCCATCAGATCGAGGAGAACAGCCGGGCTCTGGAGTACCTTGGCGGGTCTCGTTGCGCGTCTGTCATGTCACACGAGTCAGGAGCCGCCACTCCGACTCAACGTGCCGAAGACAAATGGAAGCAAGGCGCGAAGAAGACCCTGCTACAATGGGTCGCCAATGCTTTGCCAAAGTAAGTGATTTTTTAGAAGGTAAACATAGCTTAAGTTACATGTTGAAGTGGATGGATGCAGTTATGTCGTCCATGGGCGACTGCAGTCACCATTAGGTGAAACGTCTGCTTGTTTGCCCCCTATTTACCTGGACGATGATTTGAGATACCGGGTATGTGCATATAAAATAAATATAGGAGACTATTAACCTATATGAGATAGGAGTATCTTGGTTTTTACAATTGGATTAACACTTGTGAGAACGCTCAGAAAAAAAAAAAAGCTTGAAAATTACCATTACAAATGGGTGGCGAGATCATTTTGGCACATCCTATATAAATATGTATTTTAAGAGCCATAGCTAATTTAGCCTACTTATTGTCGAACATGAAAGAACCGCTAAATTCACTGCGAATCATACAATGGTTAAATTAAAATATGACGTCAATAGTTACGTATAATGGGCGCCAAAATAAAATTATTACGTCATTAATCGTCTCAAATGTTGCCAAATGCCGCAGTTCCGTTTGGCCTGATTCAACTGTAGTATTAGGTTTTAATTAGCGTTTTAATTTTTATATTCTTAAGACTAGTAGTTCCACTTCAAAATCTCATCAAAATAACTTAACTATATTTTCGCACTAACATCCGTGGAACAAATTTTAAAGGGTGCAACCTATCTGTGTGTCAAAATAAGACGCTATAACGTCTGATGCACAGGTAATGGAAAATATGTAAAAATATTTAATTTGTAATTAAGTATGTTTATCATAGAAAAGTCATTTTTTTCTACCAACCCAACCAACCCAACGTGCCTAAAGAAGTTTTCACTTCAAAAATAGAAGTAATAAGTACAAGTCGTCATTATTAGACATAATATATGTAAAATAAATACCTATAGAAATTAGATTAATACCTCAGTTGTTAAAATACTCATGGATACTAATATTGTAAAGAGGTAACTTTAAAACTACTGATCTGATCCTGGATATTCTTCACTATAACTTATTTTTCACTTGTTTAGTGCTCCAGGTGTAAATTTGACCTGTGCAAGCTGGGAGTGGATCATTAGTACTTTATATACAGGAGGCCGTGCCTTACTTTGTTTAACATTTTTTTTTAAATAATACCTGTTACTTAGATATAAATTACAATTTTCTAACTTTCTCCAGGGACTCAAACATCCAAGTGTCAGACTTCGGGCCATCATGGCGTGACGGTATTGCGTTCTTAGCCATAATAGACGCTATCAAGGCTAACTTGATCAACCTGGCTGAGATGAAGAGGAAGACGAACAGACAACGATTAGAGCATGCGTTCGACGTAGCCGAGAGCGAGCTCGGCATCGCCAGACTACTGGATGCCGAGGATGTGGATGTAGATAAACCAGACGAGAGGTCTATTATGACATACGTAGCACAGTTTCTGCATAAATATCCTGAACCGAAGGTAATTTCATCTCTTTTTTTGACATTTAACGTAGACAGACGTAGTTATGTACATACTTCGACGAGGGTAGGCCGTAGGCTGGCTGGTTCTTGGGTAGCAAGCCTTCAATACACTTAATCTGAGGCTATTAAAAATATTGAACAACGTGTCCTTAAGATGAGTTTTATTTTCAACTAAGTTGACAATTGAACTGGTAAATGGCCTGATTGATAGTAAGTGGTGACGATGTCTTTAAACACCTGCGACATCAGTGGTGTTGTATGTGGCCAACCCAATCCGCTCGTGATGAGTTGAAGTTCTTTCATGACCCTACTTTTACCAGCTTTGCATGTTCAAAATTTTTGTTTTTGGTTGTATGGCAATGATCATTGAAGACTATTTTTCCACAGACGACAGGACCAGATGCCGTAGCGGCAGTCCAAGAGGAGTACGAATCTCTTAGAATGTGGCTGACTGAACGAGTCACCATAGTTCAAAGGCAATACGACACACGAACACTCTCACACAACTACGAAGATTACATACGCGCTGAGAGTGAACGACTTGATAGAGAACCTATATACCAGAAACTAGAAAAACTCATGTATACACAGAGTCTTGTTGCCATCGCGCCCAAGTCATGGCGCGAACTTGTCTCCTTATGGATAGAATTAGAAAGACTGCATAGAAGATGGTTGTGGCTATTAGACTCTGATCTACCGGGAGATTTCAGAGTCGTAGGCGAGTGGTTAGCGAGAGCTGAATACCTTTTGTATTTCGACGAAATCCCATCTAGTTTAGACGAAAGAACCGCTGCGATCATCAGCGAAAAGTTAGAAGAACATAGCGCGTTCTTCGCTGGCTTACCAGAAGTTATTGATAGATTTGAAGCAGCTTTGAGATCGTCAGATGCTGCTAGGATCCCTGGTGAGAGACTGCAAGACATGAAAGAGCGGCTCGAGACTGTAAGTCGAAGAGCGCCACAGAGGAAGGCCAGGTTAAAGTACTTGGAGCATAAATGTTGTATCGTGGCCTTCACAGAGCTGACAAAAGCAAAACTTGCCGCTTGGACCGGCAAGTACGGTCGTATCGACCACGTACGTGCCTTACTAGAAGATTACGATAATTTTGTGACTAAGAATAAGATTTTCCAGGAGTTCGATCGAGCTTACGTTGATATCAAGCAAGTAGCTGAAGAGTATAAGCGGATATGCGAGGTAGATAGGACAGAATCTAGAGATATTGACTTATTCTTGAAGGATGTGTCAGAGATGTGGAGGCGAGTGGCTTCTGACGTGAGATGCGCCAGGAGTGTGCTCGAGGAGGTGATCGCGCACTGGGAACGCTGGAACACGCTGGCTGATGACTTCACGACATGGCTGGACAAGGCGCAGCATATGCTGCGGGTATCTGAAGATGAGAGATTAGAGTTTTTCCAAGATCTGACAGTGTGGAAGGAGAGGCACCAACTTTTGGGTGATGCAGCAGGTTTCTTAGCTGCGACATGCTCCGAAGAAATCAGTTCAGAGGTGAAGAGAAAATATGTGGAGATTACAGAGCGGTGGGAGCGTGTTTGGGAAGAAGCTGAAAGGTTAGTTTGTTTTATCGACCTTTTTATTCTTCTTTTGTGCAATCTTTGTATGTACTACATACAAAAATTTTCCAAAAGAAGTTAGCAAAATGACCTCTGTCATTTATTTATTTCATGAGCAGTAAATGCGATCTAAGTAAACTCTTTCGCACGAATAAGGCCCCGGTTGCGATCTTAGTTATAACGAACAAGGGATATCTAAAGATTTATTTATATATACCTATATAGATTAGATGATAAAATTTAAACTACCCAAATATTTTAAACTGTTAGATGTTTAAAATATTTGGGTAGTTTAAATTGTATTATCTAATCTTTATAAATCTATATAGGTATATATAAATCTTTAGAATAAACCGTCGAATATAAATAAAAATCGAATAAACACCTTCTCCTTTTTAAATCTCTTCAAAAACAATATCAAAGGCATCGCAAAAATCTTGACCCTGCTTGACTTTACATCAGATATCACGGTAATATGGGTACGTTAATTTAGTAAAAGTTCAGTTAAATGTGGACTCTTTCCTCTCAGTATCAGCGGTGATATTCCAAAATGAAAGGTAGAATTATTTCAGTTAAAAATTTGTTTACAATACAGTCTAAACATTCGATATTTTTTTCTTATCTTACAAAGTCCATATTATTATTTTAAATGTACCTATTATTTATAAAAATATAGGTTATCGGGTTGAAATAATGTTTAATTATGTGCTGTTTAATTATCTTTGCAATTAGAGTACCTACCTACATGAGAAATTAAAATATAAATAGGTAGGCAGCAGGTAGGTCCCAAAGAACCTTATTTCAGTGTCGACAGACTTTCAAATATATTTTTTTTAAAGACAACTCCCGCATTAGGAATATTACTCCTGTGTCGCGGGGGACTTAACAAACATATAAACAACGGACACAAAGAACACCAAGACTCGGGTGGGAATCGAACCCACGACCATAGCATAGCAGTCAGGGTCACTAACCACTAGGCTAACAGGCTAGTCGATATTCTTTAAACGCATCTTACTTTCAAATATTCTTTAAATTATTATTTATTATCTGTTTCATTAAAAAAGTTTAGGTAACTGTGCTTTCTCATTCGGCTACTGATTTGACAATAAAAATGCTTAGTAACTGATTTTATAATAACTATAGAATATATTAAATATGTAACTGTATAGAAAAGAAAAGTAATGTCTATCTGTTTACAAGATAACATTTAGCAGCACTCAGAAATTGAAAAAAGTTACGAATGATTATATGTAACTTTAGGACCTTGTGCATTGGCCACTGGCCCAAGCTTGCAGGTATACATACCTTCAGAGTCTACTACTCCACACGCCACATTTTGTTCGTCAGAAAACAAGTAAGGTCTAGCGGCCCTGTGATCTTGCTTTAAATGACCTGTGTTATACAGAAGAAAATGGACTAGAATATAAAAAAGATTTCTCAAAATTTTCTAGTAAATCTAAATAACTGAGTTGAATTTTCTAACGAATAATTTAGTTTTTCGCTGAAATAATTTACTAATTGTAACGAATAGTGTTTAAATACTTAATTTTAATATATGCTAAAGGTACGTACGCAGTGGTGATGCTCTCCGCAACCGTCGAGAGTTGGCTCAAGGTATCCGGGCCCTGGACTCGTGGCTGACTGACGCAGATAACCTGCTGAACAGACAGCCTCGTGCCAACACCGTGGACATTCAAGCCTACATCGATCAGCTACTGCAGCTGAACTCGGAGATTGAAAATCATGAAGAACTTTTCAAGACTATTAGCAGGTGAGTGACAAATGCTTGTCATAGCTGCTTTGAATTTAGAATATATTCATTGAGATCAGAAACCCACATGAGTCGCCCTAGATCAGTAAAAAGCTGTCAAGAAAGAAAAGAAATACTTTTTATATTGAACTAGCTCAACTGCACAACTTCGTCCGCCTTTGTAAATTTTCCCAAGCTTTTGCAACATTTTTTTTGATGCTCCTGTTGGTTTTAGCGGGATGTTATATAGCCTATTGTCTTCCTCGATAAATGGGCTGTCCAACACTAAAAGGATTTTTCAATTCAAACCAGTAGTTCCTGAGATTAACGCGTTCAACCAAACAAACTCCAGATTTATAATATTAGTATAGATTATTATTATTTGGTAGTACGGATCGCCTCCATCATCGGATAATATGAACCCCCAAAAACCTTCTCTCAAAAACCAGCTCCCCGATTTTTCTAAACATTTCATCTTAACATGTCACAAAACGTGTCATTTATCATCGTATAGGGCAGACTGCCGATGTTGTACCATTTCATCCACTGACCATCAAGTGAAGTGACTTATTATTTTCTTTCTAGAACGTTCCAAAACGCCATCGCTGAAATGCCTCGAGATGAAGTTGAAGCCAACATGGCTAAACTAAAGCAACAGAAGGAAGCTCTGGTGAGGGTACGAGCCTTAGTGCCCGTGAAGTTGCACCAGTACCGACAACTGCTGGTACAGCACGAGTCGCTGGAGAGCGGCCAGAAGGAGATAAGCTCGTGGCTGGAGAAGGCTGAGGATGCGCTGAGGACCAGCGGAGAGACGAGAAGGTCAGACATACCGTAGCATACTACGATTTTTATTATAGTTTTCTTTAACCCCTTTAAAATAGTAAGTGGTTACCAGAGACCCTTTGGCCTCCATTACAGAGAGGTGGCATGTTGCGCGGCGTTTTGCGGCACATCACGCGTTTTTCCGTACATGGAAGCGGTGCGGTGATTAATAAAATTTAAATCCATCAGATTTGAATATTGTTCCCATAACCTCGAAAATGCCACTATGTACATAGTGGCATTTACAAAAAGGTTTGTTCTTATATGTAAGGGTCGTATAGGAACGTAAATAACGTAAAACGCTAATTTCTGCACACCATTACTCCCAAAAAGTCATAGCAATTTATCAAAAAAATATCTGCTACTTTTGGAAACGGATGTCATTTGGTTAATCAGCACCTCAAGAAAAGTCTTAAAGACGGAAATGACACATTGATACACATTCATTTTTCTTTTATATACTTTATTTTTAGTAATCTTTTTCTTACACTACTTTTTTCTTTTACAGGGAAGTCATTGAAGAACGCTATGAGATTCACCGAACCTTCTTCTCCCGTACTACCTACTACAGGTCTATGCTGGAGAGCAAGAACAAAGTGTTCCAGAACATTGTGAAGACAGCTGACGCTGATAGAAGCGCTGACGTCACCGAGCAAGTCAGGTTGATGAGGGAAATTAACGAGAGGTGAGTTATTAATCTTATATTGCGTCATCAATTTAAGAACATTTGATATTTTTGTAGCGCTAAAACCGTAAATACCTTGTTATTACCACATATCCGTAGTGGAATGGTACAACAAGGTTATGGCTAGCCGTGAAGAAATATTAAAAAGAATTTAAGCGAAAACGAACTACGATTTCAGAGTATCAATCCTACTAATATTATAAACGTGAAAGTCTGTGAGGATGTATGGACGTTTGTTACTCTTTCACGCGAAAACTACTGAACCGATTGCGATGAAATGAGATGCTTGGTATGTAGATAGCTGGAGACCTGGATTAACACATAAGCTACTTTTTATCCCGATATTCCCACTACATCAGGATTTTGAGCTTTTATATAGATATCGTTCATAACTAATTTGTTATTTTCAGATTTGCTCATGTATCATCCGAAGCTACACGTCGCGAAGCCGAACTTCAGCGACTGGTCCGAGCGTGGGAGGAGTTCGAGACCAAAAAACGAGCCGTTGAAGAATGGGCTTCAAGAGCTGAAGCTTTACTAGCAGACAACCGGGTAGACTCCAAGCAGGCGGTTGATTTCCACAAGAGATTCTTCCAGGGAGCTGATGAGAGAGCTGTGTCAGAACTGGTGCGGTCAGGGAGGGAGCTTATCGAGGTGAGGATTTTCCCATATATTTTTTTTACCCGCTTTCTTTGTATTTGGTTGTAAAACAGCTCTTAGCCCGTAGTCAGTCGGCAGGCCTATATTTAAATTGGTTAACATCCCATGGCTAATATGAAGCTGATGAACTTCCTAATGAATGAAATTAATTCGTGTTGATCTAGTGGTTAGTTACCCTGACTGCTAAGCCAGAGGTCGTGGGTTCGATTCCCACCCAGAACAATATAAAATGTATGACAATGTAATATGATAATTATGTGATGAGCATGATCATTTGTTCTGTGTCTGGGTGCAATTTATCTATAATATGTATGTATTTAGAAATATATAAGTATGTTTATCAGCAGTCTGGTTACCATAGTACAGGCTCCGCCTAGTTTGGGATCAGACGGCCGTATGTGAGATGTGTGGAGTTATTATTATTATTATATCCACTTAAATATTTAGCATCCACTTCAAAAATATAGTTTGATTTAATGTCAGTAATTTATAAGGGGAAACGTTCGATGGATTCAACTCATAAAGGCTTCTTAAATAGAATAGAAATAAACTCTATTGTACACCAAAAAAAAATGTTTTAAATTTAATTATTTTTTATAGATGGTATCCGAAGAAGACCGTCCCCGCATAGTTCAGACAGTAGAACAGTTGCAACAGCGTTGGCGCTCGCTACTGGACAGGGCTCCCCCGCACCTCATGCGGCTGGAGTTCAGGCTCGATGAGCAAGTGTTCCACCATACCATTAAGGATATAGAGAAGGAGATCGCTTATGAGGAACAGGTTGGTACATAGTTCATACTGTAGAACATTCATATACAGATTGTGTTTGAAAAAGGAACATTTACCTAAATGGCTTAAAGGCAGGACTCTAACATGCAGATACAAAAAGATTTTTTGAAAAAAGAACTATCCATTTACAAGTTACAACCGTTTGAATTTCCAGGTATTTTTGTCTATTACTAGGCCTAAATGTTTAAATTTATTGACATAGTCAATTTTTTTACAGTTACAATTACATTTGTATTTCTATGCAAACATTCGTATGTGTGTCCTAATACTGTGAGATAATTCTTATTGTAAGTGCATGCTAGAGTCATACCCCATTCAGTAATTTAAGTAAGTGTTCCTTTTTCAAATACACTCTGTATACTACTATCTAGTGGTCGCCAAGAAGTCGAAATTCAAATTCGACGGTGATTTATGAAGTTATTGTAAACAATTAAAGCTCAGTCCAAAGTAAGCATTATTTTTTCCTTTTTTTTTATTGATAACACTGAGAAGAAAAAAATACTGAGCTATTGTATCTGCCAATTTATATATAAATATTCTATTTTATTATAATCAAACCTACTTAATTTAAAAATAAACACCATTTTACCTACATAATTACAACTAAAGACAATTAATGAAACCAAACATTGTAATTAATAATTACACTAAGGACTATTTACATGCGTGCAGCGTGCGTCAAAGAACTTCTCCTCATCATCGCCTACTGTTAGTGTTCCCAGAAAGCTGGCAGCATTGCCCCGTTAATTGGCAATGCCAATTCTTTGTGCAAGAAGAAGCTTTTATTTTTCAAATTCAAATTCAAATTATTATAAGACTGAATTTGAAATGCTGAAATACCTTCAAACTAACCCTTGTGAAAGCTCTCTCTTTATTAAATTATCAGTTAACTTATTATTTAAAACTTAAAACAGAACTGAAAAATATGAAAAAAAATTATTCACTGTCGCCGGCTACCTATGATTATATATGTAAGAATTCGTATCCATAGTAGATCACTTGATTTGAGGAAACTAAATTCTACGCATTCAAAATTACTTTATAGATATAAATTAATTAAACAATCTCCTCATGTAATTATAATTATATATATGTGTTTCCATCAGGCTTACAACCAAAGCGACGACGCTGACGGCATTCTCATTCGAAACGAGGAGTACTTCCGAAACCAGGGCAAGATCATGCAGGTGGAACACTGTCTGCAGAACTTAAAGAAAATCGCCACCAGTTACACAGAACAAACTAACGACACCACTCTGGAAGAAAGTGTTCGGAAGTGCGAACAGGCCTGGGAAAGTACTGTCCAAAGAGTGGAACATTTCAGACAGCAGTTGCAGAGGATCCCAGCAAAATGGGACGCATATAGAGAAAAGTTTCGGGAAATGGAACGATGGATGGACCACGTGGACCAGACCATGGATAGCATTGTCAGAGAAGTAGATTCAGCGGAGGCGTTTGAAAGAGAAAAGACTATATTCCAAGTGAGTTTGTTTGATATTTTTAAAGAAAGTATAATTTAAAAAGTTTTCTAATGCTCTGTTTTTGTCTACTGCTTTCCCTTGGATTGAAATAGTTAAAGGAGTTGATGGTAAATATTGTTTTAACCCCGTTCTTGATAAACGTAATTAGATTATCTACTTACTATACAATTACATTACCGGTAACTAACGCCATGTTCCATCCACATATTTTTAAACTGGCTGATGTTTTGACCGGGTTCCACTGACCGTAGTCATAGGCTGGTACAGCGATGTCCACATGTCCACGATGTCGGTGTCCTTCAGTCCATGAAGTGGAAATTAACCTACGAATATAAAAGAAACTTTTGATTTTGAACAAAATATACAAAATAGCTTCTATGGTAGTTCGTTAATTGAAAGTTTTTTTATGTCTAATTTGGTCTTTCAAAAAAGTTCTAAAATTTTGCTATCACGACTATTTTATTAGGTTGCCTTTTTATAATCTACGTTATTTTATATCATTGATATGAAGTGAATCTTTATCTGTAAATTAGAATGGTTAAAACATTTCCTGGTGAATATACATTTATAAGAATAATTAAAAACACTATTCTATAATCTAAATATCATTTTTAGAACATCTGCCGCGAAGCCGACAAGAAACGAGAAGACATGAAATGGCTGGTACAGACTTTAGACATGCTCACAAACCACTGTTCAGAGCTCGAAGCTCAGGAGGAACAGGTTAAGTTAGAAAACTTAATTGCCAGATACAAGAATCTAATACCCACTATTGAAATCACAATGATCAAGACTGAGACGTACACACGGTGCTATACTTACCGCAGAGAGGTGCACGAAGTCATCTGTGTATTAGAAAGTGCTAAGGAACAGGCCATAGTTGAGCCTGAGCCTCAATCACTTCAACATGTCGAACAACTAGTCCTCGAACAACAGGCGGCCGTACAAAAACTGGACCGCCACAGACCTTCAGTCATGTCAATGTTGCAGCGTGGAAAGGAACTTATTAAGGATGCCAACGCACCTGCTTTTGTAAGAGAAGATGTTAGGAACCTAGAAACAGGATGGAACTCCGCTTATGAAACTTCTACAGACCGTCTTCACAAACTTCGTGACACACAAAAGGTGTGGTCCAACTATGAATACCAAAAGGAAGAACTACTATCCGATCTTGACAAAATTGAAGGCTACGTCCATCACCCAGGCCTTGAAATTGGAGTCACAAATATCGGCCGTGAACTCTATGAAACAAAGATAATTAAGTCTGATATCGATAAAGCTCAAACCGAAAGATTGCCACAGCTACAAAAGGCATATTCGGAACTACGTACTCTCACAGCCAATAAACCTAAACCTGTCATTGAAAAAGATCTTGAAGTTATTGAACGTAAATTGGACAAAGTACACGATGAAGTCGAAACTAAAGTGGAACATTTGGAGAAGTTTAACAAAGAGTGGGTAAAGATTGAACAAAAATTAGAACATGTAAGACAATGGATTAAACAAGAAAGTCCTTTATTGATCTCACAGATTCGTTCAGAAAATATTACTCCGGAAGAAAGAGTACTGAAGTCGCAATCCTTACAAAAAATAATTGCTGAAAAATTAGAGGCCGTTCGCGGTGTGGCTGACCAAGGAACGAAGTTGGCAGTTGAACATCGTGTCCAGGATGCGAGTAGACTCAAAGGTGAAGTTGCTTTATTAGAAAAAATGATGGCAGATCTTCAAAGGTCTACTGAACATCAAACTAAAGTGGTAGAGCATGACTTGGCAAGTTGGCAAAAGTATCAAAAAGGTGTTGCGGAAATCAAGCCGTGGATTGAGGAAGCTGAAATTAAATTAGGCAATGTGCCCAAACCCAGCTCATTACCGGAAGCGCAGCAGTTACAACAGCAATCCAGAGGTTTGATAACTGATTGTGATAAACAACTAATGAATTTACAAATCTTGTCTAGTGTTAGTCATCAGCTATCAGGAAAAACTACTGCTGCTGATGAAGTTGACGCCATCCACTCTAGATGGGCTGTTGTGCACGATCAAGCTGACCAATGGAACAACAAACTAGACAAACTGGTTACTAACTGGGAAAACTTTGAACGCGAAGCTGAGAAGCTAGAAACGTGGATTGAAAACGGCGAAAAATTATTAAGCAGTAAAAACGTCTTAATAGAAACGCCACAAGTAGAAAAGTTAGATAGAGAGTTGAACAAACTCAAGTCCTTTGGAAACGAAATATCACAACAGCAAGCGAAAATTATTAGTCTGTCACAAACTTGTGACAACATCTGCCATAATATTCAACCTGAAGGAGCGAACACACTTAAGCAGAAAGTTTCTGACATTAAACAACGTACAAATGATTTAGCTGAAACTGTGAGATCTAGGGTCAATGATCTTTCTGATAAAATAATTGTAAGACAAGAGTTTTTGACGAAATTACATAACTTTGATAACTGGATCACTGACTTTAGGAGAAAAACAGAAAGTTACGATCAGATCGGGGCTGACAAGGTAGAACCGACCCTTCAGTCAATGCATGAACTACTACAAGAGCATGCGGCTAAAGCACCAGAATTTACAGACATTTACAATGAAATTAAGAATATGACGCTCGCGTCCCATCCCGATGAATCACGATCATTAAGCGATACATACTCCAATATTGCCCACCATTACCAAATAATTGAAAACAATATTCAACAAAACAAGGCAATCTTACAAAAATGGTCTGATCTTTTGAACTGGTATGAGGACTCTAAGCAGCAACTTACTCACATTCAGTACCAGATTGAAGGCCCAAAACTAACACCTGAAAGCTACGAAGTTCTTAGACAAGAATTGATGAATGTCATTACGAAAGTACCCGAATGGAAGAGTAATGTAGCTTTATTAGACGGGCCCTCGAAAGTAAAAGTATCTGACCAAAGCACTGGGCGTATTATGTCTCCAACGAGCCTTGTAAAAGAAATTGAAATGAAGGCAGAAACATTGCTGAACTCAGTAACAAATAAAAGAGATTTGGTACAGAAAGTTGGAGCTAGGTGGGACAAGTTTAATTTACAACACAATGCATTGGCTGAAGTTTTACATAATGTGCAATCTATGGTTAATGAAATGTCTCAGAAGACTGTTCCTTTAACGGAAGCAACGATTCAAGATATGACAGAAAAACTAGACCGAATAGACGCTGAACTGAAAAATAAACAGCCTATAAGAAAAGAGTTACGAGAAGAAGGACTTCATCTAATGAGGGAAGATCAACCAAATATGGGCACAATACAAAACGCTCTGTCTGCTGCGGACAATAATTGGGACCAAATTGTTAACACTGTGCGTGATACTAAGAATAAATACATCTTATTGTCTTCGACATTACAAGAACTGAAAAACTTTACACAAGCATTTGACAGAGAAATGACCAGAGCTGAGCAACTTTTTAACGACTGCAAAGATGCTCCAAACGATTACATGCAAACTGCTCAGTCTTTAGATAAAGCGAAAAAATCTTACGAAATTTTGAAGCGATCCAAGGGTTTATTGGACCAAATGGACGTCATAAAGCAATCAGTTCTTAAACAGACATCAACATTAGGAGGATTTGATACTAGCCCATTAGAAGAGGCATTCCTAAACTCTCAGACACAGTGGGAGAAAACAAACGATGCTGTTATAAAGAGGATACAGGATCTTGAATCCCAACTAATTGTTTGGAGACAAATTGATGACACAAAGAACCAAGTCCTTACTTGGCTAAGTGAGACCGGTCAAAACCTTGCCAATGCTTGTGATAATTTAGAAATTAGGTTTGGGCAGAGTCATCTTAATAAATACAAAGAGGAACTTCCAATATATACAGGCCTAAAGAATAGCATTAAAGCAAAATGTGAGCAAATCAGTAATTTAAACAAAAATATCCCAATGGGACAGATTTCTTCAACCATTGATTATTTAGATAATGAGTTTACTGCACTTCAATCGTTAGCAGACAACTTAGAAAGCGCTGTCTCTTCACTAGGTTCGAAAGAAAACAAACTTAAAGACAAAATTAAAAGCCTCTCAGATAACATTAGCAAAATCCGTGATGATATCATCAAATGTGATGATATGACAGGTGATAACGCTAAAATCTTGGATCGTCTTAAGAAATGTCAGGCTTGCAAAGTTGAATTGCAAAATTTGAGTAATGAGATCGAAAACTTATCTGAGAACGTATCTGAGATGAACGAGAATTATCCAGGATTTTACGAATCATTAGTACCTAAGGAACTTAGCACATTACAAAAGAGATTTGAAAGTGTACTTGTCCACGCAAACAAAACTGAAATAACTCTACTTACATTTTTACAAAAACTATTTACTGATAAATTAGCAATGTTTAATCGAAATCTAAAAATATTAGATGATAAAACAAGATGGTGCGTGCCGGATGTCACTAGTGATAAATATAATTTAGAAGTCAAAAATGCTGCTCTAATTGATGTCGAGAACGGTATCGCAGACTGTAAAGCTAAGGTTGTAGAATTAAAAGAAGCCCGAGACATATTAAAAGTAGTAGCAGAACCTGCATGTGCTCAGGAAGCAGGTCAACAAACTGAAAAAGCGCAAAAAAATCTGGACGTTCTGAACGCCAACTACGAAGAAATCAGAAACAGGCTGAAAGAGAACATCGACGCTTGGCAAGAATACGAAATATTGCTTGATAACGTGTCTGAATGGTTGAAAGAAAAAGAAAATAGAGTCAGAATTGAAGCTGCTAACCTACTCAACTTAGATGAAATAGATAATAAGATTGCTGAAGTTGAACTTCTTAATCAAGAAGTTAAGAATTATAGTGGTGAAGTTGCTAATTTGAATGCAGTTGGAGAAAAGATTTTGTCCCGTAATCCAGACTCTCGTGTCTTACAACATATTAACCATTTATCTACTAGATATCAAACTGTTACTAAATTTATGGATAGTCACCTTAATAGACTCAAAGAGCTGAAAAATAACAAAGACAAATATGATAAATCAATATCCGAATTCAAAAACTGGTTACAAGATGCTAATAGTAGGATTCTGGATTTAGCAGCACTAAGCAAACATGCTAAGCCTACTCCATCTGATTTGGAACAGGTTAAGAGACTGAATGAAAACAAGGAAGTTGGTCAGAGACTTCTTAACAACGCCATTGAGTCTGGTGAAGCTTTATTCAGTGGTATTACACCTGAAGGGCGTGAACACGTCAGGAACGAGCTAAGAGCTTTGAGAGATTACTTTGAGGACTCTGTCGATTCTTTGAATAATGTGATTAAAGACATTGAGACAACTATTAACAAAAGATCTTCTTTCGACGATACATTTAACCAAGTTCAGAAATGGATCAGTGACAAGGAACAAGAACTTGGAGATTTCAAATTGTGCCCTACATTACCTGAAAAGAAGGCACAACTCCACGCTTATAAAATTTTACATCAAGAAGTAGAATTGCATCATTCAATGTTATCTCAGCTGTCGGAGAAAATAAAGCTAATGCCCGATGAAGATGCTGAAAAAAGCCTGTCTAAGACCATCGATAGATATAAAAATATGTCTAAGGAACTTGAAAAGCGAATTTCTACGAGTGAGTCTAATGCCATAGTACATGAAAAATACGTTCAAATGTTTGAAGATGTTCGTGACCGCCTGAATAACATAGTTGCCGAAAACAGTATGCTTAACTATGCAGTGGTTACACAAAAAGACGAAGTTGATGCTAAAATTATAGCTATTGAAAAAGTCTCATCTAAAGCAAAAGATATTCAAAATGCCCTTGGTGGCCTTAAGTTACAATTAGATAGAGTTGTTGAAACCACTAGCCCTAATGGACACCCTGTACTCATCAGCGAGTATGAGCAACTTAAAACATCATTGAATCAATTAGCAGTACAGTGCAAGGACCAAGATCAGAAGCTTAAATATATCCTGAATCAATGGACTGAAAGTCAGAAGACTTTGGATGAACTTGAAGAATGGTTAAAAATCAAAGAAAATCAGGTCAGAGATCAAAGCCTCAAGAGTAATCTTGATACTAAGATTGCTCATCTACAAAAAGTTAAAGAGATACAAAGTGAACTAGTTTCCAGAAGCGCTGATTTTGCAGCATTGACTGATACCAAACAAAATGTTGCAACTGAATCTGAGCTTAATAATAAGACATCAAAATTGGCAACAAGATATCATACACTAAACAATCTCGTCAACGAAATAATTTCTAAATATGAAGTGTTTGTCGCAGAACATCAAACATTTGAAAATGAATACAATAATATGGAAAACTGGCTAATGGGTATGCTTGGTGAGTTGCAAGATCTTAATGAAATTGTTGGTGACTATGCAGTTTTGCAAGAAAAGCAAAACAAGGCTAAGGAGCTATACGAAACTAGGAATAAAAAGACGCCTGTGTTTGAGGATTTCTTAACTCTAGGCGAAAAATTGTACACACATACAAGCCCTGATGGTAGAGAAGTGATTCGTCAAAAAATTCGAAAGATCAGGACGTTATGGGACAGCTTTGGTGACAGCTTCCAAGAAACTGTAAATAAATTAGATCAGTGTCTTCTACAGTTTTCCGATTTCAGTCTCGCTCAAGAACAGTTAACTAAATGGCTAAAGGATGTTGAAAGAGCGATGCAGAGGCATACTGAACTTAAAGCTTCTTTAGAAGAGAAGAAAGCTCAACTGCAAAACCACAAAATCATGCACCAAGAAATCATGACTCATCAGCAGTTAGTTGAATCCGTATGCGATAAAGCCCAACAGCTAGTTGACCAGACACATGATGCTTCTTTAAATGTCTATTTGCAGTCTATAAAACAGTTATTCCAAAATATTGTAACTAAATCTCAGAATCTCCAAGATAATTTAGAAGACTGTGTGAAGAGACACGAAGATCTTGTGCGCCTTATTATGCAATACAAAGAATGGCTTGGCTCTCAATCTGAAAAACTTCTTGACATTGAGAATGGTACTGGTGAAAAACCTGAAATTGTTAGAAAACTGCAATCTGCAGTATCTTTAAAGGACATTGAAAAAGTTGGATCAAGTAAACTCGATGAAATTAGAGCCGTTTTTGCTAACGTTAGCAAGAGTACATCAGAAAGTGGTAACACTGCTATTAAATCTGAAATTGACAATCTACATGACCAATTAAGAAATGCAGTTGAGAGTATAAGTAGTTCAGAACAAAAACTTAAGCACGCTTTAGAAATCTGGAATAAATTTGACTCTTCTATTGAATCAATAACTGAGTGGCTTAAAGACATGGAATCTAAATGTCGTGATCAAAGTCTTTGTTCGACACTCAATGAAAAAGAAAGTCAACTGAAAAGATATGTCGAGCTCCGTAATAATATTAATGCAAAAGAAAAAGAAATTGATTCATTTGTTGACGAATCTCATAGCCTTATCCAACTAAGTGGAGTAGAACGTCTAAAGCCTCTGGTGACTCAAGTAAGTAGCCGTTACCAACAATTGCATCTTATTTCAAAAGAGATTGTCAACCACTGGTCCGAACTAGTGGGTGACCACAAAAAATATTCTCAACTTTGTAACGAATTCGATGCCTGGCTGAAACCTCTTGAAGAACAGTTATCTCAGATTGTAACTAAAGAGGACAAGCTTAGTATTGAAAGCAAGGGTAGCAAACTTCAGGTATTCTTAATGGAGAGAGAAAATGGTGAACACAAAATTGGTATTTTAACATCAGCTGGAGACAAAGTATTACCTGAAACTGCTGCAAATGGCAGAGAGACTATTCGTGCAGAAATAAGAACCCTCAGAGAAAGATGGGATAAACTGAACGATACCATTTTGCAACAGCAGAAAGAATATGAGTCCCAGACCTTACAATGGTCAAGCTATCAAGATGTATTGCAACAGACATTGTCTTGGTTGGATGAGAAGGAAAAGATAATAGATGGTGAGGAAAAAGCAGTACTCAATTCTGCTCAAGAAATAAAGTCAAAGTTATTGAAGAATAAGACGCTATTGCAAGAAATTTATTCGCACAAGAGAGTAATTGAAACTGTAACTGAAAAAGCTAAAAGTGTAGCTGCTACTCTCCACTCCGACAAGAAAGAAAGCGATGAAACAACTAAAATTATTCAGTCAGTATGGGACAGGTACAATGCTTTGACCAACAGATTAACAGGAATAATTGATAAACATGAAAGCACCTTTGAAATATATCAACAATTTGTTGATCAACAAAAATCTCTGCAAGATTATCAAAAACACCTTTGGGATCGTCTTCATTTACTATCTGATTTTACTGGCAATAAGGCTGCTTTACAAAGCAAACTTGCAAAGATTCAAGAACTTTTAGACGCAATTCCAACAGGGAACAATAAATTGAAGATAGTCTTCGACCTCATCGAAAAAAATAGTGCAAAACTCTCTCCTAGAGGTAAAGACGGTATGTCGAGAGAACTCAGTCTTCTCAGAGCTGATTTGGAGAAGTTCACAGCGACAGTTCACGATGTTAAACGAGGAATTGAAGATAAGATTCAACAATGGATCGAATTTGACAGTGCTAATGACCGCCTCCAACACTGGCTGACTGATACGGAGATGAGTCTCAAGACATACACTCCCAAAGCAACATTAGAAGAGAAGGTGGATCAACTCAACAAATATCAGGTAAGCATTCCGAAATATCTGCGTTTACATATTTTGTAAATAAATGACTTTAATTATAAATTTTAAAACAGGATTTATGTAAAGCGATTGATAATCACGAAAGTGATTTGAGTGCAGTCATTGTTTTTGGCGAGGCCTTGGACCAAGTAAGAGCTGATAAAAGAAAAATCTTTTATCGCCAGCACTGTAGGACGTAGCCTAATTTTCAGTAGTTATCTAATGTCACGATCGTATAATATTTATAGAAATCTAACAAAAATATATACTTGTACTGACATATCGCACTGCTATTACGAGACTGTATCAACTCAAAATAGGGTAAATTTGAGATAATTCATTTTCGTACGTAAATATCAATTCCCTTCACGTCAGTAAATATAAAATAATAATAATAAATTGTAATAAGCCAAAATTTTCAACAAAACCACTAAAAATAATTCATAGTTTTTTTTTTAATTTGTTAAGACAATAGAGTATGGAGTAAAAAATTGGAAATAACTTGATAACCTGCAATCTCTTAAATAATTCATTAATACAGAAATCCCTTAATTTTATCAATAATCTATATACAATGTTCACTTTTTATAATCTTTAACAAGAAGCGAGTAATCAGTTTTCTGTCGTTTCTGAAAAAAGCTTCATTTTGAGTTGATAAACTCTTGTAATAGCAGTGCGACATGTACTTGTTACGGATACTTCAACATGAACTTTTATTTTGTACTAATTTAGTGGGATTGGTTATTGGTATTTCTAATTCTGACCATATATCAACTACTTAAGGTCTAACTAAATGATGATACTAATTGTAGTTGTCGTAGAGCAGTTTAAAAATAATCTAGAAGTTTTACTTATATATCTTACTAAAGCAAAATCATTTTCAGGCTATCTTGGCTAACCTGAAGAAAACTGAGAATGATGTCGATAAATTGACTGATGAGTTTAGTGATTTAATTGACAACTGTAACGATTCAAGAATCACTATGAACTTGCAGCAGATGACGTCACGATTTCAATCTGTTCAATCTACTGCAAAGGAGCTGGTTAAGAAATGTGAGCAAGCCGTTAATGATCACAATGCATACCAAGAGAAATATAACCAATGCACTGATTGGTTAAAGGCGGCTCAACATAAGTTTAGTGAGTGCAACGAAAACTTGTCAAACACTCCTGAGGGGATCAGTGCCAAAAGGGAAAGTCTTAATGACTTACTGAGTCAGAGACGCAATGCTACACTTCTTGTTAATAACACTTTCGAATTAGGAGAAAAACTCTATCCTTCGACGTCTCCTGAGGGCAAGGAAATTATCGAGCAACAACTCCATGAAGTTCAACAAGCAATTGACAATCTATATGATAACATCACTAAGGCTGAGAGGGACTTGGATTCAGAACTGCATAAATGGTCCTCGTTTGAAGACAATCTGAAAACCGTTCAACAATGGTTAACTGTTGCTGAGAAGAATCTGCCAAAAGAAATTCAGCTAAAGGCTACTTTGGATGAAAAACGCAATCAACTGAATGTTTATAGAACTTATCTACAAGACGCAATAGCTCATCAACAAGACATATCTGATTTAGAAGATCGTGCTCTAAGCCTGCCCGATGTAAATAAGGCTATAGCTAAAGAGATCGACCAGCTTAAACAAAGACATGAAACTATTTTGGCTAGAGCCAAATCCTTTGTGGAACAGTATGAAGCTATTGTTAATAACCACACGCAATACACTAAAGCCGTTAAAGACTTGGAAGAATGGGTGGAAGCCACACACAACACAGCCCAACTCTGGGGTGATGTGAATCTTGAACGGGTAGCATTGAGCAGCAATTGTGAAAAACTCAAATCCTTGCAATTAAATCTTCCTGAAGAGAAGAATCGTATAGACAAAATACGTTCTCTAGGTGAAAGGGTACTTCCAGGAACAATTAGTAACGGACAAGCAAATATAAGAAACCAGATTGATGCTTCCCATCAAGAGTGGGAAGGTCTTATATCGTTTATCAACAAGACTATAGAAGCACTTGAGACCAAAATTCAACAATGGAATGAATACGAGAACATGAAAGATCAATGTTTGGCATGGATCAGAAATACTGATACCCAAATCCATGCTGTTGACCTCAAGCCTACATTACAAGAAAAGCAAGAACAGTTCAAAAAGTTCCAAGAGCTACAAGGTGAAGTACGTGCGAAGGAACTTGAGATAGACAATATCACTGAAAAAGCTCAAAATCTCTACACAGGAGTGCTTGGGCCACGTGGATCACAAATCTCTGATCTGTCTATAAAATACCAAACCCTTTCGCAAAAAGTAAAGGATCTGACAAATAGATGGCAGCAATATGTGAAAACTCACCAGGAGTTCTCCAGTAATGTCACTGAATGCTCTCAGTGGATAGAAGAACTAAGAGACAAATTAGACTTCTGCGCTGATTTGAGCACTTGCTCACAAGATGACTTGGAAACTAAATTAGTACTTATCCAGAACTTGTTACTTACAAAAGATGAAGGTTTCACAAAAGTTCAAGCTCTTGTTGAATTGGCACAAAACGTGATGGCTAATACCGCGCATGCGGGTCACGAAGCTATCAATAACTCTCTGATAGCACTTCAAGAACAGTGGTCAGCACTGTTATCTAGAATGATTGAAACTAAAAACATGCTGGATGACTCTGTAACCAAATGGGCTGGATTCCTTGAACAAATACAACTGATAGAAAAGAGTAACAATTATCTAGAAAACATGTTAGCTGAACTTTCACCGTATGAAACATCTATGCCTGATAAGAGAGTGCAGCTAGAGAAACTCAAGGAGGTAGAAGAGAAAGCCCGTTGCGACCGCCTTGACGTAGATACTTTGAAAGCTAAAGCAGCTGAAATGATCGCCAGCGGTCAACAAAACCAAGCAGCATCCAAAGCTCAAGAAACTTTGAATAAATTTGACAGCCTGTACGACAAGATAAAGAAATTGCTGGCCGATCGTGAAGAACAATACAAAGATCACAGGTTATACAAGGAAGCCCATGATGAGTTGATACAATGGCTCAGCAGAGCTAGAGAAAAGGTACCATCTTTAAAATCAAAACCTTTGAGTGATAAACTAGCCATTGAAAACTCTGTTGCGCCTCTGGATGCTTTGATCAATAAACAAGCTCAAGGAGAATTATTGTTGGAACATTTACAACACACTGGTGAGGTCGTTCTTGCTAGTACTTCTCCTGAGGGACAGACTATTATTAAGAATGAAATGAAAGCATTAAAAGAAAGTTTCGACGATCTCTTTAATGAAATTAAGCAACAGAAGAGCAAATTAGAAGAAACTGTTAATCAATGGCGTGAATATAAAGATGAATATGAAAGACTATCAGATTGGTTGCAACAAAAGGAGATCCTTATTAAAAATCACAAATTAGCTCTTCTTGGCACAGCTAAAGAAAAGGGTGCTCAAGTAAACGAAGTTAAAGAAATAGTTGACCTGCTTCATAAAGGAAAAGCTGAGATCGACAAATTCAATGCTTCAGCTGCTGGCCTATTATCCTCACACTTAGATACATACGTAAATAACCAACTACGTCATCTTAACTCAAGATATCAAGTCCTTGTAAATATGGCTAAAGATGTACTAAAAAAAGTTGAAACAAACTACGAACAACACCAGACTTACGATGATAGTTATGTCAAAACTAAGAAATGGATCGATGACGCTTGGGACATCACTCGCAGTGGCAGTGAAGCTGGCAGCAACAGCAGTAAAGAGGCGCTCCAGAAACGTCTAGAACAAATTGAAGACTTACTTAAGCGTCGTGAAGAAGGACAAAACTTAGTCCACGCCACTATCAACAGTGGAGAAAAAGTTCTCAGAAACACAAGATCTGATGGCAAAGACAAAATTAACACAGAGCTTAAAGAACTTCAGAACGAATGGGATCGCCTTGTTAAAAAGATGACCACAGCGAAAGTGCACCTGGAGACCGCATTACTCCAATGGGCCGATTACAGTTCAAGTTATGCTCAACTTCAACAATGGATATCGGACAGAGAAGCAAAACTTCAAGAAGTGTGTGAGCAAAAAGTAGCCAAGTCTAAAAAAGGGCAGGACCGTCTGGCCGGTCTTACGGCGGGTCTTAGCTTGGGCGAGAGAAAAGCTACACTCCGTCAAACAAACAATATTGTTCAAGATATCGTTTCGTTTGAACCCATGATTCAGTCTGTAACTTCTAAGGCTTCAGAACTTATGCAGCAAGCTCCGGCATCTGAAATCACCAGCAAGTACGAGACACTGTCTAAGCAAGCTAAAACGTTATACGACAAGCAGAAACAAACTGTTGAACAACACCAGGCATTTATTGATGCTGGTGCAGACTTTGTCCAATGGATAAGAGCTGCTAAAGAGAGATTAGGAAAGTGCTCTGATGCAACCGGTGATAAGGAATCACTAAGTAGCAAGATCACGCAGCTAAAAGTGTTAGAAAGTGAACTACCTAATGGTCAAACTAAGCTGCAAAAGGCTCTTGAACAGGGCGAGATATCTTGCGGTATGGCTGACGGTGAAGATAGAGAAGATATTGAAGAAGAAGTAGCTCTTATGCAAGAAGAATATGATACATATGTGTAAGTATAAAATAAATAAATAATATTGACAAAGTCTTGTAACATGTAGATTTTATTCTCTCCAACGTATATTTTTTTATCTGTCTAACAGTGAGCAGTTGAACAGTACAAAAACTCTGATAGAGGGTGGTATCGTCAAGTGGACAGAATACGAAGAGCAGTACAAGGAAGCCTTAGATTGGTTGTCAAAGACTGAAAAACTCGTGCAATCTTTTAATAAACTGCAAAATAACTTGGAACTAAAGAAGGTCGTTCTGGAGGAATTCCAGGTAAAGAAAAAGTTTATCATTTGCTTTTTATTCGTTTCAAATAATTAATATTTTATTTAGTTTGCTAAAGCAATAATGCTACAGAAGCATAGAATTCCTATCCAATATTCGTTTATGCTAATTCTCAACAGGGACACTTACAAATGCTATTCGATTGGCAAGCTGAACTGGATAAACTTAATGTACGCGCACAAACCTTACTAGAAACATGTGCGGACACCAGGATCTCCAATGGCATAACCCAACTGACTACCAAGTACAACGCGCTGTTGTCCCTAGCTAAGGAGGTTATGAAAAGACTTGAACTTCATTATCAGGTATGATAAAAAAATATTATTAAAGTACCTTCTTGAGTAGTTTAAACACCGCTAGACGCAAGTCAGGTGGTCTCGATGTTACGAAGGCCTTTGATTGACACAGAGATCTTCAGTAAGTTGGCATCTACAGAGTTCCCAAAGTACTGAAAAAGATAAAACTAAATGCCAAGATAGAAATAGATGCAGAGGTAGGTAAGTAGATATAGATTAGGTAATTAATTTGTCCATGATGGTTTTTTGATAGTTTATTTGGATAATTTTGACTAAAATCGAGACTCAATAATATCAATCTTGTATAACATATTCTTTGTAAAACCCTGGTGTACAAATAAAGTGTAATCTATCTATATATCTATCAATATTAACAGTAAAAGACTAAGCGTAGTCCAATGTAAGAAAACCTTATTACCTGTAGCTCCACAATTATCAGACACGCCCCTTAAATTTGAAATAAGATCTATGGTCTGAATTTAGTTCTTTACAAGAAAAAAAATATATATTTCAGGAACACCAGCAACACAACGCGCTGTACGGTGAATGTCAAGATTGGCTGGATCGCACTCGCGAGAAACTTAATCAATGCGCTGAAATACCTAACAATCTGACTGAAGTGAATAGCAAAATAAATACAGTGAAATTGCTACGCCAATCTTTAGAACAAGGGCAGAACAAACTAAGATATCTTCTAGAACTTAAAGAGAAAGTAATTATGAATACAGAACAGGCTGGAGCGGCTAAGATTCAGGAGGATACGGATAATTTGAAGCAGGAGTTTGACAAACTTATTTCAGACTTGCAGGATGTTAGGAACAAATTGACGAATAGAGCGTCACAATTTGATGATATTTCTAAGGTAAGCTATATAAATTTAAAATCGTATTCACAAATTTTGGTAATTTGACTTAAAAATAGTGAATAGGTTTCACTGTGAAATAAACAGTGTCTACAAGACGTACATATGTATATACATGTTTATAAAAATAAATTAGTAAAATACATTTTGCATTTTTACTTCCAGTTAGCCTGTTACAATTTGATCCCAACATTTAATATTGTCTTGAAGTGCCGAAATCAAATATTTCTGTTTCTTCCTTACTTCTTCTAATTGTATGATTATCTTAAGCTTACCTTATTTAATTTAGATCCACAAGCTCCTGGTTGAATGGTTAGACGACATAGATCAGAAGATCCAGTCAGATGACTCCTTGCTAAACGATTTGTCTGAGAAGAAGGCCAAGCTTGAGAAGTTCAAAACCTTTAACAGAGACATCGATTCTCACAGTGACCTTGTCAAAAAATTGAATGAGAAGTTACAAGAAGACTCGTCTCTCAAGTCTAAGGGTATTGAAGATACTTTGAAGCGTTACGATGATATCAGAAAAACCGTCAATGAAATGATCGCTGTAAGTATCATGTATATTATTTATTCATTTTGTGTTTAATATGAAAGAGTTTAAAACATGCAATGGCATTTCCAAATAATTATGTTTGCTAATTAATGTTATTTTTTAGAAACTTGAAGATTACGTAAACTCCCACATTCAATACAAAGAGTCGTATGATAACTTCTACGATTGGGTTCGTAACTGTAAGATCGAGATCCAGCAATGTTCTGACTCCCACGGTGAAAAAGATTCCATACAAAAGAAACTCACAAATGTCAATAAGATCATTGGATCCTTGCCCAAAGGTGAAGCCTTACTCCAAAAGGCAATGAATCTATGTGAAGCAGTACTTGAAACCACAGGTAATGAAGGCAAAGACAATATCAACCAAGAAATCAAGCAGTTAAAGATTGAGTGGGAGAACTTGCAGCAGATTTGCAAAGACACAAAGAAGTTGTTAGAGAAGTGTCTGTCAGCGTGGGCTGATTATTTGGAGACATCAGAGAAGATGAGCAAGTGGGTGAAAGAGTTCGATAATAAACTTAAGACAGTACAAAAGGTTGATAAAATTACACCTGAGTATCTTGATAAGTGTCGTGTAAGTATTATTGACTTTCCTTAAATTGTTAATAGACGTGTGTTACTTTAGTTTTTCCGATTGCTTTCAGTCAGAGTCAGTGCCAGCTCCTGATCTGATCGTCAAGAGCTAGCACTGACACTGACTGACCTCTTGCTATCATTCAGATGGATCTTCAACCTGGTGATCTTAGCAAGCGCGCGTTATAATTTCTAAAGTATTGCCAACTAGCCAATTCGAATACATAAATGTTGTAACTTTTTCGCTATTCTATTCTCCAATGTTTTGTTAACAGGAACTATTAGCTGAGGCTTTAGGTCACAAACACGTCTTAGAAGAACTTAATGATAGGTGTGAGAACCTCATGGAACAAAGCGCTTGTGCATGGGTTCGTGACAAGACTGTAAACCTTCAAACTGAATATACCACTTTACTAACCAAGATTCAAGGTCTAGTTTCCAATGGAGAAAAGAATCTTTCAGACCACACCGAATTTATTAAAGCTAAGGAAGATCTCCAACAGTGGCTAGAGACTGCTCATGGCACTGTTCAAGATTCTATTGGAGTCGGAGATATTGACACCACTAAAGACAAGCTAGAGACAGTGAAGCTTGTTAGTAACAGGATGACTGAGGGTCATCACTTACTTGTTGTCTTACAAGAGGCATTCAAGAAAGCCCTGAATAACACACCACCTGAGGAACAAGATGGTCTGCGAAATGACGTCAAGGTCTTGCAAGAGAGCTGGGACCAACTGAAGATTGATCTTAACTCAATCACAGCTCAGCTCAAAGCAGCTATCGGTAAATGGGAAGACTTTGAGGAATCGAAAAAGAAAATGGACCAATGGATTAAGGACACAGAACAAAATCTGGACAAGGTTCCTCCAACTGGAGGAGAACTTGGAGAAATGAAAACTTTGTTGGAAAAATACAAGCACATCGAAGATTCGATTGAAAACAAGAAACCAGAATTGGAAAGACTTAAGAGTGAAGCTGCAGAGCTAAGTACTTGGGCTCGCAAACCAGCTGCAAAGGAATCTGTAACTAGTATTGAAAAGAAATGCAAAGCGCTACGCGCCAAATGCGCTGCTAGGAAGGCAGAATTGGAGTCTGACATTAAGGACTACAACCAGTATCATCAATCTTTGCAAGACACTGAGAAATGGCTTCTTCAGATCTCCTTCCAACTTATGGCCCATAACTCTTTATATATTGCTAATAGGGAACAGACTGAGGATCAGCTTGCCCAGCATGCTGTTCTTCTTGACGATATTCAAAAGTACCGTTCAACTCTTGACGAATTGGAAGCTAAAGGTCAAGCTCAAATTGAACGATATGAAAAAACTACACCATCGATTCGAGACACTGTTGGCAAACAATTAAAAAATGTTAACGATAGCCACAAAAGTCTTTTAGCTACTGCCCTACAGATTGAGAGGAGACTGAGAGAAGGCCTTGCGAAGTTCAAGGAGTATGAAGATACTCTTGAAAGCATTCTGAACAACCTGGATGAAATGGAGCCAGCGATAACAGAACTCGACGTGCCAGTTGATGGTTTGTCGCATGGACGGGAGCTACTCGACAAAGCTAGGGTAAGTTTAAAAAAATAACAAAGTTCAATTTAAAAGTATTCATACCCTCCTTTACTATAACACAGAATCAAAAATTGTTATGAAATTTTGAGTAACAGCACAGAGTCTGGTGCGACTGAAATTCTAATGACTGTAACATATCTGATACATACATGGGCAACATAGATACAAATGGCTACATCCATGGGGGTACAAAAATAAAGCAGGCAAAATGTTGGAGTAATATACTTACTAGTATAAAAATAACAAAGTACCTATCACCAGGCAGGTAAGTTGTTATGATATCCTTATTATTCTACTTGTATTGATAATATTAGCATCAAAATTTATTCTACAGGGTCTTCACAATCGTCTTCAAACTGAAAAGAGCCGTCTGTCCGCTGCCGTGGCAGCTTGTTCAGCAGCTGCAGCCTCCGTTTCCAGACCCTCATCGCCAGCGGACTCTGCGCCATTACCCATCCCACCGAGAGAGCTCCACGTCAGAGCCAGACTGGAAGATCTCATTGACCAGGTACTGAAAGCCTCAACGTCTATTCTTGCTTCTGATGTTTTGATGTCGTTTTGAAGTGAAGTGACGGTGACGTCGTTTGTCAGTGTTGATGTCCACTGTCAGTGGCTGACACAAGGACTTTGTCAGTTTGGCGATTGTGTATTGAGGTAGTTGTTTTGCATTGTAAGTTCTTAGTACCGTTGGGACTACTGGAACTAATACAGGCAGTGTTCAAGTCGTGCCTTAAAAATGATTATATTTACGGACACTTAGACCTAACTTAACAAACGTAGCAATGTTATTACGTAAAGATAATGATAATAAAACCTATAATAAAAAATGTTAGAAAAAAATAATAATTTAAAATCCAAATTGCTCTAGAAATAATATTGCCCCGTATATTAAAACTAGTTATAATATAATAACTAGTTTTTTTTTCTTACAAATGCGTGTCACTTTCATCTAGACATAAATGTGGCATATTTTGTATTAGTTTTTGACGTTTTGCACTTAGGGAAATTCATACATGATATTTAAAATTTTTATTTAGTCTTTAGTTATTTATTTTATTACAATATATTAAAGACGACACTTATATATGTCATTTCAATTCTATAAATGAATAATACACCACGATTAATAGACCTTTGTATAAATTAATAGATTTTTAAAAGGCAAATTTGTTCACTTTTTTTGTAATTTTTATTTAAATAGATGTTTAAAAGTGATTGTTTTATGAGAGAGCTACAAATAAGTCCTTAGGTATTCCCAGTCCTGGGTATACCTTGTATCCGTTAGCTGTATATTTATTTATGTAATACGCGTAATAGTATTTTAAAAGACGATAGATAGAGAATAAAGAAATGATTGATATAATTAAAATTGTGTACTAAAAGAAATCATTTTACCAATAAAATCTTAGTTGTTAATGTAAAAAGTGCAATGCAATTCGACTATTCTCAATGACTTACAACCGAATGTTTGGCTACTAAATGTTTGATGTTATTAAACTCTGCTTGAAAGTCCGCCAGGTCAACAAAACGAACAAAACCAACGTATATTGTTGTAAAGTAAGATAGATCTATTATAATAAACCTGATAGATTAACTGTTGTAGATAGCATGTAGTTAGATCAAATAATGTATATTTAAAAGCTTTATCGTTGGCAATGTAACTTTTGTGCACCTGGTTTTATCTGGTCAAGATGATTCTGATTTTGAAATTTATTTTTTTCGGGTCCCTGCCCATAAATGTTTGCGTTAAAAGTATCTAAAGGTGTCTAAAAACCACACCGTTATTAATAAATAGGGTTGCCAATCGTACTACATATTTTTGGAGTTTTGTTCGAGTAATTTTGTCGTAAAAAAAGAGTAAGTTAAGGTCACCAAAAATATAATTTATTCTCACTGAGGAATTACAAAGCACAAGTATCGACAACGAGGACCTTACAACGACTAACTGTGTAGGGGAGTTCACTTAAATACATTCGCGTGTAAATGTCAGCATTAACCACCATAATAGTATTCGGGAACAGTACTCTACCTTTTTCTGGATGAAAAATATCATCATCTATATCATTTTGGACCCCTGACAACATACGTGCAAAACTTCATGATGATTGGTTAAGCTAAGACGTAAAACGTAACCTCATTAGTAACGTAAACTCAGTCTCACATTTATAATATTAGCCAGGAAAGCCATCTCTTGCATTTTTTTCTAGAATAATTATAAATAAATTTAAAACATGTCGTCTTATTTATTATAGGTATCTACGATATTTTGTTAGTCTAGGCAATATTATAACTAATGTATTAGACGTTGGCAACCCTACTAATAAAAAAAACATTAACACAGGTTGATCTGTGGATGAAATTACCCAGCCAGGACGAACTGTGTAACCTAATTTACCACCTTGTATGACTCGGTAGTAGATAGTTTACATAACAAATTATTGATGTTACTAATAATAATAATCATTCTATTTTTTACTTACTTTCATGCAAATAACAGTCCTGTCAAAACCAATACGACAATTTGAACAGGCCGTATTATGAGTGCGTATTTAATTTAAAAAAATACTTATTAAAGAAAAGACTTCTTGTAAATATTATATTAGTTGTTTCGTTTTTTTTTTAAGACTGCCTCATATTTTATGGCTGGTTCTCTACACGGATACTATACGGTAGGTGAAGGTATTCCGACTTTAAATTTAAAAAGAAAAACAATTTACTGAATGTTCTAGAACCTGACCTGTGACGAAATAGAACTACATATATTAAGTATCTACCTACATAACATTTTACCAGAATAAAGACACCTATGTATGGCGAGTTTTTATGTATTCACTTGTTAAAATTTGTATCTTCCATACAACTATGAGAAAGCGCTATCTAGTGTCAATTTAGTGACACTCCAATAGTTTCATTCAAATCGAAGTGAACGTAAGTGAATACGTACATAACCTTTTAAGGTACTCTCTGAATGGGCAGAGACAATAATATTCTATACGTTTGTAAAAACAATGAATGAATTATCTTGGCGCAGACAATGATACTCAAGCACTGTTTGAATAATAATGTATTAATTACATAACTGACACTTAATATGATTCACTTAGATGTTTATGTAGCACTCACACAAGTATTAAGAAGCAATGATGTCGCTTTTGCAGTAAATTGTCACTTTTGTTTTAAATGTATGAAGAGAAAATATTTATAAAAATTAAATAGGAAAAGTAGTGATGTAGTAGGTATTTGAATAAACATGTTGAAGTTCAATTCATATAATTTAACCTCCTTCAAAATCAAAATTTGAAAGGTGGTTGGGAAAGATTTTTCGGAAGATTGGTGTTTTTTTTCTTTTGTGGCTACATAATAACTACAACCTACTTCATTGCACCTAAATCATGAGACTTAAACTTTTATTTAAGCTACTATTCTACCTTTTTTGTCCGATTTTCCAACGTGAGACTTAACTAAACTGCTTTGGTCCCTTCCATATCAAAAGCTGATGACATTGGTATTGCAGAAATTATAGAAATAATAAAATTAAATTCATAATTTAAAGCTTAATTTTTGTAACTCCAATGTAAACTTTTTTTTTTTTTTAACTTTAGTTTATGTTGTAGTTTTGCAAACGAATTCGCTGCATCGTCTTCTAGTTACCCTTTGTTTGTAGTCAAATGAACTACTTATGTAAATTCACAGATTAGTTAAGTACTTATAAAACAATAACAGTGATGATTAACTAATTTCAATAGTGAGTTAGGAACAATATTCAATTTACCTAATCACCACGTTTTTTGGTAAAATCTGACCAAAAGGGACATAATTATGTATGTTTTTGAACGCACCTACACATATTATATTGTGTTTTTCTTTTCTAATCAAGTATTATGGTGACATCTAACGCCATCTACCGAAATTCTCGCGAATCTATTTAGAAGCAAAACTAAAATTCTTTTATAAGAGTACATTTCCTAAATATTTTCTCGAACTCCATTAACAAAAATAACAAAATGAAACTAACCCGCACTGTTTGTTTTGATGTGCGCCTTATGCATGGTTTGTTTATAGAAACATGTGACCGATGTAGCAAGTCCACGCATTGACATTATACTAAAGAATATCGAAGCCCCTGAGTTTGGAACAAAGATTTCGACTTTCGAAAATAAGGTAAGGGCCTGAATGGCTATGATAATATAATATTCAATTGCATTCGTGACCACGAAATGATTTTGATTAAGTATATAGTAATTTATCAGTCAACTATATTATAAAGAAAAATAAATTATTGTACATACCTAGTAGGTAGGTTTGCAAAACTCTGGATTGCTAGCTTAGGGGATCCAGTTTTGGCCCAGGGGCAAGAAAATTTTTTTAAGCCGAATCCCCTACGTTTTGCGCCCCAACGAGGCGAGAGGCTAAATCTAAAATTTCTTAAGCCGGATCCCACACGTTGTGCTGCCCTACAGGGCGAGAGGCCAAATTAAAAATTTCTTAAACCGATCCTTGCGCGTGTTTACACCTGCTTCTACGGCCATGGTGAGTAATGCATGATAGCAGTCACAATAACCAAAGGACGAAATTTTTACAGCAACATAACGCAGGCCAAAAACTTCTACTCGCATATATTTCATATATGCAAGTAACTACTCTAAACACCCTTTTTCTCCCCTAATTAGTTTGTTATTCCTACGATAAACACGATAATGGTGCTTTCGTGGTACCATCAAAGTCTTGGCGTGTGTAAAAAAAGATATCATAAGGAATGCTAATATCAAAGATACCAAGCTTATCGTTATTCCAGCTTTTAGCATCAACATCTGTAAAAATCATTCATTCATTACTATCTATATGGAATGTGAGTAAGATAAATTCTTACTGTTAAATTCATAACAAAATCTTTTAATAGGTACAAAGTCATCTGGAGACTTTAGGAGATGCCGTTCATGGTATGGAGGAAGCTATGAAACAAGTTCTGGAGATCCAAGAATGGATATCTATCCATAACGCATTGGCCCGTGACTGGCTTGCTAACCCATCTAAGTTGAGGCCTGAAGCTGCTAAGCAGGACATAGCGGCTATGAATGACGCCTTGGTCTCGTTGAGTGAGAAGAGAAACAGATTACTGACAGAGATTCCTACTGAAGGTTAGTCGTTTTTGTTTGAAATGTCAAGCCTTAACCTACGACTTATTCCGAAACAGACAACTCTTAGTAGATTTGTCCTAAATGTATTCATTCATAAGGCAACGCAAAATAATATGATGTATATTGTAAATCTAACAACTTCTTAAAATATCTACAATTACTTTCTCGATAAAAACGTAGTTTAAATTGATTATCATCGGTCGGCCCTTATGGCCCTTGCTATTATAAATCATATACATTGCATTTATAAATCCTTTATTTAAACGATGGCATTATATGGTACATGAAAGTATAACAATATGTATAATTGTAACAGACGTAAAATATTTTTTTTGACTGTCAATACAGTCAGACAGACTATCAAACATACCTACTGCCTACCAAACCTTAAAATTACTACAAATGTACTAAGATAAACTTATTTCCTTTCACTTTAGTATCTAATTAAGTGTATATTCTTTAGGACTGGAAGACGAAATTAATCTAGAAGAGGAACTTGACAATCTAGAAGAAGCTATTCTTGAGGCTATCGAAAGAGAAAAGGTTAACCAAGCAATAATTGATGATTTCCGCCACAAATGCCAGGAGATCCACGACTGGTTCGACTCCGTCCTGAAGAAAATGTGTGTAGCTGATAAAGGTTCTGGTCTCCCATGTCCTCAGAAACTTAGCGCTTTAAAAGAACTCTCGTCAGAATTTGGGCAGGCAGGCAAAGATAAGGTGGCTAATATCAAAACTGTAGGATCCAAAGTTATTAACATCGTTAGCAATCTGGAGTCTCAACAAGTTGAAGAACAAGTAAGTATAATCTTTTCCTAGAATACGAATGTCAATTGACTAATAAAACAAAAAATAAGTCATTGTATCAGTTCATGAACCATAGATGTAGTTCACAAATTGTTGATTCCTTTAAGATGATCCTCCAATATGATAAAAGTTATATCACTTAAGCTTAATTTTCATTTTGGTCAATCTGACTATAATATTTATTTCAGATGAAGTCAGTTGAAAGAAGATATAATGACATCACTAAGCGCATTCAGCGCAAACTGCAAATGCTTGAGATTACATATAAAGCTATTGATGGAACCAAGAGTGAAGTAAACGCTCAGAACGAATGGATGCAAAAGGAAATCAATAATATTCTTCACCCTGAACCACTTGGGTATGAAAGCAAGTCTGTGAAAGAACGTCAAAAGAAGGTAGCCAATCTTCTTAAGGAAAATGATGGTAAAAAGACAGTCATTGACTCTTTAGAAAAGAAGGTTAGCAATATTCAAGCTGAACTAGAGCCTTCTGAGCAGATGCAATTAGAATCAGAGTTGTCTGAATTGTCTTCTAAACAGAAGCAACTAGCCTCACTCATAAAACAAGAAATAGAAAGACTAGGAACTTGTGCCGAATATAGAAAGAAATTGGAAAATGACATCGAGAAAGCAAAGAATTGGCTCAAAGCTAAATTGGCTGAGATCAAAAAACTGGGAGGTCCCGTACCACTGGAAGTTTCTAAAGTTGAAAAGGAAATTGCTGTGCACAAGAAACACCAGAGTGAGTTATCTGACTTCCACAATGATACGCTGACTGAAGTAATGCGTCAGGGTAACGCTGTTTCCAAAGATTGCTCTCCAGAAGAAAGAGCCAAGTTACAGGCTATTCTTGAAGACCTAAATAAATCTTACACTTCAGCCAAAGTAGATATCGATGACAAACTAGGAGCTTTGATTAAATTGTTACAAGGCAGAAACGAATTTGAGTCTGAAGTGGCCAAGTGCCAGAGCTGGCTGAATGAAGCTGAGGTTGCTGCTACTCCTGAACTTCGTACTACGAGTCTGCAACTGTTAGAAGAACAGCTTGCTAAATTCGAAAAATTAAGTAAAGAGACCGAAGATGTAGAAAAGAACATTCGTAAAATCAAAGATAAGTCTAAAAATATCATGGAATCGTTATCGGATTCAAACAAACTACAGCTTAAGGAACAAGTTAACGTCCTGTCAGATAGATTTGCTAGAATTAATGCTATTATAAATGATAAAAAGAGTATTTTACAAAAACATATCAAAGAATATAAGGATGCTGCAGCCAAGATTGCTGCCGCCCTTGAATTCTTAAATAATATCCAGAATAAACTGAAGGCTCTCAATAAACCTATTGGAAGCAAAGTAGAAGATGTTCAACCTATTATCCAAGCTTATGAATCAATCTTAGCTGATCTGAAAAAGAACAAATCAATGTTAAATGAACTACAAGGTGGAAACCTTCACGATCTTCAGGATATCCTAACACAACAAGATGATTTAATGAGCACCATTGAAGATCAGATATCTAGATTAAAATCCCTTTTACTTTTACGAGAACAATTCTTCGCTCTTGTCAAAGAAATAGAAGAATTTATCACTAAATATACTGAAATTACTAATGAGATCGAGAGATCTAATGAACCTTTAGAAGAGAAGATCAAACGCTATGACGATATTATCGTCAAAATTCAAGGGTGTGAGGCTTTGCTGGCAACTGCAACAGACAAAGGTCAACAAATTGCAGCTGAAGGCACTGTAATTGACAGAAACAATATCACTGAGCTTCTACAGTCTTTGAAACAACAGCTTCTTACTCTAAGAAGGACTGTAGAGTCCAAACGTCAAGAACACGAAAGAGCTGCTGCAGAACACAAAAAGATTGGCTCAGATCTATCAGAAATCCTTCAATGGCTTCATGATAACGAAGCTGCAGTACACTCACGACCACTTCTTAACAGGGACGTGGCCAGCGTTGATAAGAAACTCACTGAACACACAACGCTTGTCAAAAATATTCAATCATATTTGGACAAACTAACCAAAATTACCGATATAATTAAAAATGACGATGGAGCTCCCAGCACGTTGTTAGAAATGGTATCGGAAGCTAACTCTCTAAAAACATCCTTACCTGCGGAACTTGCCAACAGAGAAAAATATTTGCAGGACAACAAGAAACATAGGCAGCAATGTAGTCAGCTGGTCGAGAAACTTACCATTTGGGTGAATGAGGCAACTATACGTTTAGACATGGGCAAAAACGGAACAGACTTTGAGAACATTGAATCAGATTTGGAAGAACACAAATCCTTTTTCCATACATCTGAACCTTCCATGAAAGACTTAGTTGGAAAGCGAATGCAGGACATCGTTGACAAGATCTGGCCGTCTTTGGCCGCGTCTGAGCAAGAAGAGCTGTCTAAAGACCATCAAAATTACAATCAGCTTCTGAAGAACACTTTGAACTCTGCGAAATCTCGTCAAGCTCAATTAGAACAAGATTTAGAGATCTGGAAAGACTTTTGTCAACTTGTGGAGAAAATCAAAGCTATATTGGACAAGAATGACATCCAGGACGAGCCGGTGACTTCAGTCGACGGTTTGAGACTGCATTTGGAGAAGCTGAACCATGCCAAGAATGATCTCGAGGTAAGTTGCATGTTATTATTCAAACTTTCAGACTTGTTTAGTTGTGTAACTCAATATTACTAGTAAAAACAAAATCTTCAATTATGGTGTTAATAATGCGTAATCACGGTTGCTGATCGTGTTCAGGCTGTAAGTCAATACTGCCCAGTTTAATGTTATGGATTTTACCATCCACTCGGATTGGTTAGCAATTTGAAAAATTTACGGTTGATATCAAATTAGGGCTTGTTAGTGTACGTATGTATGTATGCGAAATGTATTATACTCAGTTTCTATAATAAATATGTTGAAGGTTGTTTTAACGAACGACACTACAATATATTTGAAACTTATGGAATAAATGACTTTGAAGTCGTATGATTTTGTAGAATTTTATTGTATATTGTAACCTGTATTATTCAGTACTGTTAAAGGCCCATAAGATAAGTCCTAAATAAAATAAAATAATTGGTTTGTATTGTTTGGAGGCCTGATACAAAAATCTACTTTGATTAAAAATTCCACCATTATCCAATATCATGAATAAAACTCTTATTAGGTATAGAGAAATCAAAACGATTTTAGATTTGTGTACATTTTCGTAGTGGGTCTATTATTAAAAATATAAATATATTTTTTATTTAGATTTATTTGAAAGAACAGGAGGGGAACAATTCATGAAGTGCAGTACCAACATTTTGCACTCTCAATTCCATTCAGTCTAATTTATCATTTTACTTTTCTAAACTGAAAACCAGTAAAAATGTAAACACATGAGAGTTATTTAATCGTTTTCATATAAAACAATAACCGCAGCAACCGTTATTACGTTTATTGGTCTTCGTTTCCAAGCAAGTCTGAAATTATATTAGTTTTAATGGCGATTGACTTATTTAAATGTCTATTGTTTATGTTTGGCTGGTTGATTTAGTCATTAAAGTAGGTAATTGTATTTTATGGAATGTGTGCATTTATCGAGGTCGAACATATTTTTTCGTATCTACTTAGGCCAACAGTCTGTAAAAGTAAGGCTCTATGAACTTATTATTCTTGGTCCAAGTCAGTTATGCTTCTAAGAGATTCGTTTATCTGGTTTTAAAAATATTTACTTTTAAACATTCGCGTTCCATGACATAATTATGTATTTATACGGGAATTAACGCGATCACGAAATAGGTATTACATACCTCTGAATTGCCTGAAGTTTCGACCAGGTTGCACTTGCCAAGGTCAAAGGCTGACTTATGATATAATTACTGACCACGGCTTCCCTTATAAATACATAATGGTTTTAAAAGTTACAAAAAAAACAATTGCTACTGAACGGTTGAATTTATTGTAAACTTGGGTTTAACAAGTACATGATAGATCATATAGGTAAAAATAATAAAATCATAAAAGACGCCATTTTAACAAGAGAGACAGAAGTTACGATTTCCTTTATAAATGTCCTCGCTGCCATGGTTTTCCTATATTATGATCATATCGAGACTGGGCACAATGAGCAGTAAAAGGTTTATAAAGAGTTGGCAGAACTCTTTTCGTCTCTTGTATGTATGGCCAACATAATTATGCTGACGACAAACCCATAGGTGAAGGTGACCGCTTTCATTTTAACGGGCCCGCATTCTTATTAACCAATATAGTGGTATACAAAATGCACCAGTAATCGTCAATACTTTCTGTAAGTATCTGTCTGTTAGGAACTAATTTTATGACTAACCATTCAACTACATAGATCATTCTATTCCAGCCAATTTAGATAACATTCACAAATTGAAGTGGGTGTCTTCGCTATCTTATATGTAAAGATAATAACCCTGACTACATAGTCAATAGCTTTATATTTCGTGGGATATGATACCTAATAAGTACTTATATAAAAACAAACCGAATCAAAATAAAAAAAAAATAAAAGTGTGCGTGTGCAATTCACACACGGCAGAAGAGAAATTTCAGAAAAGTAAACAAATCATTTATTTAGTTTTAGATAATTTTTATCAAAGTTTTTGGTCAAATTATCACAGATGTGTTAAATAATTAACATAAATTATTTAACCAACGAAATTACACTACGTTGACATTGACGCATTTTCTGAAGGCTTCGTAGTATGCAGGTGCAAAGACAAAGATTATAGGAAATACTGTATACTTGGATTCTATCTCATTCTCTCACAGGCTAAATCCTATTTATGAATGGGTATGTTTGTCTCTTTTTTTGGTGTCGCTTTTTCGTTTCATCGTCAAATCACACTGATTCTAAAGAAGTTTCACTTCAAAACAAATGCCAACCGTTCTCAGGTGATGTGCTTATATTCATTCTTAGACTCCTCCGAAAGACATTGTCGTAGACGTAGTTAAGAAACATCCAGATGACCCAAAAAAGCACAAAAGGAATCGAATCGTAATGAACTAGCTTTAATATCATTATTAAATAATTATGCACAATATTTTCTAATATGTTTTCTATTTTCAATCGCACATGAAATATTACGTCTTACTAATATTATAAAGGCGGAGTGTGTAAGGATGGATGGATGGAAGTTTGTTACTCTTTTACGCAAAAACAGCTTAACGGATCTGGATGAAATTTGTCACAGAGATAGTGCTATTCTAGATTATAGTCTGGAATAGCACATAGGCTCTCCCGGAAAATGTACGGTTCCCGTGGGATAAATTTCAACAAAATTTCCAATTAAATTTATCCCACGGAAATCGTAAATTTTTACAAGATTAACAGTAGCTTATGTGTATTTGAAGATAATATTCTGAATTTTTTTATATATTTTCAACTAAAAAAATACACTTGATTTTGGATAGGGGTTTGGGGTAAGACCTCACCAGCGGGGAGGGGGATTAAAAAATTGCTTAAAAACATCACGTGATTAATGGACGACTCTTTATGTGCTATTCCAGACTATATCCTGTGCCAAATTACATCCAAATCCATACAGTCATTTTTGCGTGAAAGAGTAACTAATCCAAATCCTTAGTTCGATACATCCTCACAAACGTTCCATTTATAAAATTAGTAGGATTAATATTTTTTTTATATATAATTTTTTTGCATCCGTAAAATGAAATAGTTTTAACAGCTGCCTCTAGATGTCGCTACGTATAGCGCAACCAACAGTATTTAAGATCAATATCTCGCATCAAACTCAGAAACTGTACACACGCCAACTGAACTGGTTCCATACTTTTAAGTTATTTTAATTTCAAATTATTCTAGAATCGCACGAAATACTGAAAAAGAGTTCTTAAGATTGTTTACCATCTTTAGCTTTACATCAAGCCTTATTATTATTATTCGGTTTATTATCATTACTATTTTATATTTGTTACTTTTATTTAATTTTTGTTGTATTGTAATGTTTAGTTAGAATTAATATCCAGCCCGTTCTAATTAAACTAAAGTAAATAAATTATAATCTAAAGTAAATAATAAAAACTAAAGCAGGCAGGTATCAGTAATAACAATATTCTCGGCCATATTAATTACAGTGGCGCTATCTAGACCCAAACTATGCAAACTAGGCTTATTTTTCTCAGTTTTTTCCATACAAAGGTTGTCTGGAAGACATTGCTTTTAGCGATAAGACTCCCATTGTACTTATCACCTATTATTATCAATTCTTTCTAATTATGTTTAATTACTGTCCAAAATGTTGTGTAATGTTACCCTATTTATCAATACATACAAATAAATAAAATTGAAGTGTCTGTTTGTAATGTCAAAATAAAAGCTTTTTTTCAAGCTCGTACAGTTATTTGCACGTTACCTATGTCTAAAAATCAGTTTTAAAAATTTTTGTCTGTCGGTCTGTCCGTCTGTTTGTTCAGGGTAATATCCGCAACGGGTGGACCGATTTCCACGGGACTTTCACTGGCAAATATTTGGATTGTTATGAGGAGTAACTTAGGCTACTTTTATTTTGGGAAAAGAATTAAGGTAAGGTTCCGCGCAATATATATATATATATATATATATATATATATTAATAATTCTTTTCCCAAAATAAAAGTAGCCTAAGTTACTATGTACGGGAACTGCTAGTCTATAATAGAAAAATAAAATTATGATAAGGGATTTCCCGATAACTGACTATTGAAGAATCGAAGTTGGGGAAGTCCCGCTTGCGCTATTTACTTGTCTGAATCAGTATATGAACTTACAGTCTTTATTATATTAGTCATGGGTTCAAGTTTTTGGGCTGTGGACGATTAATTTAAATTTACCAATAAAAATTATTATTATGACTGATATTACGTTAGAGGCCTTCGTCATGCAGTGGACGGCGATAGGCTGATGATTGATTGATTGAATAATTGTGTTCGAGGGTTGGGACTTGTCGGCACCAGCCGGTTCGAACTATCCTGAATTGCTTGAGCTATTGTTTACACCCTTCAATCCATCTGTAAAAGCAACTAGCTGCGCCTCGCGCGTAAGTCCCGGTGCCGTGGAAATATCGAGATAAAAAGTAGCCTATGTGTTGTCCAGGTCTCCAGCTATCTACATACCAAGTTTCATCGTAATGGGTTCAGTAGTTTTACGTTAAGGGTAACAAACATTCATACATCCATACATCGTCACAAACGTTCACGTTTATCTAATACCTTTAAAAGAGCAATTCTTGTATGTATATATATAATCTGAATCTCGGAAACGGCTCCAACGATTTTCATGAAATTTAGTATGCAGGAGGTTTCGGGGGCGATAAATCAATCTAGCTAGGTTTATTTTTTTTTAGAAAACGTAAAAAAACCGAGCATGGGTCAGTCAATTAGGTACTATTATTAGTAGGATACCCTTTCCTTCCATTGCACACATAGAAGATCTACCTATCTGTAATACCCCACTCTGTTGTAATGACCTATGTTTTCAAATAAGGCATTCTGATTCTGATTGCCTTCTTATCGTCTTACCTACCTTTATCCCAGTCATATTAGGGCTTTCACCTCGGAATGAAAGATAATAAGCTGCAAATTGGTATGAACCTTTGTTTTGTCATTCTAAATGTTGTCTCAAAAGTCACAATCGTTATCGTGTCCGCGTCTCAAGATATTCAAGGTCAAAGGTCACAAAAATCGGTTTTTCGCGAATATCTGGCTTCCTATCGGTTAAATGAGATTTGCATTTATTATAAAAGTTGTAGGCTATAAAATTCCCTACAACTTTTGTTTAAACTTTTTTTTCATACGACCAACCGTTTTGAAGGTAGAGCGCGAAGTGCACATCGTACAGTCATATACGGCCTAATGCAAGGTCAAGCGTGAGTTATGGTTATCAGTACGTTATAAAGTCAATTATTTACTTGGAAATTATAATTATTAAACAATGCCTATTATTTATGTACTAACTATTAATTATTTATATTTAATTAAAGTAAGTAACTTGATTATTTATATATAATTATTCATATTTAACTATTTAAGTATAAAATATTACTAATTCTGGATTATATATTTTAGTTTTATTTTAAGTTAACACGACATTATATATCTTTTCTTTAAAACGCGTAAATTTCTCAATACTTATATACCTGGAAATACTTGTCCCTACCCTATGCCCTTTTCTATTCATTGCCGGGACAGATGTTCTATAGTATTCAAGGCCACTCTCTCCACTTTGTATGAGTCAAGATTATTCGTTAGTTTGAAATTGTACCGTTGCAACTACGGACGTACGGTTTTAAGAGCTATGGCTGATTTGTGTTTTATATGTGATAAGAAACTTTCAGAAGGTGTTTCTGTGAATGTCGTACGTGGTTTACAAACTTTAAAAACTGCAAGTATTGAAAGAAATGATGGACATATAGACTATTTAAATACTTTAAGTTCTGTAAATGTGCATTCCGAGTGTCGAAAAGTGTACACGAGTAAAAATGTTATTATTGCATCAAAACGACGCACAGATGAGAGTGAACCTTCAACGTCAAGTGCACCTCGTAAAAAACGAAATGAAGTCTTTGATTTTGGAAAGTTATGCTTATTTTGTGGCCAAGAAGCTGATGAAATAGCAGAAAAGAAAAAAAAATTAAAGTATAGACGGACAATAAGTAATGTAAGTACTCTTGCATTCAAAGACAACGTAATTAAGAGAGCAGAAGAACGAAACGATTCCTTAGGAGAATTAGTAAAGGAACGTATATATTACGAGTATGATTTGATCGCTGCTGAAGCAAAGTATCATACTATTTGCTATACCAACTTTTTAACCCGAGTACCATCTGCAGATAAAAAGCCTCGCCAAGATGATCAAGTCACTCAAGCAATGAAGGAGATTTTTTATTATATAGAAAATAATGAAGATTCTCAATTTACTTTGAAAGAACTTAAAGATGTCCCTACGGAATACATACCTGACGATAAGACAATTATTACAAAATTACAACAAAAGTATTTAACTGATATAATAATCACAAAAAAAATTGGATCATTTACAATTATATCTTTCCGTGATACACAGCTTAACGTATTATCAAAAGCTTGGTACGAAAATAAAAAAAGTACTCCTGTAGAAGAACGTCTACGGATTGTAGAAGCTGCTGCGGCTATTATTAGGGAAGACATCAGATCATCTGTAGTTGAAACAAAAACGTATCCACCTCCGAATAAAATGCTAGATTGTATTAATGAAGAAATACCAAAAACATTATCACATTTTTTGGAAGAAATGATATTAAAAAATAGAAAAGGACAAGTAGATCATTTAAAAACGAAATGCACATCTATTAGCCACGCAATAATGGCTTCGATACGAGAACGTTCATTTTCATCACAGCTACTGTTGGGCCTTTCCGTATTTCTTCACAGAAGATATGGGTCTAAAAAATTGTTGGATGTTTTATCATCTTTAGGATTTGCTGCATCATATAGTAATACCATACAGTATGAAGTTTCATCAGTTTACCATCCACAACCTCGTATTTTACCATCAGAGTCTGGTGCGTTGGTACAATATGTTGGAGACAATGCAGATATTAATGTCAGTACTCTTGACGGTAATAATACTCTTCACGTTATGGGAATGATAAAAATAATTACTCCGAAAGATGCTGTAATTTATGATGATCGCATAAATAAATGTACAACTAAACCGAGTGCAAAAGAGTTAGCAGCAATATCACATGTATCTCTTTTAGCATATGAAAAGCCAGTTGTACCTGGGTACAGCAAGATTCAAGTCCAAAATCTACATGATGATCAAGTACTGATTGAAAAAAAAATTAATGCAGTTGATTTGTTGTGGTTATACGGAAAATGGAAGAATCTTTCACCGTTGCCAGGGTGGAATGGCTATCTTCAACAACTTACGAAAAATAATCAAAATTTTTCAACTTCTCAGGTTATATTTCTACCTTTCATTGATCATCCTGCCAGTAATTTAGACACAATTTATACAACTTTACATAGTGCTATAAATATTGCCAAGTCACATCAACAAAAAACGTGCATAATTACATTTGATCAGCCCCTGTACTCAAAAGCACGTGAAATGGTTGCTGCGTCAGATGCAAACTCAGACTTGTCTAAAACAGTTGTCAAACTTGGAGGATTTCATATGCTCATGTCTTTTCTTGGATGCATAGGACATGTAATGGACGGTAGTGGTCTCAAGGAAGCTTTAAGTAAAATATATGCTACAAATTCGGTCGACAAAATGTTGAATGGTCACGCTTATGCAAGAAGTATCAGAGGCCATATATTATTACGACTTGCATTATCAATAAAGATTTTTGAAGAGATGAAAATTGAAAATTGTGTGTTAGATGAGTTAATTGAACAGATAACTAGTCGCGATGTTTCCTACGAAGATGTTGAAGGATGTACGAGCAGCTCCAACTCGTTAATTGATCAATTTCAGGATAAACTAAAAGAATTAAAAGCTCGAGGTCCCACGGCACAGTTATGGGTGCAATATTTTGAAATGGTATCAATAGCCCTAGATTTCATTCGCGCTGAAAGGCTGGGACTTTTTCAAGAACATTTGGATGCAGTGCGAAAAATGCTGCCCTATTTTCATGCTGGTGGTCATTTCCTATATGCGAAATCAGCTCATTTGTATCTTCAAGATATGTTAAAACTTGAGGAGACAATGGATCAACAGGCTTTTGAGAACTTTAAAAACGGATTCTTTACTGTAAAACGAACAGAAAAATTCAATTCTGGTACATGGACAGACATGGTAATCGAGCAAAGTCTGATGAAATCTATGAAGACAGAAGGAGGAGTATCTCGAGGCCGAAGTACACAAGAAAGTGTTCTATGTAAGTGGGTATATGCTATGTATGCCACGAATACAATTTGTGAAGAAATTGAACGGTTTTGTAACATTTCTTTAGATTCTGTGGACCAACGTGTTGATGCTAGAGATTCACGAATAAAAAGGGATGATACTGATGTAAATGAACTGGTTGGTTGGTTTACGCTTCATAATCCCTTTCCAAATACGAATCAGTTGGTATCCTTAGCTTCAGGAATCGTTGGAAATGACCAAATTAATTGTCACCGAGCCCATGAAATCGGATTGCAATCTATGGTAAAGATAACTGGTTTGAACTTCAACGAAATAAAGTTAAAACGCGTCGATAAGGTTTTACCGCTTTCAGCCATTAACAAATCTGTCAAAATTAATGATTGTAAAGTTTCTATAGATCCAATGTTACTTTTCCAGAGAATAACTGTAAGCAAAAAATTTGAAAGTAATTTACAAGAATATCTTCAGTATGAACTAAGCCCGTATCCGACATCTTTATTTGATAGTAATGGCATGAGAAAAACCACGAAAGCAACATTATATGACAATATGATGCCTGTCGTTATCGATCTTGATGAAAATAATGTAACATACATCATCGATGGTGGATTTCTTCTGCATCGCGTCGTATGGAGCAAAGACGATACTTTCTCTATTATTTTAAATAAGTACATTAAATATTTACAAACACATTATGGCTCAGCAATTGTTGTTGTATTTGACGGACATTCGGACTATAGTAAAAATATTAAAGCACTGGAACAACGAAGAAGAACTGCTGCACTTTCAAAATCATATGAAGTTTGTTTTGACGAAACAATGGTTGTTCCAATCAGTCAAGAAAATTTTTTATCAAATCGGTCTAATAAAAAAAAATTTATCGACATGCTTGTTGAAAAATTTAAAACTGTTAATATCACAACAAAACAAGCCAGAGATGATGCTGATGTTCTCATCATTGACACAGCTATTGCCTTATCAGAACATCAAAAGACTGCTGTCATCATAGGAGAAGATATCGATTTGCTCGTTATTTTAATTGGACGTACTCAGTCACATCATCAGGAAATTTTTTTGAAAAAAGTTGGCAAAGGCAATGTCAAAACACAAATATATTCTACTAAAAGTTTTGACCAATATCCTCGTACTAAAAAGCACATTTTATTTTTACACGCATTCAGTGGCTGTGACACGACTTCTGCGCTATTTAAAAAAGGAAAAAAAACTGTTACTAGAGCATTGGAAAAAATTCCTGATTTAGATAAACTGGTGGAAGTATTTCAACAAGAAAACTGCCCAAAACAAACATTATTAGAAAATGGAGTGCGCATCTTGTTGGCATTATATAATGCTCCAAAATCTGAGGACAACATTGATCATTTCCGCTACACGCAATTCATCAAATTTACAAAACTAAATAAACCTGTACAACTGTCAACACTTCCACCAACAAGTGTAGCAGCTCATCAACACATAAAACGTGTCTACTACCAGATTCAAACGTGGTTAGGGAAGGACTTAGAACCTCAAGAATGGGGCTGGATGCTTGAAAATGAAATCCTGGAGCCCATACGAACGTTATTACCTCCAGCACCAGCCGAACTACTAAACGTAATATTTTGCAATTGCAAAAATGGTTGTGGTTCCCGCTGTGGATGCAGAAAATCAGGGCTACAATGTTCTTTAGCTTGCGGCCAGTGCAACGGACAAGCTTGCCTCAACGCTTCACTGTATCCAAGTAATCCCGATGAAGAAAATACATATGATCCCGATATTCTGGAAGGTTTGGAGATGAACATGACAGATAATGAGGATGATGACAATGAATCGAACATTTTTGAGCGACAAGAAGAAGAAGAAGACGAAGAAGAAGAAGATAATTAGCTTCCATTTCCAATTTCATTACAATTAAAATCAACAAAGATACTTTTGATATTTGAACTCACATTTTGATAAATGTATATTATGCCGTATTTAATAATAAATAAAAATATGTGTAAAATATATACTCTTACTATCATTTTAACTTAAAATAAAACTAAAATATATAATCCAGAATTAATAATATTTTATACTTAAATAGTTAAATATGAATAATTATATATAAATAATCAAGTTACTTACTTTAATTAAATATAAATAATTAATAGTTAGTACATAAATAATAGGCATTGTTTAATAATTATAATTTCCAAGTAAATAATTGACTTTATAACGTACTGATAACCATAACTCACGCTTGACCTTGCATTAGGCCGTATATGACTGTACGATGTGCACTTCGCGCTCTACCTTCAAAACGGTTGGTCGTATGAAAAAAAAGTTTAAACAAAAGTTGTAGGGAATTTTATAGCCTACAACTTTTATAATAAATGCAAATCTCATTCAACCGATAGGAAGCCAGATATTCGCGAAAAACCGATTTTTGTGACCTTTGACCTTGAATATCTTAAGACGCGGACACGATAACGATTGTGACTTTTGAGACTACATTTAGAATGACAAAACAAAGGTTCATACCAATTTGCAGCTTATTATCTTTCATTCCGAGGTTGACCCCTTTTTTTACCTAATATGACTGGGCTACTTTCCCTTTCAATAGGTATATTCCCAATGTTCCCATTTTTATTTACCCGTTTTTATTTTCCCAAAGTGTCCGGTTGCCGGCAATAGGCTTGCCCTCTATTATGTGAGTAGGACTCAATTACAGTTAGCAAAATATGGATGATTAATACACCTCTGACTACCACTTAAAATTAATTATACTCAACTTTTAACAAACTTACACGTTACACTTAACATAACAACGTTAGAAAGCCAAATGAACAGGACAGAGTTCTTTCAATTTTTCAACTATGAGCAGAAATTCTAGGTATTATATCATATTAGCAGATAATGTTATCAGATTACAACAAATTATTAAAAACACTTGTTTATCTACGATATCAATGTCATTATACATCTTTTCCACGATATTTTTTGACGATTACAGACGATAATGTCGGTTAGCCGGCCCATACGTGCCGAAGCAAGGCTCTCCCACGACAATGTTTCAAAATAAAAGAAATTTGCGTAACAAGTAAACACACACAACATAATATGTGTTTGCTTATTTTCAATAATAATAAATTGAGACACCTCACACACGGCCTTCTGATCCCAAATTAGGCAGAGCCTGTACTATGGTAACCAGACTGCTGATAAACATACTTATATACCACTAAATACATACATATTATAGATAAATTATACTCAGAATGAACAAATGATCGCGTAGACTGTTTATTACATTTGAAGACCCATGGCACAGCGGTAGAGTATTCGACTGCAATGTTAGAGGTCACAGATTCAATTCCCATTCAGTGCAACTATTTGTTTGCATTGTTCTGAGTGTTGCCGTGTATAACAAAAACGGTACCTTAGTATATTTGTCCGTGCCCCAGAACCCGTAGTACAAATTATGCTTAGTTTGGTCTAGAAAGTGGTCCTGGCGCTGGTCCGGATGTCTTAATAAAAAATGTTCCCATCATCATCCTCCGCGCCTTATCCCAACTAAGTTGGGGTCGACTTTCAATCTAATTACGATACGGCCGGCCGAACTTCGATATTTTACGTGAAGCGGCTGCCATTAGACCTCCACAACCCAAGTATTAGGCGATTTTGAAGTTCTGTAGTTAGACCAGGTTGACGGACTTTTTAAGGCTCCGACTACTCGTAACGAATGCAACAGATGTTCGTATGGCAACCGGGATCGCGACGTTTCCACACGCAGAAAAAGGGGTAAAAAAGCGCTGGGTCCCAGAATATGTATTTATTGAGACTTGTAGATATCTTTATAGAGTATCTCTGGTCTGGTTTATTATCAAAACTAGCAGTGCCACGAGGTTTCAGCCGCGTAAGTCGCGATCCCGTGGGAATATCGGGGTAAAAAGTAGCCCATGCGTTAATCCAGGTCTCCAGCTATCTACATACCAAGTTTCATGGCCATCGGTTCAGTGGTTTTTTCGTGAAAGAGTAACAAACATCCATCTATCCATCCATCCAAACTTTCACATTTATAATATTAGTAGGATATAGTGGGATAACGAAGTTATAGACATAATTACAAAATTTATCGAACGATTAAACTATTCACCATTCCTTCATCGGACTACTAGACGCAGACAGAGGTCCTTTCGTTGCCGAAATACCGAAAAGTTAAACTAAACGCTTTGACGGCTCCTTTTTGGTTCGAGTCGCCTATGGAATGAGCTGCCTGCGTCTATTTTTCCAGACAATTATAATCCTGGAACCTTCAAGAGTAGAATGAATAGGTTTCCCTTTGATAGGCGTGTACCATCTTCAGTTTCATCGTCACTTTCCATCAGAGAGATAGACAAACGCAGTAGGCGTTTTACTGAATAAAAAAATTACAACAAACTAAAACTGCCACAATTGAATATCAACGTATCATACTTACCTGGCTACTCACTGACTTTTACGGTAGTTTTACCAACCTGTGCGGTACAGCGCCAGTCTCGCTTATTTTTAGTTAAAACAGTAGGTTAATGCACTTCATTTCAAGGCCCATTGTTGTTTTATTAAGGCTATGTTGCGACTTGAACTAAGTTTTTTGTTACCAAGTGTTGCGATAGTATGAAAATAATGTAGATGGAGGATCCTCTAACTCAATCATTGTACAGGACAGTTCTTTGAAACCATTTTATATGCTTACAATATGGGTAGACTATGTCTTTCTATATTGTGAGCATTACAACATAGCAGTACATGGTTTAGAGAGATGCGAGACATACACATATGATTACTTTTATTGATATTTGATTGATTACACTTACCCCAACTATTGTGTTTTTCAGTCCTTGATAGCCTATGTCATTTTTTGTCGCTTTATTGATAAATCGGTTGAGTAGGCGTGAAAACATTACAAACAAACAAACTCGCATTTATAATATTAGTTAAGACACCATACCACACCATTCGTATGCAAACAGCGTCGATAGGCTCCAATGAGACCGATATCGATAGACTGCCGCGCCAACAAGTATTGATCGAGTCCGATATGCGCTGGGTCTCGCGAAAAGCCCATGTACACTACAAATGCAGTATTAAATTTTACTAATAACAACACTACCCTGACAATATTCCGTATTGTTACCCGTTTTACTTTTATGGCAACTAGAGTTCTGATATGGGCTGTTAAACTGTCGCCACCGTCAGCCTATTTCTACGTCAAATCTCTGACGCTTATGTATATGACACTACAATTCAATCACTTACTATAAAATAATACCGTATCGTTAGAAAATAACCGTAGTGGTTAGTGACTATTTAGAAATATATAAGTATGTTTATCAGCAGTCTGGTTACCATAGTCCAGGCTCTGCCCAGTTTGGGATCAGACGGCCGTGTGTGGGATGTGTGGAGTTATTATTATTATTATAACGATATAGAAATACAATAGTGATGTTTGCTAAGTAGTTATCTAGCAAGTAGGTCCTCAAATTGAAGGTAAAATTTCTTTTCCCGCCTTTAATTCTTGCGCTAGATTCTGACGTGTTCAGTTATTGCTAAAAGTCAATAAAAATTTCATAACACGAACACGACTTTTAAGGAGAGCTATAAAATGTATGGATGTACAAGGACAGAATATTTGAATGGTATTAATAGGGTAAATTACTGTCAAGTCAAAGTAAATTTTTAGTAAACGTCGATACGGTAGATTCGGTACGATTTTTGTATGAAATGTTTAGACATGATGTTTCGTGATACTCCTGTCAAATTATTCACTTTCATTAATTTGATAATTATTATATATTTATTCCGACCAATTAGCACGGTACTCCCATTTCGATAAATATGGTTCATAATTTACTCCATTGCACATAATCAAAGACCTTAGAGTAGACTAGTAGAATATACAGATACTATAACATTATTACGTTTTCATTAAACTTTGCCTTAAATTTGAAATTGTTTAAACAATAATTTCAAGTTATCACTTTTCAACATTTAAATTATTCATATCTACTTCGAGATATTTAACTACAGTCACAAAACACATATTTACACTACGTCCACAACCTTCATTTACATTTTTACAGTGAGTAAGGTTTTTCAAACATGTGGCCGTTAAGTGGTTAAAGTAATTGCAGTAATGTGTGAAAATGGACGAATTTGTATGACTCAGTGGTTCATTCACATAGTTTAACTTAGGAATCATGAATTGCTAGTATTTTCGTTCGAGCATAGCGTTAACTAATAGGTAATGACACATTATTCAAATTTATCGTAAATTCAGCATCTCAAATCGCAGGATTAGATCTACTACTTCAACCCGAAGTGGCTAAGTCTGAAGCACTAAGGCACTGTTATTGAGAGTTTATTAGAGGAAAAAATAGTCAGACTTGATAAAATCTTACTAGGTCAAAACCAACCTAAGTTGCGGCGATAAACAATGACAATGTAAAAAACAAAAATACAACAACAACACAACGTATCTTCGCACGTTTAATCGTCGATTGCACAACATTTAGGAATCGTGAATCGACACCTTCGCCTTAACATAATGATGTCATGTATTCGCGGGTCCGCGCGCGTTTGCTCGCCAGTCTGTGACTGCATAGCATCGCAATGAGAACTGTATACAAACACAAAACTCATTGCATTACTTTAACATTGTGCAAGTGTTATATTTACGTGCCCACTTAGATATATTTATTTATTATTTAATTTGTACCACTCTAAGTACGAGTAAGTAGGTATACAAAATTCCGCGAAAAAGGAAGGTAAGTTAAGTGCCGGTTTTAGTTGAACTGTTATTGTTTGGTTAAGGTCAAGGTCAAATTTAATGTTCCAATATTTGTATTGTGTCGTTTTCACTTTTGAAGACGTAGTTGGAGTGGATATTTACCGGCGTCAATGTAATAACCTCTAAGAGTTTTCGGTTTCAGTTACCCGTCTTGTATTATTTATTTAGTATCTATTTGGTTTTTCTTTTATTATTTATCAAAGTACACCATATTAATTTTTATTTTAAAATAGTTTAAAAAAACTTTAAAATATCTTTACTATAACTCCGCAATTATTGCTTAGAACTGCTTGATCTTCACAAGCGTTTAAATGATTTAACATTTTTTTTTTCAGAACAGCTTTAAATTATAGATCAAACATAACATGATAAGCTATACTAATATAACAATGACTTTCAAGGTCAAGGTGACGCGATATTGAAGCCCCATTATGATGTTTATTATTTAACAACCCCGTTGAGTTTCCAATTTAAATATTTTAACTGATACCTAGAAAAAAATACTGAGTGTATTTTCCGCGATCACGACACATTTTTTATTGAAGTTGTTAAGTGCTTTTTTATTAAAAGCAATTTTGTATTCCATTGTACAGCCACTAAGAAAATCTTTTTAATATTTCTTCAGCACGCTGTACACTCTTCAAATCAATCGGATATATAAATTTCTTAAAATGTACCTAGGAGAATACTTATGAACTGATTTTTTTTATCCTGGATTGACGTACAGTCAGACTACATTAATGTATTTCTTGTGTTCATAGAACAATTTCAGCTAGTGGATAAGGATAAGGCGTCATATTAGCGATCAAATGGTTGTGGATTCGTACCCCACCCAGTACTACGTGAATTCACTCCTTAAACAACCATTTAGCTTAGCTGTAGAAGTTAAGAAGAATACTAGTAATGTCTAACCAAAGTTACTAGTATTCTTTATTTATTGGAGGAACGGGAACTCATAAAGGGAGGATCCTCCGACCAGGCTAGATGATCATGTCTGGAGGACCGCGGTCCAAACGGCTAGCGGTCTTGGCTAGATGATCTTGAAGGATATTTTTTGGTGTGTGTGGAAGAATAACTTCACTTTTTTATTCTACAGATGTTTGTTAATGTAAAGCACATTGAACGTATCTCTTACGTACATAAGCCTAAAATCATGTCATGACAATTCGTCCCCATAATTGGTGAGGTCATCTGAGTCATATTAACGGACGCGACGTTCTGCTTGTAGGCTTAATTTATGTTTTTTTTTTCACATGGGAACTTACGTCACTTATTTTAAATTCAAGGAAAGATGTCGGTTCGATGGCAGCTTTAGACAAGGTTGGTGTAGTGAGGATGTTATTTATTGATCGCGAAATTATTTAAACGTTACAGCTACGCTTTAGGACGGATCGAATACTATTTTAAAAATCAGGTCGTAAATATCATACATAATCATATCTGAACTGTAATAGTGTTTTAAAAGGCAGTCCCAGTTTGGACCTCCCAAGGGTTTCAACTAAGACCAGGCAAGTTCATACAGCCATTAAGTATTATAGCAACACAAAAGGGATAATTGAAAGTTATCCTGAGTGTGTATATATGATTATGTGATAAAAATTGTGAAGAATCATCAAATATTTTAGATTAAGAAACATATTTACTTATACAGGTGACAAATAAACACATGCCTGTTGGTATAGTGTTGTTATAGTGCCTATGGAAATTTGGAGTTAATAGAAATCCGAGCGTAGGAAAACCCAATACTGTAATGACGAGAGAATTTAGTTTCTATAAAATCGCCGTGCTCGCGTTTTGTGTAGTAAGTGTCTCTGGTACATAGCATCATCCACATAGCAAATCATAAAATTGATGAAGAGCATACGATTGATAGGCAGCAGAAACAATATTTAATGAAAGATAAGAACCGGCGTTTATATCCACGCAATTAGAACGACTGTAATCCATCATGGCATTCTTTCAGAATCTTAAAAATAATCACTACATATTATAAAACGAAGTCCCCCGCCGCGTCTGTCTGTCTGTCTGTCTATTCGCGATAAACTGAAAAACTACTGAACGGATTTTCATGCGGTTGACACTAATAAACACAGTGATTCATGAAGTAGGTTTAGGTATATAATTTGTACCCGTACGAAGCCGGGGTGGGTTGCTAGTTCCGGGATAAAATACACAAGACAAACTTCTTAAAACAGACGGGATTAACGATAAATGTGATGTACCTATATATTATAAGTATTATAACATATGATACAAGAGTCAACAAAAGAAATCCCTCTCAATTGTGTCGTCAGACGACAAGTAACTAACAGGACGTACTCATATTTAACGAGCCACTTTCACACACTGATCGTCAAGAGCTCATAAAACTTCACCAGCTTCTATTATACATTATATGGATGTACACTATTCAACAAGTGAACACTTCACTTTCTGAATATTAATGTTGTATTCGGTTTCATATCTTTTGTAATCTAATCAATATAATCCATGTATTGTTTATACGAAGTTGTGGTTACCAAAGTCTCATTGAATTGGATGAGAATTTTCTCAAGTCTATAAATAGCACACAATGCCTTCGTGGTGTCAAGGCCAACCGCTCTTGGTATAGTTATGGGATAGTTACTTTGATTCGCTTCTGAACTCACAGATTCGTTTTTCATTCAAACCACTGAAGCGTTACATTGATTCATTTCTATTATATGAGATAAATTGCGTGACATACATTTCCATTTCAATCAATTAAAGTGCATTATGGCTATTATTAAATGTAAAAACTCTTACTTTTAAAATCAGTATAGGACTCCAAAGACGTCTATTAGAATAGCAGTCTTCCATTCTCCAGTTTCCTGTCAGTTTGACCATAGATTATTAAGTAGTTACTACGTACGTGGTTTGACTAGCAGGTTGGGCTATCTAGACGAACAAATTCAATTCTAAGCCTCTCACAGAGGATTTCGAAGGACAGTCGAGGTTCTATTGCTGGATATGTGTCTCCTCCATTTGTGAGAAATGAACCAAAGTCATATAAATGTTGTATAAGAATCCCAATACGTTTTTAACGTGAGTTAGTTCTTGGGCTAAACTAAACCAGATTTAATTATCGTGTTGATAAATTCCTAGTTACGTGAATCAATTGGTTCTAATTTAAACCACACATTGTTTAGAATACACTCAGTTGAGTGAATTTGTATACCCCGTCGGTGGCAAACAAGCATACGTCCCGGCTGATGGTAAGCGGTTACCGTAGCCTATGGACGCTTGCAATTCCAGAGGACTCAGGAAAACCTCATCCTACAGCCGGAGCGTTCGCGGGAGGAAATTCCTGTGGAATCGTACCATGCACAATTATTTAGGTTCCAATTTTATATTTTTAAGTAAGTGGTAAAGTTGTCTATACCTAACTACCTTACATTACCTTTTGAAACGTGGGTTACACATTATTAGTATTTGTAAACCCCTCCAGCTAAGCTCAATACTTGTGTCAGGAGTGGGTTCACGTCCGCCTTAGCCATTACGCTGCTGCCCTTCGAAGCCGCTTCTTACAACCAAAATAACAGTACGATAGTAGTATCTTCTTCTTATATACAAATGCGTGAAGATAATTTAAGTTTATGTATAGAAGTATAGAAAACTAAAATGTTTAAACAATATGTTTTAGAAATTTAAAATTTACATGAAAACGGCTACAACAGCTAAACGCGTCCAGTATCAATATAGACCTGTCATGATATGTGTATAGAATGACAGTTCAAGTTATACTGGCCAATAAAATAAACCAAAAATGAATTATGGTTGAAGTTCGACCACCAGGCAATCTCTAGTTAAATAACTAACCTCGATCTCAAGTGTTTCTTACCACGTAATAAGGCATCTCAAATTCTAGCACAGATTTGTTGTGCTAAGTCCCATACTTTCAAAAGTCTTGTATACAGTCCGAAAGTGTTAAAACATGGCGTCTCTGATATCTTGTGATTAAGTAGATTTAAGATAATAATTTATTTCACCGCGTTCCAATGTTAAAGGCAAGTCATATAAGCGTTGCGACCTGTGTATTGTAAACGTCGTTATCAAGCTCCTAATCAGTCATCAGTAAGCTGATAACATTGCACACACTTGACTTGCCTCTTAAATGCGGTTCCTTGCTTGGCAATTAAGATTCTTCATGCGAATATTTTCTATTTCATTGTATGGAGACGGTTACTATGGAGGTACAGAAGGTACAGTAGTAGAGGCATGGGTATAATAAAGGGGATTTTAGACAAATAACTTTTTTAAGTGAACCTCTGGTTTATTGTATCATTTTATAATGATATCCCTATGACGTTGGAAGTAGTTCTGTAGCATAATTTTACACATTTATTTACTCAATCACTTTACATTTATAAAGAATTAAAAACGCAAAGAACTTTAATCGTCGCGCAATTTAATATCTTATATCACGTGACAAAGTAACTCATTTAGAGACTTGATCACGACGTATATAAATAAAAAAAAAAACTATTATGAAGGTTTTTTTACCTTCAAGTTTTATTATAAGTTTCTATTACGACAATGCCCTTATTTCACTACCAAAAATTACATTTCTATGGATTACAGTCGGCATTTCTAAGGAAATGCCGACTGTAATCCATAGAAATGTAAGCGGCGGTAGCGTAATGGCTAAGGCGTCGGACTTGCGATCAAGTGGTTGCGTGTTCGAACCCCACCGAGTGCACTACCGTCGTGAACCCACTCCTAACACAAGCGTTAAGCCTAGCTGGAGGGGTTAACAAGAATACTAGTAATGTGTGACCCACGTTACTAGTAATCTTTAAAAAAATAAAATGTAAGAATTTCCGAAATAGAGATTTGTAGAACGTCTACTTCATCGTCATCTTCCTGACCTTTTCCCAATTTTCATTAGGGTCTCCGCGATGTGTAACATTGCAAAAAGATTTTGGCTGGTTTCTTTTATGGCTGGCCGCCTGCCTGACGCCAACCCTCCTTGGAAATGTAGTAATTTAAGGGAAAGAAGGAAGAAGGTGTATTTGTATAAGGAAAAATAGGTAGGGAAAGGAACCTAGGGTAAGGGATACCGCAAGTCTCGGATGGGGAACGAGACTGAGACTGCAGTAGCTCGCAGAGGCCGGGGTCGCATACCCGAATGTCCTGTATTTCCTGTGAACTTCTAGGCCGCGTCTACTTCTCTATAAATAATAAAAGGTGGAATGAATACATTAGGTATTAAAGAAAATACCTATTAATGTAGATCATTCACAAGGCCTACTCACTCAGTTCTAGGTTAAGTTGGTCAAGTTCAAGATTAATCATTGAGTAGAATTGATTACGCACACCTAAAGTCGATTGGTTTCTGACAAATTACTTTAACAATGATTAATTACAAGACAAGTCTTAAAGAAAGGCGTGGCAATATTTTAGGGTCGTAAGACTCGTAAGTAGTCCCCGCGATCCCATGAATGACGTAAAGTGCTAACAAATTGTAGGGAAATACGAGTTTTTTAAAAGAAAACCTTAGTAGTAATTCAGGGCAATGGAGACAACGGGAACAATTTTAAATAATTTTATTCAAATCCTGCTGTCCCCATTTATGGGGACACGGGTGATGGGGACAACGGGCATACACCATTTTGAAACTGACAAATTGAACTTGAAAAGTACTTGCACAGTAGGTAGAAATCTTCTAGTAGACATATATTATGTATGTATATCATTTTGGAAACCTCTTCAAGATAGCTACCCAGAACTAGACTTTTAGTTTTCACTTGGATCTTGTATTTTTACAGCTACCTACGTAAGTAACTGTCTGCCTTAGACAGTTAGTTTGTTTGTCAACTAGTAAAAATCTGCTCATCATCAGTATTATTCAGGTTTATAAAATTACCGTCGTTATGTGCAAAATGTAATTTACTTTTTATCGAATGATTTATCAATATCGTTTTTATGATATCAAATACTTCTTTTAGTTTATATAAAGGGCATTATTATAGAGTTAATGTTATACATTGTTCGCGTATAGCCTCCTTCGTTGTTTTTTAAACATGTAGACGGTAATATCCGGTGGCTATTCCACCAACATACAATGAGACCTTTATTGTCATCGGTCAGTTAATCATAGGAATGGGTCAAACTGCTAACTAGTATAAATTTACTAAGAAATACTTTGTTCTTTATAATTAGTACCTAATGTGTTGAATAGGTACTAAGTAACGAAGCTTCGTTACTTAGTACCTATTACCAATTTTAGGTAGATCGATTTCGAAGAAATTCTACCTATTAGTTTTGTACCAGTTGTCGAGTTTTCCAAAAATTTCTTCACAGGAGATCTAGTTATTATCACTAGACCCCAAAACAACCGCCAGATAAAAGTTTATACATATATATTCGTGCTGGTAAAATTGAGGTACATAAAAGTTTATACATATATATATATGTATAAACTTTTATGTACCTGATATATATATATATGTATATATAAGTTCGTGAATGGGGGATATTGCCCCAAAAGGGGGGAGGGGGGCAGATTTAAAAAAAAAATAAAAAAAACACGAAATCTACCTCTGCGGGCCTGTTGCGGGCCCGGTTTTTTTTAATACCACAATGTTAAAATGATTTGATTTAAGATTTACTTTTCAACTATGGGAAGGGAGCGGATTTAGTAATTTGCGTGTAAATGTTCGTATTGCGATCATGGATAGGCTGTTCCGCAGTAGTTTCGCTAGTTTTCTATTTCGCATCATCATATCTGGCTAATATTACATAGTAGCTTGTTGTAGACTGGCCTTGTTGGTCTAGTGGTTAGTGACCCTGCTAAGCCAGAGGGCGTGGGTTCGATTCCAACCCAGGACAAATAATTGTGTGATGAGCACGATTATTTGTTCTGTGTCTGGGTATAATTTATCTTTAAAGTGTATGTATTTAGAAATATATTAGTATGTTTATCAGCAGTCTGGTTACCCAATGGTAACCAGACTGCTGATAAACATATCATATAAACATAGCCTGTACTATTACAGGCTCTGCCTAGTTTGGGATCAGACGGCCATGTGTGATATGTGTGGAGTTATTATTATTATTCACGGAAAGTGAGAATCTTCCATATTTCGGAATCTGATGTTAACACCTAAAATATCCAGATACTTTAAGTGTAGGCTCTCTGCTGCAGGCTAATAAATATGAATATCTTAACTGAGTTATCAACCAGCCAACTAATTAGGTACTTATTGCCGAACTTAATTTCCCCACCGCTCGTAATTTACCGTATGTTCAAATATACTCTGACATTTGAATTCCTTAAATCTTCAGAACCAGCAGCCGCTCCTGGACGTGGTCCGGGAGCGAGCACGCGAGCTGTGCTCCGGCGCTGACGCCGCCAGCGGTGAACGCGTCGAGCAGAGAACCAGAGAGCTCGCAGACAGGTGGCACGTCGCCTGCGAAGGTGAGTCACACTACCCCTTTTCTGAGGGTTTTCATCTTACTCCTAAATATATATATAGTAATATTTTCTTATCAAGACTACAAGCCATGTCAAAATTGTCAATTTTTTTTTTAAGGATATGTGATAAATTTAATGCCTATAAGTTGTCGCGTACATCGTACCAGGTGTACTGGGAGCTCAGAGATCACCAAGGGCCTCCAGCTGGTAGGCTTCTGTTTACAGAGTACTGTGTGGTTTAAGTGTGTTGGATATCAATACGACTGGTTTAACCCCATTAAATTGTTCCCTTAGACTTTGTGTAAATATAGAGCTGACCAATTCAAGCACCAAAACCTTCAATAGTCAATGAAATTTTACTCTATTTTGCAATAGGTCTCGCCAAACGAGCTGCAACAGCAGACCAGCAACTGCATCGCTGGAACCAACTCCTAGACGTGCAGAGAAGCCTTGGGGGTGCCATCACTGCTGCGTCAGATAGGCTGAGACAACTCGACGCGAGTCCAAGCACCAGGCGACGGGCTGTTGACACCAGACATGCTCTACAGGTCAGAATCCGAGATATATTAACTGAACGATGTTTTAGAGAAGAATATTATTAAATTCCCCACAGACATAGACTCGGCATGTGTTTCGCAAACACTTGAGGAGTCGATAAATAGTAGTCGTAGAGGAATTCATTGCTATAGACATCAATCTGATCAGTGAGGGACTTTGGCATATTGGACAAGCCTTGGATAACTCCAAGGACAAGCTTATACGACACAGGAAACAGTTGTCAGTAGCTCTGAAACTTATCCACAGGATTTTCCAAAAGTAGTTAAAGAGCTCGGCATTTATTATTTTTCTTATGACCCATATTTATTATGATAGACCTGAAACCAATTATGTCTTTTGATCTACCCAGGAGCTACAAAGTGAAGTATCAAGTCTCGAGGAGACCAGAGACGAACTACTCGAACACGCTGATTTCATAGTCAACCTTCTGAAGCCACACTCCAAAGACGCTGCAAAAGACACTGAGAGGAATGTCAAGGAACTTGTAGAAGCTTACGAGAAGTAAGTTGTGTGTTTGTGTGTGTATGTGTGTTCTATATTACAGATTGTAGAGGCAGGAGTGGTGCTGTGTTGGTAGTTCGAAGCAGGTAAGGTTATATTTGTGTAAAGTTTATTTCCCAATTTTGTTTTGGTGATCATTTGTTAAACGTAAAAAAATAAACGCCATTAAATAACGTTGTAGCTATTATACACTACGTACTACTAAGAAGCCATAGAGGAGAGTTATTTGTTTGAACGGCATTTACTTAACTAGGAAACGGCCGAACAGGGCTTGATGATTTGTACATAGAGTTGTTTTGATATCGCGTATCCATCAAACTATATATATCCCACTAATATTATAAATGTGAAAGTTTGGATGGATGGATGTTTGTTACTCTTTCATACAAAAACCACTGAACCGATTGCGATGAAACTTGGTATGTAGATAGCTGGAGACCTAGATTAACGCATGGGCTACTTTTATCCCGATATTCCCACGGGATCGGGACTTACGCGGATGAAACCGCTAGGCGCTGCTAGTAATATATAAATATTTTGCGACATAAACGTATTGTAAATGTATTTTTCTTCCAAATGAGTGGGATATCAAAAATGTTGTTTTTATATTATAAAATAATCAGACTTTTATTATCAGGCTTGTTCTCAATGTGCTTAATTCACATATTTTTGTAATCAATGAGCCATTTAAATTTGGTAAATAAACTTTAACTCAGTTTTAATGTTTCTTGTGTGACATTGCATTACGACATTGAAGGTAAGTAATTTTTTTTTATTATTTAATTATCTGATTTAATAGGTTTCCAATTTTTTTGTGCCAAAGACAACATTGAATGCATTAGTACGTTTACTTATATGTGTAAAAATAATAGACAAACTGTGATCGGTAAAGCTTCGCTGGATGTATAATACTAACACGTCGTAAAACAATAAATTCAAATTCAAAATCATTTATTCAATTAAGACACTAAGTGACATTTATGAACGTTAAATTGAAGCTAGAGTTAAAATCATAGATCGGCGCAAACAGACGCCACAGCTTGTACTGGATTGTCGAGGTAAATTAGGTGAAAACATCAAAATTTACTGCCTGCTTGTGTCGATCTATAACTTCCAGTTTCCAAAATGCGTAGAGCCTTATGATAAGAGTACTGGCAAAGAAACTCATGGCCACTCTTTTTAAAAGTCAGATCTTCAGGTACAGTAGTGTTAGTGTTACACGAAAGGTAAACAGGATGCAAGCTGATGCCACCTGAATTTCAATTTACTGAAATGCTCCAAAAGCTAACGTACTAAAAAATAAAAATCACTCAGTGATACCGTTGAAGGTTTGAACCTATTAAACATAGAAATCATTCAAGGTGCACATCTACCTTCATTCAGTTACAAAATCTACTGTTAAAAATAATTCGTGACTGGATTAAGAGGCTAGAGTTGCAGTTGATCGAACCAAAATAATAGTATAGACTAAAGCATCGCTGACTAGGCCGACCAGTCACCCCAAGCAGCACCCGTTCACGAGTATGACGCATGGACCAGCCATCATCTCCTTCGCCATATCAGAGGGAAAGAAATGACCCGCCCAATGACGAATAATAATATATCTACGTCGGTATAAAACCTTTTCAAACATCCACCATCACTTTAATTGCCAAATTACTTGACAGATTTAAATAAATAACAAACTACAAATAATGCTGATTATTTACTAATAATAATATTACATAAAAAAATTGTAAATAGAATGCCGGTTTAGATGAAAAAAAAAATTCAAATTGAAATACAAAAATCTGTCATATATTAAATTACTTTAAATGTAATTTAAGTGGATCAAAATGAAATAATAAGTACTCATTCGTGCTTTGATATGTGTAATTAATAAATGAATATGAAGGACTGACCAATAATTACAAGTGTACCAGATGCATATTAAGTAGTCTAATTATGTCATCGTTATTCCTGACTATACTTAGACATTATGTGGAATGTATTTTTAGTTAATCATTTACAATAACATTGCTGTTGATAACAGAGTTTTTATTAAAGCTAGTTTTTTTGTCATACGTGTATTTCATCAAACGCAATACCACCCATTTTTCATTGATCTGTGGCAAACCTAGTCACCACCAAAATAAAACATTATGCTACAAGTTTTGATTGACTGCATTATTCGATAATATATTTTCCAGTCAGGCTGTACCTACGATTCAACAGCAATCGGCTCCTGGATAAAAAAAAGAACACCACGCGAGATTTTAAAAGTGATACATGATACATAAAGTTAAATGCTTTTGTTAGAAGCGGTTTTTCGCCTGTATGTCTGTGATGTAATGTAGATACTAGATGTAGTTTGAACGGGTAATCTCTTGTAGACTCCTTCTCTTGGTAAATAGAAACTATAAACTCGTAAATAGAATTCTATTTACATCATTTTTGACCACTTGTCCATGGTACATGCGAAAACGTAGGTTTACCCCAACAAAAGTACTCTTGATACAAACATATTAGATTGTATCATGAACGACAAGGGTCATTACTCTTTGTGGTGCGTAGGAGTTTATTTTCTCATTTATATGTCATCTAGACTTCTAGAGGACGGCTGCACTGAGTTTGCTACGTGCCGGCAAATCCAAATTGCAACGTATATTGTTCTTTATTTAAAATTTTAATTATTTATTCTAGGAACGTACACATATATTATTATCGTGACGTTGGCTTCGAAAATAGTTCTAGAATAAAAGTTCAACTTTGTTCTTTGAATGTGAATCTTATGTAATTTATTATAAAGTACAAAATGATTATTTTAAATATAGAGTATAAGTCAAACTTTTCAAGACTTAGGGTTTTTTACTGACTTCAAGGTCAGATTTTGTATATTATGTAACGCCGTAGGAATATTTTCACCGTTTGTAAACATTTTTTTCTGTGTTCGATCGATAAACACAAATTCGACACTTGTAAAATTCACACTCTCGGACTAGGTTCTAATCAATTACATAAGCAAATTACTTTATTTTAAGTATACTGTATTCATGCAAACTAGTAGCAAAAAAAACAACATGAACATTTTAATAAAGAGGTCCTTGTCGTATGAAAAGTAGTTTTTAATACGACGACCTTGTCGTATTAAAAACTACTATAACGATGATACGATGACAAAATTACGAGAATTTCCACTTACAACATATCACCGCTAATAAGTTTCGATATATCTTTTACGTAGGTGTAAAATCCAAATAAGTTAATAATTACAGAGTCATTAACCCCATAATTGTGAAAGACGAAACGCTACGAACCTACAAACCAATTATTGTAAAATTGGCAACCTTGCAATAACAATTACAATTAGAGATCTTGTAACAGAAACAATTTCTCATTATTTCTAATAGGACAAATTACCTATAATGACTGGGGATCCAATTATCGTTTCTAGATAGATACAGGACGTCAGGACACACTATTTATTCGAACATACAAAAGTAAAAACTGGTTTTTGAAAGGTTTCGGAACGAAAAGATATTTTACTTAAAGTCGGAATTAAAAGTAAAACAATTAATCGTCACACATTTATTCTGAACGGTTCTGTTTGCAAATATCTATGTTATTTTATCAAAAAGAAAAGAACCTTGACACAAATATCATAATTTAATTTACTGTTTAATTTATTTTATTTAACATTTTTCAATAATGCACATCGTTGTTCCTTATTCTAATAACTATTTTATTTTAAACTTGCAAATCATGCAACAGAAATTATCATGAATGACTCTTTTACTCTGCACAAGCCATAGAGAAACATAAAAAAAATATATTGTATTAAGTTCCGTGACTGAAAAATACAGTCTAATTTACATAAATTATGAAATACATCTCTGGAGTTATACAATGTATTACTTACTCAATTTTTATTAAAAAATATTTTTTTACTAATAAATAAAGGACTGTAGACGCACATTTTATGTTAGATACTTATTTCTGATATAAAGTTAGCAAAAAATAGTAACGATAAATATATTTATGCTTAAAACTAGTGACACCAATTGTTAGTTGACTGATATGACGTGCCATTATTTCGATATGTAAGACATTTTTTATCTTTATTGTACACCAACAACATATTCCTTATAATAAATACACAAAGTGGATATGTACAATAGGCGGCCTTATCGCTAAGAGCGATTTCTTACAGTCAACCTTTGGATGGACAAAATCGATAATAGACAAAAGAATAACGGGTAGTTTTGGTGTAAGATAGAAGTAAAGAGAAAAAGGCATTTAGTTGAGAGGAATTATAACATGTTATAAAACTAGGTACTTTATAGTCATACTTCCCTTAGATCTTCATCATATTCTGATAGTTGTATAACTGCTGTGATGTTATTTTCGATCGATCGGATCGTTGTATAAATTCTAAAAACTAGACGGTCGATCTTATTCGCTTGATCACTTTGTTTTCGTCTGAACTCAATAACAGATCCTTACACTATATTAAGGTTCATTTAGGTTTCCTTTGTCCAGTAATTGGCCGTAACAGCTCTGTAGTGAAGACAAGTTTTTCTTAACTGATTTCACCGTTACTCTCAATGTAAAATGTACACTTTTGAAACTCCCGTTGTGACAATTAATGTTTTTGCCGTGATAAATTTTATACGCTGGAGGTTTTGTGTAAGATAAGGAGGTAACGGTTAGGTTATTTTAGCCTTTTTAATACTTACCTACCTTATTATGTAGTATTTATGTTAACGTATACATGGAAGGAATGGTTTAAGTGTAGACCTCTCCAACTAAGCTAAATAATACTGACATTGTTTCACCCGGAGGTTTGAACAAGGAAAACAGAGGTGCGAATAAATACATAGCCCGGCTAATTGTAAAAAGCAAAAAAGATGCTTTATGCTTATTAATGTATTGTCTATTCACGGTCTGACTGAAACGGAAAAGAGGTACTGGACTATTAAGGCAGTGCAAAGGAGGAGAAATTTGTTAAAATATTAATAACTTGAGACACCTCGCACACGCCATCTGATCCCAAACTACGCAAAGCGTGCACTATGGTAACCTGCTAAAAAACATACTTATATATTTCTAAATACAAACATATTATAGATATATTTATTACACCCAGAGACAACCAAACAGGGACAACTCTTCTTCTTTCTTTCTTTAACCACTAGACCAACAGGCCAGTCGCTATGTCCTTAACCAATGTTGTTTCTCTATTTAAAATAATCTTTGAAATATTTAAAATTTTACTACATCTGTTAAATTTGTTGGCTCTGTGTGGTAATATTGCCGACCCCAATATTCTTACATAAAAAAAAATATATTGGTAAGTAGGCCATTTAGCCGATGAACTTTGCCAAAAAAAAAAAGGAAGAAAATCTCTTGGCATACCAACCAGTAGTTGACAGCTTCGCTTGCGACTTGAAACAACAAAAATATATTCCTTCAAAACATCATCAATTATATCTCATATGACTATAACTCAAGGTTCATATTTGTATGTATGAATTACATCATCGACACGTTTACTTTTATTTTTTAATTTCTCGGCGTCCAACATTCTCGTCCGTTCATTTGATATTTACAGTTTTGCTGTTTTCCGTTGACATTTTGATGGATAACTTTAAGATGTTTTAGTAAATTAGATGTGTATTTATTGACTGAAACTTTGAAACTTCTAAAAAAAGATTCTCCTGAAACTTATTTTATTATTATATTTGTCGGTAAAACCCACAGGAATTTATCAATGGGCTGAGCTGTATTTTTGAATGATTTCGGTATATTTGAATGGTAAAGAAATTAGTTTAGGCACCTTACGAACCGATAATAGAGAGAACTTCATTTCGTAGGTACCTACCTAGTGTATTTTATACCGATCTCTTTAATCTCAAACAACAATGTTGATGTTGATGTATAATTATACATTTATTTTTACATCCCTTTTTTATTATTTGATACATTTAAAGGCCATACTTTTCCCAAACAAAACTTCCTTCCAAATATTTTCAACAATAGTCCTTGCTGAAATTTATACTAGGTATATATAATCACAGAAGAAATCGTTTTACGGTTCTTTTTTAAAAGAACTTATTTATATTTAACCAACATTAAAATTCCTCACAAAAATATCACTGAGCATGTGACTGGCAGAGTGGAACACAAACTCACTCTTGCATTTCAAACAAGCCAAAATAAACTTTATTTCTAGACCAAATAATGCCTCATACAATATTGTGTCAAATTCAGCGAACCGTTGTTGCCAAAATCCTTTTTCCTGACTCAAAGATTGTTTCAAAGCAAATTGAACTGTTCATTGTTTGTAATAAGAGAGAAATTTGTAGAAATCAAGTGTATTGAATTAATGGTGTTCATACGACGTCTGTATATGGGATATCCAAGGGCGAGTGGTACATGTGTTGGCAGTTTTTAATTGGCAAAATGAACAAACCGGTGTAACGTTACATTTTAAAGTATGAAATGTTAATAACTTTTGCGCGTTGCTTGCGTTACTGTCGATTTTGTCAGTCAGATCAATATCACTTGAGAACAGTACTTTTTTCTGAATAAAAACTAAAAAGTACATAGCCTTCCTTTTCGGTACCCCCCTGCTACTATGCAATGATGGTCTGTTGAGTAATTAAGGCTTGAAAATGTAACAAACAAATCACATTCGTAAGGTGTAATGTTTAGTTATGATGTTCGCTCAACGTTTCTTTATGTCAATGTTAGGTTTACGAACAATGTTACAATTCGATTACAATCGACTGCACGGATGGCGCAATGGTTTAAGTGGTCACCTCGCCACTACGCCGCGCCGAGTGTTGTGGGTTCAAATCCCACACGGGACAAAAATTTGTATGATCCACAAATAGTTGTCCCGAGTCTGGGTGTCCTTTGTGTCCGTTGTTTGAATGTCTGTGAAGCCCCCCGCGACACAGAAATATTCCTAATGCGGGAGTTGTCTTTTCTGATAAAAGAAAAAAAAAAAAAAAGAATTAGGTATCTACTTATCAATATCGTCAACTATCGCTAAGACACAGTAGCGGTAGCATAGGTACGTCACAGAACGTAGGATTAATCTCTCTATAAAAGGTTGTGTACATAAAATGGACCTATTTAAGCAAAAATTATCCAATCCACAACCTGAAAATTTTGAGTTTTTGTGACCTATATACTCCGAATAATGTATATGTTAACATATCAGAGACCTTGTGGATTAGATCAGTTTTGCTTAAATCGGTCCAAATATACTAGACAATACAGATCTTTACGAAATTTAAATGGGACCATATTCGGAATAAACCCCTTTCGAACAAAATAATATTGCAAATCCATCTATATATGACGGAGTTTTGCCCGAACATCCATAAAAAAAAAGTATATAAGTATAAACATCCAATTTGAAAACTTCTTTGAAAACCGTTTTGAACTCGATTAAAATTATTTGTTACTTTAGATTACTAAATAATGTTTGTTAATAAACATGCATCGTGACCATAAGATAAGATAAGATATTTATTCGCTAATAATATAGTAGATACATTAGGTAATAACATCAAAAGGCAGCCCGACATAGTCGCCTATAATAAGCATGCGAAATTTTACTTAAAACTATGTTTACAACAAAAAAATCATTAATGGTGTAAATAAAGCACTTTTAAGTAGCCTAAACTTATTAAATTTTGATTTAATTTGTTGCAAAGCTAATTCCCTTATTACTTGAGGAATATGATTATAAAAGCTAATCCACGTGTTTTATACATAGCCTTATTCCTCAATCATTCGCCTTCCAAATATACTACCTCAAAAATGCGTGATACTAATCACAGTTCCAAAACATAATTCACTATTCTAGATTCCATACGTACTTCGTAAATAAATAAGTTTTACCTCGACTTAGATTCTTATAAACTTACAGTGAAAGTCAAGGCTACATTCTCAGCCGATGGTAATTACTCAATTTAGATATTGGATACATTTTTCTTTAATTATATTATTTACTTACACTAAATAGGCTGGCATCAGACTTTATCACAACAAAAGCTGAACCATAAACTTACTAATAAATCTGTATGTTCAACATCGCGACCCCAATTTCGTTATGCATATCGAACATAATCAAATCATATGTCAAACTATAGCTATTTCATATCAATGTCATAGTTTTATTGACATTGAGAAATGCAGTAATAGATTGATTATTCGACTCGACCGTAAATTAATCATTAATGGTAAATTTTAATAGTATTATAAATGTTTCTATGGACGTCTCTGGGCGTCGTAAAAATAAATCTGAGTTTAACTATGCGCTTGGTGATGAAATGTTATTCATAGAACCACATGCTCCCGGCATGATGTGGACACCAATAATAGAGCTCAAGCATTTGTACGAAAATAAAAAAAAATATTTGTAGCTACTAAATATAAGAAGAGAATCAAGAAAAATTCGGTCGTTTAGTTAAATTTTTTTCATAAAATAACGAATGATTTGTTAACATAAAAATGTTTATTTTGCTCTTAATAAAATCTATAGATATAGCAAAATAAATTTAAGAAAAACTTAAGAATGCCAGCAACTCAGATAGAAAGAAAAAACCGAATTGTCTTACTACAAAACGTTGCCTAACTTAGGATTAAACCATTAAAACCTGCGAAAAACTATAGTTTGCAACTAGTTTTTTTCGTTACATACCTTATATTATGTATAACAAGAAGATAAATATTTAGACAGCTAATATGTAGTTTTCACACTTATGTACCCACCTATATAATTTTTTTACACATTAGATTTATTTAAAAGAGCCAAAAACAAGAGCAAACATTTAAAACAAACCCTTCTGCTTTATTATGTCACTATAGATTGCGGATTGACAACGTTCTTCATATTGGAGAATAGCCTCATAACAGCGAAGAGCTTTATCAATAACTAGTAGTTCCCGCGAGGCTTCGCTCGCATGTACATATTTATATATTTTGCGCGGAACCCTAATTCTTTTTCCAAAATAAAAGTAGTAGCCTAAGTTACTTCTTATAACACTAGCGAGTGCCAGTGAAAGTCCCGTGGAAATCGGTCTACCCGTTCCAGAGATTAGCCAGAACAAACAGACAGAGAGCCAGACAAACAAACATTTATAAAACTGATTTTTAGGCATAGGCATCGTCTATAGAACTGTATGAGCTTAAAAAAAATATTTTGACATTACAAACAGACAATTCAATTTTATTTATTTGTATGGATAACAATAACTTCTGTAATTGGTATTTATTAACCAATTACGGCGACCCTTTATCAAAGGGCTGAAACGACATGTCGCGCCGGTGTCAGGCGCCACATGGGCGTCACATGTCTGGCACCTGTCGCACCCGAAGTTAGTCGGAAATCCCCGACTTTATAAATAGTCATCGATCTTTAATAAATAACACAAGGTAGGCCCCGTAGAGCCGATAACATTTTCTTCTAACTTTAATGCTTCATACCTTTTTTTATACTGTAACATGAACAATTTATACTCGTACTAGCAACCCGCCACGGCTTCTCACAGGAAGCAAAAACATCTTCAACAAACATCAACATATTTCAATCAATTTACACAAAATCTTAACAATTTATACACCCAAACCTTCCTCATGAATCACTCTGTCTATTAGTGAAACCGCATGAAAATCCGTTGAGTAGTTTTTCAATATATCGCGAACAGACAGACAGGGGGACTTTGTTTTATAATATGTAGTGATGTAGTGATCCTGACTTGGAAAACTCTACCTAATACAAGTAGACCTATACGGTATCAGTATCTATATTCATTATAGAAAAAGTAATACTCAATTAAGAACGGTTAGTAAGTTATTTGAAAAGTATTCAAACCTGTAGATGTAAGAATGCAGTGGTAGGTACGTGACTGAATGGTCGGTTAATTTCATTCTAGTTAGAACCATTTTTTTTTATTTCCCCCGTCCTGGACCGACAAAATCAAATTTTGCCTCCCCCCCCTGGGATGACAAAAACAAATTTTAGCTACTCCCCCCTCGGCTAAAAGCTGGGTAGCCCATGCCCACATGTACAATTTGTTGCAAAATTAGAAATAGTTGACCCAAAAATTCGTTACGTAATCAATGACACAGGATCTTAAAACGATTTCTCGTAAAAATAGTACACGATACACAATAGACTTTAAAATCTAAAGAACAGAGTACAATTTGCATATTACATCTGTCTTAGACCATGACATCACCTTGCTAATAAAACAGCCATCTTATTAAAATAACCCTAAGAACTAAGTGAGTGACGTCACCGCAATATCCGTGCAGCATCAGTCATGAAGTCGTTTTAGACATAGTAGGTAGGTGTCGTGAGAAACCTGTTCCAAGTATGCTATTAATATATCCTTGATTACTGTCCAGAACACATTAATTATATGCTTAATAGCTATATCCCGCGCGGCTTCGCTCGCGTGTACATATGTATATATTTTGCGCGGAACCCTAATTCTTTTTTCAAAATATAAGTAGCCTAAGTTACTTCATATAGCACCATCTATCTGCCAGTGAAAGACGTGCAGAAAACGATTCCGGAGATTATCCGGAACAAACAGATAGACAAATTTTTTATCCGCATTTCTTATTGCCTGAAAAGCCGTAGACGAATGTTAACCTTCTTAACTATATAGCATAATCAGGTATCAGCATTTCTACCTTTGACTTCGAAGATAAAACAGTACTTCTATAAAAAAGAGATAACAGTTCTGATCTGAGTGATTCCATTGAGTATTTATAAGAACAACTTTTTTAACAACATTGTATTGGAACCCAGCGAATTTAATCAGAAGCAAATCAGACGAACTTCAACTTCAGGTGCTTGATATCTGCTAAATACAACATAAACAAGCAAGGAAATAAGACAACATGTTAGCTCGTTGGCAAAAATATGATAACGATCTATTGACTAGACCGACTTAGACTGGCCTTTTTTTGTTTTTATGCGTGTGGAAACCCCCTCGGGCCGTCACCCCACCGGGGTTTTCGGTGGGGCGGTGTGTCGGAATCAAACCGACTAAAACCACACGGTGTGCTGTACTGCGCCTTAAGTAAGAGGGATCCGGGAACAGCTTTTATTAAGACATCCGGAACCCTCCTAGCGCCTGCCTGCAAGACCTAGACTGGGCTTTCGTCATTTACTTTCCATTTCCAAATTACGCAACCGTGTCAGAATGAACGCTAGGCTATTAGGTTGTTGTCAATACTTTAAGGTAACTAGAACCTTTGTATCTAACAACAGCCACATGACAACCCTATTATTTGCCTAAAGCAGCACTGGTAACCCTGTGATACAACACCGAATTAAGTGCATTTGTGCTACGTCTATCAAAGTAGCTAAACAAGAAAACAATTTGGCCAGTAATTTACTTTTTTAATAACAGCCTTGAATCGCCATAAATAAACCAAGATCCGTAGAGCGTAGAGCCATAATATATGTTGTTGTTTTCGATCTTAGTTCAAGTTCCAACGAATACATCTGACTGCCAGCTATGAAGTCATGGTTTACAATGTTTTTGCTGAAGTTTTGTGTTTGTTTAACAACTTTTTGCTATTTTAGCTTGTGAATAGTGGTTTCACGGTTGTATGCATTGTAAATACGTGACAAGGTTGATGTTAAAACTTGATGTATAGCAAATATTAGGATTTATTGGAATCGCTAATATCTAGTATACTTAAAAGTCTAATGAGTATATACTCTTACTATTTTAGTTTAACTAAACTATACACTACGTCGAGTTTTCTCTTCGCCATTACCGCAATGCCTTAAAACGAAAGTGTTCGATTAGTGCGTCCAACCTGTATCATACGGCGCCGAGACGTGGACACTAACGGTGGGGCTAGTCCACAAATTGAAAGTCACGCAGCGGGCTATGGAGCGAGCTATGCTTGGAGTCTCTTTGAAGGATAAATTTCGTAATGAGATCATCCGACTAAGAACCAAAGTTACAGACATAGCTCGCAGGATAAGCATGCTGAAGTGGCAATGGGCTGGCCACGTATGCCGAAAGATCGATGGCCGTTGGAGCAGACGGGACCTAGAGTGGATACCGCGAATCGGCAAACGGAAAGTAGGACGCCCCCCAGTCAGATGGACCGACGACCTGAAGAAGGTAGCAGGGATGGAATGGATGCGGAAGGCGGAGGACCGGGTCTATAGTCTACGGAGCAGTGGACTATGATAGGCTGATTGATTGATTGATTGATTTAAACTATACACAAATAACTTGAGACGTGTGTGAGGTACACGGCCTCCTGATCCCAAACTAGGCAGAGAGAAAATCTGAAAAATGCTATATTTTTCTTTTGTCTTAACTACTGAGCCGATCATGATGATATTTTGCAGATACGTTGCCAGGGTTCCAAAAAGATATAGGGTAACGTTCATCTAGAATCTAAAAAAAAGAATAGTTCCCCAAGGGATGGGAAAAACAACTTTTACACGGGCAAAGACGCGGGCGAAAACTATTTAGTTATAAATATTAAATTAGCATCAAATTTGTCCTTCAAGGTATAAGACTTCAACTAATGCAATTACGAATATCTTGTCGATGATTAGGACAAATGGAATGAAGCATTACATATACGCATTCTTAGTTTTGTTATTAGTCAAATTTTTAACTGTCACTTTCATATTGTTACTGGTGGTTACTTAAACATGTTAGAAAATGGCATATACACTTTTGTAGCTTGTTGCGGAAGAATGCAACGGCGATTCTCGCTCCCCTGATCATGGGCAAGGAGTTAAACACCGGGATAGTTTTTAGTCGGCAAGAGTCCGAGAGACATGGGCAAAATGGGCATAAAGTTTAAGAACGAAACGGTTAGAATTAGCTAGTATCTTACTAGTCTTACTAATATAAAGGCGAAAGTTTGTGAGGCTGCATGGATGATTGTTTGTTACTCTTTCACGCAAAAGTGACTGAACGGATCTTGATGAAATTTGGCAAAGAAATAGATTATAGTCCGAAATAGCACATAGGCTACTTTTTCGGAAAATGTACGATAGATATCACCAAAATTTGAACGGCGAACAAAGTCGGGGGCAACAGCTAGTCATCAATACAAAACAAATACTTACTTAAATAAAATAAAAGTGTCTGTTTGAAATATCAAAATAATAAGTGTTATTAATTTTTGTCTGTTGGTCTGTCTGTCTGTGTGTTTGTTCCGGCTAATCTCCGGAACCGGTGGACCGATTTCCACGGGACTTTCACTGGCAGATAGCTGGTATTATAAGAAGTAACTTAGGTTACTATTATTTCGGAAAAAGAATTAGGGTTCCGCGCAAAATATATAAATATGTACACGCGAGCAAAGCCGCACGGAAACTGCTAGTATACAATAAGTATTTGGTCCATGGCTTAATATCACATTTTTATGACAAAAAAGTCCATGTAATCCAAGGTTGTTTCCAGCCATGGCGATATATTTTATATGGCAATATATTAAACCGATGTAATTTCCCCGGACGTTATCAAAGCCACACACCAGTGCACATTCAAGGCGTATAACCGTTCCCTTCGTACTTTCTGCTTGGGTGACCAGCCGCGTGCCAAACACATTATCCATCTGCCAACATTCAGTTTGGCAACATTGCAATGTTGCTATCATGGGGTTCGTCGAACTCTTATCAACAGCATCACATTATATATTTTAACGTGTATCTGTCGTTTCCTCAAAACTTATTTTAAGAGCAGTGCGCTCTTGATGGTACTGGGTCACTATCGTTCTACTTTGGTCCACTAGAGTTGAAAATTAGGTAATGTTGTTTATTTTTATTTAGCTAGCAATGTGGCGAACACTTATGCTATATAAAAACTACTAAAAGTATCAATTGGGTATCTAATCAATAGGCATCTGCCTATGCTCAAAATAAAATACCTCGCCAAGTCGGACAATAAAATACCTTAAAATAGTGTGAAAATTGACGTCCAATTTAAAGTAATAATCTCAAATTAACATTAAAAGCGGATGATTTGACAACACGAAGGCGTGACGTCATGCCTAGGTATTTGTATATGGTTTTGATGAAAAAAATTGATTGGACAGTCATCTGTATGAGGTGTCTCAAGTTAGTCTTATTATTATTATTATCTACCCTATTACTTACTTAAGGACCAAATATTTTAAATTATCGTCTACCTACAACAATCACAATCAAACCTAAGGAGAATTTTTACATCAGAATATAAAAATTCCGATTGAGGGGTTTTGTTTGATATCATTCAGTCAAAAAAGTTAGTACCTATATATTCTCAGCTTTTCACTACGACTTGTTTTGTTTAACCAAGTCTGTACCTAGCTCTATGTGAGTGGTAAGCCTTTTATGACTTTCTTTAGTTGGAATGTGTTGTGCAGGAATATTCAATCAATAGACTTAAAATACTCATGACAAAATACTCATTGAGCAAAGATCTAAGTAATTACGGAATTGTAGGTTTGTGCACCTGTAAGAACTATGAGTATTGAGTAGAATATTGAGTATTGAACAAAAAAGGATTCTAGCTGCCTGAATACCACTTCTTGTGGAATTCCATATAAATTTTGATAATAATTGCCAAGAGTAAAAAAAATTAAAGAAGTTAAGTAATTACATTGTCAAGTTACATTGAATTTTTGGAGGTATTTTTGCAAAACTTAAATTGAAGCAGGTACCTATTAGATTAAAAAAATGTGTGTTCTTAGTGTTGATATAAAAGTATTTTTTTAAATTAAAAGCATGCTTACCTACTCTGTATATGTATTTATATAAACAATGTAGTCACAATGTCGTGTGTACTTCCTGTTCGGGAATAGCGGTGACATAAGTACGTAGATCTATTGGTGTAACAAGGTTATACTTACAATCGGATGTAACGTCATCAGATTATACATATATCGCACTGCTATTACGAGACTGTATCAACTCAAAATGGGGTAAATTTGAGATAATTCATTTTTCATACATATATATCAATTCCCTACGCGCCAATAAATATAAAATAATAATAATAAATTGTAATAAGCCAAATTTTTCAACAAAACAACTAAAAATAGTTCATATTTTTTTTAAATTTGTTAAGACAATAGAGTATTGAGTCAAGAATTGAAAATAACTTGATAACCTGCAATCTCTTAAATAATTCATTAATACAGAAATAACTGAATTTTATGAATAATCTATATACAATGTTCACTTTTTATAATCTTTAACAAGAAGCGAGTAATCAGTTTTCTGTCGTTTCTGAAAAAGGCTTCATTTTGAGTTGAGACACTCTTGTAATAGCAGTGCGATATGCTTACAGTATATAATCATCTCATACTTATAATTTCCAATAAGCCAAAGTACATACCTATAGTCTAGCCTATTAATATCAAGCATTTAATATTTCCTTTGCTATAGCTTTGTTTATTCACATGATCAATAAATGCAAAGCAAGCATATGTTAGTACCTATTTGTCGTCTGAATGTACACATATATACTTTGTAATATATGTATTTATTTATATAAAATCTTGGGTAACTTACGTCAAATGACTTTCTAATATCTTTTTATTTTTCCTTTTTGACTTATTTTTTTTTTTCTAAAATTCTTGTTTAGTCAAATTCGCATCAGTTGGTTAAGTCGATGTATCAACTAATGAAAGCAGTGTTTACAATAATACTTATGCAACGGGTAATATAGCCACAATGATTCTTCCTCAGCTCTAGAGGTAACTTCATTTAGAAAATTCACGTGACGCATTTACGCACTAGAATAGGATCAATCATCAGGGAACAAGACCTGCGTCTGGAAAGTCCTACATTTTCCCCTCTCATTTGCCAATATAAAACGTAATTCCGTAAATATAAAGTTCAGTTTACTGTGAAACAGAAGCCAGACAACGACAGGGCATGGGGGAGCTGTGTAATCGTTATTCAAACTGGCAGACTACTATTTCCGAGCTTAGTGCGCATGCGAGCGATCGTAGCGCTTAATAGGTCACGGCCTCACAGTCTGCACTGGAAGCCGGCTTCAGAGATATACTTAGAACGCAACGCCATTTTAGTAACAAGAAAAATACATTCGCTTACGCATAATAACGTTAAAGCAACGATATGAAAGTGTACCTCCATACAAGTGCAGGTTGTGAAACGAGCGTCGAAGACAATCGCACCGTCCCCTTCCGCGAACCAGAAACGCTAAGACCGGTCCGAAAATAAGTGAAGGACGGAATTGTATCAGTATTGAAGTGAATTCTGTGGTATAAGGAGACTGGGACGTGCCTACATAGTCGTGCGGTAGCCTCATGTGTTTATCGGAATTATGTGATAAAAAATGACGCGTGCGTACGTGTACCGGCTTCTTGACTCACTCGCCGTGCTGTGTTGCCCTGCATAGATAAAGCCATCCTACGGGATATTTTTTTACAATTGTGTACGTATTACCATAGTACTAAAGTAACATCTTCGTGTATTACTGCATTGTAATAAAATGCCGCACCTCACCCAATCAGACCGCATGCGGTCTTCGAATATCGTTCTTCGTTTTTTTTCTTGCAATAAGCAATTTCCAATCGGTTTCGTATTGCTACTTTTCTCATTTAACACAAGTAAACTCGGCTCGAAATATTCGCAACATACTTTAGTTAATGTGTAGAAGCCGCCGGCTGAAGGTCGCGCGGATAACGTCACCCCAGCATAAGGTAAACGCGTGTGCGTGATAAACGTAAACACTGGCCGGCGAATGCACCGAAAAAACCTGAACACTATGATGTCATCGTGAAAACATTAGAGCGTGGAATTTAAAATTAGATGCGTCCAGCGAATCTATCGAGAACGGTTCATTGAGCGACGGGAGAGCGACGTGAGCGGAGCGCCGCGAGCGAACGAGCACGAACGACGAGGTAGGCACGCGCCGCCCGCCTGTCCTCCCGCGCGCTCTTGTGCTGTAGCACACAGGCGCCGCAGCCACGACCTTGCACCGTCACGAGCGTAGCGTCTCGCCGCGCCAGATTATTTTCGTCGCATTTTGGCACCAACACCTCACCCGCGATAGCTAGAACCACAATCTAATACCATTTTGTACGAATTGTACGCTTTAATACATATTACTTCTATTTTTCAGATTGCGACAAACTCTAGCGGCGCGGCTCGCGGAGATCGACGACATCGTGTCTGAATTCGATCGCGTGTCGGAAAGGATTGACGAGTTCCGACAGCAGATAGAAGTGTTAACAGCGAAGGTTAGGACTTTCTACGTCTTCGGCGAGGACGAGGCCCATAGCGTACGCGATCTGACCAAGGAAGTTTCTGATTTAGTGGAGCATACGAAGAATTTCACGGAAGAGAGTCGGAAGCGTTACGGAGGATCAGCGCCGGCGGACGTCGCTCAGGAGCTGTCCTCCTTAGAATTATCATCTGAGGCCCTGGCAGCAGCTATGGAAGAAAAGGAAAGGGAATGGAAGCGCGCCCGCACTGCACGCTCGGAGTACGCAACTGATGTAGAAGACGTACAAGCATGGGTACGAGCCGCGGAACTAACTGCACGGGATAGGACATTGCCCCCTGAGCCGTACAAGGAAAGGCTCGTGGCCACCAGATCGGAAGTGCCCAACATAGCGGACCGTGTGGAGCGTTTGACTCGTAATGCTCGATCAATAGTCGAGGGTAGTCGCGATGCTGGCGAAAGGCAGTTGGTACAGTCGACCGTATCGGCTCTATCCGAACAGTTTGCGGCGGTGTGCAGTGAACTAGAAACTCGCCAGGCGGCCGTAGAGGACGCCTGCGATGCTGTTGCCAGATTTCTGACTTTACTGGAGAAAGTCCTACTGTGGGTGGAGACCCAACGTGCATTCCTTGCGCGGCCACTCCCATTGGCCGACTTGCAGGAGGCACAACAGAAACAGACTGAATATGGGGTTGGTTTCTTTCATACATACATACCTTTAAAAGTAATTTAATTAAATCTAAATTCTTATGTTCCTCAATCATTTCAGAACGCGCTCAAAAGTTGCAAACAACAAGCAAAGAACCTAGCAGATATGGCTAAGGAAATAGAAGCAATAGAACGCGTGACCAGCCCTGGAGATCTGCCCTCACGGTTAGAGGCAGCAGAGAACGCAACAGTCGATGTCGAAAAACGATTGGCGAAGACAGTCAGTAGCTCAACAGGAAGTCATAGAGTTCTGAAATAATTCGTGTTTACTAATCTTTTAACGTTTATTGCAGAACGGTCTACTACAGGAACTCGCCGAGGAGTGGGAGCGATGCGAGAGAAAGTTAAAGGATGTTGGGCACTGGCTCGAGGCGACCTCGAGAACGCTGGAAGCGCCGCAGAACACAAAGAAACCGCTCAGGGACCGACTGGCGCTCAGAGAGAAATTGATCAACGACATTTCCACTCAAAAGACAAAGATCTCATACGCGGTGGAGAAGCTCAACGTGAGTCGAGAGATATCGAAGATCCATTCGTGCTTTTTCGTGTTTTCGCTATTTCCTGTTTAATATGTAGCTGTTTAGGTAATGGTGGGCTACGGTCGGTCGCATTGTAAGTGGACGTTCTCCGCAGGTGCACTTCGGGCCGGACGGCGTGGCGGCGCAGTCCCGCGGGCCCGAGGGCGTGGAAGCGAGCGCGCGCGCGCTGGTGTCAGCGCTGGATGCGCTGGCGGCGCAGACAGGTGCGCAGGCCGCGGCGCTTGCGGCCGCGCTGGCGCAGGTCGAGGCGTACTGCGCCGACGTGGCGCGGCTGCGCGCGCAGCTGCTGCAGGCCGAGCAGCAGTTGCGCCACGCCGCGCAGCCCAACTACAGCCCACGCGACCCTGAGCGGGCGCAGCGCCAGCAGCAGGTAAGCTCCGTCCCGCACCGACCCCCGACACTAGGTGGCTAGCGAGTATTCTAGTTTTGTTTAGGAGGCTCTCAGTTGGGCGACTCACCCGGGGCTAGGTGGTGGGCACCGCTTCATCACACCTCACAGGCCCTCTGGGTCCCGACAGTCGATCATTTATTTATATATTGTTTTTTTTTTGTCACCTCTCCTCCTCATCCTACTAACACGTCGAACTGATATCCTCCGTTAGGAGTATCGAGAGCGCGTAAAGTCGCTCCAGAGCAAGATTCAGGCGCGTAACGAGAGAGTTAAACTGCTAGTGCAGCGCGGCAGCCCGGATGCAGAGCCGCTGCGCGACGCGTAGTTCGCAATCGTCTCGCTCTTAGTTTTAAGTCGATTCCTCGTCATCTCCCTGTATTTTTTTAAGCATATGAACGTAAAATATACGAGTCGCATCGCAGCCACTGTCGTTTCCTTTCGCTCAGTCCGTTCGCCAAGAAACACCCTTGTAAATCATGTGTTTGTCCGTACTTGCGTATCAGGAGCTCGGCCGGCGAATCGAAGAACTGACCGGGGCGATCTACGCGCTGGACCCGTACTTCGTGATGTCGTCGGACGAGGCAGCTACTCTATCGATGCTCGTGACGAGCGCGCGCCACGCGCAGTCCGCTCGCCGCGCGCGCTCGCCCGAGCGTCGCTCACTCAGCACACTCAGCGCGGCCAGCACGCTTGCCCCCCAGCCTTCCGCCCGCGCTCGTTCCCCCTGGGCGCCGGGCGGAACCACCTACGCCGAGATAGTCAAGGGCGCGGGGTCGCGCTCTAGCTCCCGGGGAGAACCACGGGCTCCCTCATCCCCACCTTACGATGACCAAACTCAAACTGATATGACCCCAGTGCTCGAACCGTGTGTGATTAGTGAGAAGGTTGTCGATGACCCTAGTGACACCCGTGTTTGCGAAATTGATACATTGAATTATGATAATAGTGTCAGTGAGTCCTACACTCGTGATGTGAACTTATACTATGATGATAATGTAGAACGTTTGGACCCTGAGCCAGTCCAGGAGCTATATACGACTCCCCCAATTGAGTACCAAGAGCTACCTTTGGAGGCACCAGCACCTATTTATGAGGAACAATTCGAAACTGTGGTTCATCGTTTACCAGAGCAACCAATGCAAGAGTTACAACCTACCGATAAAGAAAGATCTTTAAGTCCGTTTAAAGAGCGCCAACATGAATTATCCTATGCTGAAATTTTGGCACTCGGACTTCGGAAACAGCCACGAACTCACAGTGTGACGTCCTTACCGAAACCACAAGTAGCACAAGTGGAATTAGTTAAAGAAATAGTAGTAGAATGTGTTGAGAGATCTCCAACAATTCATCAGCATGAGTTGAAAAGTGAGCGATACAAGTCTGAGAGGCCAGAGAGATTGGAAAGGTCGGAAAGGGTTGACAGGCTTGAGAGGCCTGATCGCCCACCTCCTAGAAGTCGATCAAGGGAAATGCCTAGGCAAAGGCGCGCTCCAGAGAAACGACCTACTAAGGCACATGACGTACAAGCTATGAAAAAGAAAAAGACCATAAAAAAGGCTATTGAAGTTCAAGATTTTGATGAACCTGAAGTGCAAGTAGAACTTAATCCAATTAGACCTACACCAGAGCCTTTGCAACTTACAGACCCTGTGAAAGAGGTCAAAGAAGTCATAAAAAAGCTTAAACACAGTGCCACTGTTGTTGAGACTGTCACTGAAATGATTACAGAGGATTCACATGTTGAGAAAACCGGTGGAGAAATTGAGCTTAAAAAATCCAAAAAGAAAAAACCTAAAAAATCCAAAACATCTGATGACGAAATACAAAAAGCTCTTAAACAGATCGAGGATTTCGAAAAACATAAGAAAAAAAGAGCCAAAGAAGCAGGTGAGAATAGTCAAGAAAAGACAATGGATACAATAGGTACTCAAATAAAACATGAGACACTCATCGAGCCCGATTTTATTGAAATAAAACCAAACACAACTACTTCAAATGAAGAACATGTACAACTTAAGACTAAAAAAAAGAAAAGTAATAAGGATTCACAAGAAAAAACAAGTAACATCGAAGCAGAAGCGATAACTGCTGAATCTATAGGGTCATTTGAAATGACAACAAAAGAGAAACCTAAAAAAAAGAAGAGTCACAAGCAATCTCAATTAGAAAATCTTGACAAAATAGATAATTTGCTTAACATTATAACAGTAGAAACATCAGTGATTCAGAACCAACCTTTTCACCCTAAAGATTCTACAGATTATGATGTTGATAATAAATCTTTGCGAGAGACTCACGACAATAAACAATTGATTGTTGAACTTCTTTATCAACCAGAAGTAAAAGAGCGTAAGCAAGAAGTTATAGAACCTCATATGCCAGAACATATTTTTACAGAAAGTAATACTAAAACATATTCTGACTTAAATCTAAACATTGAAGCAAACTCACAGAAAGTTCAAAAAACTATTGATACGACTACGGCAAATATTATTTCAGGAAAAGAAATTGATGATTGTATTCAAACAACTGTAGGAACTGTAATTCAAAACCCTGATTTGAAATTATCACCAGAAGTATCTGAAGAAACTTTTAAAGGTAGTCAAGGTGAAGAATTGGAAATCGTGAATAGTAATAAACAGTTTATAAAGGAGGTAAAACCAGTACCTACCGGAAGAGCTAGAAACTTTGAAACACACGAATATACACAATTAGATGAAACTACGTTATCTAAAAAAGAATGCAAAAATAAAAGGAAAGGACAAAAAGAAACACAAACTCTAATTAATATTTCTACACAATTAATTACAAAAGAGTCTGATGAGATACAACAAGAAAATGTAACCCAAGATCAAATACTAGAAAATGCACCTGAGTGCTTTGAAGCTAAAGAGGCAGAAGGAACTATAGAAGAAAATGTCAAAATTATTGAGCCAGTTATCGAAGGATTTCCAAATGTAGTAGAACAGGTTGAAGCACATAAATCTGCTAAGAGAAAGAAACATAAGAAGAGCAAGCTTATGGTTGATGATAAAGAGCGTGTTGTCGAAAAAACACAAAGTAAAGAAGAAGAGTCCTTGCCTATTATCGAAGTAGCTAAAAAAATTGATCAAGACATCGAAAGTTGTAAAATACAAGAAGATTCAAAGCGATCTAAGAAAAAATCTAAGCCTAAGCTTAAACAAGAAGATAATGGAAAAAATAAAGTTGAAGAAATGATACCTGAACTACCAACTTTAGATGCAACTGTGGCTGAACCTATTTTAGAAGAAACTAAAATACATAAAAAGAAGAAAACTAAAAAACAAAAAATTGGTGATGACGATATCGATAAAGCATTGAAAGAGATTGAACGTTTCGAAGGTTCTAAAAAGAAACCCAAAGAAAAGACATCCAAGTCTAAAGTTAAGCAAGAACTGCCGAAATTATACACTGTTGAGACCAATATTACTACAGTAGCCGGAGATACAGAAATTGCTACTGAAATAACCTCTTCCATAAAAACTGATACAGATACTTTACTTGTAGATCAAGTCGACAATATGCAACCTATTGAACACATTGATTGGAACGATATGTTGGAAGAAGAGGAGGCTGTGATTGAGACAGCAATTGAGCCAATCAACCAACCTGAATCTGATTTAACTATGATTGGAACGGAGTATGTTGCTAACCAAGTGACTATATTACAAGAAGCTGGTAACATATTTACAGAAGAGAAGTCTGCTTTAACTGACAAAAAAATTGTTGCCCCTGTAGAAGAAAATACCTATTCAAATCATCCGGAAATAAATATCGAGGACGATAAAGTGATAACTGTGCCCACTGAAAGATATGCAGCACCAAATGTTACAAGTCCATCAAATGAGCAGAATAATAATGATAAATTCTTCTTCTCCGATACGTTGAAGGATAGTTCTTTTAATTCTGTTGAAGAAATAACACATTATGAACCAATTATCCATGACGTTGAGACCCGCACTGTATATTTAATAACACACGAAGAAAAAAAGCTCCCCCCTATCAGGACAGTTAAGATACGTAGTAAGAGTAACTCATTAGAAGAACCTCAAACTATTGGCGATAATCTTATTTTAAGCGAGGAATCGAAAAATAACAAAATCACTGATGAAGAGTCTTCCATTATTATTAGTGATCTTAGTTTAGATAGTAAGGTAATTACAGAAGAGGTGGTTACTCAAGAAAACATATTAGATTCTGAAAGTAAACTTACTGAATCTTTACCTGTTGTAAATAAAACTATTCTTGAATCTGAACAAACGTTTATCGAAATATCTAAGAATGCTGTCGGTATAAATGAAAAGATCGATGTCTTAATATCTACTGAAGCTGTGGCTGACGCTGTCACTACGCAGTCCGCCTTTAATTCTATCCTAGACGAACCTGACCAAAAAAATAAACAGTCTAATATTATCGATACTGAGCCTCAACACCAAGAACTTACAGGAAACTTGCCAAGAACGCAATTTACAGAAGAAAGTTTTTCAGATCATTTTGAGGGAGCCATTTTTGGATCCGTTCAAGATCGTAATCGACTGGCGACAGAAAAAAAACTTAAAGACAAAAATCCTAAACTTTCTTACCAAGATCTAGTTAACGAATATAAATCGTATGCGGTAGATCTGGATACGCATCAGTTAGACTACGAGTATACGCAGTTTCTTCAAAGTCAGCGGTGTTCTCAAGAAAAAGAGAGATGCACTACAGAAAAAGTTACATGTACAGATATTAATGAATCAGAAGGAAATGATGACGTTCTTGAAATTAATTATGAAGAAAAACAGAACGATGTGGGTGAATTAACTGTAAATACAACATTTTCTCTACTTATGGATGCTGACGCTAAAACCAAACAAGATGCCACTCAAAACGTATTTTTTGAAGGTGTTCTAACAAAGCCAACAAAATCTGATAGTGCCAAAGTTATTGATTGTACTATATCTGAGAGTGATGTGCTGAAACCTGTTGATGAACTCGATGCGACAATATCACTGAACGTAACCGAAACTGACGTAATTACTTCTGGGATCACTAAATATGTTCAGAGCACCGTAAAACTTGAGGAATTACCAGTAGAAGGCCAACATGATAATAACACAATAGATGTAACGACGCCTGTCAGAGAAATCAAAGATTCTAGTGCATCTTCAGTGGTGGAACAAGAACCTAGATTGAATTATAATGAAATTAGGGATGCTGAACTACTTCTGGGATCTCAGGCATGTAATAAACAAGTAACAAGTACTGATGATATCATTACTGCTCCGCCTATCACAAAATGTGGAGAAAACACGGATGGTGTTGGGAAACTTAGTATTGAATCAATAAACGTCCATCCTCTTGTTAAAGAAACTGTTTTGGAAGAGTTTAATCCCAACACGGATATAAATCAAGCGTGTCAATATAATGAAGAAGTATCGAGAATCAGTTACCACGAAATAAAGGACGCAGAAATTTTACTGGCTTTTCAAAGTCTTCAACGAATATCAAAATCGGAGGAAAAGGGTACAGATCAACCGGAAGTGCCATCACGAGAAAAATATACCGCTAAAATTAATTTAACACATCCTGTGCAAGAAATGAAACCCCATGAAACTAAAGAGGGTCTGTCTAAATCTGTAGATACAAAGACCGTTGCTACTGATAGTTACACGGAACAAAGTGACGTCTTAATTTCAGCTAAAAGTTCAGATAATTATATCGAAACTTTACGCATAGAAACACCTCGTCATAGCTATCAAGAAATGATTGATGCTGAAATTCAATATGGTTTGAAAGTTAATAGGCAAAAACTTCAGCCTAAGCTTATCAGTAACATCGCTAAAAACGAAAATGAAAGTGCTAATAAAAAAGAAGATTGGTCATCCGATGGGACAGCTGAACTTAAACAAAATACAAGTATTTTAAAGTTAGAGATGCAAGATCTCACTCTCACTTCTAAACAAATTAAACTCGCTCAAAAGTGCACAGACGCAGAAACCAAACGTCTATTATCTGACAAACAAGCAATTGATAAAACAAAATTCATTGATGATGTTCCAAAATTGTGTTATCAGGATATTTCTGATGCCGAATCCTTACAGGCAACGAATTTAAATAAATCAATTGAAAAGGGTGCAGAACAGTTTGATTCTAAAAAAGCTGAGGATAGCAGTGATAAACAACTTGTAAAACTCGAGACTACAAACGAACAAGACCGTAGCGGCCCTGAAGTCCATATCTCTGGTAAAGGATTAAAATCTTTAATTAAAGAGAATCTCCCAGATATTTTACCGCAAACTAAACCATTTAGAATACCTATATACGAAGTGCCAAGCTATAGTTACCACGAACTACGTGATGCTGAGGGTTTGCTTGCTTGTACTGAACGACGTCTGCAAGAGACTAAAGAGACATCAGTTGACCAGATTAATATTCCTGTAGCGGCAATTATAATTAAAACCTCTTTAAACAAATCAGATGAAGATGTCGAAAAACAAATAGACCTTATACACGGCGGACTAACAGAAACCGAAAATTTATCAAATTCCATATTTGAACCACTGCGCCATAACTATCACGAAATACAAGACGCTGAGATAGTACTAGCGTCTACAAAATCTAGACAAACCACACCAGAAGCTAATATTCCGGAAACAGACACACAAGAACGGGGAGAAGCCAACAAACTGCATGGCAATAGTAAGCAAGATGATTTAATTTGTGGCATTGAAGAACATGCTGCTGATCTAAATGATAAAAAGGGAAGCGGTGCTGAACCCATGGAAGAAGTAAAAACCATTGGAGATGATACTAAAAGACAGAAAGATCGATTAAAGAAAATTGCTTTGTCATTCGAAGTTGATGATCTTAGTAATACTCCCATATCTGTAGTTTATGGTAATACAGAAGACGCGACTCCAACTTCAGAATTTAAGTCACTCGTCTTTGACAAGCTAGATAAATTTGTTGAAACCAACATTAAAGTCGATAAAATACCTGAGAATATCCAACAAGAGAGTACTGAAGAAGATACTTTTGAAATTATTGACCATAGTGAATTAACTGATGCACTAATTAGTATTAGTCAGAATGCACATAAAGAAATTGATAATGTTCTGAAGTCAGAACCTGCAGAAAATGTCATAGAAATCATTCAAGATAGTTGCAGTGATACCATATCCCAGCCAGGACCTTTTACTCCTAAAACTGACGATGATCACAAAGTGGTGCAAGATCTCATCAAAGAAGCTCTTCAGGAACCTGAAATGCTGAGTATCGTGGAATGTAGACCAACACACGAAACATTTGAAATTGATGATATTAATGATACTTTGATACCTATGGTATTTGGTGATATTAAGGACATTGAACAATCTTTAAGAGATAAGGAACAGAAAATATTAAGACAAAGTGAAAGAATAGAAACTCCAGAATATCTCAGCTCTGAAAACATTAACGAAGGGGTTACATTTGACAAAACTCTTTCGTCTGTAGAAAAGGATGAGATTTTCAATGCTAACGAAGATTTTGAAATATCACAACAAAGCGAGAATATAGAAACAGAGTTAGGATTTGAGACAAATTTGGTCTCCGAACCCAAGCCCGATACTATCTCGACGGAATCGATAACAACTGAAACATTACAATCTGTATCAAACCCCTCACAATCAATTATTCCACCTGTTACTGATGCGCATACATTTACGGACGTTATTACACAGAATTCAGATTTAACTAATATTACGGATACGACACCCGCTAAATCGGAAACTTTTAGTCGTGTAGAGAAGTCTCCCATACATAGCTTGCATGACCTCCTTCCTGAAATCGACTCCATCCCTGAATTTAAACCCTCTTATCCAAATACTGTATTGTATTCAAAATTATCGGCTGATGCACCAGAATTCACACCTTCTTACATGTATCAGACTATTACTACAGTGTCTGAGTGTAGAACAGAGGTAGTTAAGGATGCACCTTTATCTTTACCCGTAGAAGAAGAAACTAATAATGCAACGTCTGAAACCAGCCTCAACATGTTGATATCAGAATTACCAGAGATGCAACAACAATCGTATTCATCTGTATTAGAAACTAAGAATGAACAGGTAGAAAAGACTACACCATCGGTTGAAAAAGATGCAGGCAAGTCTGATATTGCAACTGAAGAAGTACGCGTGGAACATATCGAGGTTAAATCTAAGAGAAATAAAAAGAAAAAGAAGAGGGATAAGGAAGATAGGAAAGAGATTTCAGTACCCAAAGTCTTTGAACTTGCACCACCTCCAACGACACAACCACCTAACACAACGATAGCTGGATCAGACCCCGTTAATGTATGGCTTAAAACTGCAGACGATGGGAAATCGTATGCTGAAGTAGTCGCTGAAGGTTCAGTACCCGAACAAGTAGAATTTATACAACTTACCGATACCTTAAAAGATAAAGACATTGTTAAATCAGTAACAGTAAGTGAAATATCTCAAGAAACTGAAAAAGTAATAGAGCGTCCTCAATCGCCTGTACTAGAGGAAGAAAATTATTCAAATCAGGAAAGTGACAATACTATGGGTACAATTGGGTCTTGGGCTAAAATTGTTGCCTCTAAGCGGCGTTCACCTGAGATAACTCAACACATGGAAGTTCCTCACGCAGAAATAGCTAATGCTCCAGTAAATATTCACCCCCCAATGATTCTAGTGGATGAGTCGGATAAAGACTCTCATAAACCTGATATCGAAATAGATGCAGAAGGCTTCATAAAAGTAGATAGAAGTCGAAGATCTAGGTCTAGATCTCGAGAAACCCAATCGCAATCAAACGTGACAGAAAATCGTGAAACTCGAGAGAAGTCTGAAAACAGATTTGATGCTTTGACAAGCATGCTTAAACCAGGTGAAGTTGAATCGACGCAGAGTCCATCAGAAGATGAAAAACCAACCAGAAAATCTGGCCGCAAGAGTCGCTCAACGAAATCTAAAGAAAAAGAGATGAAATCTAAAGTACAAGAAATAGTTCCTAGTACTTCTGATGAAGACAAACAACCACCTAAAAAAGATAAAAAGAAACGACCTTCTAAATCCAAAGACATAGTTGCTAAGCCTTTGGAAGAAAAGTTGGAATCTGTGACATTTATAGAACAACCTAATCAAATGGAAGAAGAAATTGAGGTGATTGCCACGCCACCTCAACACGTAACGAAAAAAAGGAGCAAAAAGAAGAAGAAAGATAAGAAGTCTGTGGAAATTATTGAGGCTGCAGAAACATCTTCAACAGTCGAAATTACCTCTTCTGAACAAGACACAATACCTGGTGCTGTAACACACAAAAAAGTTAACACACCTTTGTTAACACCTGAGTCTATTCCAACACCTGTTAAAGACAGAGTATTCTCGGAAGCTCAATATTGGAAAACCGATCCGAGTAGTTTAGATTTAGATGAAATTATATCTGTAGAAATACAACACGCACCAACATTTTCATCCACACAAGTAGAAACTATAAAAATAGAAATTAGAGAAGAAAACGTACCTACACAAGAAATGTTTGTAAGCGCACTTGATCCAAACCAAGATGCAAATAAAGTTCAATCTGCTACACAATTAATATCCCAGGAAATTCTCGCGATGAACAACAAAACACAAGAACTTGAAGCTAAAATTAAAGAAGATCAATCTCTTGAAAGTAAAATGGCAGATTTACAACGGGAGATTGAAGAGATGTTACTGCCTGAAAATGATTCTTCGGTAATGAGTGATGATTCGCCTAAAGACCTTACTGACACTCAAACTTCTGTTGAATTTCAGTATGACGAATTACTTGACAACATAAGCCCATCGTTAGCAACCCCTGAACCCGACGGTTTTGACCCTAAATCACTAGAAGAATCTTCAACCTGTTATACAGATAAATATCAAATACCGAAACATGACGAAGACTTAGATAATAAACATATAAGTATGAGCATGATTGACTCATTACTTGATGACACAGAACCTATATCTTTGACAGAAAGCCAATCTTTAGAACATACTGAAGATCTTTTAGTTACTCAGGAAGAAGATATTACACCCCGTGATTTTGAAACGAAGGAAACCCCAGCAACTATTTTCATCGAAATAGACAAAGTGAAATTTATAGAACCCAAAGAGAGAGTGGAACTCTCTTCGAAGGAATTAAATAAACGAGACCCCTCAATAATAGCTATTTGTATTGAAGGCAGTACAAAACTTAAACAAGAGCACCAAGAAAAAGAAATAATAGACATTGCAGCACACCAGCCAAGCAGTAATGTTAAAGACGAAGAAAAACAGACCGATATTGTTACCAATATACCTTTACAAGATATGTCAGTTCGATCTGATGAAGTAAAACTACCGCTTAATTCTGGTAATACCACCACAGACACAGTGGCATGTTTACTGCCTAAAAATGAAACAGTGAATACCGATCTTGCATCTAACATCCTACTATCTAACATTGACACCGATACTAACAATCTCACAAACCTAAAATCGGATACATTCTGGACGGACAAACACACATTTGATGACGCGGAAAAATTATTAATTGAATATAAGTCTATAGAAAAAACAATTATACCTAAAAGCGTAGATAAACCTCACGTTGTAGGAAGCATTAGCGTTGAGGAAAATATTAGTAATGACAATTCATTCTGGCCTGAAAAACATTTGTATCACGATGCTGAATGCCACTATTTCCTTACATTGGCTAGTAAAACCAAAACTCCACATACGGAAACTTCAGAAAATAACATCAAAGATGAACACGATAAGGACAGAGACCAGGGTGGTAGCTCTGGCCATGCTTCTGATGCAGAGGAGCCCAAAGAGGCACCTAGCTCACCTTATACCTCCAGCTACATATCCATGGATCTTCCTGGTGGTATATGCAGCTGGAGAGACAAGTCTTCTTACTTGAGTGCTGAAACACCCACAGTTGTCGATGATGTGAAAAACCTTGTACCTAGGGAGGATATACTAACACCCCTACCTATAGAACCAGCCCCACCCACATCCATACAGGACCTGAAGGCGGCGCCCCAGAGGACAACAAAGGTGACTGATCCACAGTCGTATTGTACGATTTTTAAATATATTCTTTATGTTTGGCATGATATAATTACTAAATTCTTAATTTCACATATTACGCAGCTCTGTATCGCAATGTGTTTAGCCACGCCACAGTTCGTCTTGTAGTGCCACATTTTGGCGTGCACTGTAATCACAGTCGTAGTGTAGTTAATGCATTTGATAATAACTTTTGTATTGTGTGAATTCTAGTCAACTCTAGTCTCATTAAAAATTTGTCTAGTCGTTGTCAGTGATCTGATATTTTTTTATTGTAATAAACTTGAATAATAATAACGTACATTGTTTTATTTATCTATTAAGATAGTTTTATTTTATGATTAGTTTCTACCCCTGTCAAAATCTGGCTACTACGAGACGATAGTCGCTTCAAACTAAATTTGTTATAAAGTCTGCAACTGGGCCTGTATAGTTGATGTGGTTGATGTAATTCAAAATAATCCCAACTTCACACTGCAGACTGTAATACACGAAATCTGCAATTCACTTAAAGCGAAAATTTTGTTAAGGTCAGTCGTATTTTTATCTATATTTTGAATTTGTGTAAAATTGTTTGCAAGTACCCTTGACAAATATTGTTTGTTAAAACATTATAGATAATGTATTTGTTATTTGAAATATATTATGTTAGTATATATTATGATAGCATCCATAACTCTAAAATTAATATCATATTGGATGTGATTTATCTTCATTCAAGTGTTTCGTGCCGAAATCCGCGTGCTTGTCAATGTTAATGGTACACGCTTCACCACGCTAGAATTGACAAAGCTAACTAAAATACAATGGTTCGGCAAAACTGATTATTTCAAGCTAGAGAAAGAGGAATTAAACTTGATATATCTGGATATATTGAGGATAGATCAGTTTGCGTAAAACAGTTTCAGTTTCCCTGTAACTCTGTTATGATACTTATTATCTACCAAAATTTAAATTTGGAATTTCAAATTAATGAACTTTTACTTGAATGGCACGAAACACTAGGACTTTGTACTGACCAGCTTTGTTGACTGATAGAATGATAACAACCCCTTGCAGCAGACCCGTTTGCATGTCATGCCAAGCATCGTAAATGTCATGAACTAATTTGGTTTTATTTTGTTGTTGTATTGTGTTCTTAACCAGCAGTCCATTGGAATGACCACGTGGATTGTTTCTCCTTAAAAATATGTAATCGAAATGGAATTAAAATGAAGACAAGTATTATATCCAACTAAATCTTTGAGACTTTTTTCAAAGACGCAATGTCAATTTCGAATTTGACTTACATGTATTTAAAAAGTATTTAATGTCTATTTATGGATAGTTTTCTTAATATCGGGCCAAGTTTACAGTAAGTGTAACGTTATTCTGGAGCTTGAAATACCTTCGGAATATACTGCGCCCGTTGCCTAAAATACCTACAATGCATACATCTACACATTATTATGAACACGTATAGAGTGTGTAATTGATGTCTTGGGTACAGTCCAAAACTATTGATACCAGAATTATTAGTCTTGATTTACTTTTCGTGTGAAATGGTAATACGAATGCATCTGTTAGTTTTAAGATTGTTTGATTGATACTTGTCTTTTCAGTTTTATAAAAATGGACCATATTTACTAAAAGTTTTGTGTCTACATCGTCAACACGTCATAAAAAGTCGAAAATATTACAAAACTGAAAATTTTATTCCATTTCGTGACTATACAAAAGTGTGTTTTGCTAATAAAAGCGTGTGTTCTCAGGATGAATTATCTAACGATATAGAAACTCTTCTAGAAGAAATTAAAGATGTACAAACTCGCCTGTCTGATCTGCCAGACGAAAGTCTCGAAGCCATGGAGGAAGGTCTCAGGGTAAGTCTTCATTGTATATATACCATTGACTATAAATAGGAGACATGAACTTCTAATAACGTGAATAGCTGAGATAAATATTGGCATTGGTAGAGTACTAATCAGAAGTGATTTTATATTCAAAATTGCCCAAATTCTACCGCCTTATAAACAAAACTAGAACTCTGTTTTACTTGATCGTTTTACTTTGAATAACACCATCTAATTACTAAACGGGGTAGGTCATTGAGAAAATACGGCTGCATCGATTCGTAAAAGGGAATATGTATTTATCATTACTAATTACACAATGAAAATAAACTTCGATTGCCGTCGTTTAAATATATGACGGCGTATAGATGATCTTGTCACAAAAAATCACTTGAACTGTAGAAAATAGACAGTTACTGACAGGATATAGGTACCAATATAAAGTTAACAAAATAGTGAAATCCTTTCATACCCTTACAATGACGAACGATGGCCTTGACCATGCGTTAGGTGATATTGTGATGTTTCACAAAATGATGTCACCTGTAACGTTACGGCATAGAGTTAATAATAATGTTAGTGTTTGGCTTCTCACAGGGCTAGTAAGTGAACGAACGCTGCACAGTCGATACGAATACGAAATTATTCGAATGAAAATAATTTTACGATTAAATCGATTCAAAAGTCGATTTTTTTTTGTGAAGTACTTTTGAGGTGTTGTGGTTTATGTTCGCAAGGTATTTTTTTATTTATTACCTTTTTGTTGGATACTTTTTCATTCATACTCGTAGTACCTACCTAATAACTTTCATTGATTAGTTATTAATTAGAAATAGTAGGTAATACAGTAGACATCGAATAAATAATAAGTAGGTACATTTATTATTGTGGTACTGCCAGAGCTCGTATTTCTGTAATTTAAAAAAACACAACATAAATCATAAATGTTTATTTACCTGTAAATACTGAAATTTCACATTGAATAAACATCACTTGACGCCAAATCTAAACATGCACATACAATTGTTAGGGTTTTCATTGGTGGTCAATCAACCAGAACGTTCAAAACTTCAAAATGGTAAACTTATTCAATTTATTTACTGCGGTTGGTTGAACTTGAATAAATATGTGTCAAAACTGTATGAATGCAAACTAATTTGGTCTCAGTAATTGTTTCTTTCTCTCAAAAAGTCTTCAAATTGTCGCACCGCTTGTTCGATTTTAATTTATGTTTCAATATGTCTGTTTTCATTAGTCTTTGTATTTTTTACGTGTTTTAGAACGCATAATACAAGCTATACTTAGTTCTAGAAAACGCTGTGTTATATATCCCAGAATGTTAATTTTATTAGGTATTACTTTACAAATATTATTTTAATTCGTTCCAAATCATGTACAATTTCATATAAAATGGTTATCGTAGCATTTTTAGTGCTCTTAATATTATACGAAACTAGCAGTGCCCCGCGGTTTCACCCGCGTAAGTCCCGATCCCGTCCTAATATCGGGATAAAAAGTAGCCTATATTTGTTAATCTAGGTCTCCAGCTATCTACATACCAAGTTTCATCGCAATTGGTTCAGTGGTTTTTGCGTGAAAGAGTAACAAACATCCATCCATCCATCCATCCATCTAAACTTTCACATTTATAATATTAGTGGGATTACGTTACATATATTCTTTCAATTGGTTCCAAATCATGTACAATTTCATATAAAAAGGTTATCGTGGCTTTTTTAGTTCTCTTAATATTAAATTATTATTAATACGAAATTGTTCTAGTATTAGAAATAAATGATTCGCATATGCGGGATGTTGCTGACGTCATACAACGCATGTGGTGCAGTTAATATGCTAGTATCGTATTCATCACTTTTATGTGCACATTTTGATCGATAACATACATTTTGTTTTAGAGATGAGATCACGATCAGCTGATCTCGTTAAGCAATGATCATGAATCTTTATTGAGATCACCAACAAAATTACGTTTTGTTTATTCGATTTTAAGCTTTGAACATTCGTATCTGTCTGACATCAGTTTTGTTTTTAAGAGAACGAGTGACTGAGATAGGTAAATAGAGACTCTTGCGCTCAATTCAGATCCGGAAGTGTAATTATAATGTAGAGTTCTTATAGTAGACCCCGCGAAAAACGCGTTAATTAATCGTAAAGCTGATATTTGAGCAAGAGAAGGCCCACATGAATGAAACTCTGGATAATGACTGCTAAGAATGTTAATAGAATAAACGAATTGTACAAAAAAAAGAAATTGACAGCACGTTAATTTTTAATGTGCACCTACTTGATGAAAAGCATTTGCTGTTTTCTTACACTCAATTTATTTATGGGCATGAATAACCACTAACCCATAGATTCCCGCCAAATTAAGATCCCTAGTTTAAAAGAGCGTACTCCCATTTCAAAGGCCGGCAACGCACTTGTGAGTCTTGAGTTGCAGGTGTCCATGGGCGACGGTAGTCACTTGCCATCAGGTGACCCGTCTGCTCGTTTGCCCCCTATAAATAAAAAAAAGCCAGGTCCTATTTATAACAGGGACAACCTGCCAATAATGAGCACGTACGTACGGTTGTCAAAGTAATAATTTTAACTTGTCCGTAAAATTAATTTCTGTCCACTCTGTTCCACTTAAGTCCCCTTGCAATAAATTTTACGACGAGCATGCATATGAAATGAAGTATAAAGAGGATGCTCACGTATGCCGTGAATCATTTCTTGCATGCGATCATTGCATTCGACTTTCAAACGACCTGATGCACGAGTTAAATCATGTTTTATGGAATTTGCTTGAGTTCGTGTCTTATCAATTTTATTTTCTTATAAAGGCTGGATGTGTCACTGAGGGTGTATACGTAGGACTTAGGTAGTTATCTTTATTAGCGTTAAAATAGCTAAGCTAGTTAGCCATTTATTTTCTAAGCTGGAAGTAAACTTTAACGTGATTAACGTTTTTTATTTAATTGTATGTAGGTAAGTAATTAGGAAAACGAAAGTTTTATTTTATACTCTCTTTTAAGTAGTAGTTCGTTTGTAATCCTTTTTTACTATTTACGTATTTGACAATAGTAATAATTGTATTTGTTGAACGTGTCCATGTGTACTGGTTTGTCTATAGCCTTACCGGTCATGCCTAGTGCGTTATTGTCACCTTGATAATTTAAATAAAAAAAGACAAAAAAGAACATGTGGCAACCCTACATATTAGTTGAATTTATAATTAAACACACCTAACATATTGTCATAGAGGTACATATGATGATGTCAGTTTAAAATAACATACTCTGTTCTACGAATTATACTATTGACTTCAAAACTCAGTTTATTATACATATTTATTTACCTCAACAAGATTAAAATGGATGAGCAGGAAAATCTCTGGTAACAGGGTTAATTAGAATTAACAAAACGCAAGTGTACGCTTACACGGTAACTCTAAAATTAGGTATATTATATAAACACTATAAATAATGTTAGTGTACACAACCATATTCTTTACATATGACTATTGGCGCCAAAAAAAATACTTTTCTATTGCTTGCTACAAATCTAGAACACTACTAGAGTTAATTTGCCAGCAGAGAACCAATCGACTAGCCTAATAAAATTGACCAAGCGCATTATAAGAAAAATGTAAAAACAATAAATAACCAGAACGTTATCGTAACGCCATCTGTCACCGAATCAAACGTACTGCTACAAAAAAAACTGCTGCTGTAAAAAAAACATCTTAGATATAAGCACAGTGTTTTCTATTATAACATTTCTACGTTTAATACCTACTTTAAGTACATTAAAACAATCTAGAAATAGATTTCGTTGTTATAATATCCCCAGTATGAATGTAGTGCATAGTAGTGTAATAGTACGAACCTCCATATTTCTGCGTTCACAATTTTATCAAGCTATGACATAAGTTTTTGAGCCATATCTTTTAACTGACATCATAATTATTTTTAGACTGTCCCAAGAAACAATGTCACAATGTTTACTTTGCTCTATCTCGCTTTACAATCGTCTGCGTTGCAATTAAACTGTTCTTTTATAGATTAAGGCGCGCATGTGACATTCGACATGTCTCGGCATGAAATGTTTTTAATAAGTACCAAATATTGATTTCTTACAGCTCTGTTAACGTACTCGTTTAGGTACTTATAAAGTTGCTTGTTTTATTAAACTCAATATTTACTTTTATCCATTCTTAGTTTATTTTTAATTTCATATTGGCATTTAGCATTAATAAAAAGTAAATGTTATAAAACTATTACATTACAATTTAAAATCGGAACCGCGGCGGCCATTATTTCCGTTTACAGTTTAGGTATTGTTATGACTATGAATGACTCGTGTTCACAATAGCATTTTATATTGTTCTCTTTTATTCAATATTTTCAAGCACAATAGAATCATATTATTCTTATATGGCATTGTTGCTTGTAGTTGTTAATTTTTAATAATACTATTTGTATCATTATTTTTGGTAACGTAATCAAAATGCCTACTTATTATAAAGTTCAAATTTTTTTATTATAAATATATACCATTAGAAATTTACTTTGATGTAACGATTCCATTTTCTTTTAAAAATGGTTGAACGTTCGTTTTGGTTATTATGATAAATGCACCTCACTTATTATCAGTGATCTTACTTAGTCAATGGTACTTAAACCTTAAAGTGGAATAACTGTCACTGTCACTTTCGATATCCAACGACTACTACGTCTTACTATAACTGGCAAACCCTTGAAACAATGCTCGCATTGCTTTTCGCCGCGTGAGCGAGGTTACCGGAGGCCCTAACCCTTCCCTCTCCCCCTATTAACGTCCTTCCCCTTCTCGTCCTCTCTAATCCCCCTCTCCCGTCTTCCCGCTCTTCCCCCCTCTCCCCCTCTTCCCCTATTCGTATCTTAAAGGGCGGCAACGCACTTGTGAATCTTGAGTAAGAAGTGCCCGTGGGCGGCGGTAGTCATTTACCATCAGGTGACCCGTCTGCTCGTTTGCCCCCTATACCATAAAAAAAATCTTTTAATTATTTTTTTTTGCATACTCGTGCATTCACTTTTTTATTAATATACTGTTGGAAAGTTAAGGAATTTGTTTATCGTGAATCGCTAGTTCTACCCGTCCGGCTGGAAAAACAAAATAGTTTAGATACTCTGCTTATTAAGCAAGTTTAGGTATAGGCTTTTTAACATTACGCTACGATTTGTAGCACCGGAGCAGTGTTTATAAAAGCAGACGAAATGCACTAAGCGGCTAGTAGAATATTTTGATGACGTATTATTATAACGACGTAACATCGAAAGCTGTCAATGAATATTATTGTCGTAACCGACACTACAGTTGTATACCACCTGCTGCGTTGAGATTAAGTACTATACCTATTAGCGTATAAAATCATCGTACATGTTCCTAAATTTACCTTCATAGATAAAGCCTGGTAATAAATTATTTCGAAAATTTTAATGTGGGATGAACGACCTTTACACGACCAAACATTTATTTTAAAAATCATAATTAAAAGCGCAATACAAAATAGACTACATCAGGTTACATTGTCAGGAAACATGAGAACATTAAAATAATAATTAAGAGTGATATTTATATAGATAAAGTCAAAAAAATTGAGCCATATAATGAGTTTGACTCCACACGTGGTAACTCGGTAGGCTATATTTTGAATAACCTATTGGAATTTAATGTAGGTACTCAGTCGAGTCTTATGCAATATTTCCAGGAGGGCATCACAGTTTTAGTTAAGTGTGAAGAAGCAGCGGAAATCCTGGAGTCGAAGGTGATGGAGTGCCGGTCGGAGCAAGAGGTACAGTCCTTGCTAAAGGAGTTAGTGGTCATGAAGGCTAGGATCTTGAAATTGCTAAATCAAGCCCGAGACGGAATCCACATCATCCAGGTAAGAAAGGTAATTACTCTATTCTCTTAGAAGTGTTTGCATGTTTTGGAGTACTTACTACTAAGGTATCACAACTTACGTAGGTATATATTTAACCTATCACATATCAGTTTAGGAGTAATCATTGCTCTACTTTAATGTACTTACGTTGAAGTTCTAAAACCTGAATTTATTTATTTACAGAACGCCAAAGTAGAAATGGCGCGTCAAGCAAAAGATATTGAAGAACAAAAGGAGAAACTTGCAAAACTGGACACCTGGCTTGAAACCATTAACAACGGTCTAAAGGAAACCACAGTACAGTCGGAAATACTCGTTGAAGAAGACATAATAAGGTATATTGAAATTTATGAACGTTACATACGAGAATACGAAGAATATGAAATTATATTAAAGTCAATAACTGTGATAAATGAGGATGAATCTAGTCAGTCTTTGAGAATTAAGTTGCATGCAATGCAGAAAGCATTAGAAGAAACTAAGCATCTAGTCATTATAGAGATAGAGAGGTTGAGACAAGTTTTATTGCATTTGAGATCTGCGCCTGAAATTGCGGAGGATGATATCACCCAAACAGATAGAACAATCGATTCTACGTCGATGCCTGAAGAAATAGTTTCACCTAGAGATGTTGAAATTGTTAAAGAGATTTCTAAAAAAGATTTATCTGTTACCGAAAAAATGTCTCTCCAAAAGGAACCGTCAGTTAAAGTACCATCAGCGGAACCGAGTGTTGATAAAGTTCCAACAGTACAAGATAGTAAACCTAGTTATGAAAAACCAGAAATTCAAATAGTTAAAGAAACAGTGGCCATCGAGACACAAACTGGAAAAAGCCTTATGTCACAACCGCCTTCAGTTTCCGACAAATCTATTATATGCCAACCTGGTGTGATACCAACTAATGATAAATCCATAACTTGCATTCCCCCCCAGGAAGTAGAAGTACAAACTTGTGAGCCACAATTCCCAGAAAAAGAGATGCTTGAAAGCATTCAAATTAAACAGACTGTTTCGGATGGTCACGAAACTATTGAAATTGCTACTCGGCCAGTACATAGAGAACAAAGAGTTGATGAGCAATCATTACTCATTGATGCTGACTATAGAGATGATAAACTTAGAAAAGATTCCGAATTAAACATAATTCATAGCCTACCTCAATCGTTTGAGACAGTTATGTTTGAACCTGATGAGACTACTACAGAAGTCGTAGTAGACGCAGATGGTACCAAAAGAATAATTGTAAAGAAGATCAGAAAGACTTTAGTTACAAGACAACAAGTGCTACAGAGTCAACAACATGATTCTCGTACATTATCTACTAATATACCATGTGAAGCATACTCACAAATAGGCCTTTCGCAAAACGTAGGAGCTACATCTTCCATGTTAGAAGATGGTGGAGTACAGCATATTCAATATCAAACGTCTCAAGGCCAGATTGTATCAAATGTTCCTGGAGGCGAAGTAACTGTACAAGAATTTGTATCTAAACCTGAGACGTTAATAACCATAGATAAAAATATGAGGCCAGAAGATATCCTCCAACTAGTAGAAATGGGAGTCCCTACTCAGATGCAAACATCTTCATCAAGTGTGACAGCTGTCGTTCAACAAGTGACTAAGAGGATAGTGAAGACGCGAAGACGTATCATTCGTCGCGTTGTCATTATCGATGGTAAGGAACATGTCACAGAAGAAGTAATTGAAGAGCCTGATGATGTTGAAGTATACGAGGAGCAAATACCTAGGGTATCTATTAATATTAAAGAGCAAGGAGATGTGCCTGATGAAGAAGATAAAAATGATAAAAGTGACAAATATGATCACCCTGCACTTCCACCTCGTAAAGATGATGTTTCCCAAAGTGACAAGTCCATCAATGACAGATTATATAAACCTGACGATAAACCTGACGACAAACCTGACGATAAACCTGACAATATACAAGATAAATCACAACGAATGAATATTGCAGATGATTCTACTAAGACTCAGAAATTAGAAAATCTCCTGCAGGAATTTATACAAAAAGAAAGCGGTCACTCTCATATTACAACATCTACCGTTACCCGCAAGTTAGAAACAAAAGAAACTACTCCAGTGGAGAATGTTACTGTTTCTGAATCATTTGAAATTTCTCCAGGAGAAACAACAAGGTATGAGCCTGAAGGTATTACTTATGTTATTCAAGAACCACAAGATGAACAAATAAAATTCTCAACTGAAGGTTTACCTCAAGTAGGACAAACCATAATAACATCTGAAGGTGCCCTTCATTCCACATTGGCAACTTCATCTACAAATATTGCTACAGTCATCCAAAGAGTTGTTCGTAAAACAACGAAAACTAGAAAACGTATAATCAGACACATTACAGTAATAGACGGTAAAGAACATATTACTGAAGAGGTAACTGAAGAACCTGATGACGTAGAGGTTATTGAAGAGGAACCTCAAATACGCACACACAGTTTAGAAACCGGAGGTGTAACAACAAAACGTGTCAGGCTTATAAAGAGAATAGATATTGTAGATGGCAAAGAACATGTCACTGAACAGATTGTTGAAGAACCCGATGAAGATGTCATTGACGATCAAATTTCACGAAATTTGCCAACAAAAAGCGCAGTGGCTTCTATTAGTGATGTAACAAGGGTCGGAAAAATAGATACTGACAAGTTTATTGAAGAAACTCCTTATAGTCTTTCCACCACAGGAGCTATGACTAAGCGCATCAGGATTGTAAAGCGTGTAATAATTAAGGATGGCAAAGAACATGTCACTGAAGAGATACTTGAAGAACCTGATGACTTTGAAATCATAGACCATACTACAGTGCCACATGTTGCTACAACTGACAGTGCACTCATTAAGCGCACTAAAGTTATCAAACATGTACACTTTATAGATGGCAAGGAACATGTCACGGAACAAATTGTAGATGAACCTGATGATGATGTCATTGATCCTCAAGATCTACAAACCAAAGGAGTGAAAACTAAAAGAATTAGGATTATAAAAAAAGTAGAAATTGTAGATGGTAAAGAGCATGTGACAGAAAAAGTTATTGAAGAACCAGGTGAAAAATATGATCCTGATACCACAATAACCGCTCAGATCAACCTTAAACTAAACCAGCCTGATGTGCATTCGGTTATTGACAGCACTAAAAGTCTAATTGAAAATGAGGGCATTTATTTCGGATTAAATAAACCAGACGTAGTTAATATTACCAATGAATCGATCGACAGTGAGGTTGATTTACAACACAAACCTTTAGAAAAAAATATAAATATTGAGGAAATAACTGCACCAGAAAAGGTTCACGAAGAACCTAAAACACCCATAACTACAACCACAACTACAACCACAACTAAAACTACTGTTTTCGAAGACACCCGGGACATGGTTGTTCCTACAGTAACTTCGAAGGAAACAAATGTGAAAGCTCCAAACGAGTCAGAAAACGTTTTACAACACATTCAAAAATCCGTTCAGTCTACTGAACCCGAATTGACTGTCACAAAAATAGCTAGAGTAACTGAATTAGATAATAAGACACCAACTGATACTGTAATGAAGACTGAATTTTTTGAAATGCCTCACACATACACACACAAAGATACAGCCAATGTGGAAATTCACAGAAGTTTTATTGAGAACGAGATGGATCATACATTAGTGTCTAAAATACCGGTATCACCAGTAGTAGGAAAAGTCAAAGCTGAAACGCCTACGGTAGATGCTTCAAAACACCCTGAAAAAAAATCGATTAAGGAAGGCTTTACTGCTAAAACACAAGATAATCAGCCCAGTGAACCCGTAATACCGGCGAAAACCTATGAAATAGCAAGCATAGAAGATACTGAAATAGAACCTATAACGATTTCTGAAGAAACTCTCAAAGGCAAGCCCGAGTTAGCTCAAACTCCAAAAGTCACAGACCTTCCAATACCTCCTTCAGATCCTAAAGATAAGGCTCTTGTTGATGTGATGAAAAGCTTTATTGGTAGTGAAGTGGATCATACAATTATTACCAAAGAAGAAATACCTGTAAAAATAAGTGATCCTACGAAAGCTCAAGATGAAATATCAAAAGAATCTACGAAACACGCACCTATCGTAGATGTATCTTCAAAAACGTCAGAAATTATAGTGTTTGCTCCTAAATCTCCAATACCGACAACGTCTGAAACACAAGGAACCCAAGAAAGTCTTGAAATTAAACCCGAAATTCTTAGTACGGTAAAAGATCCTAAAGCGATACCTGACCTAACTCAACATGTAGAAATACTTTCATCACAACCTAAAGATACGGCTCTTATTGATGCAACAAAACTATTTATTGGCAACGAACTCGATAATACCAATGTGTCAAAGTTATCCATAATATCGGTAAAAGAGCAACCTAAAGTGGAAAATCTTTTAGAAATAGATATGTCTAAAAAGGTGCAAAAAACCTTAACAGAAGAACCTTCTGAAACAACAACTGTTGTAGGTGTTACTCCAAAAACACCTGAGAGTAAAGTGATTGCACCCACAGATCCTAAGACGACGTTTGAAACAGAAGTTCCTGGCGGAATCCTTGAAATAAACCCTCACATTTCTGATAGTGAAGATGGTTCTAAAGCCAAACCTGAACTATATCAATGTGTAGAAATCACTGACATCTCGCCAATATCTACTTCAAAACCTAAAAATATGACTATGGGTGATATGACAAAAAGCTTTATTGGTAGTGAGATGGATCATACTTCGGTTTGCAAAGTACCTGCATCGCCGGTAAAATTACAACCCACGGAAGAAATATTGACCACAGAATCTAAGGCACCAGTACCTGTCGAATATGTCTCATCAAAAGTACATCAAGTCACAGAATTTTCTAATTCTGAACTTGAAGTTAAGGTTAGTGAAGAATTTCCAAGAGATAAAATACATGTACATGAAGATGCAGACATGTCAAAAACGTCACTACTTTCGCCATTAGAACCTAAAACGTCGACTTTTACTGATATTTCGAAAAGCTTTATTGATAGTGAAATGGATCATACTATTGTTTCTAAAATACCTTTAACACCAGTAAGAAAAGATTCATACAATATACAAAGCGAAGGTATAAAAACTAAACGGATTAAGATAATCAAACGGAAAGAAATTATTAATGGGAAAGAACATGTTACTGAAGTAGTTGTAGAAGAGCCAGATGATGAGTTTGTTCCTGATTCAACGATAACCGCTAAAATCGATCTTAGAATCGATAAACCAAAAATTGTAAAAGAAACCGCTAAAACTGTCGAACTACCAAAACAATCAGAGTTCTTGACCATAGTTCAACCTGAAATCATCCAAGTAACTACTGAGACTGAAATAAATGGTAGTAAAACCATTCAAGCTGGTTCTGAGGTGCGACCTCAGTTTAAAGTCGTTGAAGATAAATTTATATTGGAACCACAGGTAGAAGTTTCGGGTAAACCAGATATTACCTCTACTGATGTAGACACTCTATCTAAATTACAACCGAGCAAGGCATCTATTAGATTTGTTACACAGGAATTCAAGGAACAAACAGATGTAAAACAAAGCAACATCCTAGAACTCACTAAGAAGCTTTTAGATAACGAAAATAAAAAAGCTGAAATTATAGGCCATACCACCACAGAAAAACCATTAGAAAAAACAATATACAATATTGATGTCGATATTACGAAGACTAATATCGAGGAACTAACAACACCAAGTACAGAACAAGATTTAACACAGACTGCATCGAAACCTACTGTTAGTGACACCATAATTAAAGAACAACCATTATCAGAGAAAAGTGACACCGTTGCCGATATTCAGGACACTATTGTGGAAGAGTTCACTAGTGCCATAAAGGTACCTACAGTGTTAGATGGACGGAAAGAAATTCAGCATTCATCAGCACAAGATTCGCAAATGCCTGTAGAAGTAATTTTAATGACTCAAGGCATAAAAAATGTTGTGGAAGAAGTTAAAGAAGAGAAAGTAACACGAGATGATGCCACTACAGGAAAGTACCATCAACCTGAACCAATAATTGAAAATAAACAACCTACTACAGAATTTCCTTTCCTTTATAGCGAAAATATGTTCAAAGAACCACAGTTTGGTATTATAGAACTAAGTAAAGATTTTATTATTCAAGAAGGCACAAGTAAATACGAACAAATGCCAGAACAAATAACTAAACATGAATTGGCTGATCCTGAAAAAACAGGTGGCCAATCAATCACAGAAAGCGCACCAACGCATTCTCCTATTAAAGTTGTGCCTTTAAAAGTAGGGACGGTTATCACTGAGTCTGATGTAGCTGAATTAGCCAAAGCTCCCGAAACATCTTACATAAGACAATTCGAACCTCAAGTTTTAGGATCTTCAGATAGTGTTAACAAACTGCTGGCCGTGTTTGACCAACCTGAGAAACAAGATGTTCAATCACAAACTACAAAAGTCCCAGAATCATCTATTTCAGGTTTACCGGTTCCAGAGTATGACATCAGAATGCTACTTCACTCGGAGCGTCAAGATACGGATTTCCGAAATCTCCAGCCGGAATCTGTAACCACATCACGCGACAAACATGGACGAACTATAGATATTTCAATGTCACTGGCTGACCATCGTGAGCCTAAGAAAGTTGTACCTAAGGTACAATTCGACTTAAAGGTTGAAGAATATAAAACCGAACCTATTGTAGTTAAAAAAGATATTGAAGTAATATTACCTTGTGACATTAAAATCACGAAAGAAGTACCTAAAACGCTAGTGCTTGATGAGTCCAAAGAACAAGTAAAAGAAGTTACAACTCCAGACTTAGTTGAAAAGCATAAGAAGAGCAAAAGGAAGAAGAAACATAAAGTTGAATCAATTGTAAGTGAGTCAACTGAAATTGAAACTGATAAAAGTATTGTGGAAACTGATAGTTCATCTCTAAGCCATTATGTGGAATTACCCACGTCACCTCTAGTAGATTCTCCTAAACCTACAGAGGATGTTTTGGAAACTCCCATTGAAGTACAAGACGTTATTTTCAAATCTTCACCCTTAGAAACGCCGGAAGAATTGGCTCTTGAGAGCAAAATACAAGAAAAACCAGTCAGCGAAGTTAAATCACCTGATTGTTTGCTTGAAGAACCTGTAGTTGAAGTAAAAGAAGAGATTTTAGATTCATATAAAGAATCAGAAGGTGTTTCTGTTTCTGAAGAACAAGGATATGAACCAGAAGATTTATCTATAGGATTAGTACCCACTCCGGACAAAAAGAAAAAGCATAAGAAACGCCGGAAACAAGACTCCAGTGAGGATACAATATATCCAAAAGTTACTACTACTGAAACTGAAGACACAACTGTGACTACACCACTTGAAATGCTTGAACCAATTAAAAAAGGAAGAGATAAGAAACGTAAGAAAAAGACGGTTGCTGAACCTGCAGTTAAATCTGAAGAAAAGGGTGTCCTGGGGCTAGATCTACCAGGTGAACCAAACGTTGAAACAGTAATTGAAGCGTCCTTAGAAGTAAAACCGGAAAGTCCAAAAATTGGTACTGAAATAACTATATCACCTAAAGAAGAATCATACCATACTATGAGCGAAACGTCTGACATAAGCACAGTTAAAATAGTTGAAGAATGCGTTCAAAGCAGCCCAGAGGTTGCGGAAAAAGAAGTGCCTACCACCGTCACATTCCCCGTTCAAGTAATTGAAGAAATTGCAACCCAAGAGTATTCTATACAAACATCACCTGAGGAAAGCGAAGCAGTCAAAGTGAGTACGCCACCAGAAACTTCTGACATTGAACTTCAAACTACACCAATGTCGATAAGTGAAGTCATTACACAGACAACTCCAGTAGAAGACAAAGAGGCTCACACGCAAACTATTGAAGAAGTTAATACTGTCGTAGAAAAGATAATGTCAGACACTGAAATACAAACGAGCAGATCAGAATCTCCTATAAAAATTATTCAATTAGAGGCTACTACTCAGGTAATACCACATGATATTGCCACTCCATCAGAAAAGTTTTCACAAACGTCACCTGTGATTGAAAAATTAGACACAGTAGAAGAGAAGCCATTATTACCCGAGACTGAAAAAGAGTCGAGAGAGATACAGACTTCTCCTGAACCCGAAATACAGACAGATGAAAAATCTACAGAAATGTTTGTACAGACAACTGAAAGTGATATTCAAACCGTAAAGCAAGAGATCTCCGAACAAGGTACATCTACTACTCCTATTAAAGAAAAAGAATTGACAGAGATAAGTATACAAACGCCGGAAGTTCATCTCGTGAGTACTTTCACACAATCTGACACTCCAGAGCCAGTCGAAGAGTTTATAGAAAAAGTCGAACAAACAGAAAAGCCCTCATTGCCTTCTGTTGAGATTGGCAAGGGTGAAGTAATCACAGTTGACCGTACTCAACAAACAACACCGAGAGAAAAAGAGGTACATTCTAATTTTGAAATAAGGGAGGTTGTGACTGTTGATACTTCTCAGCAAACGACACCAAGGGAATTTGAAAAAGTAGCTAAAGTAGAAACGCCACAGTTGGACAAATCGCCTTCGCCAGAGCTTAAATCTGAATCCCCTAAGTACCTGGTTATGACAGTAGACAACACACAACAGACTTCACCAAGAGCAGAACCAGTTTTAGAAACTACTCCAATAGTTGTACCTGCGCTTGAATTACAAAGAAAAGAAATCATAACGATTGACAGCACTCAACAAACAACTCCAAGGATTTATTCTGATGACTCTATTTCCACGTCAACTAGTGAGCCATACGAAATTCATTTGAAAGCTCAAGTAACAATCCCGCAAGCTACAACAGACTTCTTGGAATATGAACGTCAGTTTGAAGAACCTCCTATATCTATTTTGGGTGATAAATATAAACATAGAAAACGTAAGTCGAAGAAGAAGACGGATTCACCTTTGTTGCAATCACCTGAAAGTCTGTCAGACCTTATAAATACTGAACTATCGATGTCTATCACGCCAACCAGCGAGGACGTCTCTCTCAGAGACTCATCCTCCATAGACGAGGGAATTTCTCAATTGGCTAGTCCTGTAGTGCCGACTACAACAGTCACACAACCTAAATTGACATACTCCGATGTAGTTCAAAGATCGAAATCTAAATCACCATCACCTAGTAAGACAATCATTCCCAAGAAATCAGACAAGGCAAAGTTGATAGACACGCTGGAGAAGCGAGCAAAATTGGTGACCTATTCGCAGAGAAATATTCCTGATGATTCTTTAACTGTAGCTTTGTTAGAACCTTCGGTGCAAAATTCTTACCAATTAGTGGTCACCAAAGAATTAGATGAAGTTAAGGATGCTATTGAAAGCAATGATCCTTCTCGAACAGAAAGAAGTGTCATAGTAATCATTGAAACTATTTCTATTTGGCTAGAAGAAATTCAGTACAAGATCCAGAGACGAATCGTAACTGGACCTAAAACAACAGAAGAGAGTGAACGTCTCAAGGAATTACAAAATAATGTTCTGAAACTCAAACATGTTATTGAGGTAACAGAAGTAAATGAAGAAATTGTCACTTTGATTGAAACATTAACCCGTCAAGTGGACGCAGTTAATACTTTGAACAATCAAAGCTCAATCAAAGTACAGGAATACGAGAGGGAATGGATCAAATTCTTGGACGATGTAGACCAACTCGCTTTTTCTGTTGAGGCTGTAAAGGAAACATTAGATAACGTAATACTGTCAGAAATCCAAACACAGCAGAAATTAGAGAAACTTGATAAAATAGAATCTACCAACTTTGACAACGTTGAGACAATCACAAAGATGTACAAACGGTGTCGCAGTTTAGTTGGAAACAATCCTAAAAGGGAATGCCCATCGAAACTTTACGACTGTGATGATGACTCTAAACAAGTAGAAAACGCTGTGAACACAGAGCGTGATCGTCTATTACAACTTGCATCTTTAGCTGAAGAGTACGAACAAACTCTACAAGACTTCGGACAGATTACAGATGTGGCAGAAGCTTTATTGGACGGAAAGATCATTGTTTCAGACCTAGATCATCTACACGAAGAAATTCAAAAACATAGAAAGTTCTTCGTTAACTTGAGTCACTGTAGGGCTATTCTAGAGTCATTGGAAGATAACTTAGATAATGAAACCAGAGCAAAGTACTCATCTCTACACAATTTATTACACGATAGAGCTACGGTTATTATAGACAGAGCTGCAAGCCGTGCTCAACAAATGACTTTGGCAGCTTCCAGATGGTCCTTACTACAACATGGCATGAAGGAAGAAATGCAATGGCTTGTTGTTGCGCAACAGAGAGTTCCGGATCTAAGCAATGTTACATCCATGGACCATGAACAATACATCAATTTATATCAATCTATAAGCCTTGATCTATCACATCACTACGCAAAGATGTTACGTCTACTATCCATTACACAGAGTCTTCAGAATTTAATTGTTTGTTCTGGACTAGAGACAGAGTGCTCTGCAGCATTAGATACCTTGCTGAAATTACAAGAAGATGTAGACTCCAGATTAACACGGTTAACAGCTTTTAAAGAAAATTGGGTAACTTACGATTACCTTATTGATAGAATTGAAGGATGGATGAAAGTGGCAAATAGAGAACTAGAGTTTATTACTCCGGATAATATTACAACGACGGGCAACCTCAGAAGGTTCTGGGAACTAAAAGCACAACACGAAGTATATAATAACCTAAAGAATGAATCCGGAGTACAATTTGAGAAGGCGCTAGAAATTCTACCTATATCAGATGAAATGGTACAACGCCGATTCTTTTCAAAAATAGAAGATAAATGGAGTGAGTTGGCTTCCAAGATTAGTAACATTCACTCCACAGCCATTCAGAATATTTCAGATCGTGACGTGTCCTCGGGTGAGAAATTAAATATTCTCCAAGAAGAACTTCGGGAGCTCCGCTCTGCCGTTGAAGGTCTTAAAGGTGTAATCAGGAGTGAAGACGAACTCAACCTTTACATTGAAAGGCTACAAGTCATGACCAGCAGAATCGATCGTATACAGAATGAATTAGGAAGGTTAAGCCTTTTACCAACGGCGGAGTCTGAGCGCCTCGGGGCTTTACTAACACAATCTGGCAACCTTGGTGATCAAATTGCGGAGGAACTAGAACGCAGTATGTTGCTGAAAGAGAAGATTGTCCAAGTTCAGGCTGGTATAGCAAGGTGCCAGAAAAGTCAACGCCGCGCAAGACTCACTTTGGAGGAATGCGAAGCTGCCGAAAGACAAGGCAGTGATGTGGTGGAACGTGCATCTGAGAACTGTGATAAGCTCATCGATGAGTTAGGTGTGCAATGGAGGGATATTCTGGCGTTGAGGCAGGCTCTCCATTCCTTGCCAATTAGCCTGAGAGTGGTCGTGTCACCTACTGGGGTCGAGAAGGACATCTCCGGACTACAGGTGAGTTATGTTATTTCATTTTAAAATTATATTTCGGAATTTGGATGAGTACGGCAAACAATAGGGAGACTCTGAAATGTCTGGAGGAGGCCTTCACTTTTGAGTGACGAGGGGTTCTTATTAATAAAGCATTTAAAACCAAAAAAAATTAAAATGTTACATATCTATATTATAGTTAAAATAGTACAGTAAGATATTAATAAGTTGTTTTGTAACGTTTTGTAGTAAGTAAGAAATAATATAAGGTTTTCTTTTTCATTTTATTTCGGCAATTGAAGAAAATTGTGAGAATAGTCGAAAAATTGCGTTAATCTGACTTACATATTAGCCCAATATTTTTAAATATTATTACCTATTACATATAATGGTTATCGTTACTTTTATAAATTACTGTTCTTAGGAAACACATGCTGAACTCGAAGCGGCTTGCAGTGACCTCAGCAGCCGTCTTCGGGCGAAACTTCATTTATGGCGACGATTTGAGAGGCAACTAGAGATGGTCCACGTTGCTGTCAGAGAGGCCGACTACATGGTGGAACTTCTTACGGTCCAGGGTCAGGTCGACTACGACCGGCTGCTCAAGGCCACTGAGAAGTTGGAGGTGAGTTTTATGTCGTAGCGGTGTATGGTGTTTAGGTATTTTAATTATTTTTAAGAGCATGTTTAAAAGATCAGAAGACTATACTGGATAGTATAGTGTAAATTTATTATTATTGTACTATTTAGAGTAATTTTAGGGTATGTGGAGTAATTTTAAGTGCGCATAAATATTTGTGTTTCAAGTGATGTCTTATACGTTGTCAAGTTTATCTTCACGGAACTGTTTTCTTCTTTTCCACGGAACTGCATATTGTAGTGCTATCTGAAGCACAGAATACATAATAGTACCAGTCAGAAGGACCTCTTCGCAATACCATTTAAATAAATAGCGACTCTTGCTTCGACACAATAAGGTGCAATTCAGATCGCACACCGTTAACTCCAAGCGGGCTATATTAACTTAAAACTTGCCTCTCTTTCTCAATCAACAATCTCTGCATAGATACTTCAATCTCTAAGAAGATAGGCATTTGCCATACGTTAGTGTATACCTTGGAATGAAACTATCTCTTTTAGGTGTTTAGCTAGGTAGGTATATGCAAATCAAATCGCGGAACCCTACTCCTGTTGTAGTCCTAACTTATCTAAGCTAAACTTGACTAAGTTACTCCTCATAACACCAGCTATCTATCAATGAAAGTCTCGTGGAAATCGGTCCACCCGTTCCGTAGATAAGCCGAAACAAACAGACAGACAGACAAAAATGCGAGAAATATTTTATTGGTATAAGTACCGTGTAAACATTCAGATACATTGAGTAAAAACCTGTCATTATGTCATTACAAACGGACACTTCAAATTTGTTTATTTACTAGCAGTTCCCGCGCTTCTTCGCTCGCGTGTACATATTTATGTATTTTGCGCGGAACCCTCATTCGTTTTCCAAAATCAAAGTAGCATAAGTTACTCCCTATAACATCAGTTATCTGAAAGTGAAAGTCCCGTGGAAATCGGTCTACCTGTTCCGGGGATTAGCCGAAGCAAACAGACAGACAGACAGACAAAAATTGTGAAATTGTTTTGGTATATGTACCGTATATACATCCAAATGCACTTAGTAAAAAGCGGTTATTTTCATATTACAAACAGACACTCCAATTTTATTTATTTCTATAGAATATAGAAATAAATAAAATATGGTCCTAATAAATAAATATACTTATCATAGCTAAACTGGACCTTGTAAACAGAACTTGTAAATATCTAACTATACTGATTATCATTAATAATATAATCTAACTACGTTAATACGTGAAACGTAATTCGTAAGCGACGAACGGACGAAGCGACGTAGCGCGTGAGTGAGTATCGAAGTAACGTGCTACCCGGCCGGCGCGTGGCAGCCCATTGAATTTCGCCCGACTTATCGATGTTGCTAGGTACCTGTAGCTTCATACCTACTGACCGGAGTGGCCCTAGCCTGCCTGAAGTCTGATGCTAAGTACTGGTTCAAAATGGAAACACAAGTTTGAGTGAATGTTGTATGTTGTCAGACGCTAAGCGAGTCGCTGTCGCGGCGCAACGGCGAGCTGGTGGGCGAGCTGAGCGCGGCCGCGGCGCCGCTGGAGGCGAGCGCGGAGCCGGGCGTGGCCGCCGCGCTGCGCCGCGAGCGTGACGGCGCCGCCGCCGCCTACCACCACACCTGCGCCAACCTCACGCAGCTCTGCGATAAGTGCGTATACGACACTAACGACACCCACCCACTCCCACTTCAATATCGATCTAATTGTCAATAACTATTTCACTCCGAATGTCAATAAACAATTATGGGTACTAGCTCGGTAATAATTAAAAGCAAAGAAAAAACGTATGTAAGTAACGTACACACGTAATAAAAAGTTAAACCTTACCTAGGTACCTTAAAATTTATGAATATACCTACCTATGTACAAATGGTGATCCTACCACAACAACATACATAGTTATGTGGACATTGGTTCTGTTTATTGCTTCTTTGTAAAGAAAGAGTAGTGAATGTGATGTGACCGATGTACTGTGCAGGTACAACAAGGCGGTGGAGCTGTGGCGGCGCTACGGCGAGGCGGCGGCGGCGGTGCGCGCGTTTGCGGCCGGCGCCGCCGCGCGCCTGCACGCGCTGCGCCCCGACGACGCGCCCGCCATGAGACAGGTCAGCCTTCCTTACTTTTATTATTTTAGAAACACTAATAACCTAATACTAAATTTACTGAAAAGTTGCATCACTGCAATGAGTGAAAGGAAATCCGCCAAAATGGTACCGGATCGTATACATAAGAGTAGTGGTAGATATAAGATATACAGCAGTAGCTAATGGAAAGTATTTATTATCATATTTCATAATTTACTATATTTACAATTCGCCAAAATAAATTACGTAAACAGAAACGTTGCAATATGCAAAAGTACTGTGATTTTTGTGGAGCAATTAATAAAACATATTCTTAATCAATGTATGCAAAATAAGAAAAACCTTAAAATAAAACCACTAAGTGTAGTAATTCTTTTTGCTAAAAAGCAACAGATACAATCTATTTATCGATATAAGTTTTATTAGTCGATATAATTTGACAGCGACTATTTTTATGTTGGTACGTCCCTTATTTCTTAAATTTGTTTTTTTTTTAATTTCAAGGCTGTAAAGTGTCAATCTGCTTGTTTTGTTGGTATAGGTAATTTTATCATTTTATCTGTGGTATTTAGGTTGAATGTACATAGGGTGCTTCTGTCATCATATCACCATCCAACTTCACACAGTAGAATCTTTGAAGAAAATTATGAGAAACCTGTTTTTTGTTTTGATATCGCGTACAAAAATATTAAGTAATGCAGTTTGCAGACGCAATGCAGTACGTGTGTGCTAGGTGTCCCTAACCGCTCAAAATCAAAATCAACTACGACTTTGAATTGATAGGTGACCACGCAGCTAGAATTTTTTTTTTAGGTTTTTTTTTTTTATTTATCTAGCTAGTTTTTGGAAAAACTGTGTCCTTGAGTGATTCCTAGTGCCTAGAAAAAAATTGGATGGTGATGACAAATTCACAATGTATTTATGAAGTATTAGCAGGCCTATGCCACTCGATGTACTCGTACTTACGTGCGCTAAACAACTACCGACCGCACGGCCGCTGGCGGCCCTTATACGCAGTCTCGCGCAGTGGGTTGCCGACGAGAGCTGTACTGCGCGCTCACGCTATTATTTTTGAATTTTTACGTAATTCGAAATCGTATTTTTATACCTTTATATACTTTAAATACAGACAAATTGACATGGTTTCTGGTAGTTTATGTGCTGTACATGGACGTAGATACAGTAAGAGAAAAAATTTAAAAAATTCTAATTGTTTTTGTTTTCAAATATATTTTGTTCTATTTTGATGTTTTGGTTTCTGTTACAAATAAATAAGAGATAATACGGTTTTCACTGTCACATAGAGTTGTTTTTTAGATAAGGATTTTTATGCAATTTCTTTAATATACATATACCTACATAATTCGAATTATACAATTTATTTAATTAATCAAGTGTTTATTTCGAATACAAATAGTTAATTCTGTAATAAAAGTAATTAATAATGGTTTACCATTCTTATTAAATATTTATAATAGTAAAGAAAATACGTAATTTTTAAATGGTTTTAGGATTCTATTTATGGAAAAAATATATACTTACTTAGTTAAGTACTAAATACCTTATCTTTATAATTTTTAAGTAAATGATACTTTATTAGTTTATATTTATAAGAATGCCATAACTACAAGAAATAAAATCTTTAGTACCTAGGTACTTTTTATCCAAAAGCAAAACGCCACCGCGCTAGCGGTGCGTCCAGCCGACCAAAACTTTTCGTTTTAAGATTTTGTCTGCACTATTGTCGTCAAGGACAACGACGCATTAACTCGTGTAGAGAATTCCACGCGTTTGATTGGGATAAGATTTGGATGTAGGTACTCAACTTTAATTAAGAAGCATCAACAATATACACACATCTCTACTAATATTATAAAGCTGAAGAGTTCGTTTGTTTGGTTGAAGCGCTAATCTCAGGAACTGCTGGTTCGAATTGAAAAATTCTTAAAATGTTGTGTTGGATGGACTATCCATTTATAGAGGAAGGCTATGGGCTATATAACATCACGCTACGACAAATTCTTTAAGTTTCTTTTCTCGAATAGTTTATTGATGTTTCTCGTTAGAGGTTTGGTTAAGCAAGGTCGCGTGGCTTCGGCAATAAGTTTTTCGGAGAAGCGATTTGTTGTTAAGTGTTTCATTTTAGTAAACTTACGGGGACGTGGTATTAAGTGTTACACTTTTCTAAGTCAGGTAACACACCCGATTTTTTGTGTAATAAAACTTTACTTAATTAACATAGCCTTTTTTTATAAAAATTTAGATATTTAATTCTTACTAATATTATAAATGCGAAAGTAACTCTGTCTGTCTGTCCGTCTGTCTGTCTGTCCGTCTGTCTGTCTGTCCGTCTGTCTGTCTGTCTGTCTGTCGCCTTTTCACGCCAAAACTACTGAACCGATTTAAATGAAATTTGTTACACTGATAGTTTAGAGCCTGAGAAAGGACATAGGCTACTTTTTAATGCGAAAAAAGGGTGTAAGGGGTTGAAAGGTGGGGATGAAAAGTTGTATGGAAGTATAGTCAATTATTACAATAAAAACTTTCGTGAGTGGTATTCATATTTATTAAAAACTATACGGTTTTACTCACGTTTGTATTTCGGGGATGCCCGACTAGTTTCGGACCCGACGGGGGCCTTTTCTCAAGGTGTCAGGTGTCACACTCCTTGAGAAAGGGCCCCCGTCGGGTCCGAAACTAGTCGGGCATCCCCGAAATACAAACGTGAATAAATCCGTACAGTTTTTAATAAATATAGTCAATTAGCCTAAATAATAAAAAATTCTACCCAAAGACACTATCCCACGCGGACGAAGTCGCGGGAACCGCTATTATTACATTAAAAGAGGTAACCCTAAACTCACTAACGGCAACGCAACCATGCGTTATTGCGAGGCAATAATAATCGTGTTTTAAGAACATTAAAAATCATTTTCGCATGTAGGGGTCGGCGCTCGGAAAGAGTAGGTAATTAAAACGGTAGGTATGGAAGTTTTTGTAGGGAGTGATTTATCTGTTACGTAGTAACTACTTAGTAATCTGTGGTATTAGTAAGAGACGATGTCGAAAATGAAAAAAATTATTAAAATCGGTCGAGAAGCCAATATTAAATTATCATTCTGCGTGTGCCTGTTGAGTAATCTTTAAACTTGCATATCTATTAAACCCCGCAAACTGTCGAATTCAAATGAAGTTCAACGTTTATTTTATACACTTATGTATAAAATGGTTCAAGTTTTAACATTGTACAGCTCGGTACCGATACCCGATACAAAGTGGCCGATATCCTTTTAGATTTTAACTAGCAGCGCCTCGCGGTTTCACCCACGTAAGTCCCGACCCCGTGAGAATATCGGGATAAAAAGTAGCCTATGCGTTAACCTAGGTCTCCAGCTATCTGCATACCAAGTTTCATTCATTTATAATACTAGTGGGATTTACTGTTAAATATAACTACATGTAATTTGTTAAATGCTTATGTCTACCATAATACAATATAACATCTTTACAATGTTTGTTATTGTAATTTATAACGGTAATGTACGTCAGATATGTGCAGATTGCGGTTTGTAAATGTTTAATTAATATTTATATTAATACAGTAAGTACTCATTAATCTTTTGTAACAAGATTGTAGAGAGTTCTTATTTATAAAACTGTAAATCTTATTTTAAACGGAATAGTCTTGACTTAGTTTTAAAACCGAATGAATAAAGGCAGATTAAGCAACTTCAATTCGCGTAAATCAAATGAGCTGTATTCTACACTAGCAGCGCCTCGCGGTTTCACCCACGTAAGTTCTGATCCCGTGTGAATATCGAGATAAAAAGCCTAATCCAGGTCTCCAGCTATCTCCATACCAAGTTTCATCGCAATCGGTTCAGTGGTGTTTGCGTGAAGGAGTAACAGACATCCATCCAACCATACATCCAAACTTTCACATTTATAATATTAGTGGGATCCCTTTTTTTTTCACCCATTAAATGGCATCAACCTTGAGTAGAACCAATTCAGTTAATAACATAATTATTGAAATCTGTTATCAATTGGTAGAGATATTGCGTAACATACTCGTATACACAATAAATCCGTATCGTAATCCGAAATGAGAACGTCCTTCGTTTTTACTGTAGGTTAAAATTTGGAGGAATTGCCACGTACTGATCTCTCTTGTGTCAGTATTATTCGAAACATTCACTCGATATATCTAAGTTGTATTATACTTAACTGGTAAGTCAAACTGCAACAAGTTAATAACTAAAAATGTATTTAACATTTGAAAGCACAAATATATGCATAACATAAATCAAATATTAAGATATAGGTAGTAAGGTCCTTATTCGTTTATTCAAAGCAAAATATGATCTTTCTAGACGTCCTTCACGGATATAGAACACTGGCCTTGACCCTCGGCTTTGCTTTTTGCTTTTTTGATGTCTAAAACATACCCTGTGTTCATTACTGTACCCCTGACAAGCTGTGTAAGCAAAGTTACATTATGATCAGTTGAGTTTTTATGACGGGAAAGCGTAAAAACAAACAAACAAACTCACATTCGTGCGTAACAAGTTTAGTTCATAAGCTAAAATCTATAGACAGGGAGGTCTGATATTAATCCCATTACAATTTCTTTTTTATTTTATTTTTCAATTCAATTTAAAAAAAATTGAAGTGAAACTATTTTAGAATAGTTGCGATTTGAAAATTGGATGAAACGAAAAAGAGACAAACATATTCATAAATAGGATTTAGCCTGCGAGAGAATGAGATAGAATACAAGTATAAAGTGTTTCCTATAATCTTCGTATGCTAGCACGTGTCTTAGCACCTACGTACTACGAAGCCGTCAGAAAATGCGTCTTATTCAAGGTGGTGTATCATTCACGTGTATAATTTTAGTGTATTGATGCATTTTGTGTATTAAAATTCGTTGTTTAATTAAATTATGTTAATTATTTAACACATCTGTGTTAATTTTAAAAAAAATATTCTACTTTTCGGAAGTTTCACTTCTGCCATGTGTGAATTACACACACACACTCACTTTTTTTTTCAAAGACTAAACTAACTAAATTGTAAGTTCGGCACTGTAGCCAATAATTATAATAACTTGAGATTTATAATATCCTACACACGGCCGTCTGATCCCAAACTAAGCCGAGCCCGTACTATGGTAATCAGACTGCTGATAAACATACTTATATATTTCTAAAAACATACATAATATTATAGATAAATTGCCAGACAACAAATGATTGTGCCCATCACACAATTATTTGTTCGCCCCTGGGAATTGAACCCACGACCTCTATCTAGCTCAGCAGTTATTATCACTAACCACTAATGCAACAGGCTTGTCAATATGTATATTGTCTCTTTCTTTAAACAACTAAATAATAGAAGAAAACATATTTAATTAGATAAAAACAGCTATCTGCTCCCCGTGTGATAAAGAGCTAAAGGGCTTGGCAAAATAACACACCTTTAGATCAATACTCGTAAAGTTGTACCAAACAAAGCACCAAACCAGTGAGTCACGCAAACTGACCGCACCTAACTCGCCTTAATAAATTGGGGTCGATGCACTTAGCACTTCGCGGTTTCAGTACCTAGTGAAATGTTTTCACGCTATGCGAGAGGCTAGGCAAACCTCTTAAAATGAAATACATAACACGGTAGGTGACTTTGACTCTAAAGACAAATCAGTTTCTTTTTAACCGACGAATAAAGGGTTTTTTTCAACGTCAATGTTTTTTTAAACGGTTCGTTTTGTGGAATGTATAATTATGAAATAACAACCTTTGACGTCATACTTTTTCATATTTAGATTTAAAATTCTTACTAATATTATAAAGGCGAAAGTCTGTGAGGATGGTGGATTGGTACTCTTTCACGCAATAACAGCTGAACGGATCTGGATGAAATTTTGTACAGAGATAAATTATAGTCTGGAATAGCACGTAGGCTAGGCTTTTTGTTTTGGAAAAATGTACGGTCCCCGTGAGATAGATTCCACCACAATTTTCAACTATTTAGTAAATACGAAACCTATCATCATAAAATTTTGCATACACTTTGTCAAGGGTCCATAGAAGAACATAGGGTATTTTTCATCCAGAAAAAAAGTACTGTTTCCCAGGGGTACACTAATTGACAACTGAATTAACGCAAGCGAAGCCGCGGGCAAAAGATAATGAAAAAAGAAACAAAAAGTGTGTGTGTGTGCAATTTACACACGGCAGAAGTGAAACTTCAGAAAAGTAGCCTACGAGAGAATAAGTAAAATCAACACAAATAATTGACTAATGTTAATAAATTTAATTGGCAAATGCACAACAATTATACCACATTGACATTGACGCATTTTCTGAAGGTTTCGTAGTAAGCAAGCGCAAAGACAACGATTATAGGAAACACTGATACTTGTATTCTATCTCATTCTCTCGCAGGCTAAATCCTATTTATGAATATGTTTCTTTTTTGTCTCTTTTTAGTATGAGTTTTTGGTTTCATTGAATTTCAAATCCAAATCACAACGATTCTAAAGAAGTGTCACTTTAAAAACTGTCAGTCGTAGGACTGCACGTCAGAAGTGAAAACATAAGTTACATAATACCCACATATACCAACACGCATATATATATATATATAACAGGAGAATAATAGCGAATCTAATTTCATCAAGGCCAACAATTGCTGATAACGAAGGTCTGATGATGAAAACAGGAGGGTGGATCTTTTTTTACTTTTTTAATTAAAACGCTTTTTCTTAGATTTACTAATTTCATAAATTCTATTTAGCATAAATTATACATTTTCGTAAAAACCTAAAACTATCACATCCGAATACACTTAGTCAAGTTTAATTGTATTTTCAGATAGAATTTCTAAGATATTACTCTACTTGAATGTAAAACTTATGCCGGTAATTTTTAAATAATTTCATTTCTCTTTAACTTGTTAATTGAATAAAAGTCAACCTGTTTCTAAAAGGTTTTAAATTTACTTCAAAAAAAGAAAAAAAAAATAGTGAAACAAATGAAAACTTGCGTGAGATGGATAGTGGAAATCTTCAGTGGCTAATAGCAAATCCTGCGAGTGTGGGTTCATATGATTAGTTTTAATGAGGAGCGTAGTAACGATGCATCAGATGCATGGAAAGCCAGGAGGTGGGAAATGGAAGTATTTTTGATTTTTTAATACGGTTCGGCTTTATAGCGTGTTTTTTTTAGCTTTACTATATTATAATTATTTTAATTATCCCTAGTCGGTAGAAAAAATAGCGTGGATATTACAAGTCACTTGTTTTTTTATTCTATCAGCTATTATTAATAATATGAAACAAAACATTAATTAAGTGCTGATGATTCTCAATTAGAAAAATATTATTCTCATATGGAATAGGTTTTTTAATCTATGATAGATTGATATTCTTTTTTTTTCCTGTTACTACTTATGACGTTTTTGCTATTTATACTGTGGATATCAATTCATTACTCTGTTGTATTCTAAATTTGAATTTTACCAACGGTTGACTTCAAAATTGAGATATTTGCAAACAATTTAAGAAGGTCGTATATGCCTAACGTTTCCTTACAAAATTTATGTTTTGGACAAAGATTTTAAGAGTTATATATGCGTCAGAGTAATAAACATCATGACCGCTAATAATGCCGTTATATGTATTATACGTGAAAGTCTAACATCAGGCGCTATTTAGACTAAGTTTACTTACATATTATATGTTTGTCTAACGTTAATGTTATGCTATATAATATTTTTTTTTATAACGTGGTTTGAAATGCGTTTATTAAATAAACCCAGTTAAACATGTACTACACTTTTGTTGGTACCTACTGATTGTTTCAGAGTATAGTTTTTTCTTTTAACCTTGGGGACTATCACATTACAATTTTAATTTCCTATAACAAATAAAAAAATCTCCAGAGTCAAAAATAAATTAAGTTTTCAAATAATAACTTGATAAAGTGCAACACACACTCACAAGTGGTGCTCCAATTGTTTACTATCAGGTCGGTTGCTTGTTTACCATCTTCTTTGTATAAAAAAAATACTTAATATGACTAATGACAATGATCGATTCAGTTGTCTTAGGACCTAATGTGAAAATGAAGGTGATTGCGTAGGTACCTTTTATAAAAAATCAAGCAAATTAAACGTTGAAATAGTCTCTGTCATACCTTCCTGTTTTAAAAAGGGATAAGAAATAAATTTCATCGATTTTATTCTTCTCGTCACTACTTTAGTGATGGGGTGCACGACCGCGCGTGTATATCGACAGGATAAATGCCGTCATCGGCTACCAAATATGACAGTGAGTGATTCTGTATGACGCAGCTCTGTTGATGTGTGACATTGACATTCGGTTTTGCGGTGCACCGACTACCGATGTTGTGTTTGCTCTGTGAAGTGAGTGAAACAGTTCAATTAATTTTTTTGGGCATCATTTTAACGAGAACTTATTTCTGTTTGGTATATTTTTATGTTATTGCTGTGCTTATTATTGTTATTTTACATAAAAATCTGTAACAAACAGGCATTTGTGAATGTGGTTTAAGTTTTATAAACACAAAAAATAAATTAGGTGTTACAAAATAATCTCACAAATTAAGATAAAGTACCCATAAATTAAAGAAAAACAGGATCAAAGAATTGGATAACCTGAACATGAACATACAAATAATATACAAATAACCACATAATAAATTATATTATATAAAAAATTTCGTAACTTGTACTAGCCGTTGTTCGTGCCTTATGTTCTTTCGCGTGAAAAAAGTAAAAATAAAAACTATAAGAAAAGCAATAAGATTTTGTACCGAAGTACGTGAACAGCTCAAGACACGCAAATTTTTGCTCTAACTTAATATTACATTCTAATAAAATATCTAAAACTTTGTGGTTTAAAAATAGCCTTTACTGATTTAGTAAACGTTATTTTTAAACAACAAAGTTTTAAGAAATTGTGTTTTTATGTTTTCAATATGTACCATATCCTTTTTTGTGTGTGTGGAGCCGTCACCATCACCGGGGTTTTCGGTAAGGTGGTGTGTCGAAACTGAACCGACTAAAACTACACGGTGTGCCATACTGTGCCTAAAATAAGATGGATAAGGGAAAAGCTGTTATTAATCCAGTCCAATATGTACGACACCCTGATATTATTATGTTCTTTTGCAAAATCTAGGTTACTTTTGCCAAATTATAGAATTTATAATTGTAAAAGAATAACAAACTGACATTCAGATACTGTTACTTCCACTTTTATAATATAATTTTGGATGTGTATAATAGATAAAGAAATCTTCGCACTTAGAGTAAGAGAAGAGGGGCGTCAATGTGTGTAAACAATAAGAAACGATAAGACGGCAATATATTTAGTAATTGATTCTGGGAACACATCGGCAGTGTATCAATAGAAAGCTTATTTACTAATTATCAAAACACCCGGTCATTATAAGAAGGTTTCGCACGATTAATGTTTATTAACAACATTACGGTTGACAGTTTTAAACAAAACATCGACAATGCCACACACACGGCAACACTAGTTCGTACATTGATAGAAAGATTTGAACTACCAAAAAGTTTTACCATCAAATAAATTAAAGCTCGTAGGATATGTAAGGATAGGAGCAAAGTGGTAGTCTCTGCCTAACCCGAAGGGGAAAAGGCGTGAGGTTATGTATGTATGTAATGAAAACTACACCAATCAAGACGATCTGTAATAATCATAAAAGAACACAATCATTTATGAAAATATTAGCTGCCCCCATGCAACATGCGTTGCAATACCTTTTTTAAGCGATAAAAAAATTAACTACCTGACCTATTCTCATACCTTTAAAATCGGTCAAGCCGTTTCGGAGGAGTTCGACCACAAACACCGTGACACGAGATTCTTATATATTAGAAGAAAAATGTGTATACTAAAATTATTTTATAGTTTGTTTCGAATTTTAACCAGAGAATATTTAATATAGCTTGTATTAGCATTAATTTAGCCACTTTATTGTGTATATCTTATAAAAAACTTAAGCTTACATTACATAAGTACATATATTATTTCGTTTCCAAAAACACACCATAATAATAATTTATTTATCATTTATAAATGTAAGTAGGTAGTAAGTAAAGCCACATTGGTTGAACCGCTGAAATTTAAAGTAGGAGTAGGTAACAGTTAACTGGATCTCAACGGTCCAGTTAGCTATCAGACATATTATTGAGATTTTCGGAAATAACTCGATGGAAATAAGTTAACTCTGCTGTGTGAACATTAAACACCTACCTAATTGGATATTATGTATGAATACGTGTCGTGTTTTAAAGAAACAACTAGGTATACGAACTACATAAGCGACCACTGCAAATGTATTTTTTACATTATAATTTCTTAAAGGAACCAAGTTTTGAGTGAAAACTGCGTTTATATAGTGTTAGATGAAAAGAAACTTACTTTTAGAGTTTAAATACAGTCGTAAGTAACAGTGGTATTCACATAAACAATATTTAAATTACGCTATATAAAATAATGTAATTAATTTTAATGAGACACCCTCGCTTTTGCACAAACATGATAAAGTCGAATATTAACGCAGTGAAATTTCATTAAAGTCACAATCATAATATAATCGGTGTGATAACGTGTGATAGTGCGATCAACCAACCACAGGCCAGTCGCATCGCGGGCGTCCGGTACGAAGGACGTCTGCACACAACCGCGAAAACAAACGAACAAACCGAAACCTAACTCGAATAATATTTGAAATCCGAAGTGTCAAAATCGATAACATCCAAGGTCACAACACTAGTCCTACGAAAACAATGTTTATGTTTTGGAGTATGCATAATTTCATTTGATCATTAGACGATAAAGCGGCAACTGCATACAATGCCGACCTTGGAGAGTGGCCATGACTGCATTGTGAACAGTGTTCCAAATTTGTAAAATTTGAATTCCGAATTAAAGTTCGATATAAAAGTGACGCTATTGTTGTTGCAATTTAAAACGAAATCGCGAGATGAGAATGCCAGTTATCGATAAAAATAATTATTATAAAAATAAAACTACCTTCAGTTAAAACTAATCGACTGTTTATTTATTGATGGACTTCATCACACACGACCTTAAGAAATCGAACATTTTAATTTTAATAATTTATTTTTAATCTGTTTATCCGTAAACATAATAATGAATAAATATATTAAAAACCAGGAATAAATTTTAATGAAGTTGAATTACAAATCATTGATTAGTGCCATAATATTAATAAATGTGACAGATGATTTTGGTTTCAAAGTGATAAGGAATATGTGTCACCGGATCACAGTGTAATTTATCAGCAAATATGTCACTTCACGAGGTAAGATTAGAAAAAAATCTGTGTTTATCGTTTTTTGTTCTTATCCGTAGATATCTTACGTAAAATATTTTACAGACGATATTAATAAAATGTCCATCACCTTCACCAACTATACGGTTGTAACAGCCTCGCTGATAAAATTATCAACTACCACGAAATTTCATGTCTAAAGTCTTAAGATACCTTTTTGAGTCCATCCATGACAACGATGGGTGCAATTCGGTCGAAATGTCTAGTACCTTACAAATATTATCGCGATTTTTACCCGTATTATGTTTACAAATTGCGAAATTTTAAAAACAATTTTTGCAAATATCTACCAAAAAATTTAGCACCGAAGAGAAACTGTTTTTTTTTTATTCAACTCTGCGTTGTCAGCCCTCTCTATTCCTATGAAGCGCTGAAAGTCTGTGGCACCCCAGTCGAAATATTACCTTCTAACATTAATTATTTACCACCTAAATATGTTATCTAAGCTGTTATTTACTCTATAAGTACGGTACTTTCTTATTTCCTATACTCACAAGTTTTCACGTAATAGGCTGGTAAGTATGAACTATTACTATCTTGCTTCGAGAGACAGTAGATAAATAATTATTGGACGTGACTCTCATAAAGGCGTATAGTCATAAATATTAGTTCTATATATATATACGGTTAAGATAGCACATAACTGAATACACTCGGAGACAAATGCAAAGTTCATTGGAATCTGTACAAATGATGAGATCACCCGCGGTCAAGTATAAGACACTACAAGTCAACGCGCTGTGAGGCTATCAATTTTACATAACTTCTTAAGTGCCGTGGATTATATTCAGTTGTTTTTAATCATTGTATTCTTCAAATTCTTGCCATTGATCTATGTGTTGATATTGGTCTAAATGTTAAAAGACTTGAGGTTTGGTCAGACAGCGAAAAGGGGCGAGATCCCAACCGTAATAGGTCCGTTTTGACACATGACGAATTTAATTTAGGGCGGGAACATAAATCGGTAATCAAATTAACCGATTCTCACTCAATTCTTACTTATACACTTTTTAACTTCATTTAATATTATAAATGAAGTTAAAAATAATTATTGAATTACCATAATAACATCTGAGTGTAATAAAAATTGTTTCAACTGTATTTTTAACATTTACAGAAATCGATTTAGTTTCAAAATAATTTGAAGAATTAGCTATAAGGAAAACATGTAGCAATAATCAAGTTCTGTAGAAGAAAAACAACCAGATTATATATAAAATATTTATGAATTTTTCGGAAGCTAACTCAAAATCATCACTTGAACAGTAACTAACTATCATCGGCACTATTTCAATTACCTTTTATAAAGTTATCAATGTGAATTGTGAACGTCTTTCAAAATCTTTGTCATGTAAATCATGTATCATGTAAAATCGATTTACGCAACTTTTTCACTTTTCTTAGAGACTCTTGCTTAGGATTTCAGCAATCACGGTGTAATTTTAACAATTTTTTTAAATATTTGTTCAATACATGTATACAATTAAGCCCATTATTTTCGTCAAATTAGATACGTTATACAGGTTTAGTATTCATTTACATGTGTGCTACATTAAAACGTTTTTTGATAACCCTAGTCGATTGAAATGTAAGTACTGGATAAGTGTGGCGGACGTGGCGCGCCTAAAAGGGGTCCTCGTTATGGAGTAGTTCCTGTTTGAAATCGGTATGAAATAACATCTAATTGTGTCTTCCTCTCACGTAGAATTAATGTTATATATACAAACAACCGATAAACTGGGTACCTTATCTAAAATTTAACTTACATTGCTAACTCAAATAAATACTCAGCCCATTTAAGTAAAGATAGATTTTCTAATGAAGTATTCGCAACAGTTCTTTCTCTCTCAATTAAAGAAATGTCTGTTAATTTAAGTACCTAACTAAAATAATACGGTATAAGAAAACGTTTACGGACTAAAAAGACACGTGTTTCTGAAAGCAGATGAACAGTAAGAAATAAAAGGTGATGTATTTGTCTCTGTCTACCCCCGTAGGACAATGGCTTGAAAGTACGTCTGCCATAAATAAAAATATGATAGACGGAATAATCTGACTGAAATTTTCGGTTAATAGTAAGTAGAAATTAGTAAAATTTGGTCTCTTGACTGCGTGAAAGTATTAAATTTTTGTCTAAACAATTTCTATTTCTAAGCAGCTAAATTACTTTAATAACACTACCTATTACCGTAACGTACTGTACCGTGTTTTACGTTTCCAAAAAGTGACAATTCTTTTGACATTAGAGAACGTTTTGTGTTAAAGTCACTTTCTTTTTGTTCCATTTTTACCATTGATAATATTCTTGAGAACCCGCAACTTCTTGATCGTAATTCCGACAACTAACCATTCCTCTACCGTCCTCGCCGCTACGATATTATTAAACACTAGGGGCGCCCCGCGGTTTCACCCGCGTATGTCCCCATGATGTGGAAATATTGGAATAAAAAGTAGCCTATGTGTTAATCCAGATCTCCAGCTACCTACATACAAAGTTTTATCGCAATCGGTTCAGTAGTTTTTGCGTGAAAGAGTAACAAACATCCATACATCCACACATCCATACATCCATACATCCTCACAATCTTTCACGTTTATAATATTAGTAGGATACTAAAACTCTTTTAAAAACGTAATTATTAATTATTATCTTTAAAAAAAAAGTATCACCGACTTCAATGTGCCTAAATCTTTATAAATTGTATTTTGTTTAAATATAATATGGGTAGGCCAACTAAACGCACTGCTCCAATGAGACAGCGAGGTTTCGGAGTAAACGTAAATATCATCCTTGTATACAAAAACGAATTGAGAACCTCCTCCTTTTTTGAAGTCGGTTAAAAAGTAAACGAAGTAGTTTATACTAATAATATAAACGCGAAGGTTTGTAATGATGAATATATGAATGTTTGTTACTCTTTTAAGTAAAAACGGGTCGCAGAGACATCTTCAACAATCATCAACATATTTCAATCAATTTACACAAAATCTTAACAAATTATACACCTAAACCTTAGTCATGAATCACTCTGTCTATTAGTGGAAACCGCATGAAAATCCGTTTAGTAGTTTTTCAGTTCATCGCGAACAGACAGACGCGGCGGGGGACGTTTTATAATATGTAGTGAAGGGATTTAGGTACTTAATGGAAGTGGGTTAAGGTTTCCAATAATGCGTAAAGAGTGACAGGCCCCTTCTGATATATACAACCTGTTTTACTTCGGCATACATGTGTTTCTCATGTATATAATGTTGCACACACTTCTGTAGTGTACACGCACTGTGTGCTTTGTATATTATGTTCATTCATAATATTGACATCTAACGAGGCTATATAATTTAGATGTCTCAATATCTATTATACAGAAAATTGAGAGTAAAGTTGAATCAACTTACGTACAACACAATAATAATAATTGATTTGTCTCACGAGATTGTCGATATGTGGAATGTCGAATCGGCGATCATTGTTCCGATTGTCATATCTGCTCATGGATTAATAGCCAAGAGCCTCGATCAACACCTTCAGAGGCTCGCGTTAGACGGTTGGATCAAGGGACTGATGCAGAAGGCAGTTCTTCTCGACACGGCCCGTATAGTGAGGAGGTTCCTGTCTTTGGAGCCCTAACCACCGGTATCTTGGTCCCTGTACCCGATGTCGGTGGTCTACTATTTTTTATATTTTTAAATATATTTTTTTTTATGTACATATTTAAAAATGTAATTTATATGGTAAAAGATGAATAAAGAGAATAATAATAATAACTTCACACATCTCACACACGGCCGTCTGATCCCAAACTAGGCAAAGCCTGTACTATGGTAACCAGACTGCTGATAAACATACTTATATATTTCTAAATACATACATATTATAGATAAATGACACCCAGACACAGAACAAATTATCATTATTTGTCTTGGGTGGGAATCGAACCCACGACCTCTGGCTTAGTAGTCAGGGTCACTAACCACTAGGCCAGTATATAATAGTTATCACAAAAAACTGAACGGTTTTTAACGCGTTTTGCACGCTAATCTTGAAAGTCAATTTTCGCCTACTTCTTATTGTAGTATCAAAATGAAACTTTGTACGTAGGTATATATAGTTTAGATGAGTATAATATCATTTGACATATAGTGGAACTCTTCAGTGGCTTGTAAACCCCTCGAGTTTGGGCTCATATGATCCGTTTTGACGAGACAACAGACTGGGTTTGGTAACGATGGTCTGGTGATGAAGCCAGGAGGTAAAAACTTCTTGGAACTCTTATTTACTTTTAATGCGGTCTCCATTAAAAAAACCGACCGTTTTGCCCGCGCGATTATCACAACATACAGGTTTGCTGGACGAAAACTTAACTATGGGTTAAGCTGGCCTTTGTACATGCTATTTTCCTTCTTGTACTTTACATTACGATTGTTGTTTTTGTGTAAAATAAAGAATATGAATATGAATTTATACTCTCGCAATGCAAGTTATATAACTTGAAGATCCTATACGCCATGCTTTGGTCACCATAAATTAAAAACGTCAGCTATCGGTCAATGAAGATCCCGTGGAAATCGGTCAACCTATTCCGGAGATTAGCCAGAACAAACAGACTTTTTTTAAGTAGATACCGTGTAAACATTTAGATGCATTTCGTATAGAGCTGTCATTACGACATTACAAATACTTCAATTTTATTTATTTGTAATTTTACTTTTAATTTCTACTGTAAGCCATACAAATCATGTTAAGGTATAATTAAAAACTGTCTTAGAAATTGTCTACACGTCGTGTAGGTAATTACACTAAGTTTGGTTAGTTTGTCAGCTCTGACACACAAGGTCGCGACTCTAATGATAACTGCAATTACAATTAGCAAATTTGCAAAGTTAGTTTAACGCAAACTAGTTTGTTTTTTTAAAGAAAAATTAGGTACTGGCTTAAGGATGTCCTTAAGACTTGAACATTGGTATGTACCAAACACGATTATTTAATTGTGCTTTTAGCAGAAGATGCCATTTCTTAATGATTTCCATCTGTACATTGCCTGGGCGCCGAAAATGAGAGCCTGTGACGGAATTTCGTATGATTTTACGAGTTACGGCGTTATGATTCGAACAAACTACTCAACTCCTAGCCTCGTTGAGTCGCGTTTACCCATTATTGTTATAAGGTAAATATAAAATAGGTATTAAATATATCGCTTAGATCTAAACTGTTTTCAGAAAAGGCGAATAACTAATTACTGTTCTGTTTAGATTCATGCTTTTTATATGAAGCTAGAAGAAAGATTGATATTGAAGGAATCTTGTGTTTTAATCATGTTTTGGGGCTGAAAATTGGATTTCTGTAGTTATTTCCCTATCGCTTAACAATGTAGGTATATATAATTGTTTTATTATTTTGAGTTGAGCCCGTATTAGTGAATTAAGCGTCTAGCGTCGAGTAGTGGTGATATTTTTAAATCTGTTTTACCACCTACCCACCAAGGGTAGGGATTGATATAAGGAATACGATGGTGTGCATAACTCAAAAATTGACTTTTTAGAACTCGCTCGCTATTGATCTCGGTATGCGATATGTGACTGTCACTTCGACATGTGGGATAAAAAACCTATATCAGGATCCAGGTTCAACGTAAATAAACATAAGAACATGTCAGAATCTTGTACAAAGTATTGCTTATAAGGATGCAGTCATGTTACAAAAACATCCTGGGAGAGCCAGGCTTCGGCACGTATGGGCCGGCTCGGCCGAAGTGATACCACGGCCTCAATCGGAATCAATGCTTACATTGCTTTTCGCCGAGTGAGTGAAGTTTCCGGAGGCCCTAACCCTTGCCCTCCCCTCTTCCACTCTTCCACTCTTCCCCTACTCCCACCTTAAAGGCCGCAACGCACTTGTGACTCTTGAGTTGCAGGTGCTCATTGGCGGCGGTAGTCATTTACCATCAGGTAACCCGTCTGCTCGTTTGCCCCATATACCATAAAACCAAAAATTACCAAAGTGACTTGCCACACCTGACATACAATAAAGTTCATTTAATACATTTTCTGACTTGTGCTGTCTATTATTTATTAATTCTGTAGTTGCCATTAGGTATTACAATATTGGCACTTGGCCATTCTTCAATCATATCTGTCACCAGTCGTACCTACACAATTATTTGCAGCATTTTTATCTTGTAACTGGCCTACATAAAGTACGTATCGACCTCTTTTAATGCAACTTTAAAACAATGTGTCAGTTTTAATACAGCTTTAAAAAACATGTTAGGTCTCGCACATAAGGCACACATTTTCTTTTTAAAATTATACCTACCTACAAGTATGGAAACCAACCTACGCAAAATTAATTCTAGTTTCCAAAGTCAAACAAATAGAAGATAATTAAAAACATTTGTAGAAGCGATGGCACTGTGATTAGCGCTGTTAACTTGTCAAGGGCAGAAAGTAGGAGAACTCCTAGTTTTGAATACGCTTCGTACGTAGACCCAGAAACTTTTACACGCGGCGAAAGAAAATGATTGTGTCGAACACTGTTGTAATCTTAGTGACTAAAAAGTTAATTTTAATTTCAAACGTTGCTGCATATGTTGGATTTCTCTAAGGGTTTAAATTTCGAAGCAAATCCTAAACTACTTTTATTTCCCTACTAAGTTGACAAACAAAGGCAGTATACTCTCTACAGTTTAGAATAATAAAAGTTTGTAATGCAACCACAATAATTATCTATGGTGTCTAAATTTATTATCAACTTTCATAATGTAATATCGAGATGATTGCATTACCGTCACGGTCATTCGTCACGACGAGCACATCTTACCACAGAAGTTATCGATTCGTCTTTTGTTAGAGTAAATATGTCGTAAGACACACACAATATTGTTCAAGAAATACAGTTTTGATCTTGTAATGTTTGCATAAAATCTGTTACATTTAAACGTAGAAGTTCTATAACATAGTAGTAAAGTGCTTTAACGATGTATTTATTTAATTTTAAGTTAAACCAACACCGAAGTATAGATTAAGAATAAGTAAATTTATTCAACATAGACAAATTTAAATCATTTGATAAAAAGAAAGTCACCAAATTCAGAATTAACTCCTAGTTTTACGACACTTTATTCTGCAAATTATAAATATAAGTAAAAAGTACTTGTGGGTATGATACTAGTAACTACTGAATATACCTATACATCTACGTCTCTTAAAGCCAGAAGATCGCGGTTAACGAACACATGAGCCTGGTGTTTTTCTGATAGTTGGCAACGCCCAAGTGACATCACTGAAGTAGGGAATGTTGGGAGTGTTTATGGGCCCCAGTAAAAGCATAACATTAGCCAGGCCCTGTGCGTGTTACTCAACTGAGCGTTATTAAAACCTAATCATAACTAATTTTTATTCGTAAATATATTTTAACGGTATTTATTTTGTAATAATCTACCCGTATAGAGAATTTCCTGTTAGATAACATTTTCACGTGTACATTTAGTTAAAACAATATATTATTCAACAATATCGGGAACTGGTTTTGATAAGTAATGAATTTTCCTTATGTTACACACTTCAAACATACATACAAATGTATATCGATCTTACAATTTTGAACAGTTGGCACAATTAGTCATGTACCTACGTGTGAATGTGGGTGCTCGATTGTAAAACATCTTACAATAGCGCTGATTTTGAACTATTAAGAGTAACCGAAATTATAGGTTGTATTGTTTTGCTGTAAAGCTTTGTTACATAAGCAGAAGATACGTATTATGTAACTAAGTTGGCAAATATGACACATTAATGATGACAGTTTAATTAATAATAATAACATCTTAGGACATATTACACATCGCCATCAACTTGATTATTTAAATTATATCAATAAAAAAAATCCTCCGTATCAACGTCAAGCTCTACCTTGAAACTATTGGATATCACAAATCCCCAAACATGTAAACTGAACTATTCATTATTTTACCTACGCGCACTGCAATCTTTACAGTATCACAATACATCATTAGTTAAAATCGCCTGTAGAGTGACGTCAGTATTACAAATTATTCGTTCTAATTTTAAAACATCTGAAGGCCATGAAGATATGACGCATATGCATCTTCAAAATAAAGGTATACAACATATTTAAGTTACTGCAGCTTTGTAAATGTTCTGACTTTTTGTAAGCGATTTTAGATATAGCAACCTGACGTTACCAAGTTTTACTGTCCCTGAGATGATGTCCCAAGTATCACTTTCAATATTGTCCTTTAAATTGTGCAATATAGTCTAATTCCTGCCTTAATATTTACATCTAACATTTCAAATAGCAATCACTATGTACATTCTTCATCTTCTACATGTTATATTAAATCCTGTTTGTATAAATAGTGTCTTGGCATGTGCCAACACGCACTCATATTAGGAATGACATAGATCTCTCCTCGCCATACAAGGACTACGATATAACGTTTTGCATTTAGATAGCTGCTTACTTTACCTAATAAAAAGTTAATCTTCCGCTCATGAAACCTTGGTGCAGAAAAAGCTGTCATCTATAAGATGGCTGCTATTCAAGTTTACCATATGCATCAAGTCATATTGTCGTGAATGTTTTTTTTTTTCAAACATCACTTACGCGGGAATAACGTATTCGTTCGTAGGTACGTTCAGAAATCGAGTTGATTCACGTTTTTCAGATAAACATGTACATTTAAAACAAAATAAACGTTTTGAAATTTCGCGAAGTAATTTGTCATCTTTATTATTATCAGTTCGCACACAAATGGCGCATAATAAGTTACAATTAACGTTCAAAGTTATTGCACAAACCGGTTTCAGTGTGCGATCATCAGTCGAATAAATTAATACTACTCATTGTTGAAAAACACTTTAACAAAGGGATCAAGGCTTCATTAATTTAGCTTGCTAATATTTAAATACTAAATCGCAGTTGTGAAAATCTGTCTGGAGTATCAATACTAATAAATACATATAAAAATAAATTATGTATTTTAACCTAACTACGTTCAAACGCATGCCATTTTTTAAGATCACAATCGATGTAGAAATTAACCATTTTAACCTGTGTAACAGTAGTACTAGCAGATAATCTAAAATTGGTTTGTTGAATTCAATCTTGCATGTAATCTTCTATAAGTGAAGTTCGCAAAATGTCTAGAGTATTCGAATATTAAATAAGCCCTTGCGGTATTTGTTATTAGTTCTATCTGATTCTGAACTTTAACACTGCCTGCTACTGTTGCCAAAAAAGCAACCTCGAGATAAATTTCACATACTAACCTCATTTCGTATTATTTAAACTACTATTTAGCATTAATTTACAAAGCCTTCAGAAAATTAGAAGGAACCTCTATTGTTGCTTTGCTCTATGTGTAGAATAACGTCTTAATAGCGGGTGGTGCGATACGGCGTCCTTGCGTTGTGTTCAACAAACTTCACGATTAACCGCCGACCGCGAGCTCATGCTAATCAATCAATAATACACTCTGCAAATTAAAAGTTTCCGTCCCGAAATTTTGCCCTGCCACAATGTTACTCAACTTTATACAGAAACAGAAACCCCTATTCTAGATAACACGACAAATTCTTCACCAGAAACATTATTCCCGATGCTAAAATTTCAAAATGACATTTCTTAAAGGCTTTTTTATAATGACTACAGTGTAGAGTTTTCAAAATTAACATTTAAAGGTTTTACAAAATCGGCATCGATTGCTTTTTGAAGTCGATGTCGAGTCGATCGTATGTTTTTTTACTATCTATGTATGATGTATAAAAATAATCTTGTGACAGTTTCTCGTTAAACTTTAGCTGAAATCATACAAATGCCACTGACCATTGATCAGTGAATATTATGTCACACTAACAACCCGCCCCGGTTTCGCACGGGTAGCAGAGACATCTTCAACAGTCATCAACATATTTCAATCAATTTCCACAAAATCAAAAACAAATTATACACCTAAACCTTCCTCATGAATCACTCTGGCTATTAGTGAAAACCGCATGAAAATCCGTTTAGTAGTTTTTCAGTTTATCGCGAATAGACAGACACGGTGGGGGACTTTGTTTTATAATATGTAGTGATTTAGGTAGGTATATCATAGCTAGACTTTATTAATTTGGTATTGAATTTAATAACGACAACATCACCTTATATTTACGTAATCTATTGTCAAAACTCCACTTCCTATTTTGCACCTCTTGTTCCACAGATAACACCTATTTTTAGGTAAACTACGTGTATGAAATCTCTGATCAAACGAATAAAGCATATCTAAGCCCGCTTGTTTCATTAATCATAACCGGTGGTATTTTGCCACGTAATGATTTCAAGATAAAGAAGAATGCGTAATATTAGGTAATATTTATTAGTGAATAAGTTTAAAGTGTAGTTTCGACTTGTACTTTTACAATTCTATTGAATGGGAAACACAGAACATTTCTGCTTGAATAGAAACGTACCACTCCCCGTGTGTCTGTTTATTAGTGTTAGGTAAATTTCTGTTACTGATATAATATTGGTTGAAGGTTCAATGATATCGAATTGTGCCTTATTTCTATTCTGTAGTATGTAGTAGGTACTGAAATTCAGTCACTAGTAGACACTAGACGCGTTTATTAGTCACTTTGAATCAATTAAACCATTAGAACATTTTAATAACGTGTTTAAAAATTCTGTATGTAACAAGGATTTTGTTTAGAACGGTAAGTTTTTGCAGTCAATGAACAGAAAACAATTTAGTAACAGACTTCAAAAAAGGTGGAATTTAAATTGGGCCGAATAAACCTACTGTTTTATTTTTTTTATGGCATAGGGGGCAAACGAGCAGACGGTTCATCTGATGGTAAATGACTACCGCCGCCCATGGGCACCTGTACCTTAAGAGTCACCAGTGCGTTACCGCCCTTTAAGGTGGGAGTAGGGGACAGGGGGGAAGAGTGGGAAGAGGGGAAAGGGGGATTAGAGGGTAGGAGAGGGGGGAGAGCGGAAGGACAGGAATATGGGAGAGGGAAGGGTTAGGGCTTCCTATAACCTCACTCACGCGGCGAAAAGCAATACAATCATTGCTTCACTGCCGGTTTTCTGTGAGTCCGTGGTGTCGAGCGGAGTCGAGCCGGCCCATACGTGCCGAAGCATGGCTCTCCCACGTTAGTATGTACTCTACCTTCGGGGTATAGATAAGGCTAGCGTTGATCGTATTGAAGTCGGCTCATAATAAAATATGATAGAACTATATTTCTGTTTCAGCTCGAAGCTTAATATAGGTACATATAGATAAAGTCAAATAATACACAATCATTCAAGCAATCAAAGACACGAATTCTTCGTAAATATTTCCCGCGTTCCTCAACCGACGGCGTCACCATAATTTTATTGAAGGCATCCCAAGTTCGCCGCACCGTTTATTAATAACTAAATTTAGTCATATCGTGTCTGGATTGTTTCAAGCGTGGACGCTATTAGGCGAAATGGGTGCACAGCACATGCGAAGGCAACCACTCCCTTTTATGTGCTGAACCTCTTAGCTTTAATTTAAAACGGTAATCACTCAACCAGATAAGCATAATCTTTCAATCGAAAAACCGTTTTCGAATCAAATTTAGTTTTTTTTTATTACTAGCTCCGCCCCGCGTTAGTCTCGATGTCGTGGGAATATCAAAATAAAAAGTACCTAGCCTATGTGTTAATCTAGGTGTCCAGCTATCTACATGCCAAGTTTCATCGCAATCGGTTCAGTAGCTTTTGCGTGAAAGAGCAACAAACATCCATCTACATCCTTACAAACTTTCACGTTTATAATATTAGTAGGATCTAGATTGAGTCATTCTTTTGCCGGAAAATGCGTATTATGTTACTGTTACTTCAGCCATAATACTAATCATAATACAATGGTCATACTATATCACTGGGCATAATCGTAATATTTTTATTCAAATACGCCTCCTATGTATAAATGTATACTCTGTTGGAAGTTCCTAAATTTTGGAAACAATATAGGATATCGTTGTAATTGCTGACGAAAGATGTGTAGAAATCCTTATAGAGAACACCTTCAGATCTCTGGAGAACTTATCGCAAGTACACAATACAATCGCAGTAAGCTGTTTTTATAGAACTTGCCAAGGCAGTTTATATGTGTGCATGTTGTATACATATACGTAACACCTATTGTCAGATATTGTCACTATGGACTGTGCTATGAACGTAATTTAGAGCATTATCATGTGATCATTTTTTTTCTTAATTGTTATACATGGCATTTGTGGATTAAAGATATTAGTTTCCATGTTAAATTAGTCCACATTTGGTCTGAAATTGTGCTCTATATTACTATCCTAATCAACACTCACTTAAGTAAGTAATCGTTTTTTAAAGTTTGTAGGTGGTTTATAATGAGAATCATCCGATGCAGGGGCCTCAAATGAACAGTCGTTATTCATACCAATGAGTAATAGTGATGATCAAAGACTTATTTTGAGTCAGCCCTGGGCCACGGATTCGGGGTGCGTGAAAATAGACGCACGATGAACACCTTTAGTGTTGAGTCATTTTTATATTGTATTATCGCAGCTTCGTAAAAGTATTTTTTTCATCATTTAAGAACATTTTTTTCTGGACGAATGCTACCCCTACGTCCTTCTCTATACTCTCGTAACGTGTATGCAAAATTTCATGATGATCAGATGAACATCAATCATTGGCTTTTATCTAAACTTCTAAACTAATATTATAAAGAGGAAACATTTGTGTTTTTTGTATGTATGTGTGTAATGTTTTCACACAAAAACTACTAGACTGATTGCCATGAAACTTGGTATGTAGATAGCTGGAGACCTGGATTAACGCAAAGGCTACTTTTTATCCCGACATTGTAGTCTATCAATCTAGACATCTAGTTTATATATAAAAATAGCTGACTCGCGCAACGTTCGTCCGCGATTGTAAATTTACCCCGTTTTTGTAACATTTTTCATTGATGCTCCGCTCTTATTGGTAGTAGCATTATGTTATATAGCCTATAGCCTTCCTCGATAAATGGGCTATCGAACACTAACAGAATTTTTCAATTAGAACCAGTAGTTCCTGAGATTGATGCGTTCAACCAGACAAACAAACCCTTCAGCTTTTAATATTGGTATAGATTATAAAGAAACAAGACTCGTGATGAATATGAACAACAATAAGTATATTTATGGAAACGAAATGATAATATAACAGCATTACCAAATACAGTGAAAGTCGCTGAACGCTTTCATTTGAAACTACTTATATTATTAAGTTGGTTTGCTAATACCAAAGTATATCGATATAGTCATAAACGATTATTTATACATTTACTGATCGTGACGTAGCATACGATCTATTCACAAACCATAAATAAAGTTCGTTCACACGGTGCCAAATTATACCAGAAACAATGTTAGGAATATTATTATCATCTGTCATTCTCGTTACAAAAAATTCTCACGTCTGTTTGTACGTTTGATCGTCCAAATATTACAGTGAAAGTATGAAAGTCAAACAATGCTTATGATGTAAGGGTGTTCCTACTTTTACTGTGACCTGTTGATGACCGACAGATCGTGGGATACCTACCGATACAGTACCATATTTTCACCCGCGTAATTATCCGCGTATCAGTAAGAGTATCCAGGTCTCCAGCTACCTACATACCAAGTTTCATCGCAATCGGTTCAGAGGTTTTGGCGTGAAAGAGTAACAAACATCCATCCATCCATCCAAACTTTCACATTTATCATATTAGTGGGATCTGGTGGTCGAATTTAGATCGTAATTCATTAAGTTTTAAATGTTTTCTTTTATTTGGTGTCTAGTATAATCTGAATTGTGATTGTACAGACTTTCCGAACTATGACAGTTCCCTGTAGCTCTTTGGTGCCGTTTTCACAGAGGTAATTTAAAAAGATAAAACTATTATATAAAGAGGATATTGATATCACTAAAAACTCGTCAATAGGTACACAAAAAAAGAAAATCGGGTGATAAACATAGGAGAAAATGGTTCTTATTTGTTTGTCTTGTCTCTTTATACATTACATTATTAAAATAATTAATGTATCTGTAATTTTTTAAACGATACCACAATTTATTTTAGCTTTTATTATGATCTAACTGCTCACTCGTTCACCCACATCAAACGTGATCTTTCCTCCCAGAAAAATATAATTCAATAATAATTCGAAAACAATAATTCTCTCTGAAATTAGCTATGACACCCAATGCCTGTTTTACCCCAGAATTGGCAATGTTTTTCCCAATAATGTACTTTCTTAACACCTCGCAATTCTAGATTGATTTTATCAGTTATGTTATGATTTACTTTCAATTTTAGCTTATTTAGATTAGAGATTTAGAAAATATATCGTGAATCCTGGCAGACATGGCGGCCTATTCGCGAACAGGCGACTCATCCGCTTACTGCCAAGGGTCTTATCCCCTTCTATTTTCCTCTCGGGTACTTCCCTGTCTTTTTAAGTAGGAAAAATCTAAATGTCAAGGTATTCGACCTCTAAATGAACGGATTTCCGAATGCTTACGTATTTATATATAGCAGGCGCAAAGAAATATGCGGCGCAGATGCGATCCGACGCGCGGAATGCGCACGGGCACGTGTAAATATTCAACTTAATTACTTACAAATGCATATTGCCATACAATATGTAGAGAATTTGTTACTTTTTTGTTGCATGGTTGGCGAATGTTAGAAATAATTTACCGATTTGAGACCAAGATTTTATCCAAGATATGACGTGAAAAATTGTACGTTATGTTTGTTGCAATATTGGTATTTATTTTTCATGTAAATTAGAAGTACGTACACTATCGATGAAGTTAATATTTCGAAAGAGAGAAGACTGACATTAATAAAATTCTAGAAGGACGTAGATGACATGCCTTATTTTTTTTTGGAAATACATATACGGACTTTTCTGGACAAATATTTTATTTTTTATTTTTAATCTTTACATTAAAGAAATAAATAAAAAACATATTTAAAATGGACACTAATATTATTAAGATATTGTTTACAAACAAATAAACAGTTAAGACGAGGTTTTTTTTTCAGAACACAAGCTTTTTTTTCAAACTCTTTATGACTCAATTATTTATCGTCTTTACAAAACAATCCTAAAATATCAAAACACCACGTAACGTATACAACACGTTGTATAGACGAGGAAATGTAGAACATATTTGTTATGACTATATAAGTACATATATCTAGTTCAAGGGCATCTCATCAGAGATTACAAAACTTTATCGCTTCCTTGTAGATATAGCATAAGATTTCTACAAACCCTTGTGTAAACAGAACGCATAGCGTGATTACACATGCTTTAATCTATTTTACATGTTTAATCGGGAAATCCGCTAAGCGTAATTTATTAGGGTATTCTCAATAAGTCACTACCAAAAACTTTGTAGGTACTTTATCTACATGTGTAGTATTAACAGCGTAATTATTTACAGTTATTCTGTCTTAAAAACACAGTTAATTCTTAAACCAAAATGTAATTGTTGTCTATTTGAAAAATAATAATTAGTTGCTATAAATATAGGCACATGAATGTATGTGTAATATTCAGAATTCACCGAATACTGAAATAATGTATTCAGACCATCATTTTGAGTCGAAAATCGTTGGAATTTTCTGCCGGAAAATTCATTTATATATTTTTTTTTTGTTTATTCACAATGAGTAAACAGAACATTTTACCGAAATAAATTAATAAATACTATAATATATAATAATAAATAATAGTAATCAATTAAACAACATTTATGCAATCAGCTGCTTCGCAATCAGATGAACTGACTTTTGTATTGTGATAAGTATTATAAACAGAAAGAGGTTTTTGTTAGTTTTTCGCGTAGCTCAAACTTACACACTGTAAATGATAATCTAAGAATGTGAAAATGTATTGACTTTTTCAATAATAATTTCACTTTTACACTGATGCTTTCAATGCTCGAGTGCATTACAAGCTTCACTAGACAACTCTCTAAACGAACTCATTCCAATTGCAATTTGTGTATGCTCGGTAGGTCCAAGTTACGAAATGTAAGCGATAAAACTTTTAGTTTCAGTTATTAAATAATATACATTGAAATATAAACAGTTATAAACGTTCTCTAGGGAAGGCCTTTATATCTTCTGCATTTAAATCGTAACCTAACTTAAGACGAGCCTGTTTAGACGCAAGCTTCTGCAACCAGACAATACACTGAAACGTCTAATTTTATACTTACATTCATAGTTATGTTGTAGGTATCTGACTTGTGAAACTACGTCTTACCAATCTTGGATCCTTTACCATATTGTACCAAGTCTAACAGATATCTATCTAGTGACAGTTCATCAAACTGACCAATTTAAGGTTATTAAACTTTAACCTGAAATACTTCCTGATAATTCAGCATCGTCCCAGCATTCGGCTCGTTCATTGCACTACAAGTGGTCACAAATTAATATACAGTCCTGAATAGAGTATTGAGCAAACAGGTCACCACGTCCGACACCGATGTCATCCTGCCCAATGACACATAGTAATGTGATAATTATGTATAGTTTCTACCGAATGCATAATACATGCAAATGTTTTAGCGTTCGTTTGATCAGAAAGTAAACTGTCATCCGTCTAAATCACAAATATATGTACCTATTATTAGGAAGGTTAGCAATTAATTAAAAATCTATTTGGCCAAATTCACCCGTATTAGGTTCCTATTATTAGTTTTCTATCCACAGCCAAGCCGTAACAATTATCAAGAAAAGTATTTTCTTGCTTCTCTATATTTTCTGAATCTAGTACTAAGTATATTTCACTGGTGTGAGGATCCTGTACTACTAGTGAATTACTATGAAGATTATTCTCTCATCAAATAGGTTTACCAAATATTGTAATATAAGACCTAAAATAAGCCGGTGAAACATAGGAAATGCGTGATGATTCTTATGTTGGCTTCGTTAAAGCGCAAAAGCACGCAATATAAAACACTGTTGCGTTAACTTATAACGTATGTAGGTATACTTTAATCCTCATGAGTCACAAGTCAGAAGTTATTCACACAGAGATATGAAAACACACATCGACGAAAATAAACTTATTAGTTATTTTTTCTTCTCCAGGCATGTCTAGAACAAGAGGCGAGAGTTGTGGAGCTCCGCTCTTTAGCTGCAAGAGTGGCGGCAGAGACAGGCTCACGCGCCTTACCAGCAGATGCTGACGCTCTGGCCCGAAGTTTACAGTTAGTCACTGGAGCTGTACAGGCCTTGGCAGACCTTGGTGAAGCCAGGCAGGTGGCGAGGGCGAAGGCACAACATGCAAAAGACAGGCTCTGTGATATGAGACAGGTTAGTATAGTAACGATGCTGAACCCTGCAGATCTATCACGGATTACTACGATATTTCATTTATATATTTAAAGAATAAGTACAAAGTCATTAGCATGGCATACGGTTTTTTTTCTATAGCTATTGCATTTGGCGCGTATCCACTATGAGTTACCGATATAACGGATAAAGGCTGGTTACCTTCTTGAATTTATAATAGACATAACGGTGGTTGGATTTACCTGCACTTAGGACCATTAAGGTTCTTAGAACTTATGTGTTATCTTTTTATATAGTAAACAGATTCCTCGGGCGTGTTCAAACTTAATGCTTTAGAGCTTTGGGCCTAAAACTTACGAAAGTAATCAAACCATTACCGTATAATATACGTAATGACTTCAAATAATAAGATACAGGTCGATGACCGGCTAACTCAAACTAGTAGTCCCAATGTTTTGATATACTGTTTGCGGTGGCAAATCTATTGACCCAGGCGTTTGCCTTATATTACATTATTACTGCCTATTTATATGTGAGGTTTAATATTCAGTTCTATTTTCTTTTACAGGACTTGGCTCCAGTAGATGAAGATAGCGAAATAGTCGAAGACAAATTAATTGCTCTTCGAGATAATTTAATAGCTTTAGGAAAAAGCGAAGCGGACATCGCTCCCGCTAAAGCTGAACTCCCGGACATTGACCGTGATGTTGCCGACGAGCACTCAATAGTCAGGATCTTAGAACTATGGCAGGCCATGTTCAGGGATACCTTCTTCCACTACCACCGATTATCTACCGCTTTAATCAGGTCTGGGGATGCAGCGACAGCGTTAAAATTGTGGCACGAATACTTAATAGATCTGCAGTCATTCTTGTCCGGTTCAGTGCCAGCTGACTATGAGAACTTGACTGAACATCGTCGTTTGTGCAGAGTGCACAAGAACTTGTTGACATCACAGAGGTCTGTACTCATGAACGAGAATAGAGAAACCGCTAACCGAGACTTAGCTGACAAGTTCGACACGTTAACTAACCTCCACAATGAGACTTTGGCGAGAATAGTTGAAAGACACGACGAAGTTTGCACAAGGATCGCAGCGTGGGATGACTACAGAGAGATATATACGGAACTATTGAGGTGGCTGAAAGAAATCGAACGTGAAAAAGAAAAATTACAACTTAGATACGTACATATTAAGAGGATACACAAAATATTAGCTAAGATTCAGAATCTCTCAGATAAGGTGCCTGAAGGCAGGAGGCAATCGGACAAACTTCTAGTCGATTTGAAAAAGGTTTTGGAATTCACCGAACAGGCATATGGAGCATCTGTGAGAATGGAATATGCTGGAATTGTAAAAAGGGTTGATAATTTACAAGCTAGTCTTGACACTTGGCGCGACTTTTTGACGAGGATACTTGGCCTGATAAATGAATACGAAAACATGTCAAATGAGCTTCATAAACTATACGTGAAGACACAAGAAGCCATTAGTTCTTATTCTGATGTTGAGAAATTATCGCGACCACAGCTTAAGAAAGCCATTGAGAAGTACTCTGAACTTAGAACAAAGATTGTAAAAACTGAAACCCAAATTGAAACGCTAAGCGTTATTCAAGAACAACTAAAAGAATGCTTGAGTCCACAGGACATAAGACTTGTAAATCAAAGGGTATGGCAACTGCGACAGCAGAGAGCTGATTTAGAACACCAATTGTCCATCATTATCCACCGACTGCAGGAAAGAATAGAAGTCTACACAATATTCGAGTCACGTTTGACACGATTTATTGAATGGATAACAACACTTGAAACTCGACTCGAAACTTCAAGCCAAAATACTGAAATAGGTGCCATTGACCCTCAAGATCTTATAAGAAGAATAAACTCAGAAGTACAAGCCGAAACAGCAATGAAAGAACGTGAATTTGAATGGCTCTCTGAAACTGGCACCACCCTAGTCGAACAAGCAAAGAAAGATGAAAAGTCTTTCAGCAAGAACACTTCCAAACATCTCAAAGATGTACAAGAACGCTGGCATAAATTACAAGAAACCGGTAGGTCTCGAATTGCTAAGATTAACGAACTCCTGGAAACTATTTCTCAACTAGAAGAAAGATTGACAGAAATTAGACTAAAACTACACTCAATTGAATCCAACCTCTCTACCCCTGTCGTACTAGAATTCTTGACTGTGAAATCTGTTGATGAGAAATTCAAAGATCGAGATGATATTCACAAGAACATAGAGAAAGAAAGTGGTGAAGTAGGGGAAACTCTCAATCTTTGCGAGCTAATATTTAATGATCCTGAAGTTGTTCGTGGTAATTTTGATCTCCGTAACCTTCACACTGGCGTCGACATTATTGAAAAGAAATGGAAGAACATCTGTGACATGTCAGAAAGACGCAAGACAGCATTGAAAGAGATTCGCAAATCAGCTGAACTCTCTGCTTCTCTTCTACCAAAGGTGGAGAAGAAGCTTGAAAATATTGAAAGGCGAGTGGAAAAGATCGAAACTAGGAAACGCCGTGGTGAACCAGAAGACGAAAGTATAGCTCGGGCTGTAACAGATGACCTACAAAATCTCAGTGCTGATATAAAACGCCTCGAAGAGGCTTACGGCAGAATTGCCGCAGGTCGAGGCATTGAGCTTCGTGGCACTGCTGCAGATGACGCGGCAAGGTTACGTAACGCTGTTAGGTATTGGCAGAGGTTATCTGCTCGCTTAGCGGCTGCAGGTGCTGATGCTCAGAGACAGTTTGTGGGAGCACATGGAGCTGCTGTGGTAGCGTTAGCGGAGACAGACGTGAGGCTCACAAGGGCACTGCATCTAGCTCCGTCACCGCAAGATAAGCTCATTACACTGAATGAGTTAGACGTAAGTACTCCAAAATGATATTACTTAAAACTAAAACGTATCTCATATTTACTTATAGTAATGTCTTTTAAAATTCAGAGAACATTAAATAAAACTTCAATACTTCAGTTGTCTGAAGTATTGAAGTTTTATTTAATGTTCTCAAAAATCTAAAAACAATTTCAGGCTATTGAACAAGAACTAATGGAATGTCAAGCATTAGTAGACAACGCAGACCGCCTAGCGGTAGCTGTGTCTTCTATGCCTGGAGTATCAGATATGGTGGCTGAGTACCGTGCCTTGTTTGCTGACGTCAGGACAAGATTAGACCTGGCAAGAGCAGAAATCGTTGGGGATGTTGATTCTGCTGTACAGGTAAGACCAATTAAAACCCATATAAAGCTAATTCGTACAGTGCGTTGCATTTCAAATATCAATTGAGCTGGAAGAAATTATACATAAAAGTGATCTTGTGAAGTGCAATATTTTCGTATGTTAAACAGGTGGATACCCTAAAATGGGAGACAGATGCTGCTCTTCAAGTAGACACACTAACATCCAAAGAAACCTACAGGGCTGAACTTGCTTTAGTAGTTAAACAAACCTCCGAAGCCTTAGAAGCACTTAGAATAGCTCTTGAAACACAACCTGATGAAAAAGCTGGCAGTGATGCGTTAGCTACAGCCGCTAAGGAAATTGCCAAAGCTGGTGGCAAACCTGGACAGACATTAGAGTTGGCTAAACATTTGTCGGAGCTACTCTTGACTGAATGTGACGCGAATGAAGAAGAAGCAATGTTAAAAGACGTAGAATCTCTATCTTTGACCTACGAAGATCTACTCACCCAAGCGAAGAAACGAGAGCTGCAGATCAACAATTTAAGGTGAGTGTCAAATGTTACACAGGGTTGTAGACTTTATTGTTCTATGATGATGTGTGAATTTGGCGTATGGTGAAATACAATAAAATTTTATTTAACGATTTCTTCGGACATTTCATGTAGATGACGGTTAATGATAGCATACTTATCATTTATCTTTTGGTTTGAGCCATTTTAGCTTTAGTCTAAGTATGTGTTTTAATATATTCCATTCTCTCCACTTCACTTGTAATTAATTGTACACAACTGTATTGATTTTTTTGTTTCTATATGAAATGTCCTTGTATGAAGTCTTCAATGTTGTTCTTTTATTATTATTTGTGGTAGCACTTATAGCACTGTTTGGCAACTGGTGTTGGGGCTTAAAGCTGTTATAGAACAGTGATTTCTATCGGTGATATACAGTCACACACACACATGTCGAATTCATTGTACCCAAATCATAAAAGCTCAGAAAATCTTAAGTTTTCAGTATTGCTCATTTTAGTATTATCTAAAATATAATATTGTGTGGCTGGCTGTATTATAAATTTCTTTAAAAAATACGATCAACTGAACTGATTTTATATCCTTTTGAAAAGATTTAGAGTCAGTATTGCAAATAAGTACTACAAAGTATGACAATTTCGTAAAGTACAAAGACTAAGTGATAAAAATAGGTACGCCACACGGCTGTAAATTTTATATTTCTGAATGATTTTCTTGAATTCAAAAGTTTTCAGGAGAACTATAAATATATATTTATTTCATTAAAAAAGTATATTCTACATGATTAAGACCAATGCTTCTTTAAATTAGCGTAACGAAATTTTCCACTTAGTCTAGAAGAGAGTGTATCAGCTTCCTAACCCGGCATGCTCTAAACACATGCATTTTCTGGTCCCATAGGTTGCCCCACTCGGCCTCGTACGCGCTCACGTGCGAACAGTGAGTACTGCTTCTCTAATATTTTAATTTTATAGTCGTAGATTTCTTGCTACATTCATTGATTATTTTTTATTATTGACAACAAACATATTTTATTTCTTTCTCAAATTAGAATACAAGATTTTCGCATGTATAACATGTAGTGTAATATTAATGCAACAGCGTGCATATCTGCTTATAACACGGAAAAATATGTAGACAGATTTTGTTAATTTATTTTTAAATCGTACTTAACTAGCCCTTAACTTATAAATTTTTATATTTTGTCATTGACAAGTAATAAGTAATGTATTTTTTTTAATAATGTAATGTAGCAGGAATGCAAACGATTGTGCATGCGTTAATCCAAACGTAGTTAGTGCATTGTGTCCTGAGGATAGAAATAAAAAAGAAAAAAAACACTAAATATTTTTATATTATGTGTGTATATTCACTGCACTTGTACACGAATTTTTATTTTTAGCTTCGTATGTGTGGAGTTATATTAATGTCGTATCTGTCTTGAATTTATGTATTTGTATAATAATATTATTGTGTACTAATAATGTATAGTAGTTTTTTGGGACAGTTTTTTGTATTCTTAACATGAAATAATTTATTAACTTAAATATTTTGTCACATAAATGTTTGTTTACATAAAGAGAAAATAATTCAATAAGACTTAATTTAAATATTTTGTATGATAACATAAATATTTTTAATTTATTTCATGTTAATTTGATGATAAGTTATTTAATATAGTTACCTACTCCGTTTTATAAAATTATTTAGATGTTGAAGCTTAATATATTTTTTTGATATGAAATTTGAAATGTTCTCTGCTGAGTTTATTATAATTTTTGCTTTAGTGAATCGGGCCGTTTGACGTGTCCGTTATGCTCGGAGCGCAATTGGAAGCAGCTGGACAATGATCTATGGCGTCTGGAGCAGTGGCTGCAGTTCGCCGAGGCCACCGATGACGCCAGGACCGGCCCACCCGAACAATACGACGCGCTCGAGGATGTCATACAGGTATTTTTTGATATAGATTTGATTCATTCGATAAGTTTTTGTCAACTCCTTTGGGGATACAGGTGTAAGTGTATGTATGAATTTAGTTAGTTAATTTAATATATCGATTGGAATATGTAGCCGCGGGTGAAAATAACGGTTTTTTTTATTCGATAGGATCACCGTGAGTTCCTGCTCGATCTGGATTCCCACAAGTCGATCGTGGTGTCGCTGAACGTGGTGGGCGCCCACGTGGCGGCCCACGCGCGCTCGGCGGGCGCCGCGGAGAGAGTGCGAGCGCGCCTCGCGGCCGCCAACGCGCGCTGGGATGTCGCGTGCACGCGCGCGCACGCCTGGCAGCGCACGCTACAGCACGCGCTGCTGCACAACCAGCAGTTCCACGACGCAGTGGTGGAGCTGGTGGCGCGCCTGGCGGCCGCCGAGCGCTCCGTGCGATCGCGCGAACCGCTGCGCCTGGGCCGCGAGCCCGACGAGCTGCAGCGCGACTTCCGGCGCTTTGCGGAGCTGAGAGACGAGCTGCGGCGCGCCGAGCCCCGCGTGCTGGCGCTGCACGACGCGGCGGCGCTGCTGGCGCCGGGCGCCGCGCCGCACGCGCGCCTGGCGGAGCTGCGCCTGCGCCTGCAGTCGCTGCGCAAGCTGTGCGCGGTGTACGCGCTGAAGCTGGGTGCGGCGCTGTCCCGGCGCCCGGCCGCCGCGCCGCACGCGCTCGCCGCCGCCGCCGCCGCCGCGCTGGCCGCGCCGCAGGTGACACTTCTTGCTAATTCTGAGCCCCGTCGTTTAAAACTCAATTTTAATCGAACGAAAGAAACCTATCGTCCGAGGCGCGAGTCTCGTTCGAATACGCTCACTGATAATTCATAAACTACAGTATTGATAGTAAATTACATAATTTATTTTGCGTCACCTCACTGCTTCACCCCGCAGAGCGCACAGTATACGCAAATATTTAAGACGAACACGACGCAAGCTTAGTTTTGTTATTGCGACCTGTAAGGTTACAGAGAAATACCTACTGACCCCTCTGTAGGTAACTAATCACGTTAGATACCTGAGATATTTTGATAATAGCTGTATTTTTCACATTAGTATGCAAACACTTCACGAAACGTAACTATCTAATTAATTAAAAACAAATGAATGGAAAAAATATAAAAATATGTACACCTCTTCTTCACGTAGGTACCTATATGAAGTACCTATACGAAGTAAAATTTACTATTACTTACAAAAAAAAAAGTTATGTAATTTTTACTTTGTATTGTTTAAAAAAGTATATTTATTACATTTTTTATCGTCATTACGACAGTACTTTTACCTTGCGCAATGAGATGTCGCGAGAGTAGTGCAGTGTTTGCTGGATAGTCCCTCCCACGACGTAGTGGCTTCGCACCGTTGACGTATGTTGTGATATTGTAGCTGTTGGAGGAGGACGAGGACGACGTGTCGGGCTGGCAGCTGCCGCCGATCGACGAGACTGAGTGAGTACTCGCTTTGTTTAGTTACTAAATATTATATGCAGTGGTTATTATATACCTTTGCAACAAATGGCTTTAAACGAACAATTTTATACATACAGAGAGATTATCTTTCTTTCTCAACAGTGTAAGTATAACCACTGCATGCAATATGTATCTGCTTTAAAAGCCTAACAGTCTTTATTTAGCCTATCGTAACATTTCTTAATTAGTTTTTTATTATTCTATTTCTACGTTAATACCTCAAAAGAAGTTTAAACTCTAGATGTTTGAACTTCTATTCACGTACCTGGTTTTGTATTATTTATAAATACTTAGATCATAGATTAGGTATTAAAGATATACGCTTGTACTCATTATGCATTACCAAAAAAATATCGAATCTACAGAGCGTATATGAAAATGAAACATACCACTGAAAATGCATGACCCTAGCATGCAGTTACAATAAGAATTTTTGAAAAAAATGTATCCGTTTACAAGTTATGACCGTTTGAATTACCAGGTATTTTTACCACAATAACTGGGTAAATAGTTCAAAAATAAAAAAATATGTACGATTTAAAATCTTTACATATTCCAGCTGCTTTTATGAAAAACGAAGGCAAAAATACCTGGTAATTCAAACGGTCATAACTTGTAAACGGATACTTTTAAAAAAAAAACTTTTTGAAACTGCGTGCTAGATCTTTTTGCAGTTTCAATGATTTGAGTATGTGTTCCATTGTCAAATACAAACTGTATATACATATTTGTATACATATATATACAGGGTGGAAACTTTAAGTGTATCCAGACAATTAAGATTACTGGTAAAAGGGAAATTCTTTCTGAATGTTTCTCGGAGCCTCTTTTCCCAACGATATTAACCTTATTTTATATTGATCAGAATGGTGGGTAGTGGTGAGCCGGAGGAGGAACAGCTGAGCGGCGTGCAGCGAGGTCTCAGGTTCGTGTGCCGAGTCGCCAGGGCTTCGCTACCTTTCCAGGTAACACTTAGCTCTTTAAGTAAATATTGTAGAGAGTTATTAGTTGCAGTTATTGTTGCTATAGAGAGTCACGAGATCACTGACATCTCTGAGGAGGCATTTATGGGCAGCAGTATTCCGGTAACTAGTTACCGTAAGGCAGTAGTTTGCCTCGTTGTCCACATCATAGCACAACTGTAATACATATATGTACCTATACATGTACGAAATTTATTCTGAGTCTGTATTATGTATTTGTCAATAGGGATGATCAGGAATTTAGTTAAGACTTAGCTAAATGATTATCTGTGATGTAATTACCAACGCCAACCAGATCCATTACGTCATTAACCTATAAACAAGCTGACAGTGACAGACTTCAAACACGTTCAAGAAAATTGTAAACAGCTAGTGTTTCCGCAACGATGTATATTTAAACAAAGCACTTATTGAAACGTACATCGTTATTTCCACAACATTACCAGCAAATCTGATAGAATGTTATTTATTTACAGGCATTACTGCTTCTCCTACTGGGTGCTGCGGCTCTTGCTCCACACGCGCAAACCGACTGCAACTCCAGACCGCTATCTCTCGAGCCAGTGCTACGCTACCCCCACGGACCCCCGCCGCTCTGAGACGGCCCTCTGAAGCGTAGCTAGGTCCTACACCTCCCAAATGACCATTTCTTGCCCTCCCGAAAAGAGGTGATCATTTGGGAAACCACAGTAGGGCAATTTATACATTTTATTTCTTGGGGTCGTAACAAGATTTTCTGGGGTAAAACTAAATCCCAAAATTAAAAACTTGTAGGTACATCTTAGGGGCGTCCAGCCAAATTTCTCGAAATACATTTTGGAGGTCATCATTTAGAATCTACGGGGTGTTAAAAAACCCCAAAGTATTTAACCCCCATTATATCTTACATTATAAACACATTCCACGTAGTCCGGCCTGTACATACAACTTTTTGTATATTTGTTACGAAATTCTCCGGACGACGATATTTATTGTATTTAAACGATAACGCCGAAAAAAGAAGGGCTTTCGAATCGCATCCACGCTCGCATTGTTACTTAATATTAGATGATAAGGACTGTTTACAAAAGTCTAAAATAAAGCCTTTGCTATTGATTACAATGCTTGTTTTATTTACACCTCCTAAACTACGCACCTACATAATGTGAGTTATAAACAAAATTGCGCTTTCTTAATCAATATAAAGTAAGTACCTACATTCATACTACAATGTTCGAACCACACTAGTTAAACACGCTCGTGATTATCTACAGTTGACGTCCACGAAAAATGTCTTCTATCGACTTTATTTATCGTAAATGTACACTGTTACAAGTCATTAGATCTGTAGTACATCCATACACGGCGTATGGGAATTATACTGTTTACTCAAACGAGACGAAGGTTTAACATTTTTCCAGCGTAAAGCAGCCGCTGGACGCTTTCTGACGACGTTCTGTGGAACAAAAAATGTTTTTTTTTTATGGTATAGGGGCAAACGCGCAGACGGATCACCTGATGGTAAATGACTACCGCCGCCCATGGGCACCTGTAACTCAAGAGTCACAAGTGCGTTGCCGCCCTTTAAGGTGGGAATAGGGGGAGAGGGGAAAGAGCGAGAAGGCGGGAGAGGGGGGTTAGAGGGGGAGAGGGGAAGGACGGAAAATGGGGGGGAGGGAAGGGTTAGGGCCTCCGGTAACCTCACTCACGCGGCGAAAAGCAATGCAAGCATTGTTTCACTGCAGGTTTTCTGTGAGGCCGTGGTATCGAGCGGAGTCGAGCCGGCCCATACGTGCCGAAGCATGGCTGTTTATTCTTTAAGAACAACTATTCATTCGAGTTCTTTGGCAAAATACTATACTTTACTTCACAATGATAGGGAAAATGCTCGTTTCTGTAATTGTGAGAGACTGGGAACCGTGTCCTAATTCTGAAAAAGGAGACCTTGCGCGGTCTCACCTTCTGCCACCGGTAAGCAGACGATGAGTCTGTCGATCGTCCCATTGCTTCGCTCATGCGTAGATGCAGTCGTGCACGTGAAGGCCCTGGCGGAGTAAATTGTGTCCCGGCATGAGGTTATGTTCGCGGAGACTCTCGATGTCGCCAAAGTCCATCATTATATTCATATTTATGGGAGATATTCCACACAGCTCGGTGTCAGTTTCAATCTTCCACCAGTAGGACATTGGTGACGATCGGTGCTAAATGGTTCGTTCTCATGAGGCGTTTTGTGCTGTGTGGTGCGTATCGTGAGGCAATCATACGCTTAGCAGCCGAAACTGTAGCAAGCCGAGAGTGTCCCGGTGAGGAGATGCTTGGATGTGTTGGATGGAGATGATAACGGATGAGATGTGGATATTTTGGACGTAAAGGCCAGCAGCTCACCACGAGAGGCAGGCGGCGGGGCGGGGGGGGCGCGGGCGCGTGCGGCGGCGCGCGCGTCGCGCCCACGCGCCGCATCCCGCGCGCGCGCACATGCGCTCGCACGAACCGAAGTCTGACGAACTGGGCGCCTGCGGACAGACGTTATACCTCATCTTATACGCCCTTTCGATCTAAAACTTACTCTAATTAGCACTTAAATAAGAATGGTGTGTTGGTGAAATTTTGACACTAATCTATAATGAACCCGATTGATTTTTGAAACGATACCCTTAAATTTGTCTTGAGAAATTTCCAGACTTCAGCTGCTTCTTTTAAGTTTGATACCGACTTGTATTTGTATGAAAGTAGAAAGGTAAAATAAGACATACTTACACTATTAAAAACAGTCTTTAGCATGCCATAACTTCACTTTTTGTTTACGTATCAAAACACCTTTTAAGGAAAATCTTTATTAAACTTAAACAAATGAGAAATGACTTTTCGTCACAATTATAGTATCGCGTATTTTTATTGGCATCAGCTGTTTCAACAAATAAATCTGCAATATGGATACTACTACAGTAATAATGATTGTTGCTTTCATTGTCACATCACAACCATAAAATCAAAATCAACATCATTTATTTTAATTAAACCATTATGGGTATTTTTGAATTGTCAGGACTAGTAGTCAGTCAGACTAAGTGAGTCGTGCAGCTAGTTGCCTGTTCCAATTCGTAGATCCAGTGGAGAAGAACAGGCAAGAAACTCGAAGGACACTCTTTTTCAACATGTTTTTACAAATCACTGGTTACATTGCTTAAATGCGCAAGTTAAATGTGAGGACAATGTAACGTATTGTTCTAAACTATAAACAGTCACGCAAAGCGGCCCTCGCCCTCGCAGCTAGTACCACTATGAGCATCTGTCAGACAGCGGGTGTGATGTACAAGTACCTGCTCCAGGCGCAGATGGTCGGGGGGCAGGTCCCCGAAGAGCACGGCGCGGCCCTCGCCCTCGCAGGCGCCGCGCAGCACGGCGCCGCGCGCGCTCGTGCGCAGCAGCTGCGTCAGCACCACTATGAGCATCTGACAGACACATAGACACACAGTCGTCAGACCCGCGGTACATAGTGGCCTTACTGGAGGATCAATTGTTTGAACCCAAATTGTATAGGATGAACTTGCACGGACGGCATTCGTTGTTAGTTTTCAATGAGTATAAAGAAAAATAGTGTATGTGCATGGTGGCAAAAATCTGCAACAATTTCGGGTAGTCTCTCAAATGAAATTACTTTGAGATTTCCTACAAAATGTTTATATTCTGAAATGGAGCATAATTGTTGTTGTGTTGTGAACTGCAAAAATAAAGGTACAAGTAGTCGGTGAAAATTCTATAATTTTGATACAGTAGCTGGAAGTTACAAAAAAATAGGCAGTCATGGGACTGCCGACAGAAGTGAAAACTTAAACGAAACGACGAACTTAAAACGTCACATTAGCAGGTTGGTTAACATTAGCTAATAAGGAGCTGACAGAACTCAATGTTTAGATTAGCGTCTCGTGGATCTATAAATGTATTATTAGCGCGACGGTCACGAGTTCAATGTTTTTCCCCATTTCAAAAGTGCACAAACGTGAGAAGTTTTCACTTCAAAAATTAATACCTACCTACTGTAAGACGGAAAAAGTAAGCGATAAAACCTTACATTACGATGTCAATAAATCTATTTTGTTTGCGCTGTATTTTATTTGATATTTTTTATTTTTTATTGCCTCTATTATTTAAGTTTTGATAGGTTGCCATGGTCTCCAAAACCTCACGACACAATTTGTATTAACCATTTTATTGAAGGCAAAGTATCAGAAGCGCAAGCTAGCAAGTCCGAGTTATGTTCCCACGATATTCCCTAGGTCCTAGCTAGACATAATTACACACCTGATAAAACGAAGAACCACGAGTCTCAGATACAACTACAAATCAAGTTATAATTGAAGAAGGAAATGTATATTGTTAATTAAAGTACTTTACCTACCGTTTTTTTTTTATCGTGTGAAAACCCCCACGGGTCATCACCTCACCGAAAGTGAAGTGGTATGTCGGACTCGAACCGACTATAACCACACGGTGTTCCGTCACAAGTGAGTCTATTGCAGGGGACCCGGAATACCCTAGGAAGGAAGCTTCCGGGAACCCCTGCAGACTATGGCCTCCTGATCAACAGGCGAGCACAACGTGCGATAGGGGGGGCCCTACCCCCCCTCCAGATGGGAGAGGAGCGTGCGGAACCCGCCGCGCCACCGTCTTAGGCCTGTTTCTGCTAGGGTAACGGTCAGCCCAACCCGCTACCCCCAGGCCAGCGCTCATGGAGGACGGATATCATTCAGCGCTCTCCGGCGCCTGGTGCGTCTTCTGCGGGATGGGAGAGTGCTTGTCCTCTCCCGTTACCGTTCCGCCGCCTCTTTGGTAAACTTCACCTCCTCGCAGAACGAGGCGGCGGAATCCCACGCACTGTCACTTTGGACCATGGACTGAACCATAGTCTCTAGCGAGAGGCTACCCACACCAATAGCCGTCACGAGGTTGTACCGCTGTTGCGTCCACGCTGAGCACTCCACTAGAGTGTGGAGTGCAGTATCCTCGTGACAGCCTCCGCAGAGTACTTTACCTACCGTAAAATACTAAAATTAGTATGTATTTAGTATTGTTTAATGAGAATAAGTACTTAGGTTTAAACTTGTCTTATAGGGTGTTAATTTCACCGATATTTAATGAATAATGTGGTTCGTAATAAGTAACTATTGCCATTATTTCGTAGTTCTACAACTTTTCTTACAAGCTATGCTTAAAATAATTATTTTCCTTTCATCACAATGAGGTATGAAACTTATATTGTGTTTTATACTTTCAAAACCCAAGGCGCGGTAGCGTAAAGGCTAAGGCGTTGGACTTGCGGTCGAGTGGTTGAGGTTCGAACCCCATCCAGTGCACTACCGACGTAAACCCACTCCTAATACAAGCATTTATCTTAACTGGAGGGGTTAATAAGAATACTAGATACCTCTAAAAATACTGTTTGTCGTTTTTCTATGTATCTTTAATTACTTTATTAATTAGAAAAGAATAAAGTATTTTTGTGTTATTCCTTGACATAACCCCGAATAGTTAATATTTGAGGCTTACGAAACCATTTTATAGAATTTTTTGTTTTTTTTTTCTCGAGACCTCACAATAAACCTTCTTATAAGAATCTTATAAGTATTTATTTGAATTTAGAAATAGATAACTTTCATCTATAACGTCTAGCTATTTGTCAGTATTGTTATCTTGGCTGTAGCTGTTATAGATAGCTGATAGGAGAGGTTTTTGTTACCAATTCCGCACACAGTTCCGCGCGATTTCCGCGCGATTTCGCGAAGTAAATTGGTGGTCAGTTTGCTTTTTTCGAACTTTCAAAGTGGACGGTCTAGCGGCTAGGTGGTGATAGTGTCGTGCACATAGCACGTTACACACAGCACACAGTCTTGTCTTACAGTTAAGAAATACACATTTTAATGTCAATTTCAGTGTTTTTTATGTAGTTTTGTATCTATTCAAAATATATATTCATAAATGAGTCTTTATCTACAAAATATGAATAGAGATTAAATGCGAGTAAAATAAGAGTGAATGGAATGAGTTAGAACGATAAGTAGCATAAGTGTAAGTGGCACCTGGAACAAGAAGACGAGCATGTTGAAGCACTGTAGCGCGAGCAGCGCGCGCGTGAGCGGCGCGCGCACGGCCTCCACGCAGCCGCGCGTGTGCAGCGACGCCGACAGCAGCGGCGACTCCTCCGACCACACCTCGCGCCACTCCGACTGCACCGCAACCACTACTGTACACTATACATCTACTTCACACAGAGTTCGTACAACAAACACCACTAAATTCTTACTTTGAAATTAAAACCATTCATCCTTATATACAAAAAGGTTCTTGAACAGAAGTGGGCTAGCAATGTTTCATTTTGCAAATTTTTTATGATAATAAAACTTAATACTTAACTTAAGGCAACATTCTCTACCTAAATATCTTCTACGTTCCACATCTCCCATCTACCATAGAAAGGTATACTACTGTTTATAGCCAAGAACCTGTTGTAATGGATCGTGGTAGCAGGGCGCCATCACACGAGGGGTGCAGCAAGAGTACGGGGATACCGGTGGTAGGACTTTTCCATCGGTACCCGCTAATCTACAAGCAGATAAAGAGTAAGAAAAATTAGATTTATGTTTCTCAAAATTGAGTTTTTCTAGGTATGCCATGTCTCCCTAAATAGTTTATTAAAATTAATAATTGCCACATCATTGTGATCATTAGGTACCATTATTTACCCATCCCATCCATCATTGTGATCATTATTAAATCATTGAAAATGAATATTCGATCAATAAAAAACAATTAGAAAATTTATTTAAAAAGGCGCCATCTATCGACATGTTGTTTTACTATATAGCGGTTGTTGAAGATCTGGTTACATTCGTCACGCAAGCGATATAAATTCACATTTCTCATCACAATTTCGGCGACTGACCCAATACAGTGCGAATTATTATCACGTTCCTAAATATACAGTAGGCATAATACAAAATTATGCGTAAAATAATGATGATGTTTCTGTCTGAAGAAACATGAGTTGTTTGAAATAGTACAGATTGTTATCGCTAGGTGACATTGTGTATGTTTGCAGTACTGGGTATAAATAGGAAAATTGTTTACTTCATAACGAGGTTAGAACTTTCGTTTAAAAAATCCATGTTGATCCAAGGTATCTCGTGCCAATCGGACGGCATGTCTGCGCCACAGCAGCTCAATTCTACCTGAGGAGTAAAAAAGAGTTATCATTCCCGTGACAGTTGTAAAACATTTAACTAGATAGGTAGGTAGGTACTGTAGTAATCTAACCTCTTTTAAATACATAACGGGCTAGCTTGTGATATGCTATCTGTGTCGATTACATTCTTATTTCAATATTATATAAAAGTAAGATTTTAAAAAGAAGTTGAATAGCAGGGGCTGGCTTAGCTGTACGCACGCCAAACAACTCCTGAGAAGATATTAGAAATATAAAAAGTGTATTATATTGTGGTGTGTAATTACGCAAGTTTTACTTACAGCTAACCATCTATCATTTAACTTGCTCTACCTACGAAACTACACTCTTTTTCCCAAAAACTCCTATCAGACCTTTTCACCATCAATACGACAGACAGTCCTCTATGCAGACGATGTCTCAACACGGAGTAACGGCCTTCCACTTTATCCTGGAGTGCGAGGGACGCACCACGGGTAAGTCTCCTCGCGGGTGCGAGGTCGCTCCTAGAAGCCTGCGAACACCCCAGAAGGCTTCTGTGCTTCTAGAAGGGAGCTAGGCTGGCTCAACTAGTCAACCTTATCTTAAATGCATAATGAACCACCTAAATGCGGAAACACAGCCCTATACCAATACATTCCTATCGTAACTGGAAGGAGTGCTACAGTACCTACCCTACAAGTATTTGTATAAATAAATATGTGAGGAAAATTGTGATACCAAGATAACATTGAGAATTATAGCACGTGAAAAAAGCGATATTAACTTTTAAGACTAACTTTCTCACTACATTTTATAACTACCACTGATTGGATTTGATATAAGTATTAGATGAACGAAGATGAGTGGTGCCTGGAAAAATTATAAAGGTCTTTTAGCGCGACGTGCTGCACATCTGAGAAGTTACACGTTCAAAAACGGTGGCATTATAATTTACCTGCATCGTGTCCAGAAGTGATTTCCATGTCGGCTCTGTCAAATACTGTGATATACCGATTCGTAACGACGAAGCCAATTCTTTCATTAGTGCCTAAAAGGAAAAACATTATTATTGATTGGTGAAACCAATATACTATAGACTAGGTACGTAAAAAAGGTTTTTAAAGTGGGGAATGGGCCAATGGTGCTCTTGTGATTAGAAAGTGTTCATGTACTACAGTGAACCCTTAACATGGGCGGGTGAGCGGACTAGCGCCCTCTTTTTTTTTTTAACTTAACCTGTATTCAAGCACACAAACTATTGTTTCTCTCTCGTAATTGTCTTTCTACTCGTAAATTTGTTACCACTTATTGGCAAACGTTCACACGATCAGCCGGGTTTATGGTAGAAAGTTACTAATTTCTCTAAAGATTTGACACACCAGTTGCATCACTCGCGCGTTGTCAAGCCTGACTTTTAAAGCACTGGCAACTCAAGTGGAATCAAATGTTTAAGTGGTCTTCTGTAATGCGAAGACGCTTTTCCAGTTGAATAGCAGCACTTTGATATGTTCTATATTTGATCAAATCTCTAATCTTGATACCTTATCTACACTGATAATTGAGAACAGTGAGTATAAATACTAAAAATCTTACTTTCAAAGTCCCTCTACAAGCTGCGTACACCAGCATCCCATTAGCAGCTACCAAAGTCCCCGTGACCAGCCACACGCTGCTGACAAAGTTAGCGCGGGTCCAGTAGGGGAATTTTACTAATAATGCGATCAGACGTAGACCACCAGTATAGTGTAGCTTCATGCCGTAAGCTTGGAACAGTATTAACCCGTAGAGTAAGAGGACTGTCACCTGCAATTGTGATCTGAATTAGCTATGTTCCGCCTGATGCTTAGACGCGGCCTGATAAAGCGTATCGTCAGTGTGCACTTCCTTAGGTTAAAAAGTCAAGCTATCCCATTTTCGGTGCGAGATTATAATTTATGAACTTACTAGCAGCGCCCCGCGGTTTCACCCGCGTAAGCCCGATCCCGTGGGAATATCGGGATAAAAGGAAGCCTATATGTTAATCCAGGTGTCTAGCTATCTACATACCAAACTTCGCCAAAATCGTGTGATTTAACACCGTGCGATTTTTTTCTTTGGGGTTTTGTGAAATATCGGGTTTATGCGAATAAACCCGAAACAATTCCTGAGCTCAAATCAGAAATCCAGCGCGTCGTCGGTGAGATACAGCCACATCTCTGTGCAAAAGTCATGGAAAATTTCATGAAAAGAGTAATGGCCTGTCATCGGAGCCGTGGGGGTCATTTGCTGGATATTTTATTCCATACTTAATCGGAACATGTCTTCTTTACAATACAATAAAAATATCACAACTCTGTCATAAAATACTTGTATTTGCTTTAAAATTAAAAAGTGCACTCTTACTGAGACACCCGTTATTAGTAGGATTCATTTCCGTCAACGTTAACCTCAATTTGTATGGAATTTAAAAAGCGCCATCTAGTGTCGTGGTTTCAATTCACTGTCATTTTTGCAATTCCTCACAGATGGAAGTTGGCGTTAACGCAAGAGAAAGTTATATCGAAAAATTTATCGAAAAGTTAAGTAAACGCTCGGTTACCTGTTGAGAGTCAACTAAACAGTACCCCTTAGCATGTTTTTACAGCTTACGATTACAGTCAACGTCGATCATGAGAAACTGCCATGTTTATTAATAGAATTGGTAATTTGGGAAAATTTAGGACGCCCGAACCTCAAGTTTGTTGAACGTACGTAACGTATATTTGATATTTATTGCTTTACGATACGCTAATATAAAAAGTAGTACCTTGTGTATGTGCTTCAACAACAGCATGACTCTGAGCGAGGTGTTGTAGCAGAAAATGGCCATACAAAGTGATAAGACGAGCTGAGCGATGAGAAGTGCACGCAGTACTCCGGCTAGCCGCGCGCGCCCGTCTTTAGTGAACGTGAACACGGCCCGCGCCATCCAACATTGTGTTGCACCATGCTGTCCAAACAATACATCGGAAAATGTTTTCTCGTAGGGGTCTACTTATGACAGACTTAACAAAAGTCACGTTCTATCCACACTGAGGCTCTGCCTTCTAAGACTGTCTGTTCGTAGAGTACTTGTAATACAATCTGGATAAACTGGATAAACTAAATCATTTACTATTTTATTTACAATATTAGCAGCGCCCCGCGGTTTCACCCGCGTAAGTTCCGATCCCGTGGTAATATCGGGATAAAAAGTAGCCTATATGTTAATCAAGGTCTCCAGCTATCTACACACCAAGTGTCATCGCTATCGGTTCAGTAGTTTCGGCGTGAAAGAGTAACAAACATCCATACATTCATACATCCTCACAAACTTTCACGTTTAAAATATTAGTAGGATGTATGTGTATATGTCACAGTCAAAACTTTAAACTAAAACAAAAATTACATATAGTTAAGAAAAAAATAATTAAAAAGTAAAAAAATATCTATATATATCCGCGGCATGGCTTCGTTATCAAACCATTGTTACCAAACTCAATATGTTGGACTCGTTAAAACGAATTATATATTATGAACCCAAACACGAGGGGTTGACCTCCATCATCAGATCAGCTCTAAGATGCCAAATTATAGTATTGTGATCTAAACTACATATACCTTCATACAACGTTTTATTTGGATATGACAATAAAATTGACACAAGATTTGTTCACATAGTACTTTTGACTGGTTAAGAATGTTAACTGCAATATAATATTTAATTAATGGAAACATACTTATGTATAGCTGAGATACACAGTACATGGTGAGAGGAGTGCAGTGTGCATCTCTCTAACTTCGTTTCTGCTTGTTCCTTGATGCAGAAGTGCTAGAAGCAGAGAGTAAATTGCAGTATTTAACTTCACAAATAGTAGCGCCAACCTTCCCCTATCAGACTTTCGAAACGGGGACAGACACAAACACCATCACACATAATTATAAACACAGAAATATTTGCTTGCACTAAATACTTGGCACTAGTTCTCTGACATTGTTTATCGATGATATTTAATGGGTAACCCACTAACGGGTCACACAGAGAACATACAGAAATTGCATTGTATTTACAATTTACACTATTTTTAATATATTTAAGTTCACACACAAGTCACTATGTTTAGAAGTTTAGTATATTTTACCTGTTATTCGTAATATTTTAAAGAAAATGCTTGTAATACGTTACAAAATCATTACATACAGAACAAAAGGACCTGCTCGACAATTACACCAATTGTCTAGTTGACAAAGGCAGTTGATGTTTAAAGTCTACTCAAAAAGAGTCTGTTACAAGTAGGTCGTAATAATAATCTTCACTACATAATTATTATGACATGCATATAATCAAAGCATATTATAAAACAAAGTCCCCCGCCGCGTCTGTCTGTCTGTTCGCGATAAACTGGAAAAGTTCTGAACGGATTATCATGTGGTTTTCTCTAATAAACAGAGTGATTTATGAGTGAGGTTTAGGTGTATGATTTGTTAATATTTTGTGTAAGTTGATTGAAATATTGCCGGCTCACAGAAAACCGAAGGTGAAGCAACATTTGCATTGCTTTTCGACGAGTGTGTGAGGTTACCGGAAGCCCTAAATCTTCCCTCTCACCCCCCCTTCACCACTCTTCCCCTATTCCCACCTTAAAGACTGGCAACGCACTTGTGACGAAGGTATAGGTGCCCATGTGCGGCGGTAGTCATGTGACTCGTCTGCTCGTTCGCCCCTATACAATAAAAAAAAGATGTCTCTGCTACCCGTGCGAAGCCGGCAGCGGGTTGCTAGTAATATAATAACTTAAGAAACTCGTACACGAACGTCTAATCCTAAACTAGGCAGAGCCTTACTATGGTGACCTGACTGCTGACACTTATATTAATAAATTGGAAGGGAAATCTAGGATAGTCACTAATTCCGGAAAACTACAGTTGGACTTGAAAAAATATTTTTTTTATTAGATAGAGTATTCATTGAGCTATATGGCTATGTAACATCACGCTGCGACCCCTAGGAGCGTAGCAGTGACCATAAACGCTGGTGAAACTGCGGGGACCCGCTAGTTTCTTATAATTATTAGTATCAGATTGCGTAGGTAACTTTAAAAAATTAATGTAGTTATTTATGTACTATCTGTGTAATGAAAGCGGTTGGCACTGTTTTGATTTGTACTAAAGTAGGAAATAAGCTTAAAATAATTTTGCTAAATTCTAGTTCTTTGTTATTTTTCAAGGTTTTCCTACGTGAAATCTGTCTTTGTAACAGTATGTAAATATGTGTAATATTTACATACTGTTACTTATTACATTTAAAAACTTAAGCGAGAGATGGAATACAATTCTATTTTTACGAGCCTGTTAATTTTTTTTCTTGTTACCATAGAGATATAACGTACTAGAAGAGAACTAAGCCTGCCTGAATAGCTTCAATAAAAAGGTCGGAGTAATGTATCGTTGTGAATACTTATACATAAAGCGAGATTGCCTATGCTTCTCTAACACAAACTCCAGCTCATAAAAATATATAAATTTGAACGAAAATAAATGTATTAATAAAACGCTTCTCCACTTGAAATAGGTGTATGGTGCTAGGCAACTAATAAATCGATGTTTTACATAAAAACTTTTTACAACCTAAAACATTTTGTCGTTGAGGCCGGATTTACTGGCTGGCTAAAGTCCATTGAAAAAAAAAAAAACAACAATTTTAAAGCGGGAAAATTTGCAGTCATTCCTTTGTTTTCTTCGGAAAACATGGAATATCAAATTTATTGAGAAATATTTAAATATTTTTCTTTAATTAATTAATTGATAGTTGTGTTGCTTATATAGTCGTTATTAATTAGTGCTAATTAGTGTTCAGTGGCAATATGGCGGAAGAAGAAGGGGAAGTTCAAAAAGATATACTTGTTCTTACTAGGAAGAGACCTAAAGTTGCATGGAGTGATGATCTAAGTCACGATTCCGAGGAAGACAGAGGTAGATAACCAAATACATTAAATTTAAATATTTAATTTCGTGTTAATTGCTGTAAATTGTATGCAGTAGTTTTGTAGATACGTACTTATTATTCTATTACTGGTTGTTAGACCTATGCCTCAAGTTTGCGGATGTTTACTGGAAATCGTCAGGTCGTTCGATATGTTCCCTAGTTGCGGAAATAGTTACTGTTTTTTAAGAAATGCATAAACTGAGTCTGAAAAATGTCTGGGATTTGAAAAGAGGGATTCAAAGATAAAGGTGGCAAATTTGAGTGTGACCTTTGTTTATATGGTATGACTCTAGGACTATATATTTTTTTATATATAGTATTCAGGTGCAAAACAAGCTCTTATTAAGTAGCTAGATTAGTTTGTTCATTAATTACCATCCTAATAACTGGTTAAACCGGTATTTTATGCAAATAAATGTTTCTTCTCCTTTTTCATAGTCGCCTGATGGTAAGCGGTGATCATAGTCTATGGATATTTGTGACACCAAGGATATCAGTGAAAAAGCTTAACTAAGTGGTCATCATGATGATTCAGGGTCATTCCATTTTGTTTAGGTCTTAGTAATAAAATTAAATCGTAGAAAATAGTGAATGGAGTCCAGCAACTTAACAGCAAGCCATGACGTCTCATTGAATTAACTTATTCAATAACATCTTTGTATGCTAAAATAGCATGTACAAGTTTCATAATATTGTCCGGTACTATATTATCTCCGTAAATGTATCAACTCCATTGCAGTGTTACTTAACTACAAGTGACAAAAGTATTTCAGATTATCACTACATATTATAAAACAAAGTCACCCGTCGCGTCTGTCTGTCTGTTCGCGATAAACTGAAAAACTACTCAACGGATTTTCATGCGGTTTTCAATAATAGACAGAGTGATTCATGAGAAGGGTTTAGGTGTAAGTATAATTTGTACCCGTGCGAAGCCGGGGCGGGTTGCTAGTCTATAAATATAATATTAATACGCAAATTGATTTCTTTGTACACATTTTTAAGCAAATTTGAAATACTTAGTTTGTATGTAGATGAAGTGCAGAAAGCAAACATTTTTTTTTAAATAGGTGAAAACGTCTATAAGCTACAAGCGTCCAGTATACTCATATATTACCTATGTTGAGCTCCATAGTACGGAAAGTCTATACAGTTACAGTTCAAGTTATACTGGTCTATGATGTAAACCAAAAAAGTTAAAACTTAATGAAGTATTGTCGAAATTCGACCACCAGTCGATCTGTATAATCCATACTAATACTAGCAACCTGCCCCGGCTTCGCACGGGTAGCAAACTATATTTTGTTTTTTTTCCGACATCTTCAACAATCATCGTCATATTTCAGCATTTCTACACTTACTCATCTACTGCCTCATGAATCACTCCGTCTATTGGTGATACTGATAACCTTATGAAAATCCGTTGTGTAGTTGTTGAGTTTATTGCGAACAAATAGACAGACAGACAAACAGACGCGGCGGGGGACTTTGTATTATAATATATGTAGATATATGATTATAAAGCTGAGAGTTTGTTGGTTCGTTTGTTTGGTTGAAAGCGCCCTTCTCAGGAACTACTGGTTCGAATTGAAAAACTCTGTCGGATAGCCCATTTATCGAGGAAGGATATAGGCTATATAACACCACGCTACAACCAATAGGAGCGGAGCATCAATGAAAAATTTTGCAAAAACGAGGAAAATTTACAAACGCTGACGAAGTTGCGCGATTCAGCTAGTGTATTATAAACACTCTTAGATCACAATAAAAACTTTAAATACCTATAGTTTCTTAAATCCCCAATCTATCAGTATAAGCAATATCCCCACTATATTATTTTTGCCGACCTGTCCCAATGTTCTCTGATTCCAAAGCCCCCGGGTGACGGCAATAGGCGTGAGTGGGGGACCAAATTATAATTTTGTAAAATGTGGGTGGTTGATACGCCTCTATCTACCGGTTTGAATGTGTATGTATCTAAACCATGTAGAATATATGCATTTTTGAGTAGGGTTGCAAAAGTTTCATGGGGATAGCAGGGTTTTATATGCATCAGTAACTGGTTGCCATCAGGTGCTGCTTGTGACTCAGGCCATGGGCGGCGGTAGAACCATCAGGTGATCCGTCTGCTCGTTTGCCCCCTATAGCATAAAAAAAAAAGTTAAGCGTTTTGATATTATTGGTTTGTATAAAAAATTACTATTGTACAATCAAAATATATTGTTCGTTATTAGGATGAAAACAAAACCGCGTCAGACCCTTTAGGTTCAACTTGGCCGTTCTATGCACCTAAACCTATATATTTCAATAATTCTACTCAAGGAAATTAGTTTAAAAAAAATATACGGTTTATCTTTCGTTTCAGAAAGAGAACGCCTCGCCCAGCTCGAAAGAGAACTTGCAGAAACACCTGTCAAACCCATCTACGCCCCAGAAGACCTCGAAAAACTTGTGGGCTTTATAATGAGAATGACTACTCTCTACGATCTTCGAGATGAAGATTGGACAGATGAACCGAAACAGGGAATTGAAGAGTGGATCCTAGAACCGAAGAACATGATCCTCTGCATTTACTTTAGAGGAGATAAACTCAAAGCTACGCCCGAAATTCCCTTTGTCCATGTATATGACCTCACCTACTTTCTGAGGCCTCCTGATCACGTCTTCCATGTCAATACGTTCCATGACGAAATTACGTTTGGGACCTTTGTAGATTCTGTAGAATCTAATATGATTCAACTCTTGGAAAATATTTATGCACCCTATTTCTTTTCGGTGACGACATGGCCGGATAGTAAGTGTCAACATTAAACTAATGACTTATTTGTCGTCTAGATACGTTGGTTATAGTTCTAATATGTTTTATCTTAGCTGAACGTCAATAAAATATCTCAGTGCTTTCTAAACTACTTGCTGACTTAGACTGAGCTGAGACCATTGATATTCGGGAAATTTTGCAAATAAAATGGGGCACGTTGATGAAAAGACATGACGCAACAGTCAAAGTAGGTATACCTACGCGTATAAGATTTACTCATGTGTGTATATCGGGCAAGCCTGATTAGTTTTCGGCCCCGCGGGGTTACATTATTAAGTGGTGAGGCCAGCTGCTGCGTCGTGTCAGTCGCCACGCTCTAAGCATTGAAAAACATACGTTAAAGTTTTTGCCTTTAACAAAGTGATCGTATTACACGAGGTACATGATTTTTAACGAGTACTTAGCGTGTTTTCGTTTACAAAAAGTAAATTGCATAAAACGGCACATTTGGCGTTCACAACAACTTTAGCGGTAAAGCATTCAAGCGTTCATGGTTAGAATTTACTAGCATCAAACAAGGGTTTTATGCTGGCCCCGGGCCGCCAGCATCTGTCAATGATATTTTGTTTATACCACAGCGGTAGCAAGCAAGCAATAGGGCCTGCCTGAGGGTAACCTTCGTAGCCTATGGACGCTTGCATTTCCAGAGGACTCGCATGCGCGTTGCCGACTTTTTAAAAACCTATACACTACCCATTTCTTGGAGAACCCCATACTATAAACCCTCTGGAAGATATTAATTGCTACCTAAAATTTTGTCAATTGTTAGTAAATATTCTTTTTCAGGTGTCAAGAGTGAATTTTGTAGCCACATCCATACGTTTTTAGCCAAGCTAACTGATATGTACTACAAAATGCTAGGCCTAACCGTTCTATACATACCTCAAGAAGGTCAACAGTTATCTTTTGAAAAAGCTAGCGCTGACAGAGAACTAGTGAAGAGGTTGGAAGGAGTAGTGGTGTACTGGACTCATCAGATGAAATCATGCTTGGAGGATACGGCGTTTGTGGCATCGCAAAAAGAACTCTTGTGCCCTAGTGATGAATATGACTTTTGGATTTATAGGCGTAAGTAGAGAGATCCCACATATTAATTACAGGCCATTTTTCGGCTAGAAGCTCTTTGACTTCTCTTTCTAAGAAGGATAATTGAGGTAAAGTACACAAATGAAAATGCAATATTAATACAAGCTTACTTTGTTTTATAGATGGCAATGCAAGTAGAACACATTGACTTACACACACACAACACCCATACTACAACTAATTATCTGCAGAACACACATTCAACTTGCTGCACTGGTAATATGGACCTACTTTTTTCAGACGAAAACCTCAATGCTTTACTGTACCAAGTAAAAAATCCAGCTGTAAAGCACATAACCAAGATCTTAGTAACTACTCATTCGACATTCATACACCAGTTTCAAGCATTATGTGATGAGGTAGTCCAAAAGATCGCTGAAGCTACTTCCAACATCGAATACTTGCAAGTCATTAAACAGCCTTGCGCTATACTAGAATGTGTGGTAGATCCAGACGAAATCTCCAGACACATCCCGAAAATTATAAACCTCTTCAGATTCATATGGATGGAGTCACCATATTATAACTCCGAAACAAGAATAACAAATTTGTTCAAAGCTCTAAGCAACCAGATTATAATTTTGTGCCGAAATTACATCAAATTGGATGACCTTTTTGATGGAGCTACAAAGAAAGCTTTAGGGGAGTTCAGCAAATGTATCGACTGCTGCAAAAGGTATAGAGAAATCTATGATGTGATGGCTGAAACTCACAATGAGATCAAGCCTAACAGCTGGGAGCTGGATACAGGATCTATTTTTAACTATATTGACTCCTTTATCCAAAGATGCTTCGATATGTTAGATGTTTGCAACTGTATGATTATTTTTGGGCGGTAAGTGCAGCTTTTCTAAAACAGGTATTAGGTATAACTTAAATCCACGCAATTAAGGCAATATGAAAGGCCCGCTCTGATTTCCTGACTATAAGTTTTGCTGTTAAGAAAAAAAACATTAGGACTATGCAAGGGCTAAACCGAAGGACTCTTAAAGGAACAATAATTATAGGAGGTGGTATTGTCTATTTTTTTGTGTGTTCTGTGTGTATTGGATATAGGAACGCATGCGTCATTACAGACTAGTAAAATTAGAAAAAGTGCTGGATGTAATTCTTTACAGGTTCAGGGTATGTATTTATGTAATAAGAACATACTCGTATCTGCGAATTTTTTCCCATTTTAGAGTTGCGCATAATTTTTAATAAATGTTTTTCTGAGAAAAATATTATGAAAAATCGAGTTTTTTAAGCGTAGCTTTAAGCCGATTTACAAAAACGCAATTCAAAGATATACGTTTATTTTTAACATTTCTTGATCGCCATTTGTTTCAAGTAGTCTTCTATTAGATTACAAACAATTAACCCTTAATTAAATTGAAAAATTAATTAAAAAATATTAATTGAAAAATCAATAAATTAAGGATCTCATTTCATGTAAAGGATTGATGAGATAGAGCCAATTAATAAGTCGATATTCGCGGGCGCAAGAGGGGACGTGTTCGAAGCGAAGTGCGACAATATCGAGAGGTTATTCTTCAGTGCTCTGCTCGATGTGAGAACCGTGGCTCACACCATACTAGATGTCCAAGCTCCTTCGTGGTACGATGATATACTCCACTTTCGCTCTGTGATTAAGGATATTGAGGTGAGATAAGCAACACATTACGTAGTAGAATAGAATAGGGAATATGCATGTATTTTTTTTTTATCTTTAATTGACTTGTTCCATCATTCTACTCTAATAAAAAATATAAATAACCTTGGCAATGTTCAAATTAATTTTTAAAATAACATTGAAAACATCGATAAAATTTGATCTGTTTGAACGCTGCCATATTTCGCGGGCCTTGGATGACCTCAGATATCACGCTCAGTATTTGTTTCATAAACTTAGTATACTTACTTGAAGTGTTACAGTAATTTTATACCGATTTTCAGTTGTAATTACTATGTATTATAATTAATAGACGATGGATAAAGTTTAAAAAACATTTCATAAGTATTGCCTTGTCCCTAAGTGTAAAAACACTATAAGAAGTACACCCAATACTGTATTTTTTTCCTGTAAAAAATAATAATGTGAAATTCGAAAACAATGGTGTAAATTAATGAGAAGAGATGAAGTATCTTCAATATCGTGTTTTTATTGTTGTGAAGATCACTTTAATGTAAGCATATTACAATTTAATTGCTAGAATAGTGTGAATTAGTCAGCAGTAGGTCATTTATGTTGGTTTTAAATATCAAGCAGAAGGCAACTTGCTTGCCTACTTAAACTAGGTAACAAAAGTCCAATAAAACTTCATGAATATAACTAACTATACATATCTTACCTATCCTTTAGATTTGACCTCAGCAGACGTAAAATCTGGATTTGATGCAAAATATGTAGTCATCATGAATGCATCTATTTTCGGTAGATTGTCCGATTGTTCTTTGACAAAACTACATTCAGTCATCGTCCTAGATAATTTCTAATATCACTAGAATGCTTAAATTGCACTAGCTAAGGGCAAAAACCACGGAAACACCTATCTTTCTCCGTAACACTACGAATATAGGCGCCGATAAATGACAGGACGGGGAATTTGACGTCATGTTTTGTTTCGACCAATAGTGAAGCGTTTTGCAAAGTTGAATTTCGCTCCCTTATTTTGCATATTTTAATTAATATTTTTTGCAATTAAAGACGAACTAAATAAGAAAATAATTGTTTAGGCATAATATGTTGACAATAAAGATTCAAGGGAAAATTAATCAAGTAAATTTAAACAACATGCATATTCCCTATTATCACCAATGGCTTAAATAATTTGAAACTGCTCATGAAATTTGATTTTGATTGAATTTGAAATGAAAAAATCCGTTCAGCTGTTTTGAATGTGCGGAGGAACGGTTGTCGTGTACCTCCAACTCAAAGGGAGGATCCTCCGATCAGGCTAGGTGACCATGCCTGGCGGACTGCGGCCCAACGGTTGATGTTTGGAAGTCGTCTTATATCCTAATCGGAGCTAGTTACAAAAAAATCAGCTAGCAGTATGCCGAGGGAAAACTCGTCAGCTGGTCCATTTAAATAGGCAATAGATGCTCCTGTCTGGCTCCTGCGTTACACCTGGGGATCAGCTGACACTCTTTCCACCGAAATACAGCCAGCTGACATTTTTATTTATTCACAATAGCATTTAAACTGTCATCTGATAAATTTTCAATTGAGAGAAAATCACTGAACGTATAAGTATATATTCATATCACGTTCGTGTGACGTATAATCCACCACTCTATAGTCAGCTGACTTTTCTTTTTCGTTAAGATCTTGGGTTAGCTATAATTTGATACAATTCTCAATCGGGAGGAAATGACCAAAAATTATATTTTATTCTACGTGCGCGGGAGGCTGCTGCTCCTCAACCCCCCGACGGAACCGCAGCTGACGTTCACGGGGCTTCATGATACTTCTCTCTAAAGCATTTTACGAGGAATTGGTTATGAAAATCTTATGCTGGCTCGCGGGCCACTAACTTTGTAGTAACGTCTAAAGCGGTCCCTAGACTATCATGCGGCATGACATGCGTTACGTGCATGACATGCAAACTACGTGCTGGCAGTTGATTGACAATTCCTTTTATTTTTATATTTATAAATTTATTTATTTATAAATTTGCCTTTGACAAAGACATTTCTATACCAGCGCAGAAGACCTCTTCACTGTACTATCTATATCGACTGAATAAAATGATTATACCAAGCGAATTTAGTGAATTATCATGCTGCATGATACTCTCAATAGGTCATTCATGCAGCATGATGATTCAGCATGTCATGCCGCATGATCGTCTAGGAACCGTTTATCGAGTAATGAGTGATTTCCATTGGTTCACGAAAAATCAATCCTATCTCGCATGTTAATATTTTTTATAGCGTTGCACATTTAACTCAGTATATCAAGTATATAAAAACGACTTTAAAACTCAAAAAAACACACTATTTCATAGTCATAAAAAATAAATCTAATTATCTACCGACGTCCTTCAAAGATACGCCATGATTTAAAAATGGTAGAGATGCTAAAAATCGATCAATCTAAATCGACCGATTAAAAATTAGTTCACTAAAATTAATGTGTTCTGTCACGTTGTCTACACTAAGATTTCAATGAATAATTTTTCGAAATTAGGCGAAACAGTATCAAATAAATTAAATTTTTGGCGTCATTTGAACAAAACGGCTTTCTTGAACAGACTTATGCCTTTTTATACCTTAGTTATCTTACCTATGTTTTAAGCAAGTTAATTTAGTTTCAGCGTGCAATTCTGAGGGGAAGTACAATCGAGGAAAATTTTGTTTTGACCTGTATCTTGGTAATTTTTGCATTATAATGCTGTAATGATTCGTATCCAAGATGAATTCCTGATGTACTATACCATGTTTAAGTATGTGTCCCATTGTCAGACAGACACATCATGTGTAGTATTTTTAAAGTTCATGGTTATCCAAGAGAAAAACATTTAACGTTCATAATCATAAGTCAACGCTAAACTCAGCTATGTAAAAAAGCTAAGCGATTAGTTTCGTTTCAGATAATAATAGAGAACTTAGTGGAGTCAGTGTTCGAAGGCGTGAACAACGTGGAAGAGGCTGTGGTGGCACTCTTCTCACTCAACAATTACTCCAAACGGAATAACCTGAAGCGTATCTTTAAAAGAAAGACTGCTGAGGTAAACATACGCGATTGAACCATCATTTGTAACTTACGTGAGAATAAAAAAAAAAAAATTTGCACCACGTCAAACACGCAACTTGACAGATGCGCGTCTCGAGTTCTCGACAGATACGCAACTCGACAGTCAATTAATAAATACTATTTAAACGCTTGTAGTCATATAGGTACGTACGCCACTAGTCAAACAAAGTAATCTACTATTTCCTATTTTATCAATTAAAGCGATAGGAACTTCGTTCCAATAATTTATTTACTATAGCTTTTGCCCCCGGGCTTCGCTCACGTAAAAGTAATTTTTCCATCCCTTTCGGACAATACTTTTTTTCTGCATGAAAGGTACCGTATGTCCTTTTCTATATACAAAATATAATATGTAGACCCGACATGAAGGTTTAAAAAAAAATAAGATTAAATTATGTTTCATTAAATAGCTAAAAGGTTACCAACGTCATTAAATGCCTTTAAAACATTTTTTAATCATAACACGTTTTCGAACCTAGAGTTAAAACAAAGAAACACCCAAAGATTATGGTAAGATAACACGAAGGGGCGCCATTCGTGTTGCCTAGACGTTGTCTAGTTACGTACATACCCAAAGGGGGGCCTTCGCTTTTGCAAACAGGTGCTAGGAGGGAGACCGCTTACACAACCCCATCGAAAACCTCAGTGGTGGTGACGACCTGTGGGAGGGTCTCTACACGCATAAAAAAATGTTATAGTGCAGGAGGATCAGCCGCTTCTGTTCGGTTGGAGACGGAATTGAGAAAGGTTTTCCACCCTATAGAAGACCGCGTTTAATCATCACCCTAGTGGTCGTAATATATGTGTTGCAAATAAGGCCAGTAATGCGAGAGGGCCGATAAGATCTTTCTGGACATAATCCTTGTTGGATCTTCTTTATGCTGTTGAAGGGTTCAATCGGAGATAGTACAGTTTGACTGACAATTATTATTCTTTTAATTTGGCCGTAAGATAAATGTTGGCAATAAAACCTATTAATGAGTTAACTACGAGTTACCTTTATAAGGTATGGGCAATGTTCAGTGAAGAAGTCCAAGAATCTAAGAAAGATATGGTATCTACACGAAGCCAGTACCCAGCGGACATGCCGTCTTTCGCCGGGAGAGCCACCGTCCTCAAGATGAGGAAGAACCGACTCGTGTATTTAAAAAAGGTAAGAACTGATGAACTCTTGAGTTAGCTAAACCAAAGGATCTGTATCTGAATACATACCTACATACATTTACGCCTGTATCCTCGAAGGAGTAGTCAGAGGCATAGGGGCCATCCATAAATTATGTCACACGTTAAGGGCACGAGTAAAGACGATTACATAAGTACGCTGCTACACTTTTACTAAAAAAATTATAATTTTAGAACTGCTCTTTTCAGTTCTGGGTGTAAAATTGCAAAATATGTGACGTCACACCAGGGAGGGAGGGGGCGGTTTCCACAAACGTGACAAGGACGGGGAGGGGTCCAAAAAATCATGAAAATCGTATGACGTAATTTATGGATGGGCCCATATTAAATACCCACGTTTTGCCTACTATAATCTGGCGGCACTCACGCAATAGAGGAATCCTGTTGCTACTAACCAGGCACTTTGGGAATTAAAGATAGGGAAAGGTAGGCACGACGGGAAAGCAATGGAAAGTAAAGGATATTGCTAAAACGGATTTTTTTGGATTGGGAGCCATAGCTCGAGAAGGTCAGGGTTGCATACCTGTTATTCTCGGACTGGGCACCGCTGGGAAGTCCAAGCAACTTCTTATCTGAATCTGAATATAAGTTTGCGCATACATCATTTTACAACGTAATTTTGATCGTAGGAAATGTCTGACTGCAGTGGCTGACCTGTTGGAGCCGTGGATCTCCCTAAAATGTGGTCGAACTCGGTTATTACTGACTTAGCTAGTCTACTCGTGAATATCGTCTGGCGAAAACCAAAATATTTGCATTTCGAATTATGTAAACTTGAGGTCCCAACAAACGGAATTCTTCTCAAGGCGTGGGTAGTTGGTACCATATAGTTTCGCCAGAACTTATTGATGCGTAAAAGTGTCTGAAAAGATCTTTTTACATAAATAAATTCATTACCATTCTCATTCCCATGACTGTTGGCCATGCAGACCATGATCTGTGAGTTAAATTTTTAATTTTGGGGAGCATTACCCTCTGTCCGCAGATTATGACAGACGCATCTGTATGGATGATGCTGTGCAGTAGCTCTGAGGAAGTGATCATGCATGTGAACAGGCTCATGGGGGCTATCGATGTTGCCGTCAGAGAGCTCTGGATATCCTGGACGGTACTTAATCACATTACTTGGGAGTTGAAATTACATATATCAGCTCTGATTTACTTCAGTAGTTTTAATGCTGCTTAGGCTGCACTTAGGAATAACATGAAAGGAAATATGGCCTATAAGATATTTGAAGTATAACCCGGTATAATTGATTAAATATATTCGGGCAGTAATGCGATCACGTAATAGGTATTACATACCTTCGAATTGCATGAGGTTTCGACCATGGTGCCCATGCTGACTAATGGCTCAGTGGTGCACGCCCTCCGTCGTCAAATCCGTGAGGTGAAAGATTCTTCATCCACTTGCACATTTTTGATATTTTCGTTTTGCCATGTACCATCACATAATACACTGTAGTTAACTCTATTCTGTTAGTAGACCGACATGACCCTATTCTGGTGTTTATCCGACTGCAGCATGTGAAGCATGTTATTTTGATATATTTATTATTCGATGACCTAAACCACTATTTAGCCCAATTTTTAATTGACTTTAAAATTGTGATGTGTATAAAATGTCAAACAGCACAACTTGGATGATAAATGTGGAGCTGGACTGAACAGGACTCTGATGAGGAAGAGCGCTGAAAACCCTGGACTTTTGGAGTGTAATATTGACGCGTAAGTATTTTTAGGGTTCCGTTCCTAAAAATTAAAAAAAGGAACCCTTATTGAATCACTTTGTTGTCCGTGTCTATCTGTCTGTGAAGACCCTTTTTTTAAGGAACCCGTGGACGCATCAAGTTGAAATTAATACCAAATACATAAGTCTGCGGTTTTTTAAAGCCACTTACGCCTTAGATTTGACCAAATTTTAATATTTCGCAGGTAGGTAAATCAAAACCTATAGACATAGAATCATAAAATTTTGGTAAGAAGCAAGTTCTGACAGCACAAGTAGAGGAAAAAATCCGAAACTGGTTAATTTGTTGTTATCACATAAAAATTAGTTTTTGTGAATACAAACTTATATTTTGCGGTTGTAATGTTGACTTTGTCGTACATCGCAACCGCTAAGTTTGTCTTTCAAAAAAGACGGCCAATAGTCTTCGAGAATTGATTCCCGAGATGGACGTACTATCTACATACAAGTTTGTTTGCTTACGGGAGCCTCGGTGCGGGAGTCGCACTTGTCCAGTTTTTTTTTGTATGTACCTAGCTTTGGCTTCTAAAAATTATGCTCGTTATAGTGACTTGTAAACTACTACAATTTTACCCTTGTCAGATCATAGACATAAGAATATACGATCAACACAGAAGACGGTGCAAGCACAACTGATAAAAAAATGACAAGTTGCAATCTTTTTGTTTCTAGTCAAAAAGAATAATCGTGTTTATTTGTTTCAGAAATATTCTGGATCTGTGCCATGAAGCTGCGCACTGGGAGAACCTAATGATGGACATTCCCCTACATGCCTATCAGGTAATAATCTACTTCTAAAATCACCAGTAGGCGATATATGTCCGTAACCAGGTATTAGGGTGGTGGGGGGGAGGTGTGGACTTGCTCCAGTCTTACTTTCAGCCAAACGTCTATAGAAACAAGCATAATTTTAAAATACCTACCGCCGGTCCTTTTAACGATTAAAAAAGAGCTGGTGAACTTTGAATGGCTTAACAGATTTTCAGATCTTGAATTATAGCCAGTGGCGTAACTATACCATCTGAGGCCCGTGGCTAATTCATTAATACATTTTGTATCCTCGAGCGGGGGCCCGTGGCATTTTGCTCTGCCACCCTGTTGTTACGCCACTGATTATAGCTAAGAACACTCGATTAAGTTACCTTTGAAACAAAAAAAAACGGGCCCGCAGAGGAAGATTTCGTGTTATTTTTATTTTTTGAAAATCTGTCCCCCCCCCCCCCGTAAAGCAATCGGTGCATAGTTGCGACCTCTATCGTGCCGGTAAAATTGAGGTACATACATATAAATATATAAACTTATTAACTGGCGGTTGTTTTGGGGTCTAAGGGATCATAACTAGACCTCCTGGGAAGAAATTTTTGGAAAACTCGACAACTGGTACAAAACCAATAGGTAGACTTTTCTTCGAAATGTACCTATAAATGTCCGTATAATACTTCCGGTGTTACGTTTACAATAATAATTAACAGGTTTACATGAAGGGTAAGACCGTGTACTACGTGTTTGAGAGTGTACTAGCCGTCGTGAAAGGATACAACAAGATCTTGGACTCCTTGTCGGACGAAGAGAGGTTGCTGTTCAAGCCGCTTATCAATGTAAGTTCTTTTTATCTATCTATACAGGGTGTTAGAAAAGTACTTTAACAGAATAATTCGCTAGGGATGCATTTTTCGGAAATACGTTTAACACAAAAGTTACAGGAAATTTTCCTGGTCATCCATTGGCGACCTTGATCACAACCTTGAAGGTTATCTCAAGGTCAAGGGCAATTTTCAAATGGGATTGCATATTTTTGAGCCCGGGATTGAAATCAGAGGAAAAACGCACAATAAAATTGGATATGACCTTTAGTACTTAAGTTACGTGAAGAGAATTCTTTGTATCCCTTTGTTTAAAATTTACCGCACGGAGCAATGTGAAATACTTAATGTTTATTTGGAGAAGTGGAGAATGCTAAACTTTGAAAACGGCTACATGAAGCTACTTATGTCATGTATATATGTATGTTGACCTGTCATGGTACGGCAGGTTTACACAATGACAGTTCAGCTTATACTGGAAATGAAAAGCTTGAATTAAATTATCTTACATTTATTATTAATTAACATCATACATTTATTCTAATATCACATATTTAGCATCAAACAAAATAACACATTAAACTTTCTAACACATCATTTCTATGTCCAACATAATAAACACAATTGAATAAATAAAACTTAATAATAATAAATGCTTTTCAAGAAATTACATTTAGAAGCAGAGTTGTGTTCAATTATTTTTTTACGATTTATAAGGAAAAGTAATGACTGACATTTCTGCTATGGAGCTGACTAAGGATATCATAGAAAATTTTAGAAGGAAAGCTGCCTTGTTAGTCTTCCTAATGAAATAGTAATAATACGCATTACTATCTAGACCAACTAAACAGAGCTTGTACTATATCTTGAATATTTTCTCTAACTTCAGGATCACTCTCGTATCTAAACATCACTTGTTATAACTCTGAGAAAAGAGAATATTAATACCTTGTTTATTCAGACTGCCCAAGTTTCATACTAAAGTTTTTATATGAACACATTTTGCCTAGCAGCTTGACTTGGTAACCGATCTTTGCGACAAATTTCGCACCCAGAAAGGAAGTAGTGCAAGATAGAAAAACATTTAAGATTGAGTTAGCCCTAAACATAAATCCAAATGGTTGTTCATAGCTATTTCTTCAACCATCTCCATACAACATGGACAAGGCGTTTTTGTTCCCGTTGCATTTAATTCTTGTGACTCATCGAAAATATCATCAAAATCGTCATCATTAATTACTATAGTATTATTATCACTAAAAGATGATGTGCTTGTTGGTTTTGAAATAGTGTTATTGTTCTCACAAAACACTAAGCACTCATCCAAATGTTCATCAACGGTTTTATCAAATTTATTACCACAGCAGGGACAAATTTGTTCGAATATTTCGCTTTCTTTACTAGAGGTTGGCACTGGTTCGACCTTGTTTATGCTTGATTCTGATTTGACTTCAGCATAACTAGATGTGTTTGAGGCTGATTTAGTTTTGACAACACTGATACCGTCTCCCCTGTCTTGCGAAATAAAGCTATCAGGATTTCTTATTTTGTTCAGAATAAGATTTTTACTATCCAATATCGGACTTGTTTTATTAGTTTCATTGTCAATTTTTTTTATTGGTGAAGTTACATTATCCTGTTCCATAGACAGTAATGTGGTTTGCGAATCACTCTTGCTTTTACCTTTCTTACTGTTTATCTTACTGCCAACAGTATTAATGTTATTAAGATTAGTTAAGTCGATAATATTTTTAGTTGTACTTTCTAGTTTCCCTTTAAATGCAGATATTGTTGGAACTTTTCCGACTATTTGTTCTAAATTATTACTACCTATTCTACTTGGTGAATTCTGTGTATTTTGACTTAGTTCTTTAATAATATCTTTATTCAGGCATTCATCTAAATGCTCATTTATCTTGTTACTGTTAACTTTTTCATTGCATGTAGGGCAGTCCACTAATTTTTGGTTTGTCGACACAGCAACTAATTTTGTGCTATTATGTTTCTGTGTTAGCCTGAAATCTTCTCCATACAAATCTTTTATCATTGATGTAGCAGTTGCTTTGAAATAATCGTCTATTTTCTTAATTTTAGCTGGTGGCGATTGTATGTTAGTATCTTTAGCTTTTTGTTTGCTTGGATTAGAAGCACCAGCAATTTTGACCTGTTTTTTAATAGGCATACTAGTCTCAAGTTTTTTTATAGGTACTTTATTGATCATAGTAGGTATTTCTTTATTTGCCCAAATACTTCTCACTTGTTCTGTCACATTTCTATGATCAGATATATGTTTAGTTTCATTTATAGTGTGTCCACTCCCTATAAATATGGGTACCTGCGGTTTTGGCACAGTAGGATTAAAAATAACCCCTTTTTTGACAACAACAAATGTGCTTGAACCATTTGACTTAGTTTTTAAGTTTGAATTATTAATATTAGAGTCTTTGAGCACCGGTTTTCCTGTAGTATTTGCATTAGACACATTGTTAATAGTTTTGACATTGTTAGTAATATATTTAGTAATATCGCCATTTGATTTGGTACTCGAATTTCTCTTAGTAATATCAGAATTTGACTTGGCAGTACTTTTTTGTTTGGCTTGATAATTCTCTGGCTCTTTAAATTTAACAAATGTGCCTCCACATTTCCTTTTGTGATCATTCCACCAGTAATCTGAGGGGCCTGGTGCTCTGTTCATTGAGCGTCTGACAATACCAAAATGTGGCCTTCTTGTCTGACATGGGCCATCACATCGCCACCAATGGGTTTGGTACAGATCCACCTGAAACAGTGCAATTTAGTCATGATAATACAATCAATTTTTTTTTAAATGCTTTGACTTCCTCTGGAACTCTATTATATGTATAGTTGTGCTCCCTAAAAAGTTACTGTATTTTTACCATAGTTCGTTCTTACAGGGTAATTTTAGGCGGTTTAACGATAAACAAACCTCCAAGTCACATATACCATTTTAAAGCAGACGTATCAACAAGTAAAATAACTAATACAAAAAAAATATCAAGACAATTGTTCGTGGTAGAGATAAGGGTATTCTTTTCGAAAAATGTACATACTGAAAAGATTTGACACCAAAAAAGACATAATTTTACAAATATTCATGTAGATTAAATCATTATAAGAAATCGAGAAAAAAATTATACATTTTGACGGTTAATTTGAGGTTATATCAAAAAGAGTTGAATACAAAAGTTTTAGATTTTTTATTATCTACAATTTTTGTATGATATAATTTCCGCCACCAGGTCACATTACGACGCAAATAGCAAAAAACCGTTTTTAACCCTAAACTGCATCCACATTTCAGCATTTTGAGTGTTTTCGTTTAAAATTTTTTTGTTGGAACCTCAATAACATTTCCACCTGGTCCTTGCCTGTTATTTTTTAAAATTCGGTTTGGCACCAGCCTATATAGTTCTTCAATGTTCATAAGTTTTGGTTATGTATATAGTTTTAGATGGACTTAAACAAAATCATAAAATACTATATCATTACGACTACCGTAATGATATAGTATTTTATGATTTTGTTTTGCAATAGGTATCTGTATTGGTATTATATTAGTTTTAGCTGCATTGCCCCAAATGTAAACGAGATAAAGTAGGTGAGACTTTACTTAGGGCTTTATAGATTAGAAGGCGAACTTTTTGCAGTATACATCTAACAATACCACATAATGATCCTGCTAGAGACGAGAACTTAGATTCTAGGTATTCTATGTGTGCTCGCTAGGTTAAGTTACTGTCAAGCCACAAGCCACAGCCACAAGCCATACTTTATTAGATTTGTGTAAGATTAGTCTATTGATTTTTAAACTGTTATGGTTAGCTATTTTTTTTATTTTTGGCACTGAGATTTATATATGAAGTTTTTGCAGAATTTATTGGTAGTAGATTATACTGAAACCAGTTTTGTAAAATATTCAGGTCTTCTTGCGCACATTGTATGATTTTATTTACGTTTGCCCATAATAAAAGAAGAAAATATTCTGTCTCTTAGGGGTGTAAAATTACCCAAGACGGTGGCGCGACGTGTTCCACGCGCACCTCTCTAATCTGGAGGGGGGTAAGGCCCCCCGTACTCCATGGTGTGGTCGCCTGCTGAAGGCAACCAAGGTCTGCAGGGGTTCCCGGAGGACTCCTTCCTAGGGTATACCCGGGTCCTCCTGCAATAGACCTCCTTGTGACGGAACACCGTGTGGTTTTAGTCGGTACGATTCCGACATACCATCTTACCGTTAGCTCCGGTGAGGTGATGACCCGTGGGGGTATCCACACGATAAAAAAAAAAAAAAAAAGGGGGGTTAAAATTAAGGTATCAAGAATTTAGCTTATTAATTTATCATGATTTAGGCACATTGAAGTTGGTGATACTATAACTTAATTATTTATACAAATATCTATACTTACATATAATTAAAATAAAAAGTTAATTTTCTATACATACATACAATTAACTAAAAATAAAGTGTCTGTTTGTAATGTCATAATAACAGCATTTCAGTAAATGCATCCAAATGTATACATGGTACATATGCCAAAAAATCTATTTATAAAATTCTTGTCTGTCTGTTTGTTCTGGCTAATTTCTGGAACCAGTAGACCGATTTTCCAAGGGTTTTCAATCCCATGCATTTATAGTATCTTCTTGCTTGCATGTACATATTTAAATATTTTGCTCCTTATAACACTAGCTATCTGCCAGTGGAAGTTCACTGGCAGATAGCTAGTATTATAAGGAGTAACCTAGGCTACTTTTATTTTGGAAGAAGAATTAGGGTTCCAAGCAAAATATTTAAATACATACACACAAGCAAGTAGATACTATAAATGCATGGGATTGAAGTGCTTAATTGAATGTAAGAGTAGTCTCCGGCCAAATGATAAACTACTATTGTGTCTCTCTCTAACAGCAGGACTCTTCTAATTTATTAAAAAAGTATGGTTCTCACCTCATCATGAAAACTATGGTAAATACTTATGTTCAGACCTGCTCTCTTGTTAATCCTGTGCATATGGGATTGAAAGTTAGGTCCATGGCCATCCCTATCCTGATCTCGGTTTGTCACAAACAGAAATGCATGTATCATTTCATGAAGAAGTGTTTCAACCAAGTCTTTGCGAGGCCGGAGCTTTAACAGTGGTTCACTTAGTGCAATGTCACACAGTCCTCCTCGACCTTCATACCTGAAAAGAGAATATACATACTAGCTACTCTTTAGTTGGACTAATCTGTACACCATGTGCATAATTTCATGAAAATCGGAGGGGTTCAAGGCAAAAAAACAAAGTGACACCAATTTTTATATATTGACGTGACAACGTCTTATGATTCGATGGAGCCGGCTGCACGCACGAAAAAACTTGACTCTTGAGGCGTTACCTCGCTCTGAGGCGTTCCTTTGACATTGTCACATTCAACTATCGTCAGTAAACCGACTTTACAAGACAACCGATATTTTTTTTTTATGGTATAGGGGGCAAATGAGCAGACGGGTCACCTGATGGTAAATGACTACCGCCGCCCATGGGCACCTGTAACTCAGAGTCACAAGTGCATTGCCGCCCTTTTAAGGTGGGAGTAGGAGAAGAGGGGGAGGGGGGAAGAGGGGAGAAGGAAAGGACGGGAATAGGGGAGAGGGAAGGGTTAGGGCCTCCGATGACTCATGCGGCGCAATGCAATGCAAGCATTGCTTCACTACTGCTTTTCTGTGAGGCCGTGGAATCGAGCGGAGTCAAGCCGGCCCATACGTGCCGAAGCATGGCTCTCCCACGTCAGAAGCAATATGAATTGAGGCAATATTAATTTATCCCTTTCTCTCTAATATTAAAAGAGTATGAGCAACTAAAAACTTTTTTATAATAATGTAGTGATGTACATACTGCACATGTTACTAGGTACCAACATAAAGATAAATAAATGATGGGTACATATAGGTTGTGTTCATTATGAGGAATGTTGTTCACTGTCTGTAGTGTGTTCTCTCTTCGACCTAAAAGAGCCTGTTTTTGTTATTTTGTCAACTCTTATTTCAGATTAGAATTATAGGAGATTAAAGTCAATTGAACATTACCAGGCCTTTGTAGAGTGTGGGTCGGAACAACAGTAGTGATTAATATGTATCAATAGGGTATTTGGATAAGGGTTTCTAGTGGACCTCTTATCTATATTGGTCTGTCAGTATGATGGTAGAGCAAACAAAAATACTTTAATACACAAAAGTGATGGTGCGGGAATTCTGAACTCCATACTAAAAATTTGTAACTGAATGTTAACTTCGTATGTAACTATCTTGTAATTGTTAAAACCACTTACGAGCATATCCCAGCACAGGAATACATCCTTTTACTCCATCGCACAACGGCTCTGCTAGCTAGTTTTGTCCAGAAAAACTCCTTATCAAAATGTATGAACAACGTATGCACATTGGGTGTCGGATCAACCAGCTCTAATTCAGGGTCTGCTAGATTCATCATTTTTAAGCGGTATATATTTAAAAAATATCAAACATTTTATTCCTTGGACGGCAAAAGCTTACTAACAAAGACTACAATAGTATATAGGATACTGCTTACTGATTTGATTGATGTTGATATGGAATGTCAATTATAAATATTGTATGTATTAAGTCAATGGGTTGTCATTAAAGCCAATGTTGCCAATGCCAATCGACATATGAAGTATCCTAAATTAGTAGAAACTGGTAGAATTCAAAAAAGCAGTAGATCGCTACATTGAATCATTAATTATTAAATAATATTTTGTTTTAGGCCTGTGAAAAAAAAGTAATGCCAGGAATAGCTAAGCTCACCTGGACGTCAACTATGTCAGACGCGTATATTGCAGAGTGTGTCCAGCAAATAGGAGAAGTAAGTAACAAGGCTATCTAGTCTAAACTTAACAAATAAGATACTCTTTTAAGTTTATTTTATGTATATTTTTAGCAAGGTTTTCATAAGTTGTTGATAATTACTTTTATTACTTTTAATTCTTTCTAGCTTCAAGATTTCTTAACAACTTACAAAACTTGCAACGTAAATTTAGTGAAAATATTTGAAAAAATATGTGACACTCCTTATATTGAACTAGATATCTATAATGTTTTTGACATAAAAGTCTTACGAGCTAAAATACGAGATATGGAACACGCTACAGCTGAAACGATATTAGAAATGTATAAAGAGATAGTCATATATATTATTATAGTATATGAAGGCTTTGAAGCTCAAATTGGACAGGTAAGTCATTCTTCAGTATTGTTAAAAAGTATCAGTATTTTTCTTTTTTCGTCATGATGTACTCGTAATTTAACGGTCACTCATAACAATTACAATCTAGACCTTGAGGCTAATAAGTAATTTAAATTTAACTTCATTTGCTAAAAACTTACAAAGTTAAGAATGTGTCCATTGGCACTTCTCTTATGGTCTCTATTATCATAGAAAGACAATTTGTTTTTGTGTTATTTAAGAGTAACACTCACTGCACTACTTAACACTAACTTCACTAAACTAACTCAAATGGCTTAATTCTTTTTAGTCTTCTAACTATGTCCGTCGTGTCAAGGAGCTGGATAGCCTAAACGTTCACATGTTGAAGAAGCGTTTGTTCATGTGCTTCGGCGTATTGTTTTATAACTTCAGTAACAAGATCTACTCCTAGATCTCGGTGGATGTCATCACTTCTAAAGTACCAGGGAGGATTTACTATACTCCGAAGTTCCTTATTTTGGAGTTTTTGAGTGCAGCCCCAAAGTTAAATGCCATATGTCCATACAGGCATGAGTACTTGCTTATATAAAAGTACTTTGTTATACACTGACAAAGTAGAATGTCTACCAAGTAGCCAGTGCATATTTTTGTAGCGTAGGTCTTGGCGTTTCTTTTTGACGTGAGCCTTCCAGCGAAGTATCAATATGTAATTAAATTTTTACTCTTAAAAAACCAATGATTAATGAAAAAGCTAATCTATTTACGTCCTTGGCAGATGGCAGAACATTGGGTCAAGTATGTCAGAAGATTTGACAGACTTATGGAAGATGCTCTCAGACTTTCAATCAAATCAACAATGCAAAATATGTATAAGTGTGTACATGGAGACGGTGAGCATAAACTAATAGAAAGGTTAAAGTGAACTTATTTTGGGCTAGCAATCACTCAATCAATCTTATTGCGTTGCTGCATATGCAATTTGCTGAACGAGAAGACTTTATAATGAATTTTATTTTTCAAAAGAACTTCAAACAGCACACCACTTAAAGCCGCTAGATGACATTTAATTAGAGCATTACCTATGAATCTGCAGTTTTCTAAATATTCAAATATAACCGTTTTGTTTTTTTAATATAAAGTTACAGTTAATTGAACTAGGTAAATATTTGCCTTCGATGTAAATGCAGTGCTATAAACATCCTGGGTACAGGAATCGATGAACTCCATAAAAAAAGCTCGTGAAGATTAACATAGGTATGAAGATACGATCAGCAGCAGCAAAACTTTAATCAATTACCACATTCGTTAATGAATGAATAACACTTTTAATCTTCTATGAGAGGATGAGGATGTTGGAGGTTTGGTAAGAATGGTCTATGAAAGTCGTAAGTTCTGAAGTTTTGAGACGGGTTTGTTGTGCGCCGGGTAGATGAGGATTGTAGTGAAGGAGTGACCTAGAGCTATTGACAAATATCGGTTGGTTTAACAGCTTGCATCGTTATCGACTCATCTTCGGTTGGCCATGGGGCTCATTGTTGCGATCTAATCTTAAAGAACAATTAGACTTAATTTTGTATGATATATATATATGTCTAATTAATTTTCTCTAGTTTTTACTCTAGCGCAGTTTACAGTTTTACTATTGTTATACAGGTACATTATATAATAAGTGTTTTAAAAATAGATAAGGTAAGAAATCTATGGTTTTAAATATATTTTAAATTATTAGGTACTATGGCACCGGCACCACTAATAAAAATGAGTCTCTATCTTATAAATAAAGATATACATTACGTACCAAATAGACATGAGATAATGGATACATTTACAACAATTTTAGAAGAAATCGTACACATTATGAGTGCGGTCCCTCGTTTGTATGAAAAGTTTGGACTACCATCAGGTGGAATGAAGAAATTTTACGAAGCTATACAAGTAGACCCAGATTGTAATAAACTTCAGGCGCTTATTGATGAAGGTAAGGTATATTTAATAACTTTACAATAATGTGATAATAACATTATATATGTCATAAAGTTTTAAAAATAAAGTTTATTCTCAATGGTCAGCATCGCTAAACGTGGTCGATTCGAGTAGTACAGTGTTGCACTCGAATCAACCACGTTTTGAGAATAGTAATTATATCGAAACAAAGTCATTACAGAGATCGAATACAACATTGGATTAATTAACGAGCACCTAAAAATGTGGGATCCCTACGAACATATATGGAAAGTTGACAAAGACGCATTCTTACAACAATATCGCCAAGAAAACCATATAGCTGCTGATTTTGATGCCCTCATCATTAACTATAGTAATCTAGCTAACTCCGTTCAGATATTGGAGACTATCAATCAAGTAAATAAATTAATAATTATTTCACGTACGTAAGACAAAGAGCTAAAGACAATAATTTTTATATATCATCACTATATAAATATACTTTTAATTTTCAATAACTTACATTATATATTATGTAAATAAATTTCAGATACACTTCGTAACACTCAATTCCAGCGAATTGAAGAAATCTATTATAGCACATTGTATTGTTTGGCAAACAAAGTTGGGTGAATTATTGAGAGCAATTACGGAGTGTGACATTGATGCTGTTTATAATTACGTGGAGAAGAGTAGTGAAGAAGCCATGAAGGTTAGTACGGGGAGTAGTCGCATTTTTCTGTCTTTATTTTTTTTTATAATACCATACAATATTAAAATGGGTAAATCTAATGTCAATTGCGCACTAAGCGGCCTAGTTGAGTCGTTGGCGTAGCGCTTTTCAAAGAAGAATAAACTGCATATTTAGGGACTAATACATGAGTCATGTTCTCATGATCTTCTGAACAAATAGGAGAAGATTGTTAAAAAAAGATGTTGAGAATGATGTAAATCGGCTTTAACGTGTTCTGTTCATTAAGGGGATTAAAACGAACGAAATGTACACATATACTTACCTCTTCATCGTATTCGATGACAGGGATGATTAACGTCTGGAGTTTGGGCCGGGGTTATGGATGACCATTATTAGAAAAAGCACGCCGAAATGCCGGTGTTTAAATCACACGAAACCAAGTGTAGTTTTAATGTTTTTTACTGTAGTATTTGTTATCTTGTACATCTGTGTTATACATATTTTTTCCGAAAACATATAAATTCTTTTAAAAAGAATAAGAAAATACATGCGTACTCCTTACTGGTTTAGTGATGCCATACCTTATTATTAAAAAGTCAATGTGCTAGGTGAGAACGAGTGGCCTCGGCCTCCATGAGCCCTGGCTTGACCCGTTACTCTAGCAGAAGCCTGAGACGGTGGCGCACCGTGTTCCGCTCGCCTCTATAAACAGGAAGGGGAGCAATACCCTCCACATGCATGGGCATGGCTGCCTTTTGTTTAAGATGTGGCCAAGGTCTGCTGGGGTTCTCGGGGACTTCCTTCTTAGGGTATACCCGAGTCCCTTGCAATAAACTCATTTATGACGAAACACACGTTTTAGTTGATATGATTCCGACATACCACTTCACTGGCAGCCCCGGTGAGTGATGACCCGAGGGGTTTTCCACACGTTAAAAAAAAGGGGAGAACGAACACTATTTATGTGAAAAATCATGTATTAATTTTTAACCTTGTTCAAACTTCTGTTGAACAAAAAAAAACTTAAACACTTGTGACACAGCGTTGTATCGTGTAGCTTTTTTAGTTGGATCGATGCCGACATCCCACGACACGTCGTTATCACTTTAATGGCATTTTGAGTTCCACGTCCAGTAAAGTACATCTGTCAGACATAAGACCACCTTTACGACATCAACTATATTTTCTTAATGTTGAGTCAAATACATATATATATATATATATATATATATATATATATATATATATATATTTTAGGGTTCCGTTCCTCAAAGGGACAGAAAGGAACCCTTATAAGTTTATTTTGTTGTCCGTCTGTCTGTCAACACTTTTTTCTCAGGAACCCGTGGACGCATCAAATTCAAATTACTACCAAATACTTAGTCCCTTGAAGCTATAAAGTCAAGCTTCTAAGTCAACGCAATCAAAAGATACGGCTATTAAGTATTAGATTTTACAAAGCATAATGCTCAAATGTATGAAATTCTGGCCTGCGTTGCATCAAAACCAATCTTGGTTTTTCACGGACTATATTATAATACACAAACATTATTTGTTGCAACTGTTTTTTTACAAATAAAACCCGGGTTTTGTCGATTATAATCTAAACTACCATTTTCATTGATCCAAAAACTACCATCATCATTGATAAAAACTACCATATATAATATAATATTCTATTGCTCGTAACATGTTGATTAAATTCCGTGTAACAAAACGATATATCTATGTTTAAATAATTACGTTAATACGTAAATGTGAGTTTGAAGGAAAATCAATTGATAATGTTTACAACCACTATGTATGTCCGAGGAGCTGTCTGAACCGAAATAAAACTGTTAACTACAATGGAAACACAAAATGTCCGGATAAAACTAAGGAACTAGATAGGTCCTCGAACATGGTTCTTTCAACTAGTTCCGAGAAGGAGAAATGATGCTCACTATTTGTATCACTACAGTAAAACTGATATACTATAAATATATTCATCATTTGTAGACGCTGTACAAATGTGTATATCATTAAGGTATATACATATATACTTACATGCGCAGCAAACACTGTGTACGTCGCTGCTGCACACAAGTATACAATTTATATACACACATTACTAAAAAAGTGAAAAGTGCGCACGTAAGTTTGCGCACAAAAACGTAACGCTGTCATTCTATCACTAAATTTTACTTTTTATATTTTTTTTATACCGGGCGCCTAATATGAAAATCGATTCCTAAAGAGTAAACTCCAAAAATGTATAAATAATTACTACAATAATTTGAGTTTAATGCGTGGGAAATATTGGTACTACTTTTGGCCATTCATTGTCCTTTGAACATTTCGCAGGTAAATCAAAACCTATAGGGTACTTCCCATTGACCTAGAATCATAAAATTTGTTAAGAAGCAAGGTCTGACAGTTCTGACAAGTCGTTAATTTGTTGTTATTAACATGTTATATATGATGTTTGATGACGCATGGAATTGGTTCAAAATAAAAGATATTGTATGCTAGTTATTAACTCTCTTTTAATTATACTACAATTATGGAAACAACATGAATATACATATTTCTACAGCCACACTGGGTTTCTCTAATAAACAACCCTTTTTACAATACAAAATAAAGAGAACAACTACACTTTGTAGCAGCGCACGTGTTTGCTAATTAATGACCATGGTCCTTCCATGTATATTCTTGGTTATGGCGCCCTGCCTAATGTAGGTACCGTAATTGGTGTAGTTAAGTTGCCCAACAGTTATGTAGCAATTTTCGTAATGATCAGACAATGTGATAAATAACGAATTTTGTATAAATATTCATCACACGGCCTGATTTGACATGTCATTATTCATATTGCCCGGGCATTATAAATAGTGCAATGTTTAATCACTTACTTGGTCCGTAATATATAGGTAGGTAGGTACATACTAATCGGCACGAGTACTTTCATTACGCGATACAGGATTAGTAGTTATTATGTAGTTTGGATTGTCTCTGCCGGATGGAGCTGAAGTACGTTTTGTTGTATGTAGATGTCGCCACATATTAAAAACATCAATTTGTAGTCCCAAGATTTTTAACGACTAGACTGATTTGGATTATAGATATCCTTAAATCCCAGTATCCCTAACTTATTTTGAGGTCGATATTATAAATGCAAACCGATCTGGACTGTTTTTTACGGAGCTAAATTCATATTTTGGCTTACAATCTCCGCCGACCAATCCACCCTTTCTGAGTGTGTATATTGCCTTAACCCTGACCCAATGCGTCACCCACTCTACGAAGGTTTAATGCAGACGATAGGAAGAGAACCAGTTTCACACCATATTTTTTATAGATGCCAAGTGACTTAAAGGAGCTTGCGACTGCCATTGCCACCTATGAACGCTTAATTGGAGACATCAGTAGGATGGAAAAGACTTTCCCACCTATTACTGATCAGATGATTACACTGGGTATGTATCATCAATCAATATTTTGTTTTAAGAAACTCTTAGTGCAATAACAATAGGGATTCTCGTGCATCTATCTGTACTATCGGTATCGGTACTAAGTAAGAAGTTTCCAGCGATTGGAGAGTCAAAATTGCAAAAATATTGACGAATAAAAAGATATACATAATATAATAAGCACGAGTACACTGCATATATTTACAAGGTTACAAATCAGCAATAATTTTAGTGTACCAGTATAGGTAGTGTAGGTACCTATTGTGTTAGCAGTGGGCGACCGGTGGCTTCAGAAGACGTAATCCACTGAAACCGCCAAAATCGGAATCTCCAGAATACTCATCCCAATATTTAGCTATGAGTAACGGAGAGAAACTGCGCCTAGAAACAGCTTGTTCTTTGCTTCAAAGCTAAGGATCGCAATCAATAAACAAATAAAGTAGAACCGTAAGATAATTTAATTAATTGTTGGTGGATAGTGGTAGCCAAATGGTGATTAAATTATATTATTTTTAATGCAAGAAAGTTGTCTTTTTCAGAAACAAAAAATACGAACTGCTGTTTTAAGTTCATTATTACTGGACCTTATAATAATGACATACTTGTTTTTTTTGTAGCTAAATTCGAGGTAGAACTAAGTACGGACATGGTAACGCGACATGAAAGTATTCCAGATCTTTGGTCAGATTATTTAGGTTTGTTAGAAGAAGCCAAGAAAGCTCTTGAACTTAACAAAGACAAATTCAAAACTGAACTTCTAGAGCAGGCAGAGGTAACGTTTTATTTAATAGTAAATTATTTTGAACACCTACACTAAACGACGAAGCTCCGATAGTATAATGGCTTAGGCGTATGACTTGCGATCGAGTAGTTGCGGGTTCAAACCCCACCCAGTGCACTACCGACGTGACCCCTACCACAAGCATTAACCTTAACTAGAGGGGTTAACAAGAATACTAGTAATGTGTGACCCACGTTACTAGTAGTCTTTTTCAAAAACAAAAAGAAAATGGAACCAGAACTCCTTAAAAATATAGGAATAACATTATGTATTTTTTTATATTATAGGGGGCAAACGAGCAGACGGGTCATCTGATGGTAAGTGACTACCGTCGCCCAATGACACCTGCAACTCAAGAGTCACAAGTGCGTTGCCGGCCTTTGAGATGGGAGTACGCTCTTTTCTTGAAGGTTCAAATTATTAAAAATGCTTCTTCTATTAAATACTTTTGTACTTTTCGTAACAGGAATTTAAAGAAGCAGCTAAAGATTTTTGTGATGATTTCTATAAGACGTCTCCAGTTAGTTCTGATATCTCGGGCAAGGATGCACTGTCACAGTTAAAGGCTTTTAGAGATCAATTAAATGCCTTGCGAGCTCAAGAACAGCAAATACGAGATGGACTTGCTGTTTTTAATTTAACGTAAATAGCTTTTAAATGCCTATATTAATCTTATAAAGTAAAAAGGTATGACAAATTATAACAAAATTTTAGGTTCTTGACCCATACCAGATATATTTGTATAATGGTAGATTGTTTGAAATTTTTATTTAGGTATTCATCATTTCATTATTAGTAGGTAGGTATGTATTTAGGAATGTTGCATATTGGTTGTAAGCGCCAACCAACGGTCTTATTGTTTTATAGGACGCCAGTGAATCTGGATCTTCAGAAAATGGAAAAAGAGCTGGAGAAACTCGAGGAGGTTTGGGGATTAGTTTTCCAGTGGGAAGAGTCTTGGGAGAAATACAAAAATCAAACGTTCTGGGAAATGGAGACTGATGAAATGGAAGAAAATGTTACGTTTTTGTTTAGGTAAAATCTTTTCCTTTTTAATTTCTGAAAAAAATCTGGCTCTTAGAAGCTATTATTTTGTTATTTATACTTCTAGAAACTTCAAGCTATTAGATAGTTATCTATTTATACTTCTAGAAACTTTAATCGACTATCGCGGCAGCTGAAAGATAAGGGCTGGGATATAATTGACACAACTCGCGTGAAAGTTGACGCTTTTAGGAGAACATTACCTTTGATTGGTGACTTGAAGAACCCTTGCATGAGAGAACGCCACTGGGACAGAATCAAAGTACTGATGGGAGTGTAAGATAAGATTTAATGAAACTTTCCTCCCGTATAGACATGTATGTTAGCTTACAAGTAGATACACCAGGAATTGTATGTTACCTATGAATATAATAGTTACATTGAGTTTCTTAAATTATGCTTAAAACTCCTATGTATGTATGTCCAAACAGATATGTAATAGAGGCAATACACAACACACACACACTAGATTTAGAGGTGCTGTTAATATTGGGAAACACGTAACTTTCTTAGGTTTTGTTCGGAATAATGTACCTACCTACCCTATAATATTGTACTCTCTCATCTACTTGTATCTACGCAAAGTGACAATAAATTCTTAATATTGTTATATATACATAATGTCTATTATATAACTTGTATTTTATTATTAATGTCAAGTATCGTGTAATATAACCAGCACAAAATAGATAAAATTTTAAACAGGAGTATTTTCTTGAAATGGGGTAATATATATATGTAATAAATTAGCTTATGAATATCACAGAGAATTCGATCAAAATTCTGAGGATTTCAAGCTTGAGCTGATAATGCGCTTGAACTTCCAAGCATATGCTGATGAAATAGCTGAGATATCTAATGCTGCTACCATGGAACTGAATATTGAGAATGGACTGAAAGCTATCAGAGAGGTGTGGAAAAATACCACGTATGAGATGCAGCATCATAAAGGAGATATGTACAAACTGAAGAGCGTGGAGGAAGTCATGCAGGTTCTGTACAGTTTTTAATAAATTATTGATGGAGTTTTATATTTTATTTCTCAATTCAGATTGATATTTTTTTTACTACCTTACCCTACCCCACCTGTATTATATCCTTAAATAATAATAGTCTGGTCTATACTTAGTCTACATTAGTCTCACAACTTAACATGAACTGGATGGGACGAGAAACACAATGAGTCTGATATTATAAAATAGTGTCAATCAATTCGTATTTTTATTAGAAATAAGTAACTATTAAAACATACTACTCTCTTTCAATTGGAGTGCATTTGCCTTATTGCTTACTGATTTACTCGATGAGCTGGATGGATGTTGCTGTAATGTGCAATAACGATACCCGGCCAGTACCTACCCGGCTTGACTTCATACAAATACTTTCGAACCCCTTTGTGGCGTAGGTACGTACATGGAATGTACAAGGTTTCCCTGTATTCTAGATGGATGGATAGGTTTATTCATAGCAATTTTTTTTTTTCATTATGAATTAATAACAAACTTCAGTAGGTACTTATACATTTAATTATATTATATTATTTTTTTTACACGACCCTTTAGTTCTTGGAAGATCACCAGGTTCAACTTTCTTCAATGAAATCAACGAAATATGTTGAACCATTCATAAAAGAAGTCGAATATTGGGAAAAGTCGCTGGGCTATGTGGCAGAGTGTATAGAAGTAAGCCGAATTTTGTATACCTACCCATTATATTATAAGATATATACGGTATACAGTAATATATCAGACACATTTTAAATATTTTTGCGTAGATTTCTCTACAAGTGCAAAGGCGCTATCTTTATCTTGAAGCTATTTTTGCCGGTGAGGATATTAGAAAGCAATTACCGCAAGAAGTACTTATCTTTGATGCATTGACTGCAGACTGGACAGATATAACCTTTAAGTAAGTAACGAAACTTTTAGGCATTTCAAACTTACATTTTGAATAAAAAATTACCATCTTTATTACTTTCCAAAATAGTATGCATGCTGGCTCTAATGCAGTTGAAGCTTGTTTGTATAAACCATCTCCTTACTTATATAATAAATTGAATCAAATGGTCGACAACTTGGACGGTATTCTACGTGCGTTGGAAAAGTATCTTGAAACAAAACGGCAAATATTCCCGAGATTTTATTTCATATCCAATGATGATTTACTCGAGATTCTTGGTAATTCAAAAAGGCCGCAACTCATTCAAGTGCATTTGAAAAAGCTGTTTGATAATTTGGTTAAACTTAAGATTGATAAGGTAACTAACATGTAATACTTAATGACTAGATTAGCTCTTAACGTTTTTCTAAATAAGTAAATTACTGAATAATTCAAAATTCAGTCTTGTAATAATATAGCTAACCGATTACAACTTTTATACCTAGTTTATTAATACAAACTAATATTTTTGATACATTTAAGTACTAACAATAGTGATTAGTTAAAAATCTAATCAAATATTTCAAATCATAATTCAACGTAAGTGTCATTGTGTTGGTATAAATTTGAATTTTTTGCCATGTATATCCCTCCATATACATAAAAAATAATATTCTTTTTGTACATAGTCACAGTACAAAATTAATATAGACATAGGAATAAAATATAGACCGATAATCTTATCGTTAAGAACTAAAATGGAAATTGAATAAGCGGGAGTACCATATTTTACCTCAGTTACAGTTTGTTAAACGAAGAACTAAAGTTATTGTTGGATAACTAAAGTTGGCGTTATTTCGAAAGAAAAAACATACTAAAATAATTAAAAAAAATTGGATTAAAGACATCAAAATTCATTTATCGACATTATGTCCATGAGATTGTTCATCGTTTGTGGAAAATATACAATTAGGTACGTAATAACGATACACATAGAGATATAAGAATAAAGTGAGCAAGAGGCTAAATATTGCGATAAAGGCAAAGAAAGAGATGGCTGCCGAGTGCCCTTTCTGTCTTTTTCAATAAATCCATCGTTGAGTAAAATAAAACTTCAAAAAAAGTTGTTATGCATTTATGATCTTATTTCTCTTCTTATGACAGTTGTCCTCTTGAGCAGCAGCCCACTAGAGCGCTCCGCTAGAAAGAGACAGAGAGGACTCGGCGACCATCTCTTTATTTCCTTTATCGCTCCTGCATAAGTGAGTAGTATCATAAGCGCACTCTATTCTTATATATCTATAACGATACATATATCAATAGAACATGTATGAAACAAAATTGTACAAAAATCAAGAAAAAAACATTTTACTAAATTAGTACGGTTCACAACAATCTAGCAATGCTAACTAAGCTGTCAATGTCAATTTCATTTCAATTCACATATCGTGTATTTTTAACTAATCTCAATTTTACGAAACACAAACTTGAATTTATTGAATATTCACAATCCTTTTGTTCTGCTTACGTTCATACCATTAATGTTATTTTTTTATAAAAATCTATTACTCATTTATGATTCGCCATGTGACAGGTTATGATTTTAGAATTATTACTAATTAATATAACTACCGAATTTTGAAAATATAATCTCAATTAATTGAAGACCGATATTGTTTTTCATTACTATGTCACCACGAGATATGAAGGATATATTAAAAGACTGTCACTTTGTACCTATGACAACAATGGTAAGTATAAGTTTGTTCTTTTTTCTGTACATATCTACAAATTAAATCATCTCTACCGGGATTTCGAAATGAATTTAATAAAGTTAAATTTCTATCATATTTCAGAAAAAAGTAATTGAATTGTTGGAGACACAACAAGAATTTAACCCAATAGACGCATATTGTAAAAGGAATCTTGTTAAACTACAACAGAGTAAAATGATTGGCGGCAAAAACTCTTCTTATTGTGATAAAAAATTCAAGACTAAATTCCGCACAGCTTGTTGTCGAGCTATATACTCTCATAACTGGAATAAATTGCTGTATTTACTTACCAAATGCCCGCCTTGGGAGCATGACTGGAAGGATGTTAATGAAGCTGCTTTATATGTGAGAGTTAGTATTGTTTGTTGTTTAATTTTGGCCTATTGCTCAATATAAAAGGTTCAACTATTTTTGAAGGATGTTGTTATAGGTAGACACTTACAAATAGCAATCTTAACTATTTGCAACATGTTATTCATTGTTATAAATATTTTACTTTCCACGCAGTAATCCATTGTTGCAGTGATATTGTGATTTGGTCTATAAATATAATCTTAGGTTTAAAAAATAAATAAATTGAGCATTAAAAAAGAAAAACTGAAATAAAGAAAATTCTCATTAATCTTTTTATCCCTCTTACAGGCTTTGATGATTCTCCTTATGTATCATCCAACTTCTCAAGCACTAGGGTTACTAAATGACTACTTACATTTAGTTTGGTCATGTCGTTCTGATGAAGACAAGAAAGCTGTATTGAAGATTATTTTGACATTACCTGAAAAATTACATGGTGTGACTTATGGAAGATATGCAAGTAAAGATAAGTGAACTGTAAGACAATGATATGGAGGTAATGTCTATTTGGATGAAGTAGAAGATCTGTGCTCTTTATACCATCTTGTTTTATACATGTAATTAAAAATGATCAAATGTGATAAAAAACTAAAGAAGTTTAGTTGTGAATGGATTTTATTATTAAATAATAAGTACCTATTAAATAAATAACTTATTTGTAGAATTTGTTTTTATCTCCTTTATTTCACTAATTAAAATAAGGCTTTGCTTAATAAAATACCTTCACCTACATTTTGAAAAGTTTCAATAAAACACAAATTTGTTGAAAACACCTTAAAACCTGAGAAGCTTTAAGTTTTAAGCATGTTTTAACCTTTTAACTGATTAAGTTAACTTAAATTTTTGTGTCATTTTCATGTTTAGAATTATGAGTACAACTTAACATGAGTATTGTGAATTAAACACCATGGATTTTGCAGAATGCTTTAGGTGTACCTGTAGCCAAAGCTATGATGTCCGAGGATGGTGAGTGTATTGAGTGGAAATATAATGTGATCTTGGACGGTCCTGCAGAAGTTTGGCTGCTCAACCTTGAGCATATAATGAGAATCGTGCTTAGAGATGTAAATATTTTAGTTTTAATAAAAAAATACTGTAATAATAAGCAGTGAGGGCTAGGTCTAAGTAGTTCGTTTTATAAAATAAACTTTATATTTGGTAGTACCAAAATATAATTATGACGAAATTTCAATGTCTTTGGTGTTACATCTTTGTTAGTCTTTCACATATATATCCTAAAATAATGGTAAATCAAGTTACGTAAGTACAGCCTGTTTTTATAGTTTTGTCTAGACAGGTTATAGTGTGTTGCCACATTCAGGTCTAGATTCTAGATTTAGTAATGCATGTAAAAGTAGCCTACCGATAAGTAATTCAATAACATTTTTTATACATGGCAAAATATGCCGATGTCGCCAATTCTGCCAATGTCATTGTGCGATGGAAATACGTGGATTTATTGAAAATTAAATAATGTCCCGAATAATTAACAATGGACTGAATGTGGGCACACCTATTAAGTAATAAGTAATAGTATGCTATTTAAATGATAATGATAACGGTAAACTGCCATCATTTGGAGTGTCCTGTAGGGTAGTTGTACTATTTGAACTCTCCACAAAGCTTTTGATCACCAAAAGCTTTGTGGCGAGTCCAAATAGTCACAGGATATATTGAGCTTCTCGCTCAACAAAACCTACTGCCTTACAAAATAGGTACATCTATATCTATAGTTTCAATAAAATCTTGCGTTCTATCGAATATATCATGTTTTCGCGTCTCATTTTGCTAGGAACTGATGAAAGGCAGGTGCTAATGGGATCGGACTAACATTCTTCGGCGTTGATGTAATCGCTGGCCTAGGGTGATGCGTAGGGTAGCCTAAGCGAATAGAAATAGACTGGGGATTGAGGCGCGACATACCTACACTGCGGCACTTGAACGTATTTTAGACATAGATGAGACACCTGTGCCACGCCCATACTTTGCCAACTATAATTTTTGTCCCACGTACGTAATAGAGGGCAAGCCTATTGCCGTCCAGCCAGATCTTTGAGAAGATTTGGGTGGTGTAAGCAATAGCTCTAGCAGGTCAGGGCTGCAAACCAGTAACTGGAATTGGCTGTTATCGGGAAGTCTTTGTCCTCTAACTTAATCAACTTCAGTAGCTACGTAAGCTAGGGAGCAGCTGCCCCCTCTGCCTTCTATGCCTTCACTGGTTACGCCCATGATTGTATAACTTAGTAGGTTTTAATTATGGCATTAAAGCGACGTTGGATGATGTACCTAGACGTTTACTTTTATAGCAACTGATATTGACGCGAGCAGCGCTGAGAAAATGTCGTTACCAGCGCGAACAATGGATTAACGACTGGCCCGGACAACTAGGGATTACTTGCAGCAAGGTTTGTATTGTCATTCATACCTGATATTTATGCCAGCATGTCAATATCTGTAGATAATATGTATAATAATGGAGAAAAATACTTACAATAAATGTTGCTCTCATCAGTGTAGTAGTGATCACATCCAACTGCCTATCCTAGATCCAATGGACTTCTGACTGCACCCGCACTCTAGCTCGTTGCGATATAATGCGGGAAAAGAAACCTTTGAAGAAGTTGCGTAAGAAGCAAAACCTGATCCTAGCAACACTCCAGACAATGTCCAGAAAAGACATCGCGAAGATCTTGCGCTGCAAGGTTAATGCGTTGTGCGTCATTGAGATCCATTCCAGAGATACCGTTGAACGGATGTATAAGATGGGTAAGTGATATGATTTTGTCTGAACATTTTAAACTCAACACACATGGGTTGTGTGTACCATTTATTGCCCGTTACACTACTGCTTGGCACTACTAATAGTGTCATGGGATTTTTTCTTTACCCATGACACTACCGGTAGTGCCACGGGTAAAACAATTTCCCGTGGCACTACAGTGACCCTAGTAGTGTCACGGGAAAATTACTTGTTTTGGCACGCGGAGTATTACCTTGATACCCATATCGTTACTGCAATTATTTATTTAATTATTTATTATTTTTTATTAAATCATCAGAAAAGGTTCACACGTGTGAACGTTCTGTCGGTAGATCTTCTGTTGCTAAAGAAATGGAAAGTTTGAAGACTAAACTAAGAAAATGTGACAAGCCAGTCCCTCAATTATGTGACGATGCCTGTAATTCGTTTGAAAATAAAGGTTTGAATTTTGTATCCTCACTACCACCAATTACAAGTGTGCAACATTGTTTGTACGGAGGAACAAATCGCTGGGCGTTCTAAAAACAGTTTACCGAGATTTTGAAGAAGTGCAAATTCTAGTGGCTTACTGTTATTTTATTTTAGCAGACTATTACCACGAAGGGATTCGAATTTTAATATTTGGTCTCCGAAATGCCGTCAACCAATTGGTGAAACCCATGAATTTTTTGTGTTTCACCAATACGTTTAAAAGCTGCCCACCACCATTTGGAGAACTATATAGTATTCATGCCGACATTGGTAGCTCAGTAGTAACTACAAACGTAATCCCGTTAATTTTTGCTTTATTACGTAATAAGACACAAAAAACATACGTGACCTTATACAACTAAAATCGGTACTACGCAATTGGTCCCCTGACATATTCTACTGCGATTTTGAGTTGGCAGCGATCAACGCGTTGACAGAAGTTTTCCCCGATATTGAACTCAAAGGCTGCTTTTACCATTGGTCAAGAGCCATATTAAAAAAATCCAAGACAATGGGCTTTAATAAAAAGAAAGGTCACAAACGTGTTATTAGACTAACAGCAGCCCTAACATTGTTGCCGGACAATGAAATTGCGCATGGTTAGGAATACGTAAAAGCCGAAAGTGAAGACTTAGGCATGCAAAAATTTATAAATTACATAGAACGATTCTGGCTCAACAAAAATTTCTGAAAAATATTGAATGTAACAAATAATGCTATGGAGGGTTGGCACTCCAAAATAAATAAAAGGGTGACCAAAGGTTCCATCACGTTACCACGATTGGTAAGGCTAATAAAGGAGGTGCAGAACACGAAGCTGAAACGACAAGAATCCCTTGATCGTCAAGCGGTCAAAACGGTCCAAAATTGCCATAGATAATGACGATTATAAAATGAACATACTTCTTCAGTTCATCAACGGAGAATTATCGGTTGGTAACACGTTGGAAAAATTGAGATAGATGTTTTCAGCAGTCAAATACATATCAATATGAAATTGTTTATTTAAATAAGCTTAGTACTAAATAGAAGATAAGTCACTTTTGTTTCCTTATTTTTTAATTCACAAACCAGAATTTAAATCAAACTCCACTAGTTGGTAGTGCCACGGGTAATTAAGTGTATCACGGGTAATTTAGTTGTATGCGTCCAATGAACCAATTAGAGAAGTAGTGTCATGGGTAAAAAATAAATCCCATGACACTATTAGTAGTGCCAAGCAGTAGTGTAACGGGCAATAAAGGGTGTGTACGATAGTAAGCACCGACTGATTATTATATGTCCGTTAGTGGTTTCTGAGGTGTAAACATGGTGCATATAAACGCCTACTCGAGTTTCCTTATGCTTGTTTGCACCACATTAGTACCTATATAAACCCCTCATTGAGATTTTTGTTTCCCGCAGTAGGACCCTTTGTTTACAGGGCTGTGATTATTTTTAGGTACCTACTTATATACTTAGTTATTTACCTTATTTAACTGTCTTATCAATTCGATAAAATATGCTACTCTACTCGTATATAACTATAACGTTACAAAACGTTAAACAAACTGTACTTGGAAGAAATAAACAATGTGTGAACTACTGTTCTCCTTTGCCATTACTAGCAACCCGCCCCGGCTTCGCACGGGTAGCAGAGACATCTTCAACAATCATCATCACATTTCAACCAATTTACATAAAACCTTAACAAATTATACACTTAAACCTTCCTCATGAATTGCTCTGTCTATTGGTGAAAACCGCATGAAAATCCGTTCCGTAGTTTTTGAGTTTAGCGCGAACAGACAGTCGTGGCGGGGGACTTTATTTTATAATATGTAGCGATTTGGCTTGTAACTGGTCTGCCCGAAAGCATGTGGGCTCTCCCCTCGGGCCTAATACTGTGCTACCGAATATTGTATAAAGTAGTAGGTATTTGTAAGCTGCAAACCAACAAAACATATTATAGATGTACCTACACAATTCCAACCTAAACTTAAAAAAAGGAAACTGAGTCAAAGATATTATTAATTATAAAATAAGATATCGCTTTTATTAAAGCGGTTAAAAGCCACCCAAATATTTTTTTCGTAGGTTGCATGACCGTATCCACCTTCGAATGGTTCTCACAGCTCAAATTCTACTGGGACCGTGAGAGGGAAGACTGCTACATCAGGCAGACCAACACTAGCTCAGTTTATACCTATGAGTACATTGGAAACTCCGGCCGACTTGTCATTACTCCTCTAACAGACAGGTGAAAATGTATTTTTGTATGTGTCAACCATGATTTTTATTAATATTTCGAAAAAAAGATCTCAATTCAGCACATTTCTATTTTAATATTTGTGAAGAACTATGAATGAATGTGTTATCCCTTAAGACTGGTATATAATTTAAAGAGAACTGCTAAAATGCTTCGTTGTCGAATAATTTACGACTATGTTGAAGACAGATTTCAAAGTAGAGTGTGAAAGTATAAAAGACGGGAGGGCACCACACATTTAGAGGTATGTGGCGTTTCCTCTATAGATCAGTACATAACAACAGCTATCCACATGCTGTGGGCTACCGTCCCGGTCCCACTTCGTCCAATATGTGTCAAAGCCTTCGCCTTAAGCATACGGGACGTGAATAAAATTTTTGTACACATTGCTCGAGTCATGGGAGTCATATTTCAGGTAGGTAATATTATAGCCTCGCGGCCTCGGTAGAACTAAAGGTTGTTGGTTCTCCTCAGATGCTACATAACACTAACCACAGCATTGAACTTATTCCGCGGTGGGAGTCCCCAGGGCCCCGCAGGTACTGGTAAGACGGAGACGGTGAAGGATCTTGGCAGAGCCTTAGCCAGATGGGTAGTAGTCACCAACTGTTCCGACGGACTGGACTACAAAGCCATGAGCAAGACATTTGCGGGTGAGTATCTGAGTGAGATTGACAGCGTATTTTTGTGAATATCTACTGTCAACCGGGCCTTTGAAAATTAAAGGTGGCAAAATTGATATTAAACTTAAAAGGAAATGTAGGCAAGAAGGAAAGCCACTGGAAGGAAAGGCATATTGATTACACGGATGAATTGGGGAGTGTAATGGTTGCGTACCTGTAATTCGGACTGGCTGTTGGCGGGAAGTCGGAGCCCTCTAACAATTTATTATGAATGTATTCTATAAATTTAAATATGTTAATGTTTGATAACTAAATGTACGGTGCAGGTTTGGACAACCTCACCAGTTAAGGATAGGCATGCATATCAGATATTACGTTTCTGTTACTTGGCTATTTTGGCGCAGTCAATCTAGTTCGTTTTATAAACAAAAATGAACATTTCGATTACCACGCATTTTTATTTTTGGATAAAATTGGTAGTAAACAAATGTAACAGAAAAAAAGCCTTTTTTTACATTTTTGTGATATCTCTATGAAATGAGACCTGTCGCTAGTCGCGAAGTGCTTTTTTTTAACAGCAAATGAAGGTCAAAGTTAAAAAAGAACGTTTTTTCAACATTTAATAACTTTGAAAGGAACGTACGTAGAAGTCTGAAACTGTCTGAAATTGTAGCTTGTGATGATATTAAAATATGCTATAAATTTCAGCGAGTTTTAACATTTTAAGTAATTAATTACTAGCAACTAGGCTTCGCACGGGTACAAATTATACACAAAAACCTTCCTCATGAATCACTCTGTCTGTTAGTGAAAACCGCATGGAAATCCGTTCAGTAGTATTTCAGTTTATCGCGAACAGACAGACAGACAGACAGACGCGGTGGGGGACTTTGTTTTATAATATGTAGTGATAATTATATTATCATGATGAAAAGAGAAAGTTTAAAAAACGTTTAAATATGATTGAAAACTATAACGATCTATGTATACGCAGAATGTCTGTCTGGTGTTTGGTATCACGGGTTGACGTTCTTAGTTAATATTTGCGTGAATCACGGTTATCTTTTCATGAAAGCGGTCGCTGTGGCTGTTGTACTGACTTAGTTTTAAAAGGATGTATAATTAGTAATATCAACAACATAAAGATATCACAGTGCTATATTTTTATCTGTTTTATTTTCTTTGTTTATTGTTTGTTTAATAATAAGCCGAACGGCACGGTTTGAGTGCAGGTTAATCGGCTATCTGAAATAGTGAGGATCGAGGAAACACGTTTGAAACGATAATTGTATAGCTATAACCGTTGTCTCAGCGTTGATTGAAAGCATGTCCAGTCATGTATATACAGTAATAAAGTTTTATCGTTTGAGAGCCATGCTTCAGCACGTATGGGCCGGCTCGACCTTAGTGATACCACGGTCTCGCAGAAAACCGGCATTGAGGCAATAATTGCATTGCTTTTCTCCGAGTGAGTGAGGTTACCGGAAGCCCTAACCCTCCCCTCCCCCCTCTTCCCCTACTTCCACCTTAAAGGTCAGCAACGCACTTGTGATTCTTGCGGCGGTAGTCATTTACCATCAGGTGACCCACCTGCTCGTTTACCTCGTTGCCCTAAACTATAAAAAAAAAGTTTTTTGTTTGTTTCTTTGTTTCAACGCGCTAATCAGGTTTTAGGCTATATAACATCACGCTTAGGACCCTTAGGCGTGACTTGTATAAATGGAGGTGAAACTGTCGTAAACGGCTAGTAATGAAATAGTCACCGTAATAAAACTTTGCTATTGTCGAGTACGATCTACTGCTTATCTATAGACGACTGAGCCACTAAACACCCCCGTTTCCTTGCTCGTTCAGCAAAATGACTATGCTCACGCTTCTTGTCCGCCGTCATCTCGATGCTGTTAGCGGAGATTCGACAGGAACCTACTGTCAAGTTTCTTGCGAATAAACCGAATATGGTTTTCCCTTCCATTGAAAGGGTTAAAGCTTTTACTACTTATAATATATTACTTATAATATTACTTATAATTCTTTATGTTACAACAACGTTTTTTTTTACGTGCCCAAATTTGAGTCTCCCATTCGTTACCTATATGATAAATTTGGACAACTAAGATCTCGTCTCTATCGAACACCTCAACCCAAAGCTTACTGTATGTTGAGGTGCTCCTAGAGTCATATTTACATTCTAATCGTCATTAATTATATAAACTAGGTATATGTCTTATAGCGTTTACAAAGCATGCAAAATACACTTATCTGCATTTCAAAGAAATATTTCAAATCCGCAATCACCATGCTTTATTGCTGGCCCACAAACGAGCGTATTACCTACTGTTATGTTTTTGAATTCATTTCGAAAAAAGGACGGAAGGAAAATTGCTTCTTGTTCCGTTTTATATATGTTTCACAATATGCAATAGAAAATAGTGGTACCTATATAGTATTTCAGACATTATTTAGCTATGTTTGTAGAAGCAATAATTTTGAAATCCTACTACACATACCTATGTATACTGATACCTATTCAATATAATGCATTAGTATATACATAATTATATTGCTGATGTTTTTTCTAAGAAAAATTACCCTGGCATTTCCCCTGGTTTCTTTTAACATTCAGGAATTGCCCAAAGTGGTTGCTGGGGTTGCTTCGACGAGTTCAACCGAATCAACATAGAAGTGCTCTCGGTGGTGGCTCAACAAATCTTGGCAGTGCTCTTGGCGTTGTCGCTGTTTATGAAGAGGTTCGTCTTTGACGGATGCGATATTAAGTTGGATGGAAACTGTGGCATTTTTATTACAATGAATCCAGGGTATGTATTACTTTCTTGCTTCCTAGAATTTGACTGTTTAATGACACCGGTCGTCTCTCGGAGAAAACAATTTTTGGATTCGCGTTTTTGGAAAATGATTGCCCTTTAAATGCAACTATTGATGAAATTAAATCTTCGCTCCTTAAATAAAAAATATGAGTAGCAAAGTGTAGAATGTCAAAGAAGAGTTAAGGGGGCCAAACTTCGTAGTCACAAGACTTCGTTAACGTTACCTTGTGTGCTCCTGACTGTGTACTTGAAATCTGTTTATTACGGTATCTGTTAATAGGACAAATAAGCATCTAAAATTATATCAATAAGTTTGTATAAATATTGTTATGTATAGAACATGTATACTTATGTAATACAAGAACTTCGGGTAAAAAAACATTCTAGGAATTGTGAACATAAATACAATTGCCATTTTGGAGTAGTTGATTTCATTTTTTTGACCGCATCACAAACAATTTATAGATCCTAATGCTGACATTTCGCTTAGACATTATCCACCTAATTCAATACTGAATTGAAATTTGTAAGAAGGAAACATGATTGATCAAAATATAATTATTATATGTAAAAAACTTGACACGGGGTATTCCTAAATGTAGTCGCTAGATATGCTGACAACAATCTTCTCTTTTACATCATATAAAATTGATGACAATGATGATTTTGATTTACTTAAAATGTTTATTTTTTATAATGAAACATTACAACAATTTTTTTTTACTATTAATTTATTAAATAATTGTTTTCTAAATAAAACTTATGCGGAGCGCTCATGGACATGGTCTGGATAAAGTTCGGAGAGTCTTTTAATTGAATACGAGTAGATGCATACCGTACTATGCTTTAAAAGGGACTAGACTTTGGTGTATTCGTTTCATTTTAAACTTTTATATTCGGTCCATGGGGACTGTTGGTACACATCTTAGATCTTAAGTTTAATTTATAACAAACAGTGACTGGTTTATATTTTATATGACTAGCCCTTTTTACGATCGAAAGGGTAGGCAAAGGCGCATTAAATACCTATATTTTGCTAACTATAATGGGCAGTTACACTTAGCCCTACTAGTTATCCCTACCGGTAGGGCTAAGTGTAATTTTATTTATACTTAGCCCTACCGGTAGGGCTAAGTATAAATAAAATTACACTTAGCCCTACCGGTAGGGATGTAGGGATGGATGGATGGATGGATGTATTGATAACTAGTTTATTATACCTGTATATAAATAATGTGTTTATAAATAAATTCGTATAATTTTATTTATACTTGTTTGGAAGGTAGCAAATTTAAAGTCTCAATTAAAACGATAGGTACAGTTATTATGTCTTCCGATTTATATTATAAATTATTATATTATTATTTTGTCTGTTCCTTTGCCCCCTATATTATAAAAAATAAAATAAAAAAAAAAGTGTGTATATACTTAGGGAACGTACCCATACTACGTGACCCGTTCTGGGGAGGGCGGTCTTCAAATTGCACGCTTGGTCACAGGGGCGGTATAACTAGTAGGGCTAAGTGTAACTGCCGACTATAATTTGATCCCACTAACGTAATCGGTGGGATAAGCCTATTGCCGTGAACCGGGCACTATGGGAATTAAAGATGGTTAATATATACATTTTTTAAACCTTACTATCAACGTGGCTCACACATTACTGGTATTCTTAAAACCACCTCCAGCTAAGCTAAGTGCTTGTGTTAGAAGTGCGTTCACGTCGATAGTGCACTCACACCCGCAACCAATCGATCGCAAGTCCGACGCCTTGGCCATTACGTTACCGCCGCTTCGTAAATAAATTGGGAGTATATCGAGAAGAGTAGAAAGGTAAGAAAAGAAGGATGAATAGGAAAAGGAAGGAAAAGGATATTGCTTTATACGCATGTACCTAAGCAGTAGCTCTGGCAGGTCAGTGTCGCTGATGCCGGGAACTCCTAGCTATGATCTACACCTGCTTAACATGCAAGCAACTTACTACACGTGAATGGTTTGTTGACCGATAGATGGCGTTGTGCGTGTGACGTCATTTTCTGGAAGACGGTGTTAAGATGTTCCCGCGGACAACGTAAAGGAGTAAAAAATCTTTGAATAAAACGATCTACTTGGGAAGTGTGTTTTTTTTATTTGGTGCACCCAGAGTGAGGCAAACAAGCCCTCGTAGGAAAACGAGGAATCAGCTTGTACAAAACTGATAAACAAAAGTAAATAAATACTGACTCACCTCTATCTACATAGATAAAAGATATATAAAAGTATATTAATGTGTTGTTAATAAACAATGATAACTATCGTATTATCGCCGTTGTCCTACTAACTTAGATTATTTTGTTCTTCCTTAACTATCAATAGATAAACAAGAATCCCCATCTTGTGACTAATTTAAATCGGTTATCAATAAGTACAAACAGTAACGCAGCCGTGATAAATATAAAAGCAAGCCGTCATACAGCGCAGACACGGTTCTCTCTCAGCAATCATCACTTCAGTAATTTGTTACTTCCAACATGTGCAAGTTGGTGATCCTCCTCATTGCTTCGGCAGCTCTCTGCTTGCCTTGCGAAGCGAAAGTGTTTGACAGGTGTGGCTTGGTCCAAGAACTGAGGAGGCAAGGCTTCCCGAGTAACCAACTTCCTAATTGTGAGTATATTTCTGAAAATGTTCCTGTTCATCTGTTCATTTTATAGAAATAAATTGTTTTCTAGTGAAAATGTTATTGTTATAATAAAAAACCAAAGCTTTTAAAGATGCAGTAGAAATTATTTCATTCAGTCATTCACAAAGAAAAATTTATAACAATTTGCGACCTATTATGTTCAGGGGTATGTCTGATCGAGGCGGAAAGTAGTCGAAACACAGCCGTTGTGAGTCGGCCCAACAGTAACGGCTCGCGGGACTGGGGCCTGTTCCAGATCAACGACAAGTACTGGTGCAGCAACACCAACACGGCCGGGAAGGACTGCAACGTCAGATGCGCTGGTAACTATCTGTTACTGTACTGACCATGGGTTCACATACATTATACATACAAATTGACATTCTCAACAAGATACAATTACTTTCAGAACTGATAACGGACAACATCACCAAAGCCTCGAATTGCGCCAAGATCATATACAGGCGACACAACTTCAACGCTTGGTACGGCTGGATCAACAAGTGCAGGGGAAAATCTCTACCTGATATTAGCAAGTGCTGATCAACTCAACTAGCTTTAAATTACTTTAAACATTAGAAAGTAACTGTAATATTATTCACTCAAGGCAAAATAATATTGTACTGATAAGAATAAAGACTGTGTGATATATAATACTTTCTATCATTTATGTCCTCGCACACAAAGATTTTTTTAGCTAATTACAAAACTTGACTACCTATCATGTAAGAAATCAGAGAAAACTCGTTCTTGCCATGAAATATGAATACAATAAAACATTCACTGGTAACCACTCCATTAATTGAAATGAGTGCAGACCTTTAGGTTCATACACAACACTTAGACAAATAAGATATCATCAAAATTCAACTGCTCAAAATATCCACCCGACATATGAGCCTACAAAGTACCTACATGAGATATTTCAAAATAATTTCTAGTCAGGTCGATTGTAAAAAAGCTGCATGTGCTGGTCTGCAACCAAATGCTAACAGGAAACAAAGATATAGAAGGAAAGCGATGTTACTAAAAAGGTATTGTGTAGAGGGTACACTTACAAACTTGTAACACTTGGAAATGTGTCTACCTTGTTCAGAATGCAGCAAAGGTAATTTAAAGAAAAAAAAAGAAGGAATTGTATGGCTAATTGACGTACGTTTTGTGTCAGGCCAAACATAGCTGCTTATGCTAAGGTGCAAGATGCTCAAAAAAAAAAAGGTAGTCATGGGACTGCTGACAGAAGTGAAAACTTAAACGAAACGACGAACTTAAAACATTAGCAGGTTGGTGACATTAATTAATAAGGAGCTGACAGACTTGCGCCCTCTAGTGGATCTATATAATTATTATTAGCGTGACGGTCACAAGTTTAGTGCTTTTTCCAAATAGCAAAAGTGCACAAACATGCAAAAAAGATAGCTATATATTTTTTGAAGGACATTTTAATGTAGATAAACATGGTATTAGAGATCATGATGATGTGAACCAGTGACTGTTTTGAGGCCATGCTTCTAACTAGAGCCTTAAGAACTTTCCTTTTTCTTGTAAAACCCTGTATCACACTACTCTATACACGTCACTCAAATAACCCTTCAATAACTTCCCACACCACTGAGCAGTGTATGACTAAACACACAACATAACAGGTAAGAACATTAATCAATGAAGTATGTAAGGACCGTGCCGTTATAACAATACTCCCCCATATCTGGGCATGTCACAAGTAGGATTGAAAGATAAACTTAACTTTGCCGTTCTAAAAATATTTCTCATACATCGATATACGTCACAGTCAATTTTCCCGTTCTTTCCCCGTGACACCACCAAATGATATCGGTGGGTGGGATGAGGTGGTGTCAAGGGGAAACACTTATTCCCCATGACACCTCCAATGGTGTCGGGCGGAATCGTCCTTATCCCCATGACACCCCCAGTGGTGTCACAGGGAATTAAGATATTCCCTGTGATACCATCTAGTATTAGAGATGCGAAGTAACTTTGCTGTTCAATAAAATTAAATGTTGGACTTATGAGAGGACCAATTGGAATTTTGGTAAAAAAAAAAGAATCCTAGCCATATTAAGATCACTTACAAGGAAAATTAACAGAATTACATTGTGCTCAAAATAAATAAATCTTTTAACTCAACGTAACTTTTTTTGAAAAACTAAAATGTTGACTAGCTAACTTCGGGGTGTAGGTTTTTCGTGACGGTGTGCGCGCGCATGACTAATACTAGATGGTGTCACAGGAAATATCTTAATTCCCAGGGACACCACTGGGGGTGTCATGGGGATTAAGACGATTCCCCCTAACACCACCGGAGGTGTCATGGGGAATAGGTGTTTCCCCTTGACACCACTGGGAGGTATCATTTGGCGATGTCACGGGGAAAGAACGAATTTTCCAAGCGTAAAATCAAGTCTGTAGTCCGCAAAAAAATATATATATACCTATTTATAGGTATATTATCTATTATCGATATATATTATATCGCCTGTTGGTCTAGTGGTTAGTGACCCTGACTGCTGAGCCAGAGGTCGTGGGTTCGATTCCCATCTGAGTCTGGGTGTTCTTTGTGTCCGTTATTTGTATGTTTGTAAAGTCCCCCGCGACACAGGAGTAATTCCTAATGCGGGAGTTGTCTTCAGCGCTCAAAAAATCTCACCAATTGTGCTTTTGACGCACCAAGCTTTTGACGTTTTAATTGTAACCGAAAAATGCTAAAACTATGCTTCAGAAGTGCAAAGAAGTCATGAAATGTCGAACTTTCGATAAGAATAATATTTTATCATAGCTTTAATTTTGTAAAGTATAATAATAGCACTGTAACAAACGATATTAAAAAGTTATCGTTTCATAAATACATAGTTTGCATACCTGCCCTTTTCACGCTCATGAGCGTTCGTGTGGCATACGAACCAAGACTGACCAAGAGTCTAATACGCTTTGTTCGGGGTAAGTAATATACTACAGATGCTTTTTGAATCAAACTATTCAATATATATTCACAGAAACATTCATTGTATGGTCTGGTTTATTATTACGATGGCATATTAAATGCGTGCACGTAAAGTATCATTTCCGTATATCGGTGTAACATTTCCTTTCTTTTCTTTAACTCACCTATGTATTTCGCTCGTATTTTGAAGTAAATGAAATGCACATGAGACACATTTCAAAGTTTTTTAAGTTTATAAGTGTATACACAATGAGTTTTTAGTAACATCCCTTGTAATATCTTTGTTTCCTGTTAGTTTTTGATTGAACACTTGCACTTGTAGTTTTGTTAGAATCGACCCGATTAAATAATATTTTGACACATGTACTCGTACATAAATACATTATAGTAATTGTTATAAGGCTCGTGTGTCGTGTATATATTTTGTTCAATTGAATTTTGGTCATATCTTATTTGTCTGTGTTTTGTGTGTGCAACTTAAAGTTAGCACGTTAAACGCATTTCAATTCATGGAGTGCTTTTCAATAAATATCTTGGTGTACTTATTTCTAGGGACGAACGAGTTTTCCCTGTGTACTTATATCTATAGTATATAGGTAAGTAATCTAATTTAATTAGTCTTTGTGGTGAGGATATGAATGATAGAAGGTGTTATATCACAAGGTAAGACTTTATTCCTATCAGTACAATTTTTTAACGTTACACGAATAATATTACAGTTATTTTCTAATGTTTAAAGCTAGTTGAGTTGATCAGCACTTGCTAATATCAGGTAGAGATTTTCCCCTGCACTTGTTGATCCAGCCGTACCAAGCGTTGAAGTTGTGTCGCCTGTATATGATCTTGGCGCAATTCGAGGCCTTGGTGATGCTGTCCGTTATCAGTTCTGAAAGTAATTGTATCTTGTTAAGAATGTCCATTTGTATGTATGATGTATGTTAACCCATGGTCAGTACAGTAACAAATAGTTACCAGCGCATCTAACGTTGCAGTCCTTCCCGGCCGTGTTGGTGTTGCTGCACCAGTACTTGTCGTTGATCTGGAACAGGCCCCAGTCCCGCGAGCCGTTACTGTTGGGCCGACTCACAACGGCTGTGTTTCGACTACTTTCCGCCTCGATCAGACATACCCCTGAACATACATAGGTCGCCAATTATAAACATATTATGTTACATATTATAAAGTGTATATTTACAAAAAAATACTCACAATTACGAAGTTGGTTACTCGGGAAGCCTTGCCTTTTTAGTTCTTGAACCAAGCCACACCTTGTGAATACTTTCGCGTCGCAAGGGAAGCAGAGAGCTGCCGAAGCGATCAGGAGGATCACCAGCTTGTGCATGTTGGACGCGAGTAATCAAGTAACAAATTACTGAAGTGATGATTGTTGAAGAAGAACTGTGTCTGAGCTGCACGACGGCTTGCTTTTATATACATATATATCACGGCTGTGTTACGATTGGTATTGTACGATAACCGGTGTTAATTAATTTCAGATTGCGGATTCGTGTTTATCTTTGAGCTGTTAAGGAAGAACAAAACAATTTTAGTCGCAGGTATATGCGATGATTCAGGTGATCTAAGTTAGTAGGACGATGGCGATATTGCAATAGTTATCATTGTTTATTAACAACATATGAATCACAACATATGAACATTACATTCCTGGAACCGTTATAATTTCGTCTCGCTTCGTCTAGATTTCGTATGTATTCGAAACCTCTTGTCATGAAAACCAAGGACCAACCAACCATTACGTAATAACTAATTTACTCGTTCATATGTTTGGCGCCGACTTAAAATTATTTAGGCTAGTAGTCGGGCTATCAAGTTTATTTTAAAGTGTGTTTAGCTTTTCAGCTCCTTTCTTCTTTTGTTGGTTTGATTTTTTGTCAAAAAGTTTTTATATTTTATTTTTTGTGGCTAACAACTATCTTTCATTAGGCTTAAACTTCTCATTAAGATTTAATGAATAAGTCCCAACTCGAAGTAGCTGCTTTAAACCGTTGAGGAGTTCCCTCGACTGGCTTTCGTCTCCATTATATCAGATACAGATCTTCTACAAGTCTAGATCTACTACAGGTCTCCGTCATGTTATAGTGTCAGTAGAACTACATAATATATGGACCAAGTTTCAACAGAATGCCTCACAGATGAAAACTCAGTAGGTGAATAATCATGAATTCCTTATATTTCTATCCTGTACGTTGATTTTTTAAATGGGACCAACTTCGAAGTATCCCTATCCATTTGAGACACTCAGTTTGTAGAAGTCAGAAAGCTACGACTTTTAACCAATATGTGATTTTTTTTTTAATTCTATGAAAACGGCTACGAAAAGCTATACGGGATCAGTATAAATACTGACTTTTCATGGTACGTAATGTGTATACAGTGACACAAGTGATACTCGTCATTGATATAAAATAAAACATTTAAAACTTAATGATTTATGGTCGAAATTCGACCACCATGCTACCTCCAGTTGAAACTAATATTCTTAAAATTATGTTTGAATCAAAAAGGAAGGTTGAGGTCTTTGGCTGAAATGTATAATTTCAGTTTCTAACATTTTTTTTATGTAATCATTGTACCAAGCTCTTTTGCCGAGTTCTGAATCATCATTATGATAAATTGGTGCCTTTTTTATTCGGGTTCCAGTTTTGCTTCTAACAAACTTTTACTTTTTACTTTTTTTTACTCTCGGGCCTGTGTTTCTGTAAATCGATAGGAAACGATAACTACATCCTAATCGAAAATGAGACACGAAGAGGCTCTGAGGAAGTTGCACATTTTTATATGCTTTGAGCTAGACCTCGTCTCGCCTCGTCAGAAACTGATCAAAAATATAAATCATTACCTTACTAAATAATGATAAACCTTTGTCATTATTTTCATCTACATTCATAAATGGCAGTGATTCCCTGTTGTTAATAAACAACGATATAGTCGCGTCCATAAGGCTTTTCTCTCGGAAGTCTATATTGTTTAAGCAATATCTATAATATTAATGGAGAATGGACACTAATTTTAAGTAAACGACCCGAAAAATAACCAAAATGTTAAATTTTGTCTTTTATGAAAGATTGAAAACCATCTTCCAAGACCGGGGAACCAAGAAGGCGGAGAGAAGTTTTTTCTAAAACTTATGTTAGGTGCCGATAAATTGATTTTCTGTACAGTCATAGTCTCTGTCTTCAAAATTTTCGCATTATAAATATTATATTATATATTAATATGCGAACAATAGTTATAAACATGATTATTGTGGAACAATGAGAAGTAAGTATCAAAAAAAAATTAGAAGAGCTTTATTAATTGTCGATGAATGTTTTTTTTTATACCAAACTAAGAAAAATAATTATTAATAAAGAATTTAAAAAAATAGATGCGAAACTGAATATTTTCTCCATTAATAACATATCCCTATATATTGTTTAAACAATATAAATAATTTCGTCCCCGCTCCAAAATGTTTCTGATTTTAAAGAATATAAAAAACCAAATGGATCGTAGCTGTTTCTGAGGATTTCCGAAGATTGCCTGTTTTAAGTATTCATCGACGTGACTAATAACTACATATATTGTATTATCTACTAACTTTGAATGTATGAATCAAATTCTTTTGTTCTTCTTTAAAGATAAACAGGAATCCCCAATTTCAGAGTACACCGTTTATCGTACAATACGAACAGTTAAATGTATATAAAAGCAAGACATCGTGCAGCTCAGACACAGTTCTCTCTCAGCAATCATCACTTCTGTAACTTATTACTTGTTTACTCGCGTCTAACATGCACAAGCTGGTGATCCTGCTGATCGCTTCGGTAGCGCTCTGCTTGCCTAGCGAAGCGAAAATATTCACAAGGTGTGGCTTGGTCCAAGAACTAAGAAGGCAAGGCTTCCCGAGTAACCAACTTCGTAATTGTAAGTATATTTTAAAAAATGTACACTTCATATTTAATTTTTTTATTTTAATGTACAAATGACAAAATAATATAATAAATTAAGTATTACAATTTGCGACCTATGTATGTTCAGGGGTATGTCTGATCGAGGCGGAAAGTAGTCGAAACACAGCCGTTGTGAGTCGACCCAACAGTAACGGCTCGCGGGACTGGGGCCTGTTCCAGATCAACGACAAGTACTGGTGCAGCAACACCAACACGGCCGGGAAGGACTGCAACGTTAGATGTTCTGGTAACTATCTGTTACTGTACTGACCATGGGTTCACATACATCATACATACAAATGGTCATTTTCAACAAGATACAATTTCTTTCAGAGCTGATAACGAACAGCATCACCAAGGCCTCGAATTGCGCCAAGATCATATACAGGCGACACAACTTCAACGCTTGGTACGGCTGGATCAACAAGTGCAGGGGAAAACCCCTACCTGATATTAGCAGGTGCTGATCAACTGAACAGGCTTGAGGTTAACTTGAAACATTAGAATGTAATTGTATTAAAGTTATCGTATCCACGTAACGCTCAATAATGTTGTACTGATAAGAATAAAGACTTACCGTGTGATATAATAATAGCTTCTATCATTCATATTATCCTCACCACTAACATTAACTAATTAAAGTACTTACCGAACTCTCATGTTAGTATACAGAAGAAACTCGTTCCCGCGAGGATGTAATAAAATGTATGGATAATTTTTTATGTTCATTTTCTAACTGTAAAGGCTAAATTACTTGCTTTTTATATTTTGTTATAAGATTTTTGACAACTAAGAGCTACCATATGCTGCAAAGTACATCAAAAGCGATATAGGTAGGTACAAAAGTAAGACCGTAGGAAATTAGGCTAGTTGGCCTTGTGTTGTGACACAACACAACACACTGTAAAAATGTGTTTTTAACCATATTAAATGTAGGAACCGATATGCTTCTGAAGCGACACTACACAACACGACACTATTATATGAACCTAGCTTTAGAAGAGGCTCATTAATCTTGCACATGGGTTCCATTAGTTCAAGGCGCTCTGCTGAACTCTTCGTCTGCTAAATTTCTACCTACATAAAATTTGTATAGTTACAAAAAGCAATATTCTAATTGTTCCAGTAAATAATATATTATAACATGTTAAATCCTTTTTATTTTAAATAACCCTTTTGTGGTTATCCCTGCACCACATACATAGCCGTATTTTAAATAGTCACAACAGTGGGTATTTGACTCCTACCACAGAATACATAATAGTTCCAGTACTCCTACTAAATTTTTCCCACACTATTATACGGAGCAGTGTGTGTCAATCGTTATCTAGGTGTTAGCAATAAACATTCGTTGGGAGAATAGGAATGAATGAAGTGAGTCAGGATATTCTTTATTTCTTTATCAGTGTACAATATTACTCGTGTAGAAAATAAGTAATTAAAAAAACATTAAACTAGAAAAACACTAAACTTTAACAAGTTATATTATTTATTATTTTGATTTGTTTTAGGTTGACTTGTTATGGATACTGTTAAAATTAAAAAAGTTTATAGGATAGAAATATTTGCCTAGGTATATATGGTAGTTGTTTTCCTCTGTACTTGTTGCGAGCAGTACCAAGTGTCATACCACGACATCTGACATTCCAGTCCTTCCTTCCGTGTTAGTAGTTCTGCACCTTAAGTCTTTGATATGGGAAGGAACGGGGAGCCCAGTCCTGTGGGCTGTTAAGTTCTGCCGTCTAATAAACGATATACATAACACAGTTTATATTAATTTAAAGCATTATTTATAAAATAAATCGAAATAATCAATACTCAATACTACAAATAAATAAAATCAAAGTGTCTGTTTGTAATGTCAAAATAATAGTTTTTTTAAGCTCATAGTTATTTGCATATGATACCTATACCTAAAAATCAGTTTTTTAAATTTTTATCTGTGTTTGTGCCGGCTAATCTCCAGAACGAGTGAACCGATTTCCACGGGCCTTTCACTGGCAGATAGTTTGTTATAGCTAGCTGTTATAAGGAGTAACTAAGGCTAGTTTTATTTTGGAAAAAAAAATTACGGTTTTCTGTGCAAAATATATAAATAACGAAACTGCTAGTGTTTAATATAACGTGTAGTTTATCGGTCGTTGAATATTTTATGTAAAACTAGCAGTTCGCTCGCGTTTACTGCGTGAATTTCGTTTTGTTCCTATGAGTCTATCATAAGAAATTTACGTGGGAGAGCCATGCTTCGGCACGTATGGGCCAGCTCGACTCCGCTCGATACCACGGCCTCAAAGAAAACCGATAGTGAAGCAATACTTTCATTGCATTTTGCCGCGTGAGTGAAGTTACCGGAGGCCCTAACGAGTTTAAGTAGCTTGGCTTGGTTTGGCTAGAATAGTGACTTTAGCTTATAGAAATAGTGGCTCTAAACGTCATAAGATTTTTATTCCTTCGTTCACCTCTGTTCATTTCATTTAAATTTCATTTCATTTATTTCTGTAAACATGTGTCATAATGATAATGGTGTTACATTTTTTTGTTGTATCAACATGTTTTGCCCATAGCCGTACAAAAATGTTGTATGCTAAACAACGTAAACACGTTATCAGTGAATAATCTAAGTCTCGTGTTATAAAATGCAATTTAACCTACGTTCTTAGCAAATGAACATCAAATAAGAATAAACGCATTTATACTCTTTGTGGAAAGAATGAGTTTTATCTGTACCTATACTTAGATGAGTACTACAACCTAATTACTCTGTGGTTAGGGTATGAATGATAGAAGGTATTAGATCACAAGGTAAGTCTTTATTCTTATCAGTACAAAATTATTGAGCATTACCAGAATAATATTAGTTACTATCTAATGTTTAATGTAATTTAAAGCCGGTTGAGTTGATTAGCACTTGCTAATATCAGGTAGGGGTTTTCCCCTGCACTTGTTGATCCAGCCGTACCAAGCGTTGAAGTTGTGTCGCCTGTATATGACCTTGGCGCAATTCGAGGCCTTGGTGATGCTGTCCGTTATCAGTTCTGAAAGTAATTATATCTTGTTGAGAATGTCCATTTGTATGTATGACGTATGTGAACCCATGGTCAGTACAGTAACAGATAGTTACCAGCGCATCTGACGTTGCAGTCCTTCCCGGCCGTGTTGGTGTTGCTGCACCAGTACTTGTCGTTGATCTGGAACAGGCCCCAGTCCCGCGAGCCGTTACTGTTGGGACGACTCACAACACTTGTGTTTCGAATACTTTCCGCCTCGATCAGACATACCCCTGAACACACATAGGTCGCCAATTATAAACATATTATAAAGTGTATATTTTCATAAGTATACTCACAATTACGAAGTTGGTTACTCGGGAAGCCTTGCCTTCTTAGTTCTTGAACCAAGCCACACCTTGTGAGTACTTTCGCGTCGCAAGGCAAGCAGAGAGCTGCCGAAGCGATCAGGAGGATCACCAGCTTGTGCATGTTGGACGAGAGTAAACAAGTAACAACTTACAGAAATTATGATTGCTGAGACGAGCACTGTGTGTGAGCTGCACGACGGCTTGCTTTTCTATACATATATCACGGCTGTGTTACGGTTTGGTTTTTATTGTACGATAACCGCTGTTCATTAGTCTGGAACTGGGGAATCCTGTTATCTAAAATCTATACTTTGTAAAAGAAACTAGGAAAGAATTCGTGTTGCGATGATTCAAGTGATCTAATTTATTAGTAGGATTAGTAGGGCAACGGATATAATGCAATTGTTATTGAACATTGTATATTAACAACACTTTCCTTTATCTATGTAGATGAAGAGGTTTAGCTCATAAAAGCTTTCAAAGTTGTAGGCAGTAGAACATTCTCTTTCCTCTCCGTGATTAATTTTCGATTGGGATGCTGATGTTTGCTATTGGTTTAGGGAAGATACAAATACTAAGCAGGTAAAACAGCTTATAATACTTTTAATAACCGCAAAACTAGTCGCTAGTTACATATAAGCAAAACTTGAAAATGTCTGCCCCAACATTTCCTACGAGCCCGAATGTAATGGGTTGGCAAATCAAACTTGAAAGAGCGCAGTACGGTTCACATTCAATGTAGTCTGGTTGAACTTCATCACGAATATGTCGATGAGCGTTTGGTGTAAGTTATAAGCTAGCTTACCTTACTCGCAATATACTTTTAAGATTAGGTATCATAATTGCAAGCAGTCAAACTTGGATAGAAAACGTGGGGTACACTGAAAGTTTTGCGTAACTCATTAATAAAACAATTTACATATAAAGTAATATATTTACTGCTTTTTCGAAGTATTTTCCATTACATTTTAAACACTTTTTTATTTGGTCTTGTTCGCGGTGTGCGCCGAAGCATTGTCATTATATACGAAGCATTGTAATAGGATGCGACTTCTTGGTCGTTTTCCTTAACTTTTTCAAAGACAATGCGCAAACAAATGGTGGTGTACCACTCAGCATTAACTGTCTTTTGTTCTTCAAGTGGGATCGTGCAGACAGGCCCAGTCCAGGAGACTGGACTGGTCCTGTCCTGGTGGACTTTGCCTACGTTTCTCGCCTGCCTCAAATTTGTTGGTTTGCTGTCACCTTCGAACCCGTACAGAAGACTGTTGCTTTCTTTCCGGCATGTAACAATATATCCATGTTCATTTCCTGTCACTATGTCATACACAGCATTTGAACGTCCGCGATCGTAGTTTAACAATTTTTTTTTACACCAATCAACACGAGTCCGTTTTTGTTATGGGACGAGTTCCTGAGGAATCCAGCGACAACAAAGTTTTCTAACTTTTAAATGTTCATGTAAGATTTTTTGAATTTCGCTCATACCAATTTCCAAATATCCTCGAATCTACTCATAGGTGATACGCCGGTTATCTTCAATTAGTTGCCTGACAGTAGTCACATTTTCCTCAGTGATCGCAGTTGAGGGCCGACCTTCACGAATTTAATCATGGAGAGAAAGACGGCCACGATTAAATTCTGCGTACCAATGCCTTACGGTGCTCAAATAAGTTGCTTCCCTCCCAAAAGCATTTTGAAGACGAGCAGTGCTGTCTTGCGGAGTCAGTATACTTTTAAAATCATAAAAAATCATGGCCCTAAAATCTTTTTGCGTTAATTCCATTTTTGCTACGGATGACGAACTTCAACTTGTGATAAAAAAACAATTGACACGCCATTTCCCGCCAATTTAAAAAAAATAATGATTGAGTTTTTTATTCAAACACAGATTAAACATTCGAAATTCACACATTTATAAGCGGCCAGCAGCGCAGAACTTTCAGTGTACCATAAGTAACAATCGGAACGTTGAGGAAGTACGTGTGCTTCAGAACTATGCAAAAAGATTTTGAAAGCATCTGTAACATAGTCATTATTAGTACCTACTATAATTAATTTTATTGTTCACACACGACTGTATTTTTGGACTAGTGAGTCCTTAGAAGTAAATAGTTGTTCAAGAGCATGACGCGCAGACCCGCCATCGCCACCACTCGCCAGAAACCAAATTTCCAAAAGTTAATTCAAGCAGTTTTAACTAACGAACTTTACCATTTACTTGGCTACAGGTACGCTGGCCGTACTGAGTTGCCAGACAACCTGAAGTCAATGTTTCGCCCGATTGCCATGTGCGTTCCGGACTCTCTAACCATCGCAGAGAATACTTTGTTCTCTGATGGGTTTACTGCCTACAAGCTAAACGCTAAAAAGGTATTAATGTTCTTCTTACTCCTTAGGGAGTACCCCTTAAATGTAATAATTTTATATAGTGAGTAATTTTCTCGTAGAAACTTGTATGAAATAACAACATGTGACGTCAACTCATACGTTGCTATCGTTTAATTATTTACTTTTAATGTTTGATCTAAGAAATAAAAAAACAAACTAAAAAATAATAACAAATATAATTTAGGGTAATATTCATAACGAAATTGTTAACAAGGTGTTTGAATGGTAAATGATTTCTTTACTTTCAACTTGTACTAAAGCAGAAATGGAAATAATAATAACTTGAGACACCTCACACATGACCGTCTGTCCCTAAATCATACTTAGTAATCTGTGTCTAAACTAGGCAGAGTCAGTACTATTTGTAACCAAACTAATGATAAACGTTTATTAAATACATAAAATAGTATAAATAAATTACACCCAAGCACAGAACAATAATGATCGTCCTCATCTCACAATTGTTTGTCCTGGTTGCGAATCTCCTCTGGCTCTGCAGTCGGGATCTATTCCCCACTAAACCAATCATTTACTATTGTAAAAATTTAGAAATATTAAATAATATTAGATTAAAAAAAAATCAAGTCGATTGCCATCTTAAAACGTAAATGACTGCAATCTAAAAATGCTAGGTTGGATCGTTGTAATCAATTTTGATCTTTGGTTGTGCAGATTAACTCCTAGCGAGTGTTGCAGATTTTAAATTTACAATATTTATATTTTATCAGTAAACTCCGCAACATCATCTGCATGGTTTGGTTCTTATGCAAACACATGGTTCTAGGTGTTTACATTATATGAACTGGCGATGCAGCAGTTGTCTAAACAGGATCACTACGACTTTGGTCTGAGGTCTATGGTCGCTCTGCTCCGATATGCAGGCGTAAAAAGACGGGCGTATCCTCATCTGCCAGAATCTGAGGTTTGTACAATTTTTTTGTAGACACCTAACAGTTTAAAAATTTATTAACAGTTAAAATACATCTATCATCTTATTGAAAGTACAGTGCAATACTTTTTACTTTGCGAGGCCAATAAATGGCCACTCTTTACCAATAGCCGGTCATAGTTTGACTCTATAAACATTTTAAAACAAAAAGTAGTTCTATATGTAACAGGCACGTGCTTGTTTTGTGTAAGGCCCTTTCCCATGAAATTACGACGTATCATACACTGATATATTTCTCCTCTCCCTCACTCATGCTCATACTCAAGCACACCTACCTACATTTTGTAAAAGATAGTGTATTAGGAGTCACATTTCACCCGAGCGAAGCCGAGTTTTCATCTAGTATATAAATAAATTTTTCAAATTCTTTTCAAACTGGAGGCGAGAAATGTAAAGTTCCATGCTCATATCTACATCTGTTAAGATCTGCTTATGTTAAATATGCTCGGACCGGCCCACCGACACTGGTAAGCTGAAAACGAAAGTATTTTAAAATGAGCTACCGGCCAGGTTTTTCTATGCGGTCCTTTTCCACGCTATTTTTTGGAAATGTAATACAAAATTATTATTATATTCTGTACAGATGGTGATTTTAGCTATGCGCGACATGAATGTGGCCCGTCTCACGGCTAAAGACGTCCCTCTATTTGATGGAATAATGCAAGATATCTTCCCCGATGTGGAGGTCCCTACCCTGGACTACGAGGTTCTGGAAACTGCTATAAGCGCCGAGATGAGAGCTGTGGGGCTACAGCCAGTGAAAGCTGCGTTACACAAAGTTATACAGACATATGAGACGAAGGTATTGTTATTTATTCCATCTCGTATTATTAATTTTTAAATGATTTTTTTATCAAATATAATACAGGAACGAACACGTCGCGAATAGATTGCTTGATTAAATGAACTCAAGACTAGTCTTTAATTAAAATTCATATATTTGATATTTTTTTATTTCCTCATTTAATTTAATTCGTTATTCAAATAAAATCAATATTGATTATGAAATACGTGGAGTATAAGAAAGCTTGGGTTGTCTATATCTTTTATTAGTTTGAGTTGTCAGGTATGAATAGGTCAGTTGATACTATAAACATAAGTTTACATTTATCAATTTAATATTATTACTAATTAGATAATAATGTACCTACCTACCTATCTAGCTAAAAACAATATTATTTTTTTTAATCTTCTAGATAGTAAGTCAGTATTAGGTTATCTAAGTAAAAACGGTAGGTTAGGTTTGGATTTGATTGTAGAGCCATGCTTCAGCACGTATGTGCCGGCTGGCCCGGAATGTTTGCACGGCCTCACAGAAACCCTGCAGTTAAGCAATGCTTGCATTGCTTAACTGCCGAATGAGTGAGGTTACCACAGAGGCTCTAACACTTCCCTCTCCCTTTCTTCCCCTCCTCTTCCCTACTCTCCCCCTCTTCCCCTACTCCCACTTTAAAGGCACTTGTGACTTGAGTTGTAGGTGCCCATGGGCGACGGTAGTTACTTACCATCAGGTGAACCGTCTGCTCGTTTGCCCCCTATACAGCAAAAAATAAAATTATATAGTCAGTTGTAATTTTAAAGTTATCTTGTTGGTCTGTTATAACTAAGCTATTTATAAATTCTATAGGGTTCACAATGATCAGGTATCAGGTATATCTTACCCGGACCTCACCTTGCGAGTCCTATTCAATTTATAACTACAGAACTGTAAGCCCTATCGACTATCCGAAAATAATTTTGAAATGTCTTGAATTTATGAATTATGCGAATAATGTTGCGTTTATATTAATTCTATTGAAACATATTTTACATTTCCTTATTACGTTATTTCACCTAACCTAGGTATATCATCATCTTGGTTTAAGATAAACAAGAAAAAACAACGTAACCTCTTTAAAATTATTTGAACTCCGAACAGAACTCACGCCACTCCTCAATTCTGCTGGGTAACACAAATACAGCTAAGACAGTCTCCTGGAGAATGCTAGCAGCGACCCTCTCGCGCCTCCATCGGCAGAAGATGCCGGGCTTCGAGATCGTCAATGTGTATCCCATCAACCCTAAGGCCTTGACACTTGGGGAGCTGTACGGGGAGTACAACCTTGCTACTGGAGAGTGGAAAGATGGAGTACTTTCGTCTGTCATGAGAACTATTTGTCAAGGTATGTATTTTAGTGAGGTCCAAGTATTTTTAAACTAAAGGTGGCCAACCAGTATGCGGTTCATAGAATGGAAAACACAAATATTACTCTAGGTGGCGTTTACAGCTCTAAAATCTTTAAATGCCCTTTTTTGAAGGACTCGACGTTGTAACCTTTTGATAAATCAAGGGCAGGGGGGAGGTCGGTTTATAATGTGAGCATAATTCTAAGAAGGAATCTCAGAGTAGTTACGTAACTTAAAAGTGGGAATAGAACTCCTAGCGGGATGCTGAGTAGTGCGATGAAAAATCATCCACCAAATAAATCCACAAATTGACTTGAGGTTAATTTGAAAGTCAATAACTGCTCCGTAGAATTTGTGTTTAAGAGTAATGTAAGCCGCTACGGAGTACTACTTCTTACTAAGTGGACACTTCCTCTTCTGACTAGAGTTTAGTTGACAGTAGTATATAGCACCAGAAATTAATTTAACCATCTTCTGGCGCAGCAGTTTTTATTGCCGTTTAGCGCAGCAGTTCCCGCGCGGCTTCGCTTGCGTGTACATATTTTTATATTTTGCGCGGAACCCTAATTCTTTTTCCAAAATAAAAGTAATCCTTACAACATCTGATAGTAAAAGTTCTGTCGGAAATCGGTCCACCAGTTCCGGGGATTAGCCGGAACAAACAAACAGACAGACCGACAAAAATTTTAAAAAAGTATTTTTATGCATAGGTATCGTGCAAGTAACTTTATGAGGTTGAACAACATTACAAACAGACACTTCAATTTTATTTATTTTTTAATGTATTCATAGAGTGTAAGAGCCCTGCGAGTCTCAATTTACGAGTAAAAACTAACAGTGCAGATTTTGACCTGAGACTTTATCCCACAGACGAGTCTCCCGAATTAAAATGGATCATATTCGATGGCCCTGTCGATGCAATTTGGATAGAAAATCTTAACTCTGTAATGGACGATAATAAATTACTTACTTTAGTGAACAGTGAGAGAATATCCATGCCAGCACAGGTTTGCAATACACTGTATATACTTAATTTTTTTTAATTGTGTAATAGTATCTAATCATTGAATAACTTTAAAATTAATAATGTATTCTATATACATTACTAAAATACTGTACTGGTATAAATTTTGGTGATATATTTATTTCGATTTTAAATACGGGTGATAACCGAGTGTCTTATATTAGCTGTTGCCAGCGACTTCGTTCTAGTGGAAATTTAAATTTATCTCACGGGAACCTTACATCTTTTCGAAATAAAAAGTAGCCTATGTCCTTCCCCAGGATGTAATCTATCTCGATGCCAAATTTGATTACGATCCGTTCAGCCAGAAAAGATAAGAAACAAACAGAGTTACTTTCGCATTTATAATATTGGCATGGACTTGACTTTTCAAGACGGCATTTTTTGTGAGGTCGCGCACCGGATTACTGCCTAAAATAATAATTATTACTTGTATTAACGGCAAAATATCGTGAGGAATCCTGGAGACTTAAAAGTCCTCTATAGTTTGTTCGATGATTGGTGAAATCGGCAACTCTTACCGGATAAGCGTATTACTATGGCTTAACCTTTTTCATTCAGAGAGGTGATCGATGCCAGCAGAGCGATAGTTTATAAACAGGGCTGATATCGAATGATTTGATCGTCCTAGCTTCTTTTTTTTAAAGAACACTAGTAACGTGGGTCACACATTACTAATATTCTTGTTAATCCCTCCAGATGCATGCATAACGCATGTGTCAAGTGGGTTCAAACCCGCAACCACTTGACAGCAAGTCCGACGCCGCTTTAGTTGGCCTTGGAATTGCCCTTCATATATTTAATTTCCTATAAATTTCAGAGCTTAGCTGTAAGTTTTCCAAATAAAATAAAAAATAAAAATAAAATACTAATGACAACTATATTTCTTAGGTATCGATATTAATCGAGACCCTAGATTTAGCCGTGGCGTCTCCCGCCACCGTGTCCCGTAACGGCATGGTATACAATGACTACAAAGACTGGGGTTGGTGGCCATTCGTCAACTCTTGGCTAGAAACCGTGGATGACTTGGAGTACAGAGAAAATGTAAGGATGTGTATTCACATGTAACTAGAAATTGCCTGGTGGTTTAACTTCTGCCAATATTTTTAGCTCAAATATACCATATAATATTCTACCACAAAAATCGCGCATTTTTTCTGTGGTATAATTATGATCGAAGCCTATTAATTAAATTTTGAATAGTTGTTCACATCCCATTTGATTTACAATCATTTAAATTTTGTTACCACCCTACCAAAGTTTCATTACAATGTGATTAATGGTGTCGAAGCGTATAGAGGACAAATATATTTATTAAATATAGATAATGAGTTATGATGACATTCCTCACTATTCCCAAATCATCAAGACTACACTACCCTGTAGGAGTGGTCTGCCTAGACAAACAAGACAACACAACACAACAACTCTACAACTCTACAGATGACCATGATTAAGTAGCATAACAGATAACTCGCACCATTGGTGTTGCATGTACTTATAGCACTTTGATAGGTTTGATTTATTGTTACAGCTACGTCACAACTTTTTGTCTATTCTAACTCCCGTCTTGGAACTGAAGCGTTTGCAACTTCAAGAGGGCGAAAGTGTGAAGGGTCAAGAACTGACGGGAGTGAGATCCATGTGTCGACTGTTGGGTATGCAGTCTGCTCCCGCGCCTCCCGGCCCTGATGAGGAGGATAATGAAGTTCTGACAAAGATGAGATTCCTTTTCGCGTTAGTTTTTTATCTTTTATTTTGTTGCCCTTGAACCGCTAAGGCTGGATGCCATTTTCGTCCTATTAACGTATTCCCGGCTTGGAGTTTCATATGAGTTACCACTCCACATACATGTACGCTGGAACAATGCCAAAGCCAAAGCCAATGAAAAATATTAAGAAGCAAATATTATTATAAAGAGACGTTTAGATTTCGGTATAAATAGAAATTGGTAGATTTCTGGTACCTAATGAGATGCGCACTTGCCCAAAGTTCAGGTGCTAATATAGAAAAAAATCTCATTTCGCGTGGGTGTGCTTTTCAAATCCTCGTTGAGCTATCATTAGCTTTTATAGTGTCAATAAATAAAACTCGATCCTTTGTCGCGAAATAGTAATAGAAAGAAGCTTCATATTTGTCGATATTCTTTATTTTATCTATTCTGCTAAGTCCAAGAGTCTTCTACTTTTTTCTAAGTATAGGTAACTTTGTAAACTTTTCAGTTCAAATGAAGCATTACACGAAATCTATTCCTAAGCTAACAGTTTGCAGTTTCCGGTGAGAATCCGTGTTAGTGCACAGGTTTTGTATCTTAGTAGTTCTTTTGATACTTTGTTATCATAGCCCTTTATTAAAGCTTTCGAGTGTCGTAGACCAGTCGTAGTCTTCCATCTCTTAATTACCATTGATGAGTATTTGGGCGAAGATTGAATAAGCTCGCTGGTTGGTGATGCTAAGATTGTGTAATTAGTTTAGTTTTAGCTATTGAACCAATACTGGAAAGTTAAACTAATAAATCAGTGTTATGTGAACAGTTTGGTCTGGTCGGTATGTTCAACTCTTGAAGATGAGCCCCGGAGAAAGATTGACAACTGGATCAGGGAGCACGAGGGCGTTTTCCCACTCAAAGATACCGTGTACGATTACTACGTGGATGAGAGGCTACGTGTCTTTAAACCTTGGGAGGACAAGTTGCCTGACAATTGGAGATTTAATCCATCGTAAGTTTCTATTTTTCTTTCCAGTTCGTAATTCTTAACATCACTGCTTCCACCAATGTCACATCACAAATACGATTACTCACTGCTATTATAATGATTTTAGTTTCTTTTTGTAGATGTGAAATCACTTGGACGGGTTTGAGAGTTCTGGGTTATAGTAGGACTACAGTTGAGATTCAGTTATTTATTTAAAGTGAGACGGGACAACGGTTTGGTTTAAGCTTACCCGACAGACAATTTAACAGAAAGTACTAAGCAGAACAATTCAACGTAACTTTTTATGAACTTACCGACTGCAGTTCCCCCTTCATTCCCCTTCATTGACCCTTCATTTTTCTTTTTAAATGCTCTGCATAAAGTTGATGAAGACTTTTAAAATAATGTTTTTCTTTTGTAGTGCCGGATTCCACATGATTCTGGTACCGACAGTGGAATTCATTCGAGTGCAAATTATCGCTCTCGAAATGCTGAAGGCAGGGTACGGGGTACTGATCGGCGGACCCACGGGCACGGGCAAAACCTTCCTCATTCAAGGTACCCTGGTGCAGTTAGATCCTGATAAGTAAGTGGCATGTGTAATTAATGTATTTTAGGTACATGTTAATGCCTGTTAATTTTTTATATAATTGCCTATTGGTCTAGTTAGTGATCCTGACTGCTGAGTTAGTCGTGGGTTCGATTCCTATCTAGGACAAATAATATGTTTATCAGTAGTCTGGTTACCATAGTACAGGCTGTGCCTAGTTTGGGATTGAGGTGTGTCACACACATTTCTCTGAATATCCGGACATGACATGGGTTTTTTTGTTATGGATACGAATTTTGTAATAATTAATAATTGCATGCTTAATCTATTTGTATTCTTATATTTCTTATTATCATCAAAAAAGTTAAAATCATAAAAAATAAGTTAAAATTAATGTAATATGTTGCAAAACATTCGCATGACCTATCCAAGATCAATGTAATAGTGCCGACTTATACTAATGAAACATCTTTGTAAATCACATTTCCAGGGAATAAATTTCTTAAAATAATTAAAGAGTTAATTATTCAACTATAGGTATAGTACTCAAGTTATCAACATGTCTGCTCAAACGACAGCGGCCAACGTGCAGGACATTATTGAGGCTAGACTTGAAAAGAGAACCAAAGGAAATTACGTACCCGCTGGAGGTAAGAGTTCGCTATTGAAAGAGATTGTGTAGAGGAACTTTTTGTTGTATTATTGTCACGATTCATGTTATGTGGTGTGGCGGTAGTGTGTTTGTCAGCCACGTCGGGCCACGTCAAACTGTTTGACTGACTTTGTTTGTTTGACTGTTTTGTTACGGCCACAGGTTCGATTCCCACTCTGTGTAAATATTTATATGCGTGAATATGTCTGTATGCTTTGGTCTGGTCTGATGACCCGTGGGGTTTCCACGCAAAAAAAAAAGGTCCTTTTCTGTATTTTCTATATTCCTCATTACGCGGATGCATAATTTCATGATTATTGGTCGAGTAGTTAACTACTACTCTCTACTACTTATAACACCAGCTATCTGCTAGTGAAAGTCCCGTGGAAATCGGAGATTAGCAAGAACAAACAGACAAACATCGTGCAAATAAAAAAACGAATGTTTTGACATTACAAATGACAATTAAATTGTATTTATTTGTATTAATTGTGAAGTAAAGATTAAAAGTGCTTAGTTTGAACACTAAGGCGTGACGTCATGTCTTAGTATTTTAAACAAGAATGTACCGAACGTGCCATTTGACGTTTTAAAAAAATCGATTTGACTTGACAGTCATGTACCTCATTATAAAAGTAATAATTACAATACAGGTAAGAAAATGATTTCGTTCATGGACGACATCAACATGCCAGTTCGCGACGAGTACGGCTCGCAGCCGCCCCTGGAGCTGGTGCGGCTGTGGCACGACTACGGGTACTGGTACGACAGAGAAAAGCAGTGGAGGAAGAATGTCAGAGTGAGTACTAACCTTTTCTTCTAAAGTGGTAGTTCAACAAAAGCTGATGTTTGTACCAAATGTAAGTTGGCTTAAAGGTCTTGCAACCAAGCCATTTCATAAAAAAAAATAGAAGGGACATTTTGCGAAGTGACTTTCTTATAAATGACGGTGGTGTTGCAGTGATTACGTATTTAAATCATCTATGAACCTACACAAAAAAAGCCGACTGACGACTTTCATTGTTGTGGCTAAGTAATTTGCTAAAAAAAAACTGGACAAGTGCGACTCCCGCACCGAGGCTCCCGTAAGCAAACAAACTTGTATGTAGATAGTACGTCCATCTCGGGAATCAATTCTCCAAGATTTTTGCGCGTCTTTTCCGAAAGACAAACTTAACTTTGTGGTTGCGGTGTAACACAATGTGTAACTTTTAACAAAAACAATTTTTTTTCGTGATATAGTAACTAATTAACTTCATGATCTAGGTCCCACGAAAATTTCATGATTCTAGGTCAATGGGAAGTACCCTATAGGTTTTGATTTACCTACAGAATATTCAAATTTGTTACAATCCAAGGCTTAAGGGCCGTATCTTTTAATTGCGTTGGCTTGGAACTTTGATTTTTTTACAGTTTTAAGGGACTGCAGACATTAGTATTTATGTTTTTGGGTTCCTGAGAAAAAGGGTTTCGACAGACACACCGAAAGAAAATAATTAACATAAATTAATTAACCGACGACTTTTAATACGCAAATGCACAAAAATGATACACACGAATAATACCCCACATCGGGTATGACGCACTGTCGTTAGAACATGGTGTTGTGCGGCTGCGCGGGCCCGCCCGGCGGCGCGCGCTCGCACCTGCCGCCGCGCCTGCTGTCGTGCTTCCACGCCTTCTACCTCACCGCGCCCACCACGCAGCAGCTCATCAAGATCTTCGGCACCATGCTCAGTCAGCACCTCATGGACTTCGACGAGGAGACCAAGTCTGTTGGTAGGTTTCTACGACTATGAACTAGATCTAGCCCATTCGTTCAACAATATGAAGCACCATCGTTCTCATTGTACAGGATTTTACAAAAAGGTGTGCTCAAATTTTAGGAGTGTTAAATATAACCGAATAATAATTGACTCACTTTTGCACGGTACTTCGCAAGGTTTCAGACCGAAGCTATTAGAGCCGCGCCATCCCCAAATGCATTCACAATAAATACATATTGCAAGATTTGAAGCTCAAAACTGTGAAGCAGGAATTTCCTGCCCGCAGCCCAAACTATCAGCAAAAACTAACCAAACACGTCAACTCCCTTGCTGCTGATCTATCGGGGTCCAGCAGTATTGTTTACACAAGATTGAGGAGGAATAGTGTTCCAACTCTAGTAAATCGATTCCCAACCGAATGAATGAGAGTGGTCAATGTACAATTCCTCACTGCTACAGAGACCCATTTCAGAAATAATTTCAGACAAAGAAGTAGGTAAATGTCCATAACAGATTGTTGTGATAAGCAGACCTTAAAAAAAAACTTTAGCTACTGTGGACAACTCCTGAAGTATTTTTAGGAAGCTAACAAGACATGACAACAAACATTGCAAACAACAGAACATACAGTAAACAAAACAAACAAAGTAATAAGTTATTTTGGTTGCAGGTAAAACAGTGCTGGTAGCAACAATAGACATGTTCAACAACGTCGTGGCCAAGCTCCTGCCGACGCCCAGCAAGATGCACTATTTGTTCAATTTGAGAGATATCTCTAAAATATTCCAAGTAAGTGTTGCTGTAATCTTAGATTTTTTTGTAACATATAACATTAGACTAGGAAGCCCCTGGCCATAGACACCCGCGACGGACCATTGTGTGGTTTTAGTCAGTTCGATTCCGACATAACCACTACACCGACTATTGGCGCGGCGAGGTGGTACCCGAGGGGTTTTCCACACTTTAGAGAAAAAAGAAAGCATGTAAAGCCTTTTATGTAAATACATTTCAAACAAATGTTAATCTAAACATTTACTCATGCTAAGAACATAGACCTCTTCAGACCTTGGAGCATTCCATTACAATTATTCAATCTTCACGAGATTCGAGCACATAACCAATTCCGTTACCAGTTGGGATTCTTTTTAATTACAAAAACGCTTAAAAACTATGTTTATATAAGTACCTACTATGGCAAATGGGCATTGACGTCTGAAAAAGATATCCTTGATTTATACCAGAAGTCCCCAAACTTGTTTGCCTTGTTTTTCTTGTTCCTTTCGATTCTTTTTTTTTATAAGTTATCCTTTTTTTAATATTTCGGAAATAAATGAATGCGCCTGTTCCTCACATTCGTATTTGTTAGACTAATTAAAAATTTTGTGCAAGTCCCAGTCTTCCTACGCTGCCTGACAAAATAATGGAAGAACATTTACTTCGCTTTCGCGGCGGTGAGGTAACATCGCGATACTGGGTATCATGTTATGTGCTAGTTTCTACAAGTTCATAGTGTTTTGTGACCACGTACCGAATATCTCACTATCTTACACAATTTAATGATATACCAATTTTGCTACAAATATTACAAAATTTTCAAAGGAAAATAAGTTTCTTTATAAAACCTCAGATATACCTATAAAAAAAGAGAAAAATAAGATAACTTGTAAAAACAAGTCATCGTCGATCGGATTATTTCATTTCAGACAACAACTAAGCAATCTGACACAAAATGAGACAAAATTAAAGTCGCGACCTGCTTAAATTACATCCACTATCAGGGACCTCTGTTCATATCTCCTAACTCCCAATTCTTTTTCCTGTTCACATGGACCGCTCAAGAGCTCGTAACGAATTTGGAGTAGGTATTTTAGGCCCTTAGATATTTTGAACAGTAAAACTTGAACGCCATTCAAGTATGAAATGGAAAGTCTGACTAACCAGATCGGTACTCAATACTACTGTGCATGGTGCATATCCTGCAAAATATTTCAGCCAAAAAAGGTATTTTAAGTCGAATGCGACTTAAAGAAATAAAAAGTAGGCGTATTAATTAACATAAAAATAAAAGAGCCAGACATTTTAATTTGTCTAAAATAAGAGCCACACTATCCGAAATTTGTATTAAAAATTGCAACAAAAGGTATTTTTAGGTCATACAATTGGTCAAATTGTCAGCCAGACTTTCAATTCCATACTTGAATGGCATTCAAGTTTTACTGTTCAAAAAATCTATTGGCCTAAAATACCTTCTCAAAATTCGTTATGAGCTCTTGCTCTAATAGGTCGTCGATCCTTGGAGGTCGATATTGGACACTTTGGACATCAGTGATTTATACCAACCGACCTTAACTTAATAGCAAAAACGTACTAGAGAGAACTCATTTTAGCTTGACACTATGCTGTTTGCAGGGTTTGCTTCGCAGCAATAAGGACTATACAAACACAAAGCCAAGGTTCCTACGCATGTGGGTACATGAGTGTTTCCGTGTTTTCTCCGATAGACTAACGGAGGAGAAGTTAGTATACAATGACTTTATCGTTTCACATTTATGTTAGTACTAACCATTCCTCGCAGAGTCACCTGCGTTTATGTTCACTGCTCCGCTTCTAGAGGTCAAAGCGTGAAGTGAAATAGTCTTTAACCTTCCTTAATACGCTTATTAAAATTATTAAAAATTAAGCCAGGCTATCAAATCCAAAAATATTATTGTTGATGGTTCCAGAAGTTAAAGTTAAACTAAAACAAAAACCTTCAGTTTTATTACCTGTATCAATACAGGCTTTATTATTATCGTAATCATTAGGAATTATTAAGATTAGCCCTTGATCAGGGTACAGCGAGATTGTATTTCAGCGTCCATTTCTTTTAACTTTACATAAATTGTAGATCAGTTTCATGTTAAATGAATATTACCAAATGTTTAATATTCAACTTGCAAATTTCAACACTTGGTTTGCATTAAAATAAGTAGCTCCAATTATTTAATTCGTGTTTTTTTAAAGTGCCTACCGCTATGTGTTATTGTTTTTCGCATTTGGCTTTTTAGCGGCCCTTGCCATCTGGCGCCTGGAGCGACCGCTCCTTTGCGCTACTTCAGAGTACTCTGAATTATATTTGACAAAGTACAAAGGTTGTTTGTAGGAAATCGCTGTATGATAAGACCGCCGATCATTATAACTTAGTATTGTATTTTAATCAGACGAAAACAAATACTTAAAATAACATGATTTTTAGAAGCGTAACCTGAATAGAACAGTTATATTTGTGTAAGATCTTAAACCCTTTATCATATATTAGAGATCGCGACTGGTTTATGAACCACGTGGGCGACATGCTGGGCAAGCACTTCGAGCTAACCTTCCACGCGCTGTGTCCCACCAAGAGCGCGCCCATATTTGGACACTTCCTCAACCCCTTCGAAGTTTACGACGATCTCAATGACCCGGCTGCGCTGCGCAAGTATGTACACGTGTATTCACACAGACATTTTTTTTGTGCATCTATTGCATTCAGTTGTCAGATTATTCCTACATGGTCGTCTGGCCAGGGCTTAAGAGTTCCTTAATTTAAATAATATTTAAGTAATAAATTGGTGTAACTTTCTAATCCCGAATCGAATATATTGATGGTAAGGCAGTATATACAATGGTAGTTTAAGTTATAATAATAATAATAACTTCACACATCTCACACACGGCCGTCTGATCCCAAACTAGGCAGAGCCTGTACTATGGTAACCAGACTGCTGATAAACATACTTATATATTTCTAAATACATACATATTATAGATAAATTACACCCAGACACAGAACAAATGATATAGTGCTCATCACACAATTATTTGTCCTGGGTGGGAATCGAACCCACGACCTCTGGCTTAGCAGTCAGGGTCACTAACCAGTAGACCAACAGGCCAGTCTGTCCAAAATGAAAATGAAAAAAACTAAAAATGACCACCAGGCGATCTCTAGTTTAAATTTGTGTTGCTTTGCCTAGATACATTCTACATCAATTAGAAGAATACAACAGTTCCCCGGGCGTAGTGAAAATGGACTTGGTACTATTCAAGGATGCGATTGATCATATCTGCCGGATAGTGCGCGTCGTATCACAGCCCAGGGGACACATGTTGTGTGTGGGTATTGGTGAGTGTGGCGTGATATAATTGCCATTTAACATTAATTAATCTATATAAATAAAAATCAATGTTTGTATGTTTGTCTGCTATACGTTCCGAAACCATTGATCAGATTGTGATGAAACTTTGGTAGGGTGTTCTGGGGACGCCGCGAGTTTGTGGCTCAAACCAACTATACCTATATAAAAAAAAATGTGTAAGAAACAGTCTCACAACCACTGATATAAACTATAAAAATCACTAACTAACAGTAACTGCCAAGTTGTTCGTACCTCTATTCGCCCTCAAGTCAATAGATATCCACTTATTTCTACCCTTTATAATCCCACTATTCGTTAATATTTATCAATCGACCAATAGTATTGCGTTCCCGGTATAACCAGTCAAAATAAAGTCTATTAACTTATTTTTATTAAATAGTGAATTGTGTTATCGTGTATTGTAGTTTGGCTCTATTTTTAATAAAATAAATAAGAGTTTTTGATGTGGCGACAACAAATGGCATTGCAATGCATGTAGGGTGCAGCTAGTAATACAATTATTGTGAAAAGTAATGAAGATGTTGTTCCTAATCACAACATCACCGCGGGATTTGCATGATGAGATGCAAACATTTAGGTCGTGTTTAACGTTATCAATTACTTAATTATATCTTACTAATATTGAAAAGGCGAAAGTTTTGTAGGATGGAGGGGTGGACGGATGGATAAAGGTTTGTTAGTCTTTTACAAAAAAGCGTCTGAAAGGATTTGGATGAAATTTGGCACAGAGATAGATTATAGTCAGGAATAACACATAGGCTACTTTTTATCCCGGAAAAATGTACAGTTTCCGTGGGATAGATTTCATAAAAATTTCCAAGCGAATGAAGAAGAACAACTAGCTTCATAAATGTGAATGTGAGTTTGTTTGTTTGTTACGCTTTCACGCCTTAACTACTCGGCCAATCATCATGAAGTTTTGCATACATATCAGGGGTACAGAAAAAGACATAGTATTGTTCCCGACGGAGACATGGAATGAGAATGGATTCACGAAATTAACGCGAGGGAATACAAATAACTATAAAATGTTTTCTAGCATCGTTATTAGTGTTATGAATAGATATATATTACAGTGTATACATGTGTACAGGTGGGTCGGGCCGACAGAGTCTGACCCGTGTAGCGACGTACATTTGCGAGTACTACGCCTACCAAGTCGTCGTCACCAAGACGTATGGAGTCAAAGACTTCAGGGAAGATTTAAAGGTATTTTTTTCCATTCAATACGTAATACTCATGCCTAATCTCCCCAAGGAACAGGCAGAGGCGTATCAAACAACCACATTTTGCTAAACTATATTTAGGTAATTTAATCCCACTCACGTAAGGCCCCGGTGTATCGGGCCTCTTATGGATTAGTAGGTCCCTCTCCCTTTGGCTGGTGTACGCCTGTAGTAGAAGTCCCCTGTTAGACATAGGGCTTCTAGAGGCTTTCACCACGACGACTTGAACAAAATTCATGGTGCACGTTTCTAGAGATAATTTGATTGTAATTTTGTGGTTGGCCGATAGTTTCTGCGAAGTTATTCCTTTGTTTTACTTGGGTTCAATTCTAATTGGGATTGATCCATTTCTGTTTCAGTTGTTATACACCAATTGCGGCGTAGACCAGAAGACCACCACATTTATATTCTGCGACACGCAAATTACCGAGGAGACTTTCACCGAGATTATCAACAACTTACTCAGCAGCGGAGAGGTCACTAATCTGTATAAGCCTGATGAGTTTGAAGATGTAAGTGGATTATGATCATAATCCTAAACAGAATAAAAATATATTTTTATTAAACGTCTAAACAGGTTTTCTATAAAAAAATATTTAATAACAAGGCAAGCTTAGTGTTTTCAAATCATTCATCATCGATGTTATAATCATCAAATCCACATTGGAAATCATGATTATAAAATAAATAACTACTTACCCTAAAATATATGAAGTGACTGGAAAAAAAGGAAAATTTGAGTACAGGAAACAACCAAATTACTTATTTAAAATTTTACAGCTTAGTAAATATACTAATATGTAAGAAAATTAGTAATGTGTTTAAGGTACCGTACCGTAAAGTTACCGTAATCAGCGTTATACCGCAGCAATCCAACCTTTCGGTGATGCAGAAAAGGTATGTGAATCATTACAACAAATTGTCCTGTAAAAAACCGACAATTTTCGATTTCAAATAATTTTCAAGTGTCTCATAAAAAGTAAAATTAAAGAATTTGATAAATGTTATTACTTGTGAACATTCAACTTTAGCACTTATTGGTCCCAATTCTGTTACTTCACTCGCTAAATTAAAATTCACTAAATTTTCTTCATATAAGATGTAAACCTTGTACACTTCAAAACAAGGTCTTATTTCAAATTGAAACAAGTAGGTAACATATGTCGCTATCGAAATAAGCAATTTATTTGTCGACTAAAGTCTGATACGCTTAAATAAACTTTAATACCACGTGGCGAGAGCCGCTATCCGTTGAATGCCATCTCTTTTGCTCGACTCCCGCTGCGTGGAAATAAAGTTGAGTATACGTTGACAGGTTTTAGTGAAATTTAGCGACGCTGAGAAATAGATTGCTAGTAACAAATAGACCTTATTACGAAGAACACTAGGTTGATTTCATATGAAGAAATTAAGTCAGGTTTTAGTTTAGTCGAATGTACAATAGAATCGACACCATTGTCGAAATTTGCGTTTCAATTGGTTTTGATTATTGATTTATTTTTCATATATAATTTACATTGTGTTTGAAACATAGTTACACATTAAGAATACAAACAATCAAGGCAAGAGATAAATTATACATATAAACGAACGCATGCACATACTTGGTCAGAAACACTCAATTACACAATTGTTATAATACAACAAAGAAAATGTCAAACGAATAATTGGATTAGAAATTCCTTCCCAAACTTCCCTTTCCTTTTCCGTCTCATATTCAAGTATATACTTGGCGAAGTTGCTTAATAAAGTTAATATTTATAGACTGGGAACTGTTGGAATACCTAAATTCTTGATCCTTGCAAGATTCACGTTGTGATATTCGGACAATAATCCTAATGCCCTGTTTTTGTAGGACAAAGGCTCTTTGCATATTATATTCATAGCTGTGTCCCCAACACATTATGCTGTATCTAAGCCTAGACTGCACCTCTAGGTACCTAAAGCCACTGAGAAAGAAATCTGGCGAAATAAAGGGAGGTGGAGTTGGAGGAAATCGGGGACGATGACGGCCGCGATAGTGTATTTAATTTTAGTGGATATGGTGGATAAAGAAGTTTCGAGTTGAGTAAAGATGTTATTTACAGATAAAGACGGCATTAGAGAAGCCAATGAAGGCAGCAAATATTCTGCAGACGCAGGAACAGGTGTATTTGTTCTTGGTAGACAGAGTCAGAGCTAATCTGCATATAGTACTCTGCTTCAGCCCCATCGGTGAAATTTTTAGGTATTTTTAATATTTGCTCATGACTGCAACTCCGTTAGTTAGGTTTATTTAGCAAATAATGTAATTTTGGAAAATATACCAAGTTTTCCAAAATATTTTTTTGTCACGATGTATGCATAAGAAATTTAAACAAAAACAACAAACGATATTTGTAAGTGCCTACTGCGATCTTTTTACGTTTTCAGACGCGTTAAATCCGCATTTGAATGAAATGAGATTGACGATAGAAAACACTCTTTCAATATTAATGCAAGTGTAAACAAAAAGACTGGCATTCACGAATAAAGTGTCCGCAACTAACCAATCAAGTTAACGTACTTTTTCTTAGCTAATACCATACAAGAAGATTTTATTATATAAGTTCAACGGTCTTTAATTCGTGAGTTTTTGTTACTAGCGCAAAAATAAGAGATTGTAATGTTATAAATTTGAATTATAACTTAAATAATTATATTATTTTATAAAAAATAGAATTAAAATAGTTCTTGCATATAATTACTCACAAAATGCATACCTTCATTAACCAAAAAACTCTTGAACCAAAATTATATTTAGATTATTTTAAATCTTCCTCGTAAGAATTAATACACCGAAATAGGGGGTATTTATCTTAGTGATTCTAATGCATGTCTTGCTGATTAATTAATGCGTCAATGTTACCAGGAACCGTATCCGCCAGTACCCAGCTTTGATCAACTCTACGACAACTAACTGGTTCCTAGAGTGGCCACGAGAAGCGTTACTAGAAGTCGCTTACAAGTTCTTGGAGGGAGTGGAACTACTTGCTTCCATCACTGGACCGAGGGTAAAGTTTTGATCAGACGGTTAGACGGTGCCCTTCAGGACACCAAAGTACGAATTATGGCCACGTATTAAGTACCGCATGTGAATGTGAATTTGAACGCATACAATACCAGAGGAATATCCTATGCGCTGGAAAACACATGGTCAAAAGGCAGACAGGAACAGGAGAGACAAATAATTGTCAACGTCGAGCGTTTTAGGCTCCTCCAGCCTTTGAAGGAAGCATAAGACTACGCCACTACCAATAAACAGAAGACACGTTTCAGGCTACTCCTCTCTCCTTTTTGTCTTCTGTTTAGGGGTAGCGGTGTAGTCTTCTTCGCCTAGGCCACGTTCAGATGACGGGCGTTCGACGCGCATTTTGCTACCGCGCGTTGACGCGCGTAAACAAGAACACGCTTTTTGTTCAAGGCGTTCACATGCTAACGCGCGTTTAAATCCGACGCTTGCTTGACGCGGCGTCAACGTTTATGGCATTGACGCTCGCTTTGGGATCATTGTTTTACCGTACATTCGTTCACATGAGCAAGCGTGTCAACACGTGATTGCAATAAAAAGATTCGGCCATTTAAATAAAAGTTCGTATACCATTTTTCACAAAGCGTTCGGTATCACTTCATTTTATGTAGTTTATTAAAATAAAAATGTAACATACAAAAAATATATTTACTTTTATTTTATTCCACGTCAAAATTTCTAATTTTAAATATATATTTCAAAACTCACTAATATGTAAATGAAAAAAATTATCATATGTATGTATGTTATGTATGTATATAAAAAACTCAGCTTCCGTATGTTTCTTGCCGAAAACTTCGGAAAGTGTTGGACGAATTGTCTTCAAATCTTTATCTTTTCATTCCGAAAGTTCAATAGAAACAGAAAATTCTGTACATTTTCGACTGATTGACAACAAAAAAACTGTGCATTTTAGATTGACTCCTAAATTGTCATAGTAACGTTGATGTGATGATATTGTCGATATAGCCATAGTAACGTTTATCAAATTTTACTCAGCCTTTACTGAGTTGAGTTTCATTTAGCCTAAGTTTAGGATATAAAGTGGCTATCAGTAAGTCTGGGTGTTAAAATGGATGAACCCAGTATTGCTATGTCTTCTTGTGTTGCTGTTTCTGACGTCGATATAAAAGCACTAAACACGAAGCTTTTTTTACGTCCATCTTCGATGAATACAGAATTGGAATTCAACGGCGACACGGCGACAACGCACCTTCAGCGCTCGCCATGTGAACGCTATACAAAAAACCAACGCGCGTTTGACGCGCGACCACCGCCCGTCATCTCAACGCAATCTTTCGCACTCAACTTAAAAGCAGCTTATCTTGTTTATTTTTTTGCCTCCAACCTACATAAGCATTTCAGAAAATTGTAAAATCTTGATGTGCATGGGTTTGTTCTTTCGGATTGTACTCGTATTAACATGTTGTCGTCGGTATGAGTATTGAAACTAATGGGCTGATACTTGAGACCCTATTATGGTGAATCAGTAATTCCAAATATTTAGTAATATAATTATTAATATTAATCACCTAGAGATCGAGACAGGTTTCGGGCCACGAATACTACCAAATTTGTTTTTACAAATACATAGTTCGTCATGCAATTTAAACGTATGTAATATCAACTACGTATCCTGTTCGTATACATAATTATATACATAGTTATTTATTAATTCAATGTAATCCTTAGGTTCGCAGAAAAGAATCTTTGATTGAAAGTCGTGAGGATATATTGAGAGCTTCGACAGCGTCCATCATGTCTCTTATACATTCTTCAGTAGGGAAATACTCGGTTAAGATGTTCAGAGAGATGCGACGAACTAACTATGTCACTCCAACTAATTATCTGGAACTGGTGTCTGGGTATAAAGAGTAAGTCGTCAGATTGTTACCTTAAATAATTTGTAACCATCTGGCTCCATCTCTTTCCACAATTGGAGTGCGAGCTATCACACACCAATAATAATAATAATAATTTCACACATCTCACACACGGCCGTCTGATTCCAAACTATACTATGGTAACCAGACTGCTGATAAACATATATATTTCTAAATACATACATATTATAGATAAATTACACCCAGACACAATAAATGATCATGCTCATCACAAAATTATTTTTCCTAGATGGATATCTAACCACCACCACTCTCCCACCTCTGGCTCAACAGTCAGGGTCACTAACCACTAGACCAATAGGCCAGTCAATGCATGTTTACAATTGAATTTTGCGCTAACAACGAAGTCCATCATCTACTAATCTCTGCTTCTACTCCAACTACCTTAAATAGAAGTTTACTCGGTATTCTTAGTTCGCATCCTGAGCACGGCTCCCTCTCTTTGAGTATGTAATAATATTTGCTGAACCGACTCAGCTAAGATGCACGCAGTTAAAAATCAAGTAATCTTATACGTGGGCTGGACACACATTTGTCTCTTAGCACCGTAGCAAATCTATATTGGAAAGGCAGTATTGTATTCCGAATCACTGGTGAACTTTAACACATCATCATATAATTCTGCTTTAAGACATTATTTTTACTTTTTTCCTCAGGATGCTAAAAAATAAACGTATCGAAGTCGCCTTGCAGGCGAACAAACTGAGAAATGGACTCGGTAAGGTCGAAGAGACTACCAAGTTAGTGGGACAGATGTCGGAGGAACTGGCAGTTTCTCAGGTGAGGCAAATTGTCAAGATGAGATTGCCGGGGGCGCTAAAGAAACAGTAGCCTAGATGGGGTACTCTTTCTTGTGTGTTGTTTGTTAGAGTACCAACTCTATACTCTATAGCCCAGTAACGTTCTTACGAGTGACTTATTGTAATGGACAAATAAAAGAAGGAGGTACTCACATTTTTAGTCATGCAGATCATGATACTGTTTTGAGATGGGTATCTTGGAAATAACGTGGTGTTATTAGATAAGAATAAAATTTAAATCTGCTTTTTGTTTACATTTACATATTTTACAATAATAAAAAATTTATATCTTTTAAAATAGTTGTTAGTCTAAAAAAATCAGTCGTAGGACTGGTGTCATAAGTGAAAACATAACATATACATTTATACATCTCTGTATATATGTGTCTATTCTATATATCTGAGAAGAGAAAATAAGGTTTCACTTTGAAAAGACAATTTTATTTACATTATACAACTAACTTTTAAATTTATCAGCAATTAATTTTTGATCTCATTATGCATAAGTAATGGACAGTTTAAGACGGTACTCAGGTACAAGTAAACGAGTATACAGAACAGTGTATCGAATACATGGGCGTGATCAACGTCCAACAACGTAACGCCGACGAACAACAGCGGAGTGTCGCGGCGAGGAGCAAGAAGACTATGGAGGAGGAGGTGCAGTGCAAGAAGCTCGCGGAGGCCGCCATGAGGGACCTGGCCAGCGCCATGCCCGCTCTGGAGGAGGCCATCAAGGTATACATACAATATCTAAGTTGCTAGTTAGCTACTTTCGTTTCAATTTGCGTTTTCCAGCTCTTCGACTTTCTCTATGTTCAAAATACACTTTCGAAACTCTTTTCACAAATACTGAAATTTAGTACCTTTCATAGTAATTAATTGTTCTGTAGAACTCGGCCTGTTTGCTTGTAATAGTATACAGGTGTTCGTAAATATTCACCACACCAGTGGTCTAACTAATGCATTGCTAACTTATGTTGTTTGTTTCTTTCTAGATGTTTCTCTGTATTATATTCATTTATCATCCACACGTACTACTATCATTACAGGTGTATCCTAATGCGATAGCTTAACTTGTTATAGTTTTTTTTAAACAATACTAGCACCGTGGGTTACACATTACTAGTATTATTGTTAACCCCTCCAGCTAAGCTAAATGCTTGTGTTAGGAGTGGATTCGAACCACTTAGCAAGTCCGACACCTTAAAAATTACGCTACCACCGCTTCAAAACATTGTTTTTGTATGTATGTACTATGTAGGTATCTATGAATGTGTCTATGTATCTAGAAACCAAGCTCTGTTTAGTTTGGGTCTAGATAGCGATGTATATTGTATAATGTCACAGAATATTATTATTATGACTTGCTACTACAAATTAAAAGAACTCTGAAAAGCTCGCTTCTGTCCGTCTAACTCATAAGATAGTAAAACACCTATTTAATATTTTGATTTGAAAAGTACTGCCTAATTTATATATTATTTTATGTATTTTTTGAGCTCGTGAGGGAGCTCTTACAAATTACTAAAAAGTCTAGTTTATGTTTTGTTCTTAGGCACTGGACGCATTGAATAAAAAGGACATTACTGAAGTGAAATCTTACGCCAAACCGCCACAGAAAGTCGAAATGGTTATGGAAGCTGTGCTGATACTGTTGCAGGTATTATTGTACTACACTGTGTTTTACTTGAAGGTATCCTGGTTCTTGTATTAATTCTTTATTTTATAAGGATCTATGTTCTTATTATATTGATGTTTGACTTACATTTGAACTATTGTATAAAATCTAGTGCTCTGATTCAGATTTTCCGTTATTACCCAATATATCAAAAAAAGATTTCAATTATAAATATCACGCTTACATTCGTCCATACATTGCACAAAATTGTGAAGAGAAGAACTTTGTTCCGGACTAATAAATCAGTGATGTTTGATCAGAAAGAGCCAACTTGGGCAGAAGCGAAGCGCCAGCTTGGTGACCAGTACTTTTTGGACCGTCTCCGAGAGTTCGACAAGGACAACATATCGGATAAGACGCTGAAGAAGATTGGCACGTACACCGTGAAGCCTGACTTCGACCCCGATATAGTGGGTACGGTGTCCGCGGCCTGCAAGTCGCTTTGCCTGTGGGTCAGAGCCATTGAGAAGTATGGAAAGGTTTATAAGTGAGTTTCTTTATCTTATAAAATATAAATAGTAATTCGTGGGAGATCCATGCTTGATGACCGGGGTGATACCACGGCCTCACAGAAAACCGTCAGTAAAGCAAGCAACTCCGAGTGAGTGAAGTTACTGGATGCCCTAACCCTTCCCTAACCCCCTCTTCCCGTCTTACACCTTTCCCCTACTGCTTTGCGACCCCGGCTTTTACGAACTACTACAGTATCAGTCCCGTTCCCCCACCCGAGACTTGCGGTATCCCTTACCCTAGGTTCCTCTCCCTACCAATTTTTCCTTATACAAATTTACCTTCTTCCTTCTTTCACTTCTTAAAACGACTACAAAAACGGTTGGCGTCAGGGAGGCGGCAGGCCATAAAAAAATCAGCCGATACCCTTTGCAATGTAACACATTGCGCCGACCCTAATGACAATTGGGAAAAGGGCAGAGAGATGATGGTTACTTATAATCTCATAAGCATCATTCGATCATAGGATTGTAAAACCAAAGAAGGAGCGTCTAGAAGAAGCTTTGGAGTCTCTGCGCATGAAGCAACAGATCTTGGCTGAGGCGAGAGCTAAGCTAAAAGAGCTTAGTGAGATGATCGCGCGTCTACAGAAGGAGTACGACGAGAAGGTCGCACAAAAAGAAGAGCTGGAACGAAAAGCTAGGCTTCTGCAGTTGAAACTGGAGAGAGCTGAGGCACTGATCACTGGGCTGTCAGGTAAGTATCGTTAATGTGATTGTTCCTAAGAGTGAGATGAATGTTAAAGTGGGAAATGGAACCTAATCCCGCCCCGTGACAGCAATGTCCGTGTTGGCTACTAATTATTGCCTTATTAATTCAGACAAAAATTTATTGCTGATTTTTAGGGTTCCGTTCTTCAAAAAGAAAAAAAAACCCTTTGTTGTCCGTCCGTCTGTATGATGTAAAAGATACGGCCATTAAGCCTTAGATTTTAACAAATTTGGATATTTCGCTGGTAAATCAAAAACCTATAGGGTACTTCCCATTGACCTAGAATCATGAAATTTGGTAAGAAGCCAGATCTGCCAATAAAAGTTAGGGAAAAATCCGAAAGTCGTAAAATGGTTGTTATATCACATAAAAAAAAATGTTTCTGTGATTAAAAATTAAAAAAAAAGCGGTTGGAAAATTGACTTTGTTGTACATCGATGTATGACAGAGTATTTTTAGAAGCGCAAAGTTAAGTTTGGTTTTAGAAACAGACGGGCAAAAATCTTCGATAATTTATTCGCGAGATTGATGAAGTTTGTTTGCTTACGGAACCCTCGGTGCGCGATTCGCACTTGTCCGTTTTTTTGTTTTCGTTGAACGGGCTATTCTCTGAAATTACCTTGTCGTGACCGGCACTTTTTAGACATTCAAGCTAAAGACAGCACGTCTTGTTATTTACATACCATTTTAGTTTATTTTATTTTGCAAATGCTATTTTTCATCATTTTTACAGCACCTATTTATGTATATAGTCCACAGTTATTTACCACTTTTGAAGCATCAATTTTAATAGGTACAGTGTATGACTTTCTTATACTACTAATATGACAATCAAGCACACACCCGCTTAATACAACAAGCGACTTGTCACGCTTCACGTTCATTCTAACCCCCTCTTCTCATATCAGTAGAAACCATTTTGTTTTATTTTTTCAAAGAAGCAAATAGCTCACAAGCGACTGACGACATGACTTAACTTAAGTTAGATAAGAGATGAATTAGTTAAGTTTCATTATCCAGGGGAAAAGGAGCGATGGGAGTCGACAGTGGAGCGCTTAGACAAGGAGTTCGACAACCTGCCCGGCGACTGCCTCATCGCGACAGGGTTCGTGGCCTACCTCGGGCCCTTCATGTCCGAGTACAGGGAACTGCTCATGGATGACTGGTTCAACGAGGTAACTGCAATCCTGCCAAGCTGTTCCTATTGAACATGTGCTAATGTAACAAAATTGATTTTTAACCCGATTGCGGCGAAGCCATAAAGGAGGGTTATAATATTTCTTCCTTTGTGGTTTATTATGTTTGTCCTGTATGTAAGTCCGTCCCTATGTTCCCTTGTAGTTACGAAACGGCTAACCCATTTTAATGAATCACAATTATATCGTTTGGTTCGTCTTTATTGCGTGAGTGTAACTGGGTATGTTTTCAAAACTTTTTTTTCTCCTAAACCTATCGAGTGGGGTATCAAAATGAAGGGTTTCAAAAGGTGGTTACAAAATATATGTACATCTTTTATGTTTATCGGTTAGTATTTTTAACGAAGTCGAGTATATCGTTTCATTTTATAATTTCTTGTTTGCATGATATTTACTCAAAAGTGATGTCGTATCACGTTAAAATGCATACACTCTCGCCTGTATCCCTAAAGAGGAAGGCAAACCGAGCACATCCATATTCTTGTTCAATATGGTCCCACCCACGTAGAAGGAGGGGCAAAGCCAATTGCCGTTTACCGGGCACTTTGGGCATTAAAGATGGATATTGCTTAAACGAATGGATTGGGGAGGGAAGCAGGTCAAGATCACTCGAACTGGCTGTTGCCGGAAAGTCCAAGCCATTTATCATAAAGATTTAATTTCTCAGTCACGAAAGAATACTAAAAGGTCTACTCCGAATTACCAACAATTTGCATTGCTGTTTAAAAAAAATCCGGGTCCGCAGCAGGCCCGCAGAGGTAGATTTCGTGTTTTTTTTATTTTTATCCCCAAAAATATAAGTCGCATTAAAACTTTAAATGTCTACATTGTAGAGTAAAATAAAAAATTAGCTTTCATTTAAAAATATTACCGATTGTAAAAAGTTTACAGTTTCGGAGCTATAATTTTTTTTCCAACAAATTTCGTTTTCCCCCTCCCCAAGTTAAGGATGGAATCATTTAGGGTTCAAATTAAAAAATGTTCGTATTTACTATAGGCATGCTATTAAAGTTAAACGGTCCTAAAATTTTTTCATAGGAAAAAAGTTATGCTGAAAAAAACTGATTTTTGAAAATCTGCCTCGCAGTCCCCCATATCCCCATTTACTTACGAACTTAACATTCATTTTGGCCCTGTTGATTTTTCGTCCAAGTTTGAATCTCTAAGCTAATCTGAAGCTCTATTGTGCCGGTAAAATTGAGGTACATACATATTTACATATATATTATATACTTTTTAACTGGCGGTTGTTTTGGGGTCTAGGGATCATAACTAGACCTGTGAAGAAGAGATTTTTTTTTTGAAACCTCGACAACTGGTGCAAAACCAATAGGTAGACTTTTCTTCGAAATCTACGTAATTGTGTGCTTCCATTTGACCAAACTTTTGCCGAACTGCTCGGATTTGAGGAATAATATTTCCTTGTTGCCAAACTGATCCTGTTGTCATAAACAGGTAAATACATTAAAATAAAAAAATATGAAAAAATACAAACGGTACAGATTCTTAATGATAACATGTTGGTTTAAAAAACCCGTAATCTGACTAAAACAAAAAAATATATATATATATTTTCTTACTGAAGGTTTCGGATCTCTCTTGATATTCTAAATCTTTAAAGAATCGCAAATAGACCAGGACATATAATATAGAAGAGAGACAAGAGACGAGGTCTTTTCATAATAAAAAAAAAACATTAGTAATATAAAAAGTGTATAAAATTTGTGTGAAAATTAATAGGTAATTATCGCTATCAAAATACTTATATATGTATTGTTGGTCAGGTGGTCAACGAGGGCGTACCTGTGACAATGGGGCTGAGTATGAAGACCTTCTTACTGGATGATGCTGTACTAAGAGAATGGAACTATATGGGACTCCCAGGTCAGTAGATGTCATCATCTTACTAATGGTTTACTGTTATTAATTACTTTGATCTTTGTCTTCGTACAGTTATTACAGTTAAAAAATGATATGGGTTCAATCAATAAAAATAAATAAAATTGAAGGTCTGTTTGTAACGCAAAATAATAGTTTTTTTTAAGCTTATACAGTTCTTTGCACGATACCTATATGCTATAGGCTACTTTTATTTTAAAAAAAGGATTGAATTCCGCGCAAAATATATAATTATTCGTGGAAGAGCCATGCTTCGGCACGTATGAGCCCACTCGCCCGGAGTGATATCACGACGTTACAGAAAACCGGCAGTGAAGCAATGATTGCATTGCTTTTCACTACGTGAGTGAGGTTACCGGAAGCCCTAACCCTTCCCTCTGCCCTCTTCCCACTCTGCCCCCCTCTCCCCTTCTTCCCCCATCCCCTACTCCCATCTTAAAATACGCACTTGTGACTCTTGAATTGCAGGTGCCCATGGGCGGAGGTACCATCAGGTGACCTGTCTGCTCGTATGCCATAAAAAAAATATGTACATGCGAGTGAAACCATATCATGGATTTGGAATTTAATAATGGCTGGCTGAACAAATTAACCTTGGATCCTCCATTAACATTCAGTATCTCCTCACACGTGGCTGGTGAAAGTACACGTACTCACGGATATTGTTTTGGTCGTACAGATGACAACTTCAGTGCTGAGAACGGCATCATCGTGGTGCGCGCGACGCGCTGGCCGCTGGCCGTGGACCCGCAGGGACAGGCGCTCATCTGGATCTCACACCTTGAGGAGCGCGCCAACATACAGGTACCGCACCCACACCACACTCCACATCATCGTGGTGCGCGACGCGCTGGCCGCTGGCCGTGGACCCGCAGGGACAGGCGCTCATCTGGATCTCACACCTTGAGGAGCGCGCCAACATACAGGTACCGCACCCACACCACACTCCACATCATCGTGGTGCGCGACGCGCTGGCCGCTGGCCGTGGACCCGCAGGGACAGGCGCTCATCTGGATCTCACACCTCGAGGAGCGCGCCAACATACAGGTACCGCACCCACACCACACTCCACATCATCGTGGTGCGCGACGCGCTGGCCGTGGACCCGCAGGGACAGGCGCTCATCTGGATCTCACACCTCGAGGAGCGCGTCAACATACAGGTACCGCACCCACACCACACTCCACATCATCGTAGTGCGCGACGCGCTGGCCGCTGGCCAAAACTAATAATGCCACTGCAGCAATAGGTTGCTTTGTCAATAGTAAAGATATTTAAGCAATGAATAATATTGTAATTACAAATAAACAATAACAATTATATAAGTAATTATTCCAAAACTTAAAAAAAACTCATCTATTTTTATTCGATTAGATTGTAGATTTTGGGCAACCTAACTATCTGAAGATCATGGAAGGCGCGCTTTCGTCAGGTTCGCCCATCCTAATTCAGAACGTGGGAGAGGTTTTAGATCCGTCTATTGCTCCTATCTTGGATAAAGCCATCGTCACTATTGGGTCGGCGCAAGTCATCAAGTTCAATGACAAAATGGTCACCTATAACCGGAATTTCAGAATGTACCTTACAACTAAACTTGGTGAGTTTGTTTATATTACACTGTTTCAGATAAACTATGTGTTTTTGAAGTAATAATAGGTCCACCTGATGGTAAGCGATTAACATCACTATGATTAAGCTGTTACTTAAGTTTGCAATGTATTATTAGAAATAAAAAATGTACCTATTGTAAATGCTTGTGAATTTATTCGAACAAATATGTAGTATTCTAGTACCTAGTTCTAAAAACAAAGGTAAAATTCAATAAAAGAACAGGGACCGGCTTGCCGATGGATTTATAATTGTTACAAAATCTAATTGCCACTGCATGTCCTTAATATTTGGAAGCTGTTGCCAATTGCGAGCTGTGTGTGCGTATGGTTGCGGGTGCGTGAGTTTGCTTGCGTGCGTGCGTGCGTGCCTGCCCGCGTGCGTACATGCGTGCGTGCGTGCGTGCATGTGTGCGTTGTCACCCATCAAAATTACCATATTTTCGTCTGCAGAATCCTTTTCTTTAAGACATTGTTAGCATTATTACAAAAGTGGTTACGTAGTTTGTTTGGTCAGGTAACCCAGTGTACACGCCAGAAACTCTAACCAAGACGACAATGGTCAACTTTGCTGTCAAGGAACAGGGGCTAACGGCACAACTGCTGGGTATCGTGGTTCGCAAGGAGCGCCCGCAACTAGAGCAGATGAAAGACAACCTGGTCATGACTATTGCTAACAACAAGAAAGTGCTTGTAAGTATAACATACAATTACTGAGAAGATGATGATGATGAATTTCCAGAATATTTATAAACTTGACATAGAAAGAAATGTGTATATGTATGTAATTAATTAGTATTTGTCAATATTTAGAATAGTACGTATGGTATTCTTGGGGGAATTCTGGGGGGGACTGGGGGGTAGATTTTCAAAAATAAATAAAGAATACACGAAATCTATGCAGGCCCGGATTTTTTCGTCTTATCTTTTCAATTCAGTTTCCATGTTGTATTAAATAACGACTTGTGACGTCATACGTTTCTACCGCCAATTTATGTACAATTATAGTAACAAGTCTTTATTTTTTGGGGTTATGTAAAATTCTTTAGGACTTAAAAAATTATCTTAAATTAAATTAAGTATGTACTACATTATGAATGAAATCTTTATTCGACAGTTGGATTTAGAGAACGACCTACTGCGCATTATGTACGAGTCTCAAGTGCCGCTGCTGGAGAACGAGGAGCTGTTCACCACCCTGCAGACCTCACAGCGGACCTCTCTGGAGGTGAAGGAGGCACTTATCACTTCACAGGTTACGGAGAAGGAAATCGATGTCGCCAGGCAGGTAATGTACTAAACATTTCATTTTAATTGGAATTTTTCCACGACTGCCCAAATATCTGCCCAGACTGTACCTATGTGAGTTTCTTTATTCAATCATTAATTTTAAATGCCTAGGCCTATTCTAATTATTAATAGCTATGGTGACTTTTTCCTTTTAAAGCCCGTTGTTAATTTGTTTACTTTTGTTTTGTATGTTTTGCGTTTTTTTTCTTTTACAAAAGTATAATAACTCAGTTGAAAGTGATTAGAGAAGTTAGTGTGTTCATATTGCTATACTTCGTGTATACATTTTATTGATAACCAAGAAAAACAATCCTAACTAATATTAAAAATGCGAATGTGTGTTTGTTTGTTTGTAACGCTTTCCCGTCTTAACCGATTGTTCGTAATCGAGCACAGAAAAGTACGTTTTTGGTAGTTATGTGTTTAATTATATTATTGGAATATTCTAGAATTAACAAGTTTTTGAGTGGCCGTTGTAGTTCGTATCTCTTGAATGTGTGTGATTGGCGAATGTTGAGTGACGTATGTGATGCGAATGATATGTATGTGTGCTGTGCGTGTGAAGCGTTTATGAATGCGGTTTGCTATTGCTTGTGGAGTGTTTGAACACCGATGAACATGAAATGACACCTACACGTTGCCACATGGGTACAGAAAAAGATATAGGGGGTACCTTTCACCCTGAAAAAAATACTGTTCCTAAAAGAAAGAGAAATATTGATTAATAGAGCGAATGGTCTGATACCGCAGGGCTACGTGCCCGTGGCCGTGCGCGCGTCGGTGCTGTTCTTCGCGCTCAACGACCTGTCGCGCATCGACCCCATGTACCAGTTCTCGCTGGACGCCTACATCGACCTGTTCACCTACTCCATAGACCGCAGCCCCAAGTCCATAGAGCTCGAAGACAGGATTAACAACCTGAATGAGTTTCACACTTACGCTGTGTACAAGTTCGTACATTTCGTTTACTTATGTTTAATACGGAATTAAGGCGAACCTTATTTTTCCTCTCGGAGTTACCGGAAGACGGACTTTCGAGCACAGGAAGGGCGAAAGGAGGTAGGGGAGCCTTAATCCCCACGATCCCTAGGGTATAACACGTAATAGCGTTTATAGGCATTTATGGGCGCCTACCATCAGATGAGGGCAGATAGATCACTTGTGTCGCGTAACATCAAATGTGGGTTAATCCATAAAATTAAATATTTGACTTTTTGGTATGCCGAGATTGCAAAAAAAAAATGTTTTTACCTATCTATCTACTTATCCAAATAAAGCCAAATCCCTTTAATTTTGAAAAAAAATGCAAATAAAATCTACAAATAATTTGTAGATTTTATTTGCATTTTTTTTAAACAAACTCAAATCCATTAGGACCTTTTTACCTGATGAAGGCTAATCTATTTGAACCAATGAGCAAGCTCCATTTATGCAAGATGGCCGTCAGTTGACTTAGACACGTCAAAAGTTTCTCATCGCATCTCCCGGTTTTTACGTGTTTAATTAAATTTATAGTAAATTTAATGGATAACTATATAAAAATTGTATCCCCCCAACTAATGTACATAGTTGACTCCTCGCCTTGCTTTCCTTTTTAATAATATCTAAATCTCACCCTGTTTTAACGAACAAGGGTAACTCCAAAGTAAATATGTATTTTTTTGTTTTCTGGGATGTGTATCTATATTTTGATTACAGAATTCAATTATTTACTATCTATTTCCTCGAATATAATTTAATTTTGCCCATAAAACTACATACATCTTAATAAGAATTAATTTTTTACCTATATCTCGCAATGACATAAAATGAATTTACCTACGTTTGAAGTTACGCGACACACTTTATTTGTACACTATTATCACAGTGGAAGATAATAATAATAATAATAGCCTTTATTTAACAATCTTTCTTACAATATAGTTACAATAATTTTATTTAATTTCTGACACCGATAACGTGAAGATTGTCTTGCTGTCCAGCATAGGCCTCCCCTAGATTTCGCCAACGAATGCGATTCTGCGCTTGTCTTTTCCAGGTATGTCCCGCTATTTTTTTAATATCGTCTTGCCATCTACGACGCTGTCTCCCTTTCCTTCTTTTATATTGTCTAGGGCACCAGTCTGTAACATCCTTAGACCATTTATCCTGATTACTCCTAATCATATGTCCTGTCCACCACAGTGGAAGATACATATACATAATTATGTTAAACAGATAATGTACAAAAGGTGGCATTATTGCTGGATGCAATCTCTTCCAGGCAACCTTAGGACTGATCAGAATGATTCAGAGACTGTTGATTGTGTATTTTAAAATAAATGTTTTCCAATTTTGTTCATTAAAAAATGTTTTGACCATGTTCTAATAACATCAATACACCACACATACAATATTCCGTGCTAATTAAGTTTAATTTTTGTGAGACTACTTAGTTTCTACGACTTTCTCTAATACATATATCTAGGATCTGTAATAGTGGTTTAAAATTGATAGTCTACTCTGAGTACCTCAAATGTTATCTACTGTTTTCATGTAAATGGCTGGCTTGTTGGCCTAGTGGTTAGTGACCCTGACTGCTATGCTACAGGTTGTGGGTTCGATTCCCACTTGAGTCTGGGTGTTCTTTGTGTCCGTTGTTTGTATGTTTGTAAAGTCCCCCGCGACACAGGAGTAATTCCTAATGCTGGAGTTGTCTTTTTTAAGTGGAATAGAAAAGAAAAGAAAATGACTGTCTATGGCAAAAAAACTCTTTAAACATAATATTTATCCTCTCTTTATTTCCATGGTTTGCTAGGAGAAATTCAATTATGAGTTAAGCTCTCCTTTGTACATATTATTATAATTTTTTTTCTTTTTTTTATAATATAAGGGGCAAACGAGCAGACGGGTCACCTGACGGTAACTGACTACCGCCGTCCATGAGCACCTGGAACTCAAAAGTCACAAGTGCGTTGACGGCCGTTAAGGTGAGAGTAGGGGAAGGGGGGAATAGGGGGGTGAGAAAGGAAGAGATCGGTAACCTCACTCACTCGGCGAAAAGCATTGCTTCACTGCCGGTTTTCTGTGAGGCCGTGGTATAACTCCTGTCGAGCCGGCCCATACGTGGCGAAGCATTATTTTCCCTATGTGTGACTGTTTTACTGGACTCTCCTGACTATGCTAAGTGTATACTGTGATAAGAAAACAACAATCCATGTGCTCCTTTTTGTTGTGGTACCTGTAATAGCTTCAGTGATTATATTTGAGATAGCGGACATTAACTTCTTAGTATCCCCTTATCTCTATAAATTGAAAGCAGTGAGTAAAAGAGAGTGACGTGTACGCAGGAACACGTGCCGGGCGCTGTTCGAGCGCCACAAGCTCCTGCTGTCGTTCCACATGGTGTCGCGCATCCTGTTCCAGGCCGACAAATTGAACAGGAACGAGTACCTGTTCCTGCTCCGGGGAGGCATCGTGCTGGACAGGTCCGAACAACCGGACAACCCTACCAGTAAGCTAGCAGCTCTTTCTTTTAACCGACTTAAAATAAAGAAAGTTCTGCATTCAATTCGTATGTTTGTAATTGTGAAATTTCAAACTATATTTCTGTCTTGTTAAGATTTTATTGCTTTGTAGTAGTTGTTAAATTATATCTACACCTTTAATGTAATCAAAGATCTACACAACAAAATAAAATTGTATAAATAGTAAAAAAATCACAATGTTCTAAGGTATTACAACCATTCTTAAATATATGAGTATAAATCATAATGAATTTACAATTACTTCCTAAATTGTGCACTATCGTCAAGTTGTGAATACTAAGTACTTAAGTTACTACTTAAGTTTATTGTTTCTTGTCAAAATTTAAGTGTTTGTATGTGTAATTGTGTACCACAATGTCCCACCAATAAATCTTTTTCTAAGTGTAGAGGTTTAACAAGAATTCTATTTGACAAATACCCTTAGAAAGTTTAGTGAAAGTTATTACCTATTATTACCTATTCCGGTTTTTGAGTAGGTACTTTGATACCCTTAGAGCGAAAAAAAACCGCTACTTCCAAAACGTTTGCTACATTTCACAGACTGGTTACCGGACGAATGTTGGGACAACATCACCGAACTAGATAAATTGCCTGGATTCCACGGTGTGATTGACTCCTTCGAGATTTTCAGCAAGGAATGGAAGGAGTGGTATCTCAATCCTGAACCTGAACAACAACCGCTTATAGGTGAGTATAACTTGCTACCCCATTGCAATACCGTTTTGTTTTAATTATTTTCTGGTGTCAGTCGAAACCGTAAATAAAGTAATAATAAAAACTGAGTGTATTTACAAGAAGTTTTTGAAGAATAAGTCTTTTAACGTACATTCATTAGATCATTTCTGCAGACGAACACTGAGCAGCAGGGATGGTGGGTTTTAAATTTACAATCAGATTTTAAACAGGGATGTTGCTGTCTGCATCTGCATCCGCATCCGCATCCGCATCCACAATGATCAATGTGGATGTTCAATTGTTCATACCGATGCAGATGTAGTACACATCGCGACATGAAAGAAAGTTTGTGGGGCCGGTGACTGACGTGTGCTGTAAACACGTGCTGATTGCCCAATAGAAGCGCAGATTTCGGTGACAAGATCCTACGCGTTTATTTGTGTATGATTTTTTCCTCGTTAATGAAATGTTCATTTGAATTTTTTGAGTGATACTGTGAATAGACAGTGAGCTTTGTGTTTTAAGGGAGTTTTCTGCAGTCGATAGATTATTTAACAAGTGAATTAGAATGAAGTCAGATTTGGGCCTATTTTAAATCAAATGAACATAACTAGGATAAGGCTGATTGTAAAATATGCAATAAAACCTATTCTCGCAAGAGCCGCACCACCTCGTCTTTGAAACATTATCTAAAATCGATGCACCCAGAAGAGGTTAATTTGTTTGAAAGCAAGTTCCTAGTGAACAGTTGTTTAATAGCGCTGCGAAACAGACTTGAACCTGAATAAAAAAATGAAAATTATTTAGAAACAAATATTAAGATCCGCATCCGCGGATGCGAGCTCTCAAAACTCCGCACCCGCGAATGTCAAATAATCCGTATCCGTAAGATTCCTAAATTGTAAATTAGGCGTTCAGTAGAGTCGGTATAAGTCGTGGGTCACTGCAAACAGTGGACAATATTTTGAGGGTGCTTGGCTAGAAAATTGTCTGCGACGAGAGTGCAGGTCTTGTTACTTTCCTAGGGAGGTGGTAAGTATTCTGCCAAGGCAGGAGTAGCTTTATCAGTAGTTTGGTTACCATAGTACAGGCTCTGCTTTGTTAGGGATCAGACGGCCGTGTGTGAGATGTGTCAAGTTATTGTTATTATTATTTGTATACGAAGGCGCGAGCATTCGCCCGGCACAGCAGTCGTCTCCCCGCAAGCTATGAGTTAGGGTGTGTAATAATTTAAGAATATTTTTAATAAGTGTTACCAATATGTAATTATTATTATGTGAAATATACATTTTAAATCCAGAAGTCCGTGTATCATTCTACCAGTAACAACCATGCAAGTAATTCAACATTGGTGACCCCGACGTGACGTGACGGCGAATGCCCTTCGTATACAAATAAGTTCGTCTACAAAAGTATACAATAGATCAGATTTGATCCAGCCACCGATATTACCTGTCAGGCGATTGGAACGACATCTGCAACGACTTCCAAAAGACGCTGTTCGTGCGCAGCCTGCGCGTGGACCGCGTGTCGTCGTGCGTCACCACTTTCATCACCAACGTGCTGGGCCCGCGCTACACCGAGCCGCCCGTGCTCGACATCAAGGTTACTCTCGTCACCTACTATATATGCTAAACTACTTGTTTCTTTGTAACTCTTCAATGTTACTTGTTCATACAATCGTTACAAGAAGATTGAAAGAATGAGATGAAACAGTTACATTTTAACATTAATGTTCAGAAAATGGTGTCACATCACATGGAGAAAGTAGCATATTGTTTTAACACTGCATTGCAGTTCGTGCATCTTCTGACAAACGACTATTTCCGCAAATGAGGATTTCCGCTAATCGAAATTTGTAATACATTGCACTACTTATTTAATACAGGCTAACCCGACAGACGTCGTAATTTCATGGAAAAAAGTTTTAATAAGTTTTCTCTGATTTTTTTTTATTTTTTTTACTATGGTATAGGGGGCAAACGAGCAGACGGGTGACCTGATGGTAAATTACTACCGCCGCCCATGGGCACCTGTAACTCAAAGAGTCACAAGTGCGTTGCCGCCATTTAAGGTGGGAGTATTAGAAGAGGGGGAGGGGGGAAGAGGGGGGAGAAGGGAAGGACGGGAATAGGGGAGAGGTAAGGGTTAGGGCCTCCGGTAACCTCACTCAAGCGGCGAAATTCAATGCAAGCATTGCTTCACTACCAGTTTTCTGTGAGGCCGTGGTATCAAGCGGAGTCGAGCAGGCCCATACGCGCCGAAGCATGGCTCTCCCACGTGATACTCTAAATTTAAAGTCAAATTTTAAAATTTTTCTTTTCCTAAAAATGTAATTGACTTACTAAATTTTTAAAATAGGTAATTGTAGCCAAATTGGTTTAGCCATTCTCAAGTGATCCGCTTACCTACAAATAGGATTTCATTTTTATTTAATCAGATTACTAAAAAAATTAAAATCTCTTAACTCTCAATGTTTTAAACGACAACAAGCAAGTTTGAAAATAAATAAAAATACCATAGTTCGATTTTATATCTCTGTTGAAACCGAGCAAGTTAAAGTATTACTGACTTAAGTAACGATATAAGTAAGTTTTGGCCGCTGTTCCGCTCGCGTGATGACTGAGACTGAGATGTAAATGACTTGGGCACTGGGCAGGCGTCGTGGGAGGAGTCGTCGTACAAGACGTCGCTGCTGTTCGTGCTGTCGCCGGGCGTCGACCCCACGGCGGCGCTCATCCAGCTCGCCGTCGACGTCAAGATGTTCGACAAGTTCGCCTCCCTCAGCCTCGGCCAAGGACAGGCTCCTACTGCCGAACGGTACGACCGACGTTCGTTGCAAAATTGCTAACTTTATTAAATTCTTCTCTTTGTGGCTATGGATTTCATTAGCTAAACGCGTATGTCTCACGATAACTTTGAGTAAAACAATTATCACGAGACGTTAATTTATTGATTGCGACGAAACTTCAGAAAAAACAGGCCAAGTGCGAATCGAACTCGCGCATGAAAGGTTCAGCAACATTGTACAAGAAAGATCAAGCGAAACGAGAAAAAAAAACTAGTTCTAGTAGAGGAATCTCCTTTAATTTTTAATGTATTTTTATTTGTTGTTATAACGGCAACAGAAATACTCATTCTTTGAAAATTTCAAATGTCTACCTATTACAGACCATGAGATACAGCCCGCTGACAGACAGACGGACGCACGAATAAGGTCCCGTTGGTTACCCTTCGGGTGTGTAACCCTAAAAAAGTCTTAAGTGTAAGCAAAACTTATACCTTAATTATTGCTATACCATTTATTTGATTGTAATGTAACTTTGGCAATATCTTGGATACCTAACATAAAACAAAAAAAAATTGTGCCGTCGCGTCCTGAAGTATACTGTATTATTTATAATGTGTTATTGTAGGTTGTTATCCCACGGCATGAAGGAAGGTGGGTGGGTTTTCCTGGCCAATTGCCACTTGGCGTGCGTGTGGCTGGGAGGGCTGCGAGGGCTGGACAACCCCAAGATACACCCGCGGTTCCGCCTCTGGCTGTCCTCTATGCCGGACGATAAGTTCCCCTTATCCATGTTGCAGAGGAGTATTAAAATGACTACAGAACCACCACAGGTGAGGTTTTTTTATGTTGATTAACGTTATGATAACAGTGTCCATTTAAAAACAGCTTTCAATTGCATTTCTGAAGTTCTAAAAACTTATTACGCTACTGAAGGTATTAATTTGACTACCCTGTTGCGTACAAAGTGTTAATATCAAGACTGCATTCAAAACCAATTCCAGGCAGGTCCTAAGTCTTTTTGAAATTACATTAAATCAAAACGAAGTTCATGGAACCCGCAAACGATTTTAAAAGACGGTAGTATTGACGGGTGAGGAGTCTGTTGGAGAGTTCGCGGATTACTTATATTCAGTATACAGCACCGAGTCACCGAATGTTGATGTACAAGCAAGCGATAGCGGAGGCTGGTAGCGAGAATGCTGGGGCGAGAATACATCTCGACCGACTGCGATTGCCGGACGTAAGACGCGCGTTACAAAAGCTGAAACCAAAGCGGTCAGTGGGACCTGATGGCATCCCGCCTTACATTTTAGGGATTACCGGTCAGTTTTGGCAGAGCCATCGCTTCACATTTATAATGAAGGCTTAAAGGCAATGGTGGACGAATACCAGCCAAAGTTTTTGAATCTGCCATCCACGATAACATACTAATGCAAGTCAGCCCGCAGCTTGCAGATGGCTCAGCATGGATTTAGACCCCAAAGGAGCATTACTAGTAACCTTCTCGCTTATATATCAGAGGTGGTTCTGGTGGTAGTAAATAACACACTGTAAGTATAGACTTACAGTGTGTTATTTACTGAGTTACTGATTCAAATGGTAGTATTTCTCGAATATAATTCCATCCCTTCTGTTTCAGTGATTTAAAAATATGTTTTGAATCAGGTCTATGTTTTGGACTATGTTTACACAATGCGAGAGCCTCGCCTACTTCATATTTTATAACATCCGAACAAAAGCCATGGTTTACTGTTATCGTGGCTGAAAGTTAATCTCGATTCACACATCTCCTTAACGTTGATTCGTCAACGATTTTTTTATGTAAGTTGTACTGGAAACCGCAACGAATAAGCGTTTCACCCCTTTGTTTTTTTTTTGTCATTTTAAAACAATATACGTATATCCAGTTTAATTTTAATCTTCATATATAATCTTATGAAGAGTGGACATAATGATATTGTGGACATTTCAATACAGGGGACGTTTCGATATTGTGGACCTTTCGATGTAGTGGACACTTCGATGCAGTAGACATTGTGACTAAAGGTCAAAAGCGATTGTATTACACTAGAAGATTCTCCAACACACACCATTTATTTTTACTTTAATGGAATGGGTTATTACCGTACCGTGCGTACTGATGCTTGCCTGAAAGTTTCTAAGGTTAGACCTGTATTATTTTCTGGTATGCAGGGCCTGAAAGGTAACATGGTCCGGCTATTTGCGAACATAAACGAGGAGAAGTACGACTCAGCGACGCCAATGTACAGGCGACTCTTGTTCTGCGTCTCTTTCTTCCACTGCAGTCTCATCGCACGGAAGAGGTTTCGACAGCTCGGCTACAATGCTGTCTACAGTTTCAACGACGCCGACTTTGACGTGAGCTAACTACATTTAACTATATTTGTTTTCAGTGTGCGTGCTGTGCGTGTGAAAAAGATTAAGGAGCAAGCAGGTAGTTTGGTTTTCGTAGCAGGTATCGGAGTATACCCCTACGACGCAGACGTAGATCTGGACTGGTAGTTCGCTTGGCTATTCAGCGTACGTAATTTTTGAAGAATCTGACGCTTTTGTCAATATTTATTGAAATTGGTCAATAAAAAGCACACTTTAAAAACAGAAATATATATAAAACTACCACACGCCCCGGCTTCGCACGGGTACAAATTATTAACCTAAACCCTCCTCATGAATCACTCTGTCTATTAGTGAAAATCCGTTCAGTAGTTTTTCAGTTTATCGCGAACAGACAGACAGACAGGCGGACACTCCGGGGGACTTTGTTTTATAATATGTAGTGATGAATAGTATCCTCCAGAATTCTTCTCTTCTATTTACCTATAACGTCAATTTGATACTTAAAACCTAATTATAAAAATTCAAAAGTAAACATCCCCTTTCGTAGGTAAGGCATGTACGGCTAGAACAGAATAAGTCCAGTAATTTTATGTTGAGACAGTACACATACATACATACAATCAAACCTGAATACCCTAGGCAGAAGCTAAACACCCGCATTTTGCATACTATAATTTGGTGCCATTCACTTATAGGGGACAAGCCTATTACCTCCAACCGGGCACTATAGAAAATAAAGATGAGAAAGTTGGGATATTGAAAGGGAAAGGTAGGCAAGAAGGGGAAGCAATGGAAGGAAAATAATACAATTGCTTAGATTAATGGATTGGGGAGTGCAAGCAATAGCTAGAGCAGTCAGGTCGCATAGTTGTGACCCGCACTGGCAGCAGCTGAGAAGTCGACATACATTAATGCCCGGTTCCTATAACCAAAAACGATTCGTTTTGCTTAAGAAGGAGTAAGGAAGTAAGGCAAAATAATCACGAAATGATTTGTTTTGTTTACGGTCAGTAAAATTCCGTTGTATTTTCAATGAAAATTTTACTGTCCGTAAGCAAAACGAACCGTTACGTGATCATAGCAACCGGGCATTAATAAGCCGTCTGTCCAGTAAAGGCTTCAATGTAAAGCTTAAACAGCGCCAGTTTTATGTTTTCCTCAGAGGTAAGGTAAACAAGATACGAGTATTGACTAGTAACACAATTTGGTTTGGTCCAGGTGTCGGACAATCTTCTAGCTAACTATCTAGAAGAATACGATGAAGTCCCGTGGGATGCGCTGCGTTATCTTTTCGCCATAATTAACTACGGTGGACATATCACTGATGATTGGGACAAGAGAGTTTTGATTGCCTACATTAATCAATTCTTCTGTGAAGATGCACTGGAAACGCAGTTTTATAGGTAATAATCTGTCAAATTAGTCCCCTGTTATTAATAGCTGGACGTGGTTATTTAATATTAGGTTATTAATGAAATATAAAGAAATTCCTCTAGTTTGTCTATGAAAATGGATGGACTTCCTTTAAACGCGCAAAAAGTGTACTATCAAAGTAACTTAATTTTGTCGTTAATTCCACAAAGAAAGGTCTGGTTGCACCTCTTAATCCCACCATTACATGGCCCCTCTCTTTCGACTTTCGAAAATGTTATTATACAACAATTTATTTTGTTAACTTGCGCCGTGTTACAAGTTGGTACGATTTGTCGTAACAAGTTTGTTGCCTGAACGCCGTCGGCGATTGTCAACATCGCTTACAACTGCTTTAATTATGATATCTACCGCATATTGGTACACGACGGGTGAGGTACTCGCCATAGTTTACAACTGTTAGCAACCGGATAACTAATCGGAGAAGAAAAATTATCAAACGTATTAAAAACCTTTTTTTCCGCAATTAAAAACAAAACATCCACAACGAAATACCCATAAATTCACAGTTTAAACGAACTGTTTTAAATTTACACATTTCTTCAAAAAAATATGTAATGAGAAAGAGATAACAATTTGTATAATACGTAAGCGAGAGCGAGTTAAGAGTTGGTCGATTATGTCTACTTGTAGTAAAAGTTCAAGTCAGTGTACCTGTGTACATTAGTTGTATAGTCTCGGCTATACATATCGTTTTCTCCTTTATTTAATATTTGACCTTTGACAGACTATCGTCAATTCCTGCGTACCATATCCCGCGCGATGGCAGCTTGGAATCGTACCGCGACTTCCTGGACTTGTGGCCGGGATACGAACGCGCTGAGTCAGTAGGACAACACGCTTCCGCAGATGTTGCTACTCTCGCGCAGGTTACGATTGCCCTCATATCTATGAACTGCGTATGACCACGCATAACTTTTACAGGGTACCCCGATTTAAAAAAATATTTTAATAATATTTAATATATAAATATTTAATATTTTTATTCGATAATAATTTCGATAATAATACAAACAAAATGAATCTCAAACAACTAGGGATTTCGCTGCTATCATTGAACTTTACGTAATAATTAATTTGCTCGTTTGTATGTTTGGCGTCGACTCAACATTATTTAGGTATTACATTAGTATAGGAGTTTATTTTTTATAATTATATTTCGCTTTTCAGTTCCATTTTTCTGCCATCGGTTTAAAAAACTACATTAAAATGTTTTTGTTTATAATTAGCGACCCGCCCCGGCTTTACACAGGTGCAATTTAGATACTAGTGTGGTGAAAAATTGTCGTCATAATCATTGTACAAATTAACACAAAACAATATGAAATTATACGTATAAACCTTCCTATCTATTGGTAAAAGATCTAAGCGTACAGACGCGGCGGAAGCGACTTTGTTTTATACTTTGTCAAGATGATTTCCTACGTATCAATTATATTATACTTACACAGTATATAAGTAACGTTATATGATTATTTGTAATAAACTAGTAACCCGCCCCGGCTTCGCGCGGGTAGCAGGACACATCTTCAACAATCATTATCATATTTCAACCAATTTACACAAAACATTAACCAATTATTTACCTTCCTTATGAATTGCTCTATCTATTGGTGAAATCCGTTCAGTAGTTTTTTAAGTTTATCGTGAACAGACAGACAGGCGCGGCGGAGGGGGGACTTTGTTTTGTAATATGTAGTGATAACACAAGCTCGCCAATAGTTACTTAACAAAACAAATTCGCTTGACAAACGGAGTAGAAAAAGTTAGTGAACTCTTCTGTCTTTCCCATTTGTTGTTGTTAAGTTTTGATCACTAATGTGTGATTATTATTCAGGACGCGTTGATTATGTGTTCAACCCTGTTTGCGCTCGCCTCTACTGGAGGTGGTGGAGGTGGCGGTGGAGAGGATCAGAAGGTACAAATATTGTATTATTTTTTATAAGAACTTAAAAAAGCCGCACAAGATATAAACACAAGTTATTAATAAAAAAAAATAAAAACAACATGGCCCTGCCAAAAAACAAATTTCGCACCATACAGCTGCTGTACTAAGAGAGGATCGTGGCTAAGTGATATCCGAGTAATTCAGCACATTACAAGGTTAAGTAATGTGCAAAAGTCCAAAAGTCCGACAACCTGTTCTAACTCTGATGGTAGGCACTTCACGTAAAACATCGAAGTTCGGCCGTATCGTAGTTACACTGAAAGCCGACCCAACTTAATTGGGAAAAGGCGCGGAGGATGACAGCTGCCATACTGAACTTTTTTTGCAAATTTTTTTGCCAGTGTCACTCGGGATGATGTAAGGATTCTAACGATACCCCATATTTCTAAATCTGTTCAGGTATATAGAAGTTATGGTGGAATAAAGAAACTCACCTGCACACATACTCGTACATATTGTACGAGACAGGTCGACATGCGACATGGCAATCGGGGTATGACCTGAAGCGCGGGGGAGGGGACACCCCGTATACCAGTACATAGCCCGCGCCATCTAATCTTAGTCTTAGCGCTGCACGAGTCCGTATCGACCCAGTTCATCGATTTTTATCTCGCTGACATTGTTCTTTGTTGTTATGTATTAAAATTACTTCGGTCGCTTCCTTGTCACGTGTTAAAACAAAAGAAAAAAAATAATTCTCAAGCACAAGAACTAGCCTGAAAATTATTAGAAAATTGTGACATTGAACCGAAAACAATTATTATAATTACCCAGTCAATTAGACATTGGATAGGGCTGCGTTTTACATCAGCTTATCGAATATAACTTTGTCCAGAATGAAATCCGAATCAAAATTAGCACGACCAGATAAACAATTAAAATCGCCCACGAAACGGAAGAAGACATGCCAAAAATATTGTGTAGACAATTTTGATTATACAGTGTTTCATAACACTCTAATAGATTTTTTTTACATAAGAAAATCGTTCCGACATGTCCCAAGCTACTTGTTGCGTTACGCGAAAAAATACCTTTTTTTGGGGTGTTCGTACTGTTAGAGACACCTTAAACAAGCCATCTTGCACACCCTATACTTCTACCCTGCACATTCAGCAGTTCTCCATCAATAGCCTAGCGGCCCATCCATGCATCACCAGTCTCATCCCGACATCCAAGCCAGACGATTGTCTCAACCCTATTGTAGTTGTAGTTTTTTTTTTAAAAGACAAGTTCCCCGGTACGTCTCTCTTTTTTTTTTTGTTTAGTATAGGGGGCAAATGAGCAGACGGGTCACCTGATGGTAAATGACTACAGCCGCCCATGGGCACCTGTAACTCAGAGTCACAAGTGCGTTGCCGCCCTTTTAAGGTGGGAGTAGGAGAAGAGGGGGAGGGGGGAAGAGGGGAGAAGGGAAGGACGGGAATAGGGGAGAGGGAAGGGTTAGGGCCTCCGGTAACCTCACTCACGCGGCGAAATGCAATGCAAGCATTGCTTCACTACCGGTTTTCTGTGAGGCCGTGGTATCGAGCGGAGTCGAGCCGGTCCATACGTGGCGAAGCATGGCTCTCCCACGTAAAAAGTCTCTTAAAAACTTTGAATTCGACGCGAGTGTGTTTGAGTGCAAGTGCCGACTCCATTGTGTACAAAGTATTGGTGCACCGAGTTCGAGCCCGGCCCCTGGACATCAGTGTTCGTGTTACGCTTGTGAAAGGCTCATTGCTGTGCACCACTCGTGCTGCAGCCGGTCTTTGTCCAGAACCAGCAAGGTTACACCCAGTGTCACGCCAAGGTGGTGCTGTGACCGGTGTAATATTTCCAACGACGCGACGGCCCACGACTTATCAACGCCTACGCTTCGCCTGTGAATCTTCCAAGAAACCATGTCCGTTATTCTTATTGCGCTTTCCGCATTCCAGTAAGTGAACCTATACGCTTGGCCATTGTTAATATTTTATTTTAAAACTATTGCATTATATTTTAATATTATTATATTCTGTATCGTATCATTTTACATACACGACGGGCGCACCGATTATTTTAGTTGACAACATTATTAATAAAGAGTCAGAAGTTAGGACACTGACGCAACACCGGGCGCTGGCGCGCGACGGATAACAGTTACAGTTTGGATAGGCGGGATAGGCCGCTGGAAAGGCAGAATCGATTTGCATCTAGTAGGCGCATCACGTGTTCTGTGAAGTGTCGTGATTTAAAGCTTGATTGAAGATGTCTAATGATTATTCAGAGTATATTTTTGTGTTTTAATAAGTGTAGTAAAATTACTGTGTGAAAATCACGTTTTTATTCTCCTCGCCCGCCAACTCACGTCTACCCGCAACATTAAACATGAACACGCCCGATGGGGGAACATTGATAGACGAGGAGGAGTTTCTACATACATATATTGTTCAAATTATTGTTATTTCGGCCTTGTTGTGTGTTTATAATTATTAATATGACTGAGAGATCCCAAAGTCGAAAATTGGAAATTAATATTACTGATACCGAAGAGGAAGGCCAAGGCCTCTCCCCTCCCTCTCAAGGACCTTCTACCAGATCACAAAAAAAAAAGTTAAAACCGTGACATCTAAATTAGAAATTGAGCTTTCCACGTTATTAAAATTTATATCAAATCAAATCAAAATCATTTATTTCAATTGAACCATTATGGGTATTTTTGAATTGTCAGGAGTAGTAGTCAGTCAGACTAAGTAAGTCAGTCGTTATAAAACCATATGACGGCTGCATGCTCCATCAAAGAATTTTCAAATTGACAACAACTTCAAGAATTTCTAAAAAATACAATTCAGTGAAAAAAAAAACATTATGCCCATCTTTTAACAGATTTACAGGAGTGTAAACAACAAATAAATGAAAATGTAATTTAATATGCTCTAAGGATTGACATGCCTATCCCATCTATTAACTGAAATATCTATCTCACACGGTCATAAAAGTCGAGAGATGATAGGACGAACGGCAGCCATGGAGGAATTAGCCCTCCATCATTTCCAAATGGGATTGACACCCCGTATCTCTAACATTGTCAGTGGTAAGCCAATAAAAACCCTAAATGAAGCCATAAACATGGCTATTATAGAAGAAAAGAATCAGCAGACAGACAAGGTCCAAACCCTATAATTTTATAATTTTGAGACTATGTTCACATGCCGGGCGTTGAGCGCTCGTTTTGATAACGCGCTTGACCAATAACGCGAATTTTGTTCAAGCACTCGCCATGTGCACACCGGGGATGTTGCTGACATTCGCAATTGCGGAGCTTACGCTTCGATTTCGACATCTGCATCCACATCCGCAATAATCAATGCGAATGATCATGCAGATGCAAGTGTACTGCAAGTCGCGACAAGAAAGAAAGTGGGTGGGGCCGGTGACTGGCGTGTGCCGTATACACGTGCTGATTGACCAATAGGAGCGAAGGTTTCGGTGACAAGATCCGATACGTTTGTTATTGTGTATCAGGGATGTTGCGGATATTTGCATCCGCATTCGCAATGGTGGAATTTACGTATCAATTTGGGCATCCTGGGAGCCTTAAAAATCTGCATTTGTATCCCCTTCCGCGGATGTCAAAAATTCTGCATCCGCAACATCCCTAGTGACCGCGAAACGCATGAACCCTTTGCAAATCCCAACGCGCGCTCAAAACCCATCCTCTGAACATAGTCTTAAACGTTACGAAGGTAAGCGACATGGCTGCGGAGATGGCGACGAAGCTACCGAACAAGATAGACGTTGAAACGACAGAGCGTATGATGGGACCTGAAATAGTGATGCCCATGTGCGTGTCTCTGCTACAAGAAATAGGTTACTTCAACACACTGATCAGCTTCATTACTTTTGGACTTAAGGTGAGTTAATGCACTCTTTTTCAAATTTGCAACAGTAAAATCAACACAGTAGCATAACATTTGTTAAATATAACGATAACGGTCATAGTGATTTTGAGTTTTGTTTATTACACACAAATTAGGTAGTAAATACCAAAAACTAATACGCAATAGAACCTGGTTGTAAAAGTCGAAAACGTCCGGTTTCGTCAATTAATCTATGATATTTTGTGTCGTTCTTAGATGGCAGTGATTTTTGGAGCCCCTAGAAGTGATTTCTGAGAATAAGATGTTTTTTTTAAGCACACTTAAATTTTTGACAGATGGGTATGATAGGCGGCTAAGTTCGATTTAAAATGCTTTACCTCTTAGTTGGATACCAGCATTTGAATATTTTGACTAATGAAAATAGGTTTAAATATTTTTAAGGTAGATTAGAAGAAATATAGAAGTTAAAAAGTATATACAATGTAGAAGATTAAATTAGGCGTTATCTGCTTATTACGGAAGCTTATAATTAATTAAATTATTAAAAAAGGTTTATAATTTAAATTAAATGTGGTTGATCCACAATCTGTTCTGTAATTTAAATTATTCATGGATTGTACAGGAATTGCGTCGTGCTATCGAGGGTTTGGTGGTGATGTCTGAGATATTGGAGATGATGTACACTTGTATCAACCAGGGAGTGGTTCCCAACTTTTGGTTGAAAGGTAAACGTTTTTCTATTAGCCCTTGTTACAAATGATGATAATGCTATAAATAAATAAAAAAAAATGGCACGTGCAGCACCGTACACGTGATGAAAGTAAAATTTCTTATATATTTATAACAAATTTTAAAAAGAAGAGAGAAGGAAAGAGAAACATTTATTCTGACATTCACAGGACCGCACACAATTATTATAATAAAAATAAAAATAAATAAAACTGTAAGTAACTATTGCCCTGTGCAACGCCAGAAAAGGCACCTATGTCAGCATATTGCTGCAGCCTTAGAGACTGCAGCGCTGGTATTCTGATAGGGCCTGTGCTCGGCGAATCTCGTGTGAGCAGTGTAGCGAGGTGTCTATAGAGGTGTGTAAAAAATTAAAAGACAAAAACAATATTATAAAAAATAACATATATATATATACAAATACACATATACCCACATACAGATATAAATACCATTTCCCTTTCCTTTCTTTTTCCTTCACATTTCAATTATATTTTAGCTGTTGCTAAACAGCTAAATTTTCAGGGCGACCGATTTCCGGGCCAGCGACAGATCAAATACGGTCATATTTAATCTGTGCGGCCCACATGTACAGTACTTCACTATAGCGTCTCCACCTCCTTTGTCTATGACAATGGAAAGGAATTTTACTTCCATCTCTCTTTCTAATTCTCTCTACGATATAATTTCTTCCCTCTTATGTATGTGGATGGGCCGACGCGCTGCGTCAGAGGGTGTGTGTTGTGTGCGTAAGCAGGTCGTCCGCCGAAAAAGCCTTTAGGGTCGTGGTGCCGCAAGCGGTTCCTGCGTGGCGCGCACCTGGAGGGCTGGGCCAATGCGCCGCGCGGGCCACCCACGCTGTGCCTTAACCTGAGAGGATGTGTGTTGTGTGTGTGAGCAGGTCGTCCGTCGATAAAGCCTTTGGGGTCGTGGTGCCGCGAGTTGTTCCTGCGAGGCGCGCACCTGCAGGGCTGGGCCAATGCACCGCGCGGGCCGCCCACGCTATGCTGGCTGCCCGCCTTCGTCGTGCCCACCGGCTTTCTCACTGCCGTCATGCAGGTACAACACTGATGACAATATCTTTCCAGAGATTGTTCAGCTATTGCTGAACATTAGCATTTACAAAAAAAAAGTTGTTTTCAATGATTATTTTAATAATTACTACGTACCTAACAACAAAATATTTCCATTATCCGTGTACATAATAAGTTGTGGTTTTCTCAATTCCCGCTTTTTCTTAAAGTATAAAAATATGTAATAATTAATACTAACTTTTAAACTTTCGCGTTCCATGATATAATATTATCTACGTATTAACGGGAATTAACGCGATCACGAAAAGGTATTACATACCTCTGAATTTCCTGACGTTTCGACCAGGTTGCACTGGCCGTGGTCACAGGCTGACTGGCTCAGCGGTGCACGCCCTCCGTCGTCGACATCGTGAGGTAGAAGGTTCTTCATCCACCTCCACTTTTTTGATATTTTTGATATTTTCGTTGCGCCATGTACCGTCACATACTATACTAACAGTGTCCCTATTCTGTAAGCAAACCGATGTGGCCCTATTCTGGTGTTCACCCGACTGCGCACAAAAGCGAGGTGGCATGTTTTTTATCACTGGATTCCACGCTGTAGATAATTTGAAACCATCTTCATGATTGGAGGTTTTGTTTTTTAATTTCAATCGCTTCACGTACAACGCTTGAGTAAAAGTGACGTTCCGTGGAGAGGACTTGCGTACGGTGAAATTCAATCCAGTGATTGGTGCCCGCTTCGAGTGCATGTTCTGCAATCGCTGATTTGCTAATCTGTCGGTTCTTCACAGCAGCGATGTGTTCTTTGACCCTTTCAGCAATAGTCCGCTTTGTTTGGCTTATGTAGGAACTACCACAGCTGCAGTTTATTTTGTAGACACCTGGAGTTTGCAGACGGCCTTCGGTGTACCTACGATGTTTTGAACCTTTATGCCTGGTGTGTATACTGTCGGAATGGAGTATTTCTTTAATACGGAGCCGATCTTATCCGTTACTCCTTTCACATATGGCATGTAGGCTGGTTGTCTGTTCACCTCCGGATGTTTGCGTCTCATTGTCGGTTGCTTCCGTGTTCCATTCACCTGGTATCCGTTACTTTTAAGTACCTCCTGAACATGATCCAGCTCTCGCTCCAAATGTTCAGGGTCACAAAGATCGTATGCTCTGTTCTTGAGTGAAGTCATAACAGACTGCAGGTGTCGGGGATGATGATGAGACGTGGCGTGTAGGTACTTTCGTGATCGCGTTAATTCCCGTTAATACGTAGATAATATTATATGTAATAATTAAGCTGTTTATAACCCAAGTATTACTTGTTGCGTTTTGGGCCTTACACCGACTTCAAATAGACCGGTAGATATCTAGGGCCTTTGTAATGTTACCTATTATATTAAGTGTCACATGTATAACAGTACATTATTATTATTCCTTTTCTCTTAAATTCATATAAGTTGCTACTTAGCTAAAGTCTTACACCTGCTAACTGCCCTATACATAACTCCGTTGCATCTGTCCATCTAAAGAATCGCAACTAGCGATAAGACCGCTGTTTGTACCATTTTTTTTTTTTGTCTTTGTAAATATTTTGAAATGTTCCTTATGGTGTACAATAAAGAGTATCGTATTGTATTGTACATGTATTATTTTCAAGTAAGTTTCTAATTAATTATTTTTCACTTTTCAGTGCCTTTTGTTAGTGTTTTTTAAAGTCGGTTTTACTTTTTTTAAGTGTTAGGTAATTTTTCAATTTTTAGTAGTTTGTGTAGCAACTTGCTGCACTTTACTTAAAAAGTTATAAAAAAATTCACACAGCCGAACTGCACCTTCTTCTTTTTTGAAGTAAGTAAAAATGCTGTTATAGTAGAAACTATGTACCGGCTCTATTTGCGTTAATAATTAATCAGTCGGGGAAAAAGTCTTTTCCCATTTTGTATGTATAAAATTTAAGAAATATCTCTCTTTGGTTGTACTGCCTGTATCTGGGTGGTTTTAATATCAATAAATATAGGACATTAAGAAAAAGAAAAAACACGAAAGGAGAAAGTAAAAACACTTTCCCGCCATGTTTTAAATTGTTTTTCTCTCCCTCAAAATAAGTGAATTTTACAAAGAAAATTAAACATTCTGAAGTTTATTATAAAATAGGGAAAAATGCGACTCAAGCCTTGAAAAAAAATTGTGACGTTTATGGACCTAATGTAGTGTCAGTAAAAGTAGTACAAAGTTGGTTGAAGCGTTTTCAGTCCGAGAATTTTGGTGTCAAAAATGCCCCTGAGACCGCGTGGTCCGACTGCTTCGACCGATTGATCGGACGACGCGGACTTTTTTTTCCTGTTGATTCGATGTAAGAACCCGACTATACCAATCGGACGACCCGGACTGTTATTATCTCTGAGAAAGCGTTGACTGACAGCTTCGTCCGACTGATCGGAAGATACTATTATTAAGGTTTTTTTTTCCTGTTGGGTCGACTGATCGGACGTCTTGGACCTGTCGAACTATGGAAAGCGAGTCTCTTTTAAAGATAACGGATATCCTAAAACTACCCTTTTCTAACCATTTGATTACGTATATGCTAGAGGAGAGATACAGCCATTCAAAAAGACCATTTCAAAGTTGGGAATATGTATCCGAAGCTATTTCAAATAAAATCAGTTCATAATCATAAACAAAAAAGTTAAGCCAAAACTTATAAGAATAGGTACCTCTATAACAACTTGAACCAAAATGAGTTATGCCCGAACACACGTAAAAAAATATATATGTAAACATCCGGATTGAGAATCTCCTCTTTATCCAAAAGTCATTTTTTAAAAAGCAAGGCCTTCATTGACAACTATCTCTTGCTCGGAACAAAGATTAAGATCTTGATATTATTGACTTTTTCTATGAGGGTTTGAGAAAATAGACTTTGATGTACTAATAGATAACTTTTTTCTGAAAAGAAAAATAAATGGATCTCTGGACTTGGTTATTCTGTGTAGTCCTACGAATAGAATCAATACGAAAAAAAGTCTGCGTTGTCCGATCAGTCGAACCAACAGGACAAAAATAGCTGCATCGTCTGATCAGTCGAACTAATATTGAAATAAATCTGCGTTGTCCGATCGGTCGAACCACCGGGAAAAAAAAGTCCGCGTCGACCGAACAGTCGAACCAACAGAAAAAAAAGTCCGCGTCGATCGATCAGTCGAACCAACAGGGAAAAAAAGTCCGCGTCGACCGATCAGTCGAACCAACAGGAAAAAAAAGTACGCGTCGACCGATCCGTCGGACCACGCGGTCACGGGGAAAAATGCAGCTCGCTCTGGTCGCCCTCATACATGCCATTTTTAAAAAAATGGAGCAAGATTGACATAGTAGTGGTTACGACATTACCGAGGAACTGAAGATTAACGGTTTTGACCCATTTGAAAAAGTGTGGCCATACAGAAAAGCACTAGGTATCTTTCAGTGAGATCGTGTGAATCGTGTACTTATTTGCTATTCTCTATTGTACACTGTTGTCGCGATGAATTCCTAAACCAATGAACTGATTTCAATAAAATTTTACACCGTGCAGTTTGGTCCAATTTGAGAGAGAGATAGTTTTTATCGTATTTTGTAGAAAGTCACAATATTTTTTATTACAAATGACTTTGACACAGCGACGCGTGGCCACCCGGCTATCCAGCTAGTATATATATAGATAATTTTAACAAAATAACGTAAAAATTATTTCTCTTTACGTTTTCTCCTTAATTGTACTAAAATTGTTTCATATAATAGTTTGTATATGGCACAGACGACAGCCCGCGGCGAGTCGTGGCCGATCGATACGTTGTGTTGGGAGTTCACGGTGATGCCGCTCGAGGAGAGCGGGTTCGTGCGACCGCCACGGGACGGGGGCGTCTACGTCAGGTCTATACGCACTACTTACATTATGTTCATCATCATCATCATCATCTTCTTCCTGTCCCAGTTTTCGTTGGGGTCAGCGCAATATGTACACATTGCAAAGGGTTTTGGCTAGTTCCTTTTATGGCCTGCCACCTGCCTGATGCCAACCCTCCTTGGGAATGTAGTCATTTTAAGACGAGAAAGGAGGAAGAAAGTAAATTTGTATAAGGTAAAATTGGTAGGGTGAGGAGCCTAGGGTAAGGGATACCGCAAGTCTCGGATGGGGATGGGGTCTCGGGCGGGTTGCAGTGATTCAACTCTCTTTTAGCAAGTTCTTCGAAGGCATATTCGAACTCTTTCACAGCATCTTTAGGGTTCATAAAGCAAAGCCCGCTAACAATAACTTTGTCGGTTATTGTTTAGCATTAACAAGGTTGTGACAGAGGCTTTTAAAACAGTTATTCGCTATTCCATACCTTTCATGGTCAACGGTAGAGTAAGCTGTAGTGTTACCGCGTTGAACTCACTTTTGTCATATATTGTCCAAGGCATATTTTAAACCACTATTAACGTAACACACTGTTACCTCCTGTCTTTTAAAACAATTGTTGCGAAATTCGCCGTCTGGACTTTACACATTCTGAAAAGATTTGAATATGTATGCAATGCCCGTTGCGTTTTATTATCTGTATTCTTATTACCTGTCAGAACAGCAATATAACATTAAAAATAAAGTACTCTCTTCAACTTTCTCACTAAATAGACCTAAAAGAAATGACCGTAAGATAACGCATAACGCGCTGAGAAACTATGCACCCGAGAAATTACTTTAAAATGCAGTTAATTGAATATTAAAAATATTTTTACATTTACGTTTAAGTTTTTAGATAGCTATACAAAATACTTTTGTCAACGAGTTATAACTGACGTTTGATATCATCAGAGGTCAATTCCTGGAGGGAGCGTCGTGGTTTCGCAAGGAGGGCTACTTGGCGGAGCCGCTGCCCATGCAGCTCGTGTACCCAATGACGCCCATACACTTCAAGCCTGTGCGAGCCACCGGCAAGCGACTGCGCAGTAAGTATACAGGATAATATTGTTTAGTTACTATATACAACACCAAAGTTTACTAAATATAAAATTTTCGCACGCTATGATATAAAATTTGGTTTGCCTTTGAATGGCCTGAAGTTTAGATCAGGATGCACTGGTCTCGGTCACAGGCTGACCTACTAAATTGGTTAGGCTTATATGCTAAATTTAATAGCTAAAAGATGAATGAACACGCCTGAATTTGTAATTAAAAAAAAATAGTATTTATGTGTTCCGTAAACCCAAAAATTTGAATTTTCGGTCATCGCCTGAATAGTGAATTGGCCGGGCTTGAACTGAAATAAGCCACACAGAATTCAGAAACAATTGGGTATGTTCAGGGGCTTAGGTATAACCTAAGATGGAAATTGCCTATAAACTATGAATTACCAACTCTTAGGTGTGCTGAAGACTTGTAATTTGACCAACTGCAAATACTAATAACTTAGGATGCGCAAATAAGCTTAACTTTTGTAAGACACTAGAAAAAATATAATTAACGGGCGTCTCCTTACAATAATGTTTTTTGTCACGTCTTAGAAAAGGTTTTCGATTAGTAATATTCATAACTATTGTCTCCAGATCGTTATATTTGTCCGTGTTACTACTACCCTCTCCGCAAGGGAGCATTTGTGGTGGCGGTGGACCTGCCCTCCGGCAAGGAAGCCTCAGACTTCTGGGTCAAGCGAGGCACAGCACTGCTCTGCACTCTCGCCGCCTAAACATTTTTTAACATACCTACATCACTGTATTCACATTTACGTTATTGCAATAACTTTAAATGGAGCCTAAAAATAGAACCTACTTCCTTTGTATTAAAATATAGTTTTACACATTTATTATTTTAATATTTAAATAGAATATTTTTATTTGTTTAACATCAAAAGTAATTAAATTAATAAATAAATTAGCACAATAAGAAATAGGTTAGGTAGTTGCAATTATGCTAATGAAGCGGTTCCACGACAATAAGAGGGGTTCTACTCGAATAAATAATAATAATATTTGCTCACTTGCTGCTTGAAGAACTCTATTGTTGCTATAAATTTGTAGCCTTTACCTGTATACCTTTGCACTTATACTCCATTTTAACAGTGCATACTTAGGTATGGGTTCATTTTAAACTTATCACAATTTTATTCAACCGTAATCAAGAATTTGCCCACTAAAATCCATTCCAATCCTTTCCCTCGATTTTCTAGAACATGAAAGTGTCTGAAAATAGAAATGGAACTTCGGCAATTAAAATGCTTGTAGTTTTTGAAGTGAATATTCATGGGCGGTCTCAGGGGATTAGGAGTGGGAGCTTACCACATTGAATAAAACGGTGTCTCCAAGGTCAATATTTCCTGTGGTCCTTTCAATGGATAATGAAGCGAGCCCTGAACCGAAACTGACATAGCTAACATAAAGCGGATGAAAACGAATCTATATCGCTTTATACGTAAATAACGATGAAAAGAAATTTATTTATATTTTTTTTTTACATACGTAGCGTAATTGGGTTAATATACAAATAAAGAGTCCAAATGGCCACATTTGTTTTGGCGGAATTACAACGTAGTGTAATGTTCCCCGTCGCGATATAACATGCGGTAGGGTGAGGTATTACTCTCTCTTACTCTAAAACATAACGTTATCCCCGTGATAGACAGTGATATTTGTATTCCGTTTGTCTGCGATACTACTTTAGCTATATAATGTCTAATTTTAATTATATAACGTTAAATTTTAACTGTGTTTTTTATCCTTTTGTTTATCCCTGATCCCTGCCACAGAACTTGTGCAAAAGGTCAATCAATTAATATTACACCTATGAATAAATTAATCTACATTTATAAACGTAGATACATAATGTTATATTTAGACGGTAGATTAGACGATAGAAAACAATTACGGCACCCAACGAGAAAATAATAATATGTTATTACGAAACAAATAACATTTGACTGGCCTGTTGGTCTAGTGATTAGTGACCCTGACTGCTGAGCCAGAGGTCGTGGGTTCGATTCCCACCTGAGTCTGGGTGTTCTTTGTGTCCGTTGTTTGTATGTTTGTAAAGTCCCCCGCGACACAGGAGTAATTACTAACGCGGGAGTTGTCTTTAAAAAAAAAATAAGAGAAAATATAATAAGAGAAATTTGATTTTCAATTAATATTCAAAGAATTGTGTATTCCCACTATACCCATCACCCGTGCCATCATCCTCATTTACGGGGACAGCGGGATTTGAATAACAAAATTTAAAATTGTTCCCGTTGTTCCCATTGCTCTCTGTCTTTGATAATGGGGACAGCGGGACTTCAATAAAATAATTAAAAATTATTCCCGTTGTCCACATTGCCCAGCACGCATTAAAGGGGGACAGCGAGACTTGGTTGATTATTTTATAATAATTAAAAAGTCTTCCCATTTTCCCATTTTTATGAAAGTATACGACACCATTTGGTTAGAATTTTTGAAGCTTTATTTGGATACAAAAATTATATATAATATAATCCAAGTTTTAATTGTATGATAAATCTATTAATCGTATCACGTGAATTTCACTATTTGAATAAAGAATTTTCTTAAAAATTTAATTAAGTAGATAATCAATTGTCAATCAGGTTTCCTAAAAAAATGTGTAATAGCGTTTCTACAAAACCATCACAACTTCTGCATCGGAACTGAAAAAAATCGATGACATCATTTGACACGAGAAGAGATAATGGGGGCCATCAGAATGTTGCAAGCTGGTTCCATACACGCTATCGCATCACGGGCAGCGTGGCCGAGCGACATGGATATCCACTAGAAGACAGGACCGGTACATACAAAATACTGCTCGACGGAATCGCACCGTGACCGCCATGATGCCCTCCGTCCACTAAGATCCATTACAAAAATCCATTGATGGATCTTTTTACACTTTTATGTCCACTTTAATCCTCGATCCTAGAATATTTACAAAATGGATTTTTTAGAACCAACGTGTGTATTAAAATCTATTATAAAAATTAAGCGGTGACACATGCAATCTTCTTTATCAACTTTAACTTCAATGGCTGAATCATTCAAACAACTATGTGTTGTCGACTGTCAATTGTCATAGGTTAATTGCAACGCTATTTGATTATTTCAAGCGTCACAAGCAATAATTATTTATTTAAATTTTTCGTCATGGAACCATCCGATTTTCAATATATTAAAAATAAAAAAGGGATATTATATGACGGATTTAAATATCATAAGAAGACGACATACAAGCAGGGTGCAGTGCTATGGAGATGTCGTTTTTGGAAATCCAAACATTGTTCAGGAACTATAACAATCTATAAGGTATTTTTTGTCATTTTTTCATGTTACCTAAGAATATTATTATACATTATTGAATTTGATTATCTCAAAAGTATAACGCAACATATAGCTCATTATAATTTTCTAACGTTTTTTTAGGATAAAATAATAAGGCATCATCAACATTCAGACCTTTGCAATCCCGACCATGCTCATAATGAAATATTGTTGGCGATGGATAAATGCAGAGAAAATGTGATATCTTCTGAAAATCAGCCTATTCCGTCTATTTATAAAAACTTCGCATGTTCCGTAAAAAGGAAAGGTTTAAATTTAGTTACCAGACTACCGCCATACGAATCTGTAAAGAGCGGTTTGTATAAAAAACGTAATTCAAAACTAGGCCTTAATAAAACGTCATTTGACCGTGCCTGCGAGATTGAAATATCCAACTCATTTTCGGATTTCCTATTAGCTGACTATAGTTCTGGTGATACGCGAATCATATTTTTAGGCTTAAAAGAAACTCTGGAGGTGATTCCAACAATCAAACATGTATTTGCTGATGGCACATTCAAAAGTACGCCCGCACCTTTTCTTCAGATATATAGTATTCACGCGGATTTGGGGAGTACCCTTACCACTAATAGAGTCGTACCTGTAATTTATGCTCTCATGACGGACCGGAAATATGAGTCGTATAATGCTTTGTTCAAAATTATAAAATCACAGGTTCCAGATTTTCACCCCACAATATTTACTTTGGACTTTGAATAACCGGCTATTAAAGCCGTTATTGAGAATTTTCCAGACGCGAATATTAATGGTTGCTTATACCATTTTCAAAATAGTATCCGAAAAAAAGTAAGGCTTTTGGTCTCTTGAAAACTAAATTAAATCGAAGGGTAGTTGATTTGTGTGCAGCGTTGCCGCATTTACGGTCCACAATGCTTGAAGAAGGATGGTCTTATGTAAATGAAATAATGCGGAGCGATGTAACATATACAAAGTTAAGAAACTATATTCGATGCGCCTCTGGCCGCAGAGGGGCATCGATAGCCTATGACATCATTCACGCTATACTTACTCTTAATAAAAGGGGTAAAGACTTAGTGTTGCAATGGGTTCCGGCACACATTGGTTTAAAAGGGAACGAGGAAGCTGACTGCATAGCTAAATTAGCAGCAGTAGATGGCAAGTTAATACATCAGCTTGCATCCTGTTTACCTTTCGTGTAACACTAACACTATTGTACCTGAAGATCTGACTTTTAAAAAGAGTGGCCATGAGTTTCTTTGCCAGTATTCTTCTCATAAGGCCCTACGCATTTTGGAAACTGGAAGTTATAGATCGACACAAACGGGCAGTAGATTTTGGTGTTTTTCACCTAATTTACCTTGACAATCCAGTATATGCTGTGGCGTCTGTTTGTGCCGATCTATGATTTTAACTCTAGCTTCAATTTAACGTTCATAAATGTCACTTAGTGTCTTAATTGAATAAATGATTTTGAATTTGAATTTGAATTAACTATGTACCGGACCATTTTGAATTTGTACCTAAATTTAAATCTCTTTGTTTTGAGGAGTGGAAAAAACAATTTAAAAGTAAGTCTGTAGACAAAGGCATATGGTATAGGAGCATACAGGGTGAGTTGCCTCGTACACCATGGTTCATTAACATTAATTTAAGTAGAAATTATGTTAAGTTAGTACTAAGACTTAGATCCGGACATTATCCATCTGCAAAGTTCGCATATCTCATGAAAAAGAATAATTGACCTAACTGTTCTGCATGCAACAAAATTGAAGATTTACAACATTTGCTGATGGAATGTGTCCGGAATAAAAACGATCGTGATTCGCTGCTGAACGATCTAAAATTAAATACACTGAACGTAGGCTTAATACAAAGTATTCTCTCAAAACCAACTTCGGAAGTGGCTAAACAATTTTGCCATCTTGCCACAATCGCTCAGCACTGATCCTGAATTTTTTTTAATATAAATTAAATAAGCAAACAATGTAATAAGGTATGATGGGGCTGACATGTCCTTATTGGATAAATGCCCCAAAAATAAAATCTAAAAAAAAAAAGAAACTATATGGAACGGTACTGGTTTAAAAATATATATATATATCAAGGACATTTGGACCGTATTTGGAGAACGCCACCGCACGAGTAACTGTGTGGAATCTTGGCATTCCAGCCTAAATAAAGCAGTTGGTAGAAAGAAACCGAATTTAGTTTATTTATTAAAGAAGTTAAAAGACGAAGCGAACGTTCAATACGGACGATAAATGAAAGCTGTAACAAAAAAACAAAGGCTCAAATAAAATACGATGCTTTTATTCAAGATTGTGGGATGGAACTTATAAATGGAGAGGATATCTCTCCATTTATAAGTTCCATCCCACATCCCGGTGGCGCACTATCTGCAAAAAATTAAATAAACTTCAGCATTACAGCTCTTTATGTCTCAGCACTGGTTTCCCTTATCTGAGACAAGGATTATTTTTTTGTTTTGTTATAAAGAGGTTATAGATAGATCAAATTTGCTTAATATGAACTTTATTATTTATATTATTTGTGCATTTATTGAAAATGGCTACTGTAGATGTTTATTGATGATTATGATTATGATTTATAATAGATTTTAATACACACGTTGGTTCTAAAAAATAAATTTTATAAATATTCTAGGATCGAGGATTAAAGTGGACATAAAAGTTTAAAAAGATCCATTAATGGATTTTTGTAATGGATCTTAGTGGACGGAGGGCCATGATGTTGGTTACGAGGCTCCACAGCTCTTCAGGCTTCTGATAAGCGACCAAACCATCCGAAATCGTTTACGTAAAGCGTGTCTGCGTTTACGAAGGCCGCTGAGAGTTCCACCTACGTGGGGTACACTGAAAGTTTTGCGTAACTCATTAATAAAACAATTTACACATAAATTAATATAGTTACTGCTTTTCGAAGTATTCTCCATGACATTTTAAACGCTTTTTCATTCGGTCAAACCATTTTTGAAAACATGAGGACCATTGGTCTAAGGGCATATTTTTCACGTGCTGGTTGAAAGCTATCAGCCTCTTCCGGCTCCGTAAATGTACCTTTCATCAAATCTAAATTTTTGAGAAAATAAAGAACTCTCATGGTGCCCGGTCTGGACTACCAGTCACAGATCATTTACCTTTTGTCTTGTTCACGGTGTGTGCCGAAGTATTATCATTGAAGAAGACTGGCGTATGAGGCCGTATACAAGACGTACTCGAGTTGGGAAGACCTCTGGAAATCAAGAACGTTTGAAATTTTGTCAGGAAGTTCATTCATAAGGAAGGGGAACAATAACAGTTTATACCGGTTTTAGGATCGGTGGAAGAACCGATCTCATTTGGATCAGCCTCAATGCTCAGAGACTAATGCATGACAATGCACGTCCACACACGGCTAGAGTCGTAACACGCACTCTTGCCGAACCTCGCATCAACGTTCTGCCATAGCCTGTTCAATCGCCAGACCTCAACCCAATTGAGCACGCATGGGATATAGTCCAAAGAAGAGCACTGCCGAGTTTGGATGCCGTACATACCGCACAACAACTTAAAATCAGTTCATCAAAATCATTTTGATTTTAAGCTACTAGCTTCACGACTGACTCAGTCTGACTGACTCCTACTCCTGAATATTCAAAAATACCTATTATTGGTTTAATTAAAAAAAAAAGGATTTTGATTTGATTTGATTTGATTCGATTTGAGCATGCCAAATCGCTGTGATTGTGTGATTCGTTCGTTCGTCGTCGATAATGGTGGAAACACAGATTATTAATTCTTTATCTTTACAATAAAAAAAAAATTAAATTCTCAATTTTGCCATTTAATTGACGACATTAACTTAGGTTAATGTCCCACAATTTACAAAAATTAGTTTTTATTATTTCTTTTATTAGTTTTTATATATAATTTTTTATAGTTAAAAATGTACTTGATCCCTATACACTCTTGATGTGTGTATATAAATATACCCCTGAATCTAAACAGAACTGTGACAAAAAAATTTTTTTTTTTTTTTTTACTATAAACTTTTACAATAATTCTTCATTCCTTAATGACATCTTAGTTACGCCTAACGTTACGGAATTCGCCAATGGCTCGTTTCAACATCCTGTCAGCTTCTAATTTAGTCTGTTACAAGGCCAATGCAATGCGCCTTTAAGTTATTGTGGGTAGATATTGTCGGGTTCTGAAGATTTATAAAATTCTCACCACAGAAGCATCGCAATTTTGTTCCTAGTTCGACCCCAAAAAAAAAGGCATTTTGTTAGAAGTATGTAGTAGTGTGTAGAGGAATTGAGGATAAGAACCTAGAAGATCTAGGAACAACAGACTGTAGTCAATTTAACTGTTCTGTGTAACAAATCATGTACAACGTGGAAGAAACTAACACTGTCTACCAGCTTAAACTGACTGCAGCGTGCTACCTTCTCCCCGTGAAATGAGGTTAATCTCTGACATTATATCTATTAAATACATAATATATGTATGTCCGTATGTCGGTATTGGCAATAATTAGTAGCAAATTTACACAAACTTTGTCAACACGCGACGCAAGCGATATCTGTTAGCGCTCGACAGAGTCTACGAGTAGGCGTGCGACAGCTACGGGGGGCAGTGTGGTTGCAGCGGTCGAGTAGAACAGTCATGGTAGAAACTAGCTTCAGGACTTACTAGTCTGACTGACTACTACTCCTAACAATTCAAAAAAACCTATAATGGGTTTAATTTAAATAAATTATTTTGATTTTGAACTATCTCGCGTTCTGTTGTTGCCTAAATACCTACCTAGTTAGACAGTGATAGTGATAGTGGGCTATAGCTGATTTGACTATTTTCATGTTCACTTTATTTCCTACCGACACCAACTCTTCCTACCCAAAGAAGGACAAAGTGAAAATAAGGTACAGATGTTATTTAAAAATAAGTTCAAGGCTTAGTACATATAACATTTATTTTGAACGTATATAACTGAAGCCATGCTAATTAATACGTTATAAGTGCTGGGAGTTCTATTTCAATGAAAACAGGTTGATTGTTCAGGCTGCATGAACAGTAACATTTTGCCTTAGGTGAATCATTTTATACCATCAGCGTCTTTCGTCTCTCTCTTTCAGGTCACCTTCAATCGCCTGCTGCAAGTCTGAAAAGAATTCAAAAGATAAATTAACTCCAAACTTTGTTAAAATTGCTAGATATTAATAAAATTTGTAAACTGACAACAGAACAAAAGACAGGACAGAAGCAAGTGGCGGGCTGTATTCTCATGAAGTGTCAAATGGAATTTATACACGGCGATATAGGAGTAGGTTACTTTAAAAAAAAAATACGTTAAACAAAACTTTGAAAGAAAGAAACAAAGAAAATACATTTATTAAACACAACAACATTATAACATTATTATTATTATTGTATCACGATGCGCGCTACTAGGGCGACCGCGGGGAGGCCAGAGGACTGCGGGATCCCCTTATAACTACAACAGTTAACAACACAGCGTCGCGTCGATCGGCACAACACCGCTAGCGTTTGCGTCGTATCCACGTTACCCGCCATGACAGCTCTATACCAAATACGCACCTTAAATTATTCAGTTATCGAAACTACTTACTTACTATATTGCTGTCAGTTATGAATTTGGAATTTTTATAAAAGGGCGCAGCTAAGTAAAGCAGCGACCAAACGGGTCGCCGAGCAGCTACAACGTTGCTATAAGTTTATTGGCCATAACCACTAGGTAAGTAATAGTTGTGTACAATTTAATTCCACCGCAATACATATCTCAGTCTGTAATTACTATTCTATTTTGTTTTCAGGCCACATAATTAAGCAACTTGGGCAAAAGGGCATCATCACGATAGTGTGGAATGTGTGTTTAAAGGGCCACAGTTCAGCTAATGTTACAAATAAACTCTCTGTAACGCTGGTTTTCAACTACATCTAGAGAAACCAGGTAGCTATTCGACTTGCATTGTAAAATTTGTACTTATAAAATAACAATAAAAACAAAAGTCACCGAAGATTACACACTAAGAATTACATATTAAGGTTATGTCAAAGATAGGTTTTGCTCTATAATAAGCATAAGATAAATGCAATTGAACAAGTTAATCAAAACTCTATCCATTACACTGAATAAAACTGATTATTATATACCGCGACACCCAACAATAACACACAGTACAGATCCCAGCGCTATACATTAGATATTGGGATACTAAATATAATTATTTAAAAGTTAATTTCAAATTGTAAATGGTAAATGTTAATTTAATTATAAATGATCATCATACTACACATCCGCTATTGTATGTACACAGTGTTACACGCAGGAATCTTGTGGTCACAAGGTATATTAACGCGCATAGTTTTTGATTTGTCAATAACAAACTTTTAAACTTAGATCTAAAATTATGCAAGCTTTGGAGTGCTCGAAGGGGAGGAGGAATATTATTTTAGATCATACTTGCACGATATCTGAAACTACCCCTAAAAGCAGACTTATGCTGCGGGATGAGTAAGTTTATTCGCGATGCTCTAGTAGGATATTTACTATTTACATCAAGCCATTTAAATTTAGTGTACAAATACTCCGGCTTTCCTGTCTAAACAAAGCCGTAGCTAAATGCAACTCCCTCCTGTACTTCATCTTGAGAATACTACCATTATTCAAATATGTAAAAACAGCGCGCACATGCATTTTGCACTCTCTGAATTAGATTTGCTGTTCCAGCTAGAAGTCTCTAGGACCGTTAGCGACATATAGGTAGTTAAATTTAGAGAACACCAAAGAGTCAACTAACTGTTTACGCAGCTCAACATTAAGGTCATTTCTTAATTTACGTTAAGTTTCTTACGCACTCCCCTATGTGGTGTTCAAATCTGAGTTCCTCATCCATGATCAGCTCTAGATTCTTAGTCTTATGTACACGCTCGATGGGGATATTGTCTACGTAAATGACGGGGTTGTTATATCCAATCTAAGCAATTTGATATTTTGAGGCTCGAAAAAAAAATTTTGTTTTATTGCTATTTAGCACAAGCGTGTTCAGGCATGCCCATTTACAGATGTTAACCAGATCCTCATTTATTTTTATTAAGGCTTCCTGGTATTCAGAGGCCTAAAATGAATAATATATTTGCACATCATCAGCGTATATATGAAACTTACAGGACTTTATTACCTGATCAATATCAGCACTGTAAAGAATAAACAGCAAGGATCCCAAAACGGACCCCTGCGGCACGCCCCTCTGCAAGACCGAAAGGGTGGAACAAGCTAACGAACCGTCGCTGTTTTGAATTTCCACATACTGTGCTCGCCCGCTTAAGTAGGAGTAGAACCAACGTATTGCGCTATTCTTGAAGCCTTAATAAGCTAGCTTGGATAGTAGTAGCTTTTGGCTATAACTGTACAATTTTATTTCAAGACTTTTACATAGGCTGTAAATTTTTAATAAATTAGATAGTTTGACCACAAAGAATGTTAAAATTCCTCGTGGTCAATTCAGTTTGACTACTAAGTTTGACCAAGAGGAAGTATTCTCTATCACGAAGGCAGGGTTTTTGTATGAAAAAGTAATGAGTTTGATATTGTATACTATGTTTTTTGAATGATTAAATATGTATTATAATGTGTACTTCTTATATATAATGTTTAATGTGTTTAGATTTTGTTTTTTTAAACTCGATCTTTTCTTCGTCATTCGTTGCGCTTTAATTGAACGGTAAAAGCTTTATTGCAAGTTTCCTCCTGTATTTTGAATAAGAGTGAGTGTCATAACCCTAAGAAAACAGATAAGACTGAGTATAGAACTTGACCCATGACGTGGCGTCTACGTGTCACCTTGAGAAGTATACCTACATGATATCTGAAATTGACTATACTACTACTTAAATCGCACTCTGAATATTATTCAAAATAAAGCAAGTATTAGTACCTAATTGTTACAGAAAATTATCTACCACTAATACATTCTACTGTGGTTAGTTTGTCTTTCGTGTCTAACTCATAAACTTAGCATATTATCGAAAGTATACGATAGTATAATAAGTTTATGGTCTATCTACATACGGTCATATTTCTCAGACTATGTCTGACAGATCGTTTTACCCCTTAATGACAACCCCGCCTGTCTCAACACTTATCGGGCGTACAAGTATATCTGTAATAACTATGATTACCACTCACTTATTATTCTAATTTGCTGCCAAAAATTTTTTTCTGTCCATCGTACCTAACTGCTAAGAGTCACAGAAGGTGGACTAGATTTTCTTGACTGATTGACCTGATTCTTAAACCTTTGATGTGAATCTTCGATAACTAGAACTCTGCTAATAGATTGAAGTAATGAAGGTGCCTTAGGACACGTGTTTCACTGTTCGTAATAATAGCGCAGAGCATATAAGGGAGAGGAACCAGACTGCTATTTTTGTAGTAGTTCTTTTGAGGGTAGTTTGAACTATTTACATCCAGCATCTCAGTAATACAGTAACGTTAAAAAAACAGCTTCAGTTAATGCTTTAACAAATTTATATTATATTATTTATTACACGGAGATAATTGAATGGTCAAAGCTGTCGTTATTTTCCCAAGCTAAGGCTAATTCCTAGCCCAAGTCCATTGCTATCGGAATCGGAATCTATACCGGCCTCTACATTCGACGATCCTGACCCACCCAAGCCTAAGTCAATCTCGTGTCCATTGTTATCTTCTGAATTTATATCGGCGTCTACATTCGACGATCCTGACCCACCCAAGCCTAAGTTAATCTCGAGTCCATTGTTATCTTCTGAATTTATATCGGCGTCTACATTCGACGATCCTGGCCCACCCAAGCCTAAGTCAATCTCGTGTCCATTGTTATCTTCTGAATTTATATCGGCGTCTACAGGCGACGATCCTGACCCACCCAAGCCTAAATTAACCTCGAGTCCATTGTTATCTTCTGAATTTATATCGGCATCTACATTCGACGGTCCTGGCCCACCCAAGCCTAAGTCAATCTCGAGTCCATTGTTATCTTCTGAATTTATATCGGCGTCTACATTCGACGATCCTAACGCACCCAAGCCTAAGTTAATCTCGAGTCCATTGTTATCTTCTGAATTAATATCGGCGTCTACATTCGACGATCCTGATCCACCCAAGCCTAAGTCAATCTCGTGTCCATTGTTATCTTCTGAATTAATATCGGCGTCTACATTCGACGATCCTGATCCACCCAAGCCTAAGTCAATCTCGTGTCCATTGTTATCTTCTGAATTTATATCGGCGTATACATTCGACGATCCTGACCCACCCAAGTCTAAGTTAATCTCGAGTCCATTGTTATCTTCTGAATTTATATCAGCGTCTACATTCGACGATCCTGACCCACCCAAGCCTAAGTCAATCTCAAGTCCATTGTTATCTTCTGAATTTATATCGGCGTCTACATTCGACGATCCTGACGCACCCAAGCCTAAGTTAATCTCGAGTCCATTGTTATCTTCTGAATTTATATCGGCGTCTACATTCGACGATCCTGACCCACCCAAGCCTAAGTCAATCTCGAGTCCATTGTTATCTTCTGAATTAATATCAGCGTCTACATTCGACGATCCTGATCCACCTAAGCCCAAGTCAATCGCAAGTCCAAGTCCATTGTTATTTTTGGAATCTATACCGGCTTCTACATTCAATGATCCTAACGAACCCAAGCCTAGATTAAGCCCAATTCCATTGTTATTTGGTGATTCTGTTCCAGGAGAATTATTGCCTACGCCAAGTCCAATGTTAATCCCAAGTGGGAGGTTAACATTCAATCCCAATCCTCCAAGAATGCTACGACGTTTCCTGGTCATCATTTCTGTAAAGCAAAAGTTTTTGAATCAACATGATATTTTTTTTTATAAAAGTACAGATAAGATAATAGTTACTTCGTAACTCTCCCATGTAAAAGTGAAAATACCTACGCTATAATAGCCTACAAAACTTAAATAATAATACCTGGCGTTAGCTGCAACATGAAATACATCTTATTCACGCTTTTCGAAAGTTGAGAATGCTTTGCTCACTGCGCGACTTTCCTCTATGTGAAAAAAATAATAATACCTAATTACATATTATTCTGGGGATACTGTTAGCGTCCCTCGGCATTTAGTTTTATGGCGTTTGTTGCATTTCCATAAAGTATTATTATTTTTATAGACTATGTGTTTAGTATATTCATATCCCATGTGCAATTATACAACACCCTTCCCACTTTTTATAAACTCCATGAACAAAATTATTTTATTATTATTCAGTTAATGAATCAATAACGCAATAGTGCATTAATAGAACTACAATAATAATGACAGCTGTCACTCAATATGTTCAAAAGAGGTTTTATCTAAAGAGGAAATATGTAAATATAGTTTCCATGTACACGCCGTCATAAGAGGCAATACATGGATACATAATGGAAATAGTGGGATTCACCCATTCCTACAACTATTCGGATGTCTAGTCGGTAGAGACTGAGCAGTCTGCAGGTTAAACATGGTGAGACTCCTGTCAGCACCACTTTGGACTGAATGCAGCCAGGTATTTTGGTCCAGTGACCGTAAGTGACGGACTCGTAAAGCGGACAGCTTTACGAGTCCGTTATCTTACCCAAGATTGAGCGTTACAAAAGATCATAAATGGCCGAGGCAGCACTAGGCACTCAAAATAATACTAACAGATTCCACACACCTTAGATGTCTTTCCGCCAACGAAACTTACAAGTATCTAGGTATGTCACAGTCGGTAGGGTTAAATGAATTGTCTATGAAGCAATCGTTACAGGAGCGCTTCTTTGGCCGCCTGAAAAAAGTATTTAAAAGTCTTTTGTCAGGTGGTAACAAGGTGCGGGCCTATAATGATTAGGTCATACCAGTTCTAACCTACTCCTTTGGCATACTTAGATGGACTCAAACTGAACTAGATGCCCTAGATAGAAGAGTTCGTACACTGCTTACCGCGTACCGAATGCACCATCCGCGTTCATCGGTCATGAGATTGTATATCCCGCGGAAATGTGGGGGTCGTGGTTTTTTAAATGCCAACACCCTCCATAACCGCGAGGTATGCAATCTTAGAGATTACTTCCTCTCCGTTGACCTGGATGTGTATCGGGATGCGGTGGCAGTTGACAACGGACTCACTCCGCTTGCTCTAGGAAAAGAACTGGCGCAAACCAGCAGTGCTTAGTATTACAGATCGCAAGGAGATATGGAAGAGCAAGGAGTTGCATGGACGTTTTTATCGGGCCTTAAATGGGCCCGATGTAGATTTACTAGCATCAGTATCCTGGCTACGGTTCGGTGACCACTTCGGAGAATCTGAAGGTTTTGTCTGTGCAATTACGGACGAAGTTGTTATGACGAACAACTATCGGAAACATATCCTGAAGGACGGCACGATTGACATTTGTCGGGCATGTCTTCGTCCGGGAGAAAGCCTCAGGCATATAATTTCCGGTTGTTCTCGTCTTGCCAATGGCGAGTACTTGCATAGACATAACCAAGTGGCCAGGATAGTCCATCAGCAACTTGCTCTTAAATATAACCTTGTGACTGTCGAGTTACCATACTACAGGTATGTGCCCGACCCAGTTCTCGAAAATGGTCGTGCAACATTGTACTGGGATCGATCTATCATCACTGACAGGACTATTGTTGCCAATAAGCCTGATATAGTGGTTATAGACCGATTAGAGCGCCGAGCAATGATTATTGACATCACCATTCCCCATGACGACAATCTCTTAAAAGCAGAAAAAGATAAACAAATAAAATATTTGGACTTATCCCACGAGATTGTCGACATGTGGGATGTGGATTCAGCAATCATTGTACCGATAGTCATTTCGGCCCATGGGTTAATTGCTAAGAGCCTCGACCAACACCTTCAGAGGCTCACGTTAGGCAGCTGGATTAAGAGCCTAATGCAGAAGGCAGTCCTTCTCGATACGGCACGCATAGTGAGGAGGTTTCTGTCTCTGGAACCCTAACCACCGGTAGCTTGGTCCCTGTACCCGATACCGGTGGGACACTATTTTTTATATTTTTAAATATATTTGTATTTTTTTTTATTGTAAATGTATTTAAAAATGTAATTAATATGTATATTAAATAAATAAAGAGAATAATAATAACTCTATCAAGATGGAATATGGTGTGGACAAATGTGTAGTCATGCATGTAAAGAAAGGCGTGATAGTAGAATCTGAAGGAGTCGAACTTTCAGATTCAACAAAACTCAGATCTCTGTCTGCCACTGAAAGCTAAAAGTATCTAGGTATATCACAGTCATTGGGAATACCTGAATCTCATATGAAACAAGCGCTGCAGGAGCGCTTCTTTGGCCGCCTGAAAAAAGTACTTAACAGTCTTTTATCAGGGGGTAACAAAATGCGTGCCTGCAACGGTTGGGTCATGCCGGTTCTGATGTATTCCTTTGGTATACTTATATGGACTCAAACCGAATTGGATGCTCTAGATAGGAGAGTCCGTACACTGCTGACTGCATTCCGAATACACCACCCACGTTCATCGGTAATGAGGTTGTATATCCCGCGAAAGTTTGGGGGTCGTGGACTCTTAAACATTAAGACCCTACACAATCGCGAGATATACAACCTTAGAGAATATTTTCTTCATACTGATGTGGGTGTGTATTGTAATGTGGTTGCAGTGGACAACGGACTCACTCCGCTCGCTCTGGCTAAAGAGAACTGGCGCAAGCCTGTAGTACCTAGTCCTAATGATCGCAGGGAGGTATGGAAGGGCAAAGAACTTCATGGTCGTTTTTATCGGGCCCTAAATGGTCCTGATATAGACTTTAAAGCGTCTACATCTTGGCTACGGTTTGGTGATCTTTTTGAAGAAACCGAAGGTTTTGTCTTTGCAATTATGGACGAAGTTGTTATGACGAATAACTATCGGAAATATATCGTGAAAGATTTTACGGTGGACATCTGTCGGGCATGCCACCGTCCCGGTGAATCTATCAGGCATATTATTTCTGATTGTTCTCGTCTTGCCAACGGTGAATATTTGCACAGACACAACCAAGTGGCCAGGATTGTGCATCAACGACTTGCCCTTAGATACAATCTTGTGCATTCAGAGGTGCCATATTACAGGTATGTGCCCGACCCAGTTCTCGAAAATGGTCGTGGTACATTGTATTGGGATCGATCTATCATCACTGACAGAACTATTGTTGCCAATAAACCTGACATTGTGGTGATGGATCGATTAGAGCGCCGCGCAATAATTATCGATATTGCTGTTCCTCATGACGACAACCTCGTGAAAGTTGAAAAAGAAAAACAAATCAAATATTTGGATTTGTCTCACGAGATTGTCGATATGTGGAATGTCGATTCGGGGATCACTGTTCCGATTGTCGTATCTGCTCATCAATTGATAGCCAAAAGCCTAGACCAACACCTTAAGAGGCTCGCGTTAGACGGCTGGATCAAGGGACTGATGCAGAAAGCAGTTCTTCTCGACACGGCCCGTATAGTGAGGAGGTTCCTGTCTTTGGAGCCCTAACCACCGGTGTCTTGGTCCCTGTACCCGATGTCGGTGGTATACTATTTTTTATATTTTTAAATATATATTTTGTTTTATAGGTACGTATTCAAAAATGTAATTAATAAGTTTTATGTTGAATAAAGAAAATAATAATAATAATACCAAATATGGCTCATTTAACAATTGACAGTCGAAAATGGTGTGGTATTCGAAATTGAAGTTTTTGCTGAGACGTCCTTTATTAGCCCAGTCAAGGAACGATAATATCTAAATTTTGTTATTACCACGCATTTTTATTTTTTGATAAATAGTTAAAAAATTCGCTGATTAAGAATTTCGATACCCGGAGTCTGGGCAAGTAGAGCGTCATTTTTTAAAGAATTTGAGGAAAAAATAGACTTTTTTTTACATTTCATGTGATATCTCGTTTCCAGTACGTTTTTCGTCATATATGCTCAAAGTTTATTTGTTCTTCATTAAATTACCTACAAAATAATTCAAAGTCGCTAAATGCTTTTGTTTAACAGCAAATGAAGGTCAAAGTTAAAGAGCATATTCCTAAACATTTCATAACTTTGAAAGGAACGTATTTAAAAGTCTGAAACTTTCTAAAATTGTAGCTTGTGATGATATTATAAAGTTCTATTCATTTCAGCGAGTTCGGTTTAAACTTTTGAATTTGTTAATGATCATTTATGTTTTTAAGCCTTAATTGCAAAATGCGCCACTCTTTCTAAACTATTAAAACCGGTCGGACCACCTTAGGAAATTCAAAAATCCATTTAAGTTTGTGAGCCCGTTGGAGTTTTTAAGATATATTGATTTTATCCCTTTTTATAACGATATTTTGAGGTATACCTTTCTTTACGTGACGCATGAAAAGTAAAAAAATGTACCTCAAAATATAGTTATAAAATCGGTTTAAATCTATAATTCTTACAAATTTCAACGGGCTCATAAACCTTAATAGTTTTTTGAATTTTCTGAGCTGGTCTGACTACTTTTAGTAGTTTAGAAAAAAAATGGCGCAGTGAAAAACGTACTGGAAACAAGATATCACATGAAATGTAAAAAAAAGTATTTCTTTTTTTCATTAAACTGTTAAAAAAAAATGACGTCCTAATTGTCCAGACTGCGGGAGAAAGAATAACTAAGAATAATGCTGTATTGCAAGCAATTCCAGTGGGAGCCATAGAGCCTTGTTACCGCCGTACTTTTTTTCTCATCGACTGGCTACATCCTACAGCATCACTCTTGAGATTAGATTAACAGCTATCCCCGAGAACCATTAATTTTCCGGAATAATAAGTAGCCGTGTTCTTCAAACTTGTTAGTGGTCTTTAATACTGAATATCGTGTCCTTGAAAGCTTTTCGTGGCTTTGTAAGATTTTTCCTTCCATCTTTTTCTATTCGGCTTCTTACAGGGCATTTGTTACTGGCAGACCAATGAGTGTGGTTACTTGGTCACACCAAACGGCTTGGGGAGCGGCTTTATGATTCATTTCTTATTATAAAGTAATATAGTTATCAAATGTATGCTAAATAGAAACCAAGACGGGAATGTCTTTTTATTATAATTTATCTTTGTAAAACTTAAACTTACGCGTAGAGTTGTTGAGGAAAGGAGCCGCCCATGTTGCGGCCGCCTGAAAATATAAGGTTTAGTGAAATTATACACATGTCGTTGGTAACTAGTTGATGTTTATCATTTATATGTTAATTATTAAAATAATCAGCTTAAAAATAACGCAAAATATTGTAGCATAGGAGCTCCTGCGATGCACAACCTCCATTAGAGTAAATGTGCTTTTTGACATTTCATGGTTTTTGGTCTTTTACAGGTTTATATATTAGAACCTAATTAGATAAATAACTACTAAATTACTTAGGCAGGGAATTTTATTTTAGAGTTTACGTCAAAAATAGGAAAACGAGACACAAGAAGTGATCACTCCGGACTACAGTTTGACGAAAGTCCCGATCCCGTGGGAATGTCGGTATAAAGAGTAGCATTAATCCAGGTCTCCAGCTATCTACATACCAAGTTTCATCGCAATCGGTCTAGTATTTTTTTGTGAAAACATAACAAACATACAGACAGATGTTTCCTCTTAATAATATTAGTTTAGATGTCATTGGTCCTAATTCTGTTACTTCACTCTCTAAACTAAAATTGGCAAAATTATCTTCATATAAGATGTAAACCTCTTCTACACTTCGAAACAAGGTCTTATTTCAAATTGAAACAAGTAGGTAACATATGTCGCTATCCAAATAAGCAATTTATTTGTCGACTAAAGTCTGATACGCTTAAATAAACTTTAATACCACGTAGCGAGAGCCGCTATCCGTTGAATGCCATCTCTTTTGCTCTGTGTTTTTAGTAAGCGTCTTCGTAGGTGTAGATTAAAATAATGTCATCTTAGTTCGTTTTGAACAAGTTTTATACGGCCATTATACGGCATATGAATAAATAATACTCTCGCTACGTGGAAATAAAGTTGAGTATACGTTGACAGGTTTTAGTGAAATTTAGTTGCGCTGAGAAATAGATGCCAGTAACAAATAGACCTTGTTACGAAGAAGATAAGGTTGATTTCATATGAAGAAATTAAGTCAGGTTTTAGTTTAGTCGAGTGTACAATAGAATCGGCGCCAATTGTACATTATTATTAAATAACCATGATAAGACCGCCAATTGTTACACCTGAATATTTACATTGTTTTTTGGATTGTATCTCACTTAAAAGGTGTACAATAAAGAGATGAATAAATAAATAAATAAGAACAATAAAGACGGACATAGTGACATTTTGTGTAGCCAAGTTATAAATTTCTTATTTGTCGGAAACTAAACCAAGTAATCTGAATTCCATTCAGTTGTACTAAATACTATAGAAGGATTTTTATCAATGTTGAGTTAAAATAGTAATTAGCAAATCACCAAATTTTTAATTGTGCCTTCCGTTTCAGAAAAAGAACCTTACATAAAAAAATATTGAGTTTCTTCAGAAGTTTAACTAAAGTACCTATGTCGTAATGAAATTGAAAAGGCTTTTATTGGACATAACGTATCTTAATCAAGTACCTACTTAACATTGTTTTTTATGTTTGAAAATAATAATGAACTTATAAATAAGTACCTACCAATCTATTGGGTAGTTATTTGTATTGAACACTTGTGTTTAACTACTTGAATGTATGTAGGACTCTAAATAAATCTTGTCGTTTGTAAAAAAAGACGTAATAATATTTTGTCTTGAAGTCATATTCTCAAATTCTAAATAATATTAAAAAAATAAAAACAAATTTGTTTTGATAAGAAATCGTTTGTTTGATTTTATGAATTTTTTTAAGTAACTTCAATGCAGGAAAGAAAAGTTTTCTACGTTTTTTATTGTTAACACTAAGGTGTACGTAGTTAGTTATGTTCAATTCAATTCATTTATTTCATAACAATATATAATTGTGTTGAAATGTACAAAAAATAATACCTATCACATAACATTATTTAATAACAAAAAAATAAACAAAAACCATTAAACATTAATTACATATAAATTAAATAAAAGTCATCTTAACATTCCTATAAATTAATTTTGAAGTCATAAATAAATACTGAAAGTATTCAAAATTATTACAAAACATTTAAATGTCATTTGACTGGCCTGTTGGTCTAGTGGTTAGTGACCCTGACTGCTAAGCCAGAGGTCGTGGGTTCGATTCCCCCACCCAGGACAAATAATTGTGTGATGAGCACGATAATTTGTTCTGTGTCTGGGTGTAATTTATCTATAATATGTATGTATTTAGAAATATATAAGTATGTTTGTCAGCAGTCTGGTTACCATAGTACAGGCTGTGCCTAGTTTGTGATCAGACGGCCGTGTGTGAGATGTGTGGAGTTATTATTATTATTCTCTTTATTTACTTAATATACATATAAATTACATTTTTAAATACATTCACTATAAAAAAATAAAAACAAATATATTTAAAAATATAAAAAATAGTGTCCCACCGGTATCGGGTACAGGGACCAAGCTACCGGTGGTTAGGGTTCCAGAGATAGAAACCTTCTCACTATGCGTGCCGTATCAAGGAGGACTGCCTTCTGCATCAGGCTCTTAATCCAGCTGCCTAACGTGAGCCTCTGAAGGTGTTGGTCAAGTACCTACTTAACATTGTTTTTTATGTTTGAAAATAATAATGGACTTATAAATAAGTACCTACCAATCTATTGGGTAGTTATTTGTATTGAACACTTGTGTTTAACTACTTGAATGTATGTAGGACTCTAAATAAATTTTGTCGTATGTAAATATTATTATTATTATTATTATTTACAAAATTCATCAAGTGAGTAGAAACACCCGTCTACAAGAAATGCCTTGAGTTTCGACTTAAAAGCCGATTTATAAAGCGTGCTTTTAATTTCTAAAGGAAGTCTATTATATAATCTTACTGAGTTGTAATACGAGCTATGTTTGACTACATTCAGCTTAGATGCTATCATGGATGGCAAGTCAAGTCTTCTTGTGCTTTCCCGTATTAATCTCTCTTCATTATTTTCATATTTATATATATTCTTGGAAAAGTTAGTGAGTAAAACCATTACATAAAGACTCGGTACCGTTAAGATTTAAAAATCCTTAAAATATTGTTTGCCAGATTGTTGCTGCTCTTTTTTTTTTTTGTGCGTGTGGAAACCCCCTCGGGCCGTCACCCCACCGGGGTTTTCGATGGGGCGGTGTGTCGGAATCGAACCCACTAAAACCACACGGTGTGCCGTACTGCGCCTTAAGTAGGAGGGATCCGGGAACAGCTTTTATTAAGACATTCGGAACCCTCCTAGCGCCTGCCCGCAAAAGCGCGGGCACCACCTTCTCTTAAAAACCTCTCAATTAGGCGACGTCCAGGCACACGCGAACGACGCCTCCTCGCGGGGGGCCACTATAGCGGGTGGAGGGGAAAACCCGTCCCGTCCACCCGCGGCCACACTCAGGGCGGCATGAGGTGCTGGTACGCGCGCTTCTGCCGCCCGGTTCGCCGGCGGCGAATTAGGTCCGAGTGGAGATCGTCCTCCCGGACCCGTTCCGCCGCCTCCTTCTGCGAGATGACGTCCTCACAGAAGGTCGCGACCGCGGTAAAATTCCTGTCGCTACCGGCCATGGAGCGTATGACGGCCGGTAGCGAGAGATCTCCTCCGATGACTGCAGTGAGGGCCCGACGCTGCGTCGCCCAGGCGGAGCAAACCGCCAGCGTGTGCTGAGCCGAGTCCTCACTACAGTCGCAGTGGTGACAGGCGGGACTCAGTTCCCTCCTAGCGACCGAGTGCAGGTACTTCCCGAAGCAGCCGTGCCCGGAAAGAACCTGCGGCAGTCGGAAGGAAAGGGTCCCGTGCTGCCGCCCTGCCCACTCGACGATGACCGGCTGGAGCGCCTCCAGGCAAAGCCAGCACGTGGAGCCTCCAGCCGGGACGACCAACGAGCCATGGTGGCTCGGCGAGTGGCCTCACGCCCCTCGCGTACCTCTTCGGGCGGGGGCCGACTGCCGCTTTCCGCCCGGAACTCAGCCGTTCGCCGATATACTTCGGCGAGCACTTCCGCCTCCAAATCCCACGGGGGAGTCCCGGCCAACGCGCATGCCGCCTCCGTCGACACGGTGCGGTAGCCGCGTATGGCTCTAACCACCATAACCCTCTGAGGGCGCCAGAGGCGCGCCCTATTCTGGGCGGTCAGAGCCTCCGCCCACACCGGTGCACCGTACAGTGCCGTTGACCGGACAACCCCCGTGTACAGCCGTCTCGTAGCGACGCTGGGTCCGCCCAAATTGGGTAAGAGTCGCCCAAGGGCGGACGCAGCGCCGACCAGCTTTGGAGCAAGCTGCAGGAAGTGCTCGTCAAAGCGCCACCCACCGTCGAGGATCAGGCCCAAATATTTTATGTGGGCCTGAACCGGTACGAGGACCGAGTTAACCTCTATAGAGGCGCCAGGAGGTGGACCACGACGGGGCCCATGAAATAAAAGGGCCTCCGTCTTATCCAGGGCCACCCGCAAACCCAGCGCCTCGATGCGCCCGACCACCAGAGAGACTCCCCTGGTGGCCAGGCGCGCCGCCTCCTGAAAGTTCACCCCCCGGGCTGTGACCAGCGTGTCATCGGCGTAACAGATTACGCCAAGCCCGGGGGGGAAAGATTGTTGCTGCTCTATGCCAACCATTGATCTAAAAGCTCTTTTCTGGGCAACAAAGACTCTTAATATTATAGTCATAGCTGCCTCCCCAGAAAAGAATGCAATACCTCAGTTTTAATTCTACTAATGCAAATTGACGGTTCTAAGTTCAGGTCCAGGCATACAACATATCTCAAACTTCTCAACACATAACAGGTAGAGTGAATACCGGCCTCAAAAGTAGCCAACTCATTTGTCCAATTTAGTAAGCAGTCAACATGTATACCTAGAAATGTAACCCCATCTACTGTGTCTAAACGATTACCATTAAGAGTGCAAAGCAACTTGTCTGGATTTTTACTCGTAGTTTTAAATAAAATTAAGTTTGATTTTTATGCATTTATAGTAAGACAGTTAAATGTAAACCATGTGTTCAAGTGATCTAAAACTTCGTTAACTCTTTGGTTTAGGTTACTTAAACTATCAGCTGATATAATTGCATTAGTGTCATCCGCAAAGACTGTAAGATTTAGATGGTCAGGCATTTTATTGACTACATAACTAATGAGATCATTGATAAAAATAATAAATAAGATAGGACCGAGTGTGGAACCTTAGGGAACGCCTGTTTTAATTTGAATAAGTTTTGATTTGGAATGGTTTTCACATTTTGTTCTAGTTGACCCAGTTTGTTCGTAGCTTTCAGCGCTGATCTTTACATACATGTGCCTATTTGGTAAATACGATGTAAATCATTATTTTGCTAGACCGCTAATCCCGTAATGATCAAACTTTGCGATTAAAATTTCATGATTCACAGCGTCAAAAGTGGAACTAAGAGTAAGTACTAACTAGGAATATGTTACGTATAGCGCATATATAGCGGCAGTACTAGTACTGCCACTGTGTAAGTACATGTGTACACGCGTGTATATGAAAAAATGGAAAGTTTATTTTCTTGCATTGAAGTTACTTACAAATTTTTCGGAAAGAAAATAAACATTAAGAATTTAATGTTTATTTCCTTGCCAGTTTAAAGGGAATCCTTTAATTCTTTTTTCTTTTCTTTTAAAAAAGACACCTTCCACATTAGGAATTACTCCTGTGTCGCGGGGGACTTTACAAACATACAAACAACGGACAGAAAGAACACCCAGACTCAAATGGGAATCGAACCCATGACCTCTGGCTCAGCAGTCAGGGTCACTAACCACTAGACCAACAGGCCAGTCACTAATTAGCTCAATTAAACTAAAATGCAATTACAGATTCGAACTGTCTGATACGAGTCCGATAAGGTAGAAATACTTGACGAATAGGAGACAAAAATACTCGTACAAGGCTATTAATGGAATGCCTTTAAAAGAAGAAATTAAAATAAAATCAGACTTTATATAAAAATCACGTTTGCGAAAACCAAGACTAGCCTCACATCTAAAAATGCCCATAGAAGTGAAGGTAAGAACGTAAGGCAGCCGTTAACATAGTAAAATAATTATGTTTTACTACATTGATATTCTTGTCTACATACATATATGTCAACAAAAAGACGAGATCCAAAATGCTTAAAAACTTACAACTTAGACCAAGGCATACTTTTTCATTAAAAAAGTAACAATAGTGATAAAATTTCTAGAGACAAGAAAAGAAACTAGTAGGAATAATTAAAGAAAAATGTATAATACTCACGATTAGTACCACCAAAACTACAGCGATCTTCATGATGTTTACGGTAGCAATAGGCAAAACAATACTGTCTCTATAGCCCAGTGTGTCCTGTTCCTCGACAATCGTTCCATGGCTATTTATACTAATCGAACGTTTGCACTAAAAAGTTAATAACATGACATTCGGTGCTGCGTCATGACACTTGAATAAATATTGGGAAACGGATAATTGTCGTTTAATTGGAAACTGCAATTGCAATATCTTAAAATTATATAGGGTGTAAAAATTTAGCACAAAAGGTTTTCCTTTTCGGTAAATTTTTTTTATGACAGGATTAGACACCGGAACCTCCGATTTCCATGACGACTTGAAAGCGATACAAATGTAGTTTGGCACCCGATAATGTAAGAAATATGGCCCGCGACCCAGCAACAGATTTGCATGACCATTTGGTCTCGGGTGAAAACTAGTAAAATGCCTTAGAGAGTTGTATCATGAAGCCTCGTAAACGTCAGCTGCGGTTCCGTCGGAGTGGGGGCAGAAGAAGAAAGAGCAAGCAACAGCAGCAGTAAGAAACAGCAGCAGCCTCCCGCGCACGTAGAAAAAAGAGTAGATAGAAAAAAGAAAAGTCAGCTGACTTTCGAGGGGTGGATTATACGTCGGCTGGTCACATGAACGTGATATCAATATATACTTATACGTTCAGTGATTTCCTCTCAATCGAAAATTTAACAGGTGACAGTTTATATGCTATTGTGAATAAATAAAAATGTCAGCTGGCTGTATCTCGGATGAAAGATTGTCAGCTAATCATTTTTAAATGCACCAGCTGACGAGTTTTCCCTCGGCATATTGCCAGCTGATTTTATTTTGTAACTTACAAGTTCAAATTAACAAGCAGCTTACGAATTTTCATCCGTGAGGTTATGATGTATCTAAAGTTGTTCGACATTTTGCTTTTTTGTATCATTGTATTTCGGTTATGGTGAGAAAATAAATGATTATTTATTAAGAATATTGTTTGAATCGAAACATTGCAATAAAATTATATCTTTCAGTTAGTGTTTGGAGCATTATGTCGAATAAATTTAGATACGTCATATCCTCCCGGATAAAATTCGTAAGCCGCTATAAGTATGATCTTGTAAGTTACAAAAAAATCAGCTGGCAGTATGGTGAGGGAAAACGTCAGCTGGTGCGTCTAAATAGGCGATAAATACTCCCGTCTGGCTCCTGCGTTACACCTGTCAGGGTATCAGCTGACAATATTTCCACCGGGATACAGCCAGCTGACATTAATATTTTTTCGCAATAGCATATAAACTGTCATCTTATAAACTTTCAATTGAGAAGAAATCACTGAATGTATAAGTACATATTTCTTTCACATTCATGTGACCAGCTGACGTATAATCCACCACTCTATAGTCAGGTAACTTTACTTTTTCTTTAAGATATTGGATTAGCTATAATTGGATACAATTCTCAATCGGGAGGAAATGACTAAAAATGGGAGGCTGCTGCACCTCAACCCCCCGACGAAGCCGCAGCTGACGTTCACGAGGCTTCATGAAACAATTTTCTTTGGGGGAACTTTCCACAGCGTTTCGGGCTGCCAAGGGAACTCACCTTTTCTTGTCAGTTAGAATATCATAAGCATGGAATATTTATTGCTTTCGGTTTGATATATAAGGTATACTAGCAACCCGCCCCGGCTTCGCACGGGTACAAATTATACACCTAAACCTTCCCCATGAATCTGTCTATTAGTGAAAATCGCATGATTCAGTAGATTTTCAGACAGACAGACAGACCGACGTGGCGGGGGACTTTGGTTTATAATATGTAGTGATTACAAAATTTAAATGATATTCATATAAGCAGCAATTTTTCCAAGCACTTATCGGTCCATAACATACATATTGTTTTATATGCAAAAGCACCCATGTAGAACAGAAAATTAAGAAGATTATGTGAAAGGATTTAAACCACTTACAAGCTTAATAAAGTACCTGCGTATATCTATAAATTTATATGTGAAGACAATTATTTATACGCATTTCTAAGAAAATTTCGCAAACTGAGGTACGTGATATTTGGAAAACATATATGTTGTGTACAATATGAGTTAAAATTTAAAATTTACGTAAAAACGCGTATATCAAGCTATACACGTCCAGTATAATATTTTGACCTGTCATGGTACGTAGTCTACACGATAACAGTTCAAGTTATACTGGCCAATGAAATAAACCAAATATGAATTATGGTCGAAATTCGACCAGCAGGCGATCTCTAGTGTACATAGTTACATGCATACAAAAAGTGGTCTATTTACAAAATATTTAGAGCATGCTGTATTTTCCAGCATCATGAATGTTCTAGACGCAGAATCAATATGAACAGATGCTCTGAAAATTAATGGAAGGTCACAAATAAATATTATTTTCTGCTTGTGGCATGGTCTAGTAGTTAGTGATCTTAACTGCTGAGCCAGAGATCGTGGGTTAGACCAGGACAAATAATTGTGGCGGGAAACGGCATTCGGTCTCCACCCAAAGAGGCACGTGAGTGGCGTGAAACCGCTCGCTAAGACACTATGCATTGTTGGTCATCCCAGCTGCACGCTCCACATGCTGGGTTTGCCGCCGTGGAAGCGCTCCAGCCGGTCATCGTCGAGAGGGCCCGAGAGGAAGATATCCACTCAGTCCCAAGGTCGAGCCGAGCTTCTGTATAATACTTGTTAGGACTTCTTTATTTTCGGGTTCTTGCTTGGGTATATTGCGAACTTCGATGGTAGTACAGTGGACTATTTTTCAAGGACATCGATCTGCTTTTCAAGAGTCATAACTCAGTTTTTGTAGTCTTGATTTTCTTTCTCTAAATTGTAGATCATGGCAAGTAGGTCTTGATGCTGGGTGGTAAGACTCCCGACTGATTTTTGGATATGTTCGTTTTGAGACACAATAGTAGATAGAGTGCTATTTAATAACTCATATTGTTGGTCTTGTTTAAACTCCACGAACATAGCCTTGATATCGGACATGGAAGTAGAAGGTTGTTCCGTAAAAATATCACATGTACGTTTCTGGCGCTTTGTGATATTAAAATAATTGGCTTCAGCCTCTCTTAGATATCAAGCGCTGAATCCGATTTTTACTGAGTAATAGGACTCGCCGGTTTCAATTTGTGTACATAGCTGGGTGGAGACCGCTGTACAGACATCTTGACTAGTTAGTAATATCTCTCTCAATGAGTAAACTGCAGCTATTAGTCGTAGAGCTGCGGATTGCTATTTAAATTAATCAGACGCTTAGCAGGTAATATAATTTTAAGTAAATAGCTAGTTAACTTATTCTCAAATATAGTTTAAAACGGTTTAATTTGCAAAAATCAACATTAACTGTCAATTGATACTAAGATTTGAACTCACGTCTTCTCGTCCGTTTCGAGCCTGACCGGTGTAATCAACCACTACGCCAACTCGACACTAGATGTTATTAACAAAAGTCGATTCTTGTTACGATATTACGATATTATAATATACTAGCTGCGGTTTCACCCACCTAAGTCTCGATCCCGTTGGAATATCGGGATAAAATATAGCCTATGTGTTAATCTAGGTCTCCAACTATCTACATACTAAGTTTCATCGCAATCGGATCAGTAGTTATTGCGTGAAAGAGTAACAAACATCCATACATCCTCACAAACTTTCACGTTTATAATACTAGTAGGATTACAATATAGTTACACTAAATAAAAACCCGGCTTCGCTCGGGTAAAATGTGACTGAATACACAATCTTTTACAAAATTTAGGTAGATATTTTACGTGTGGATCGGCCTTAACGAATTCAAGATGGCATCCGAGTGGCTAATACTCCTATGGCGACTGCCATTTGCAGAATTTAACAAAATACTCGACAATCCGAATTTTGCGGATATAATGTTGTCGACTCGAAATCATTATTTTTTTATGTTTTATTATTCAGGTAAGGTTTCGAGCGAGTCTACCATACCCCTTAACCGAATTATTCATATAGATTAGAACCTATTCAATTCTTATCTTTTAGTATTTCTCTCAAACACACTTGAGGAAATCGAGCATAGAGCTGACACAACATTCCACTGTACACAATTTTATTACATTGCGAATCGAGCACCGGCCGCCCGTTCATAGCGGCTCACGGTACAAAGAGAAAGACAACAAGTGATCATATCTTAGAGCGCGCAGTACAATTTTAGCTCTCAATAATAGATTCGCTTAATCCAAACTACTGTAAATTCGGAGGAATGAGTAAGATTTGCCCTAAGTGCTGTACAAAAAATGGATAGATGAAGCGAGCGGTGTGCACAACCGATACAAAATCTTTTGACGGACATTCGTCCATGTAAGCACATTTTTTGAAAAATGTTCGTAGGTGGAATAGTCTCTTTTAGATGACTTCGTTTGGGAATAAAATAAGTTAAGAAATTAAGGAAGGAAACTTCATGCCCACTTTTAAGGTCGGAAGGGCAGGTTTACCGCCTCATAGGCAGTCGTTTCCCATAATCAAACTTATAGTCACAAACTGATTTCCACGCGGGCGATACCGCGGGCAAAGCTAGTATAAAATATAGGTACAACTGAATCTAAACAGAACTGTGACTAAAACTTGAAAAGTTATTTTTTCACTCTAAACTTTTTTTATTCGTTAATTACATCTCAGTTACGCCTAACAATAAGGAATTAGTCAATGACTTGTTTAAATATACTGTCCGCTTCTTTTTAAGTCTGTTACAAGGGCAGTGAAGCGCTTTTTAAGTTGCTGTGAAGAGTTCTGCACTCGTTAGTCCTAGTCGCTTTTTCCACTCAGCCATGAGTACCTCTTGTATCTGTGACCGCTGGGCCTTAATTTCGCCCCTCGAAGGCCAGTATTATAGCTCGGTTCAGAGTCTCTTTGAGCTATTGATATCAGGACGTAAGTGCCTTCGGTACCGATCCGTCACCAAAATGCCAGCTAAGAAACTCGCCGTTTTTAAAAGAGATCGTACGGTACCCAATGTCCCTTACAGCTGAGATAGTCTATGTCCCTGACAGCAGCAAGCGTTGAAAAAACGTGGTCCGTCAGAGTCAAAGTTAGGTAGCAGCTGCGAAAGTGCGGCCACCGTCATCTTAAGCTTGGGAGCCAGACTTCGGAAGAAGAAGAAGAGACTGTTTATTTGAAGGTATGCCGCCAACTTCGCCGCCGCCACTGATCTCAAAAAGACGGAGCGCCGCCACCAGCCTAAGTACCGTATATCAGATCTCAAACATCGTGGAAGTAACTTACACTATCTACCAGCTCAAACTGACAGCAGGAATCCGCGGTACCTTACTACTCCCCGTGAAATGAGGTTAATCTATGACAAGTCCCATACAGAAACACATAATACCTATTTACAGCTTAGACGTAGTTTTTCTAAAAATAAATTCAAGGCTTAGGACATATAACATTTATTTTGAACGTATATAATTGAAGCCATGCTAATTGACACGTTAATGGCATGCTTGTACAGTACACTATATAATTGACATCATATCATTGCCGAGCAAAGTGCTGGGGTCTATTTCCATGAAAACAGGTTGATTGTTCAGGCTACATGAACAGTAACACTTGCCCTTAGGTGAACCATCTTCTACCATCAGCATCTTCAAATTCAGGTCGCCTCCAATCGCCTGCTCTAAGTCTGAAAAGTATTCGAATTATATACATTAACTCAATACTTTGTTAATAGGTATTGCTTGATATTAATAAGATTTGTAACCCGACAACTGAACTAATGATCTTCTGTTCTCTACAATCTAATATCTACTGAGTTGAAGTATGAAAGGCGATCTATCTATAAAAAACTATTGAGTTTGACACGGTAAACTATGTTTTTGATTGATTAAATATGTATAATAATATGTACTTCTTATATTTACTGTAAAAATTTAGGATTGAGTTTTTTTACGTTGCCCTAATCACATTGATCTCGTACCACTGTAATGAAAATCGATGAATTTTGATGCTTTTTATTGAACAGTTAGAGCTATTGTGCAACAGTTTCCTCTCGATCGAGTCGATTATATTGAATAGGTGTGTATCGTAGCCCTAAGAAAACAGATAACTGACTGACTGACAGACTGACTAAGTATAGAACTCGAGCCATTACTCTGAAATATACTATATTATTAAAGTGCCATTCTGAATATTATTAGCCATTTTAAAAATAAAAGCAACTATTAGCAATTGTTAGAGATAATCTCTACCTGAAACATTCTACTGTGGTTAGTTTTAGGAATAGCATTTTGGTGAAATCTATCCCACGGATACCGGCCATAGGCTACACATAGATTTCAAAAATTTCTACGCGAACGAAGTCTCTAGTAACAGCTAGTCCTTAATAACAATATCACTCACTGTAATTATTTTAAATTATTTACAAATATATAGTTAGTATAGCTCCTTTAGCTACGCTTTCACTTACCTTACATCTTTGATGTTTTAGCTGCCAAAAATCTTTTCTGTCCATCGTACTTAACTGTTAAGAAGTTACAGAAGCTGGACTAGATTTTCTTGACTATGATTCTTAAACCTTTAATGTAAATCTTCGGTACCTAGAACCCTACTAATAGATTGCAGCAATGAAGGTACCTTAGGACTCGTGATTTACTGTTTATCACAATAGCACAGACGCTTTAAGGGAGAGGAACCAAATACTATTATAGTTTTGTGTAGTAATTCTTTTGAATGATATTTGAACAGCTAACATCCAGCATCCACAAGGGCATAGTAATAACGTATAAAAAACATAGCTTCAGTTAATGCTTTAACAAATTTAAATTATACTATATTATAATACACGGAGATAATTGAATGGTGCTCATATTGTCAAAGCTGTCGTTATTAGCCCAAGCCAAGGCTAATTCCAAGCCCAAGTCCATTACCATTTCCGGCGTTTATACCCAAAGATCCCAACGGACCCAAGTCTATGTTAATTCCAGGTCCATTATTTGCGGAATCAGTTTGGTCATTTGTATTCGGCGATGCATTTACGGAAGAATTTTGATCATTTACATTCAACTCTGCCAAAGACTCTAATTCACATTCAGATAAATCTTCTGAGGCTGCAATATTCTGACTATTTGCATTCGTTGATCCCGACAAGTCAGTCGACTCTGTTGAACTTTTTTCTACTTCATTCAGATTTGGTGATTCCGTCTTGGGTGAACTATTGCCTATGTCAAGCCCAATGCTACCAATTCCAAGCGGAAGGTTAACATCCAATCCCAGTCCTCCTAAAATGCTACGCCGTTTCCTGTTCATTGCTTCTGTGAAACAAAAGTCTTTGAATCAATATAATTATTTTTTAATTAAAATAAGACACATTGTTATAGGAGAATGTAGTTTGAAGCTTTGATAAGATATGTATAGGTATAATATCTCTCATTGGACATTATACAACCAGTTTACAAAACAATAGATTTTCTGAAATATCAAGTTGTTTAATAGTGGAACAGGAACAGGTGCTTATCAACACTTATCGTAGATAAACATTTATTAAATGTTTGAAGAAATTTATACTGCGTTTTTAAATACTTCTTGGCTCAGAGAGAGAAAATGACACAGTGAAAGTGAAGACACATACCTCCTTTAGATATTCTTTACTTGAATATTTTTTACTACTCACAGAATGCACAAAGCATAGTTATGCGGAAGTAAATGCAAGATCTGAAAGGAACCATTGACTGTGATGTTTTCAGAGCTCTTCGCTTCAAGCTTACTGCTTTACTGCTTACATTTTATATAAGTTGAATAGCGTCCATTTAGAAAATTTTCCAATAAACAACTGTTTGTTGGATCATTTTATTGGTGACTTCAATGTGGAGACATCGACATATGTACCCATCTTCATTATACCCTCTCGTTTCGTACGTTCGACTCACCAACTAGAAAATTTTAGTTTGCACTTACTAGAACTAGCTGGATTCAGTTTTGACTTAGTGAAACAAGTCACTACTGCCACATGCACGCTCCACATTAGAGCGGTACAGCAAACTCACCAGCAAAATTTAACTGGTCTTGATGTGAAGTGATGTGGTGACGTCCAAATACAACAAAGTCTTCAGCGGTACCTAAAGAAAGAAGCTGAACAAATACTTCAGTGACACGTAGAGAAAGAAGCCGAACTGTAAAGTAATTACGCATCTAAAATTCTAGTGCTGATTACTATAAATGTAGACATATACAAATCCCAACATCAGTCACAATAATTGTGAGATCACGGCTTGCCAGGTCAGTCAGAACTTACCTGATGGAAGGATCCTCCATTCATGTTAGGGTGACACACCCTTTCCTCTATATAGTCTAAATCATTATTCACCATTTTTTTACTCCTTATAGAAAGAACATCAACGCTGCTTCTCCTTCAATAATATTTCACACTTTTATATTTGACGGTTCATGTCTTATAATACTTGGACAAGTCGCATTCCTCCATCTTCGAACAAAAACTTTTGTTTTATTACAGAGTAAAAGTCTTAGTAACCGTTATTTTAATTTCCATCTTTTGATAGTTTTTCTTTGACTTCATTTCACTTTAGGAAGCTCCAAAGAAAAAAAAAAAAATAATAATCACTTTACACATCTCACACACTTATTAGAGAAGTAGATATGAATCAACGGGTATATGATTTATTCCGTACGAAGATGGTATTAATCACTCATATTAATCACGGACTTTAGTTTTTAAGTACTGTGTTATTCGGCATTAGCAGATTTCAATTTTCTTCATTTCAAAAAGTTTTTACCCAGTTGTATACATCGTGATATACGTTTTTATAGAAAAACTGGAAAAATAATCCAAACTGCAGATGATAATGGAAACAGAAGTAACGTGATTTCTATTTTAGTTATTGGACCTCGTCGTTCAACTGTTGTTTGGTCGTTACATAAATTCGTAGGATCTGTAAGCTTGTATACTCTAGGTCAGACGATAGACCTGATGCCGCCATGAAACCAAAGGTCGTTCTATTGTTAATTCGTTCAAGCTCCGACAAACTTTTTATTTAATTTCATACAAGTCTCCTGAATGTCATTGCTTTTTTTATGGGCAAACGAGCAGACGGGTCACCTGATGGTAAATGACTACCAGCCCATACGTGGCGAAGCGTGGCTCTCCCACGAATAGATCTGTAGGTCTGTAGGATTTATAACATTCTTCAACAAGTTTTAATTAAAAGTTTTAAATACCCCTGACTCAAAAATGCGCTGATTTGATTCCGATGAACAGATTTTCTTGAATTGGAGATAAGAACACCCTCGATCAAGTCACCTTCAGGTCGTCAATATCTTGTCTATTATTCAGTCGGAGAAGTAACATTAACAAACAACAAAACTTACTTCAGCATCTATCGAAGACAAGCCCACTATATAGAAACGAAAGTTCTCACACCGATTAATATATATATATATATATAACAACAATCCAACAGCAATCATTTGGAATTTGACAATACGTCAGGCATGACCACCTAGCCCGGTTGGAATATCCTCTCTTTGTGTTACAGACGTGATTGGAAAATGCTTTAAATCATTATCACCACCGTAGTCTTCTGCAACTATGAACCGCAATCAATTCTCATTCAGCCAGCATCTTCGGCCTTAACAGAGATACCAAACATCTGAAATAACTGCTCCAGGCTCGTTACTCCTACGGCCTTAACCGTCTAGGTACAACGCAGTCTACGCAATAGCTAGCCACTAAGCAAGCAATCGCGCTCGAACTAGTGGCATCTAGTTCTGACCTACTGAAACTAGTAAAATTCAGTTTCCACTCATTGAAAATACTTACTACTAGCACTGGCATACTCCATAAGGTAAAAACGACAACTGCCTCATTAGCACTTTCGAACTAAGATCTTGGATGAAATAGATGTGGTGACATCCATATTCAGCAAAAATGAAGCCAGCTAGTGAAGCTCAACTACATAGCAACTACTGAAAGTTCTCTAGCCGATTAGTAGGTACAATACAACATCCCAACAGTAATCGTTTGCATGATCAGTGATCAGCTAGCCTGATTGGAGGATCCTTTTTCATTGGAGGAACGTAATACCCATTTTGCCACAAACTTACGAAGACATACATGGCTAGCTATTCCTATCTTGTCAATATCACTTTTAGTTAGTAGGCTATCTGAACCCCAATTATTATTATATACCAGCTGCGCCCCGCGGTTTCACCCACGTAAGCCCCGATGCCGTGGGAATATCAGGGTGAAAAGTAGTGTATCTACATACCAAGTTTCATCGCAATCGGTTCGGTATATTTTGCGTGAAAGAGCAACAAACATCCAAACATCCTGACAAACTTTTACGTTTACAATATTACTCGTAGTAGGATATGTGGGGTGGGGTGTCTTGATGATTTCTTTATATTTTCTTCTACACCATCGTATGAAATAAAATATCAGTTAATTATATATATATATAATATATATATATATATATATATATATATATACTGAACTGACTGCTGAATTAGACCAATTTGATGTAAAATTTCTTCTATGAAGCTTTAGTTGTCTCAGGTTGGTTAAAAAAACCCCTAGAGAAAATGATCTAAACAAGTTAAATCGCAGTTTCTTGGCGGCCAGTTATGGTCTCCAAAACGGGAAATGACACGACCCGGAAACTTGGTTCGCAACAACATTCTTTTTTTACGTGCTGTATGACTGGTGGCGCCATCCTGTTGAAAACAAATCTCATTTAAGCCCATTCTGTCTAATTCTCTAATTCTTGCCAAAAAAAAGTCTGTCAACATAGCCCGACAATGAACGCCATTGACAGTCTCATTATCCCTCCTGGCATGGCACACCAAACTGTCACTTTATGAGGACTTAACGGAAGTTCTTAAAAGGCAGGTGGATTTTGCTCTCTCAAGATCTGAAAACTCGGCTTGCTAATAACAACTTGAGGCAGCTGGATCGTGTAATGCATAATGGTGTAATTTTTTTTCTCAAAATTTGTTGTAGAATACTACGACGATGTCCTTTGCGCGTGCTGCCACACTGAACCTCACAGCTTCAATATTTTTTCCCGATATTTTAGGCTGATGACGTGTAGGTCTCTTTCGTCTTTAAATTTTTTTCAATAGCAAGCCGTGACTTCTGATTATGCACGCCGAAATGATCTCGTAACTTGTGGATTGTCACAGTAAAATATACCCCATTTTTGTTATAAGTTTTGCTATTAACAAACGTTGTTCCAGGTTGTAATGCAACATACATTCTGTCAAAAAAGTATCGGAAATTGATAATTTAATTTTAAATCAAAATTCAGTTTAAATAATTCTTTTTTATGGTTAAGTTGGCACAACTGTTTTCCATATTGGCGCGAAGTTTGAGCAATATCTGTCATTTAGTTGTTTTCAGTACTCGATTTTGTAAGCTCATCTCAAGAGTGTTTTTTGATTTTTATAATGAATAAAAACATCGAACAAAGAGTTTGTCACAAATTTTGTTTTGCAAATAGAATTTAGTGATCAGAGTGGCTGAAAATGTTACAGAAAGCATACGGTAAATTGACTTTATCAAAAACTCGTGCATATGAGTGGTACAGTGCATTCAAAAGCGGTCGAGATTTGTTGGAAGATTTGCCTCGCTCTGGTCGACCATTAAAGTCTTCAACTGAACTTAACTTCGCTAAAGTGAAGGAAATTGTGACTGAAAATCCTCATTCAAGTTTGAGAGAGATAGCTGCTAAACTTTCTGTATCTCACGAATCGATTCGTACCATTTTAAACAATCGCTTGGGCATGAAACACGTTGCCGCTCGATTAGTCCCGAAAGATCTGAATTTTCTTCTGACTTCCAACTGAACGGAAACCGAAAAAACCACGACAAAGTGGATCAAAAGGTCATGTTGACTGTTTTCTTTGACTATCGAGGTGTTGTGCACTCGGAATTCTGGCCAAAAGATCACACTGTAAATAAAGACTACTATTTAAGCGTTATGCTGCGTTTGAGGAAGCAAATTCGTCAAAAAAGGCCACATTTGTGGAAAGAAAATTCTTGGACATTACACAACGACAACGCGCCATCGCACAAGGCCATCACTGTGAACGAATTTTTGACCAACAACTCAACAAATAACATCGAACAACCACCGTATTCACCAGATATGGCTCCGGCCGATTTTTCTCTTTCGAAAACACAAAATACCACTTCAAGGTAACCGTTTGCAGTCGATAGAAGATATCAAAGAGAATTCGTGGCCAGAACTGAAGTCGATTCCAGAAAATGCTTTTAAAAATGTTTTGATAACTGGATTATACCTTGGCGTAAGTGTATTATTTCTGAAGGGGCCTACTTTGAAGGCGATACAATAAATTTGAAAGAATAGTTAACATTTTGTGTTTTATTAACCTTTTCCCGGTACTTTCTTGACAGTAGACTCACTAGTAGTACACACACAACTAGTACACAACTAGTAGTAGGACACACACAAGATAAACAGCTATCCCAAAGAATCAATAGTTTCCGATATAGTAGGTAGCCGTATTCTTCGAACTCCTTATTAGTGTACTTTATTACTGAAGGTCGTGTCCTTGAAAGCGTTTCGTGGCTTTGTAAGATCTTTCCTTCTAGCTTATTCTGTTTGGCTTCTTACCGAGCATTTGTTACCGACAGACCAATTAGAGCGGTTACTGAGTTATACCAGCGGCTTGGGGTGAGGCCTTATGAAAAAATTTCCTCCCACTTTGACTACTACAACCAACTTGTCAAAGTTGTCTAGTTGACGGCGAGCGATGGCTGAAATATCCAAAAGATGCAATTTAAACCCATTGGTATACATATGATATTCCAACAAAATCGATCATCTAGCCACTTTTTGAGATATCCAGCCCAAAAGACATCACTTTGGTTGTAATGTGATTAGAAGTAGGCTTTGTCAAGCTTTCATCAGCATCAACAGTCATCAGGCACAGCAATCGTTGGTAATTAGGTTTCAGCCAGCTAGCAACTAATACCATACGCCTGCAATGATCTCTCTCTACGGCCTAACGCGTTAGCTACTCGACGGCGTACATGCATCGAGGGTTTATGTAAGAAGTAAGAAGAAAAGAGTTCATACCTTCCTTGTCTATTCAGCACATACTATTCAGACACTACGCAGCACCTCACAAAGTAAAGTGTTAGTAATAGCCCCTATATACAGCAACTACGACTTGAAGGTACCAACCGACTACAGCCCCGAGTCACTGGGACTAACACAATGCGGTGCCTCTTTCGAACCAGCTGCATTCGTTTTCGACTCACTGGACCTAGCGGCATTCAATTTCCACTCACTGGAACTAGCAGCCTTCAGTTCCTACTCACTGGAACTATTTACAACTGGCATTAAAACGCACTAAAAAGGTGCACCGACAGATCAACAGACATACAATCACAATGGGCATGCGGTCTTGGCCTGCACGTGCATAGCATGTTCTCAGCACCCGCTAGCGAAAAGAAATAACAAAATATTTCGAGATAAATTTAACCACTTCAATGTTCACTGTTGCTGCAACGAAACGGAACGCAACGAATGCTCTAACATCGATCAGCAGATATACGACATCAGAACATCCTCAACCTCTTCGCCACCCCTCGTCATCTATAATCACCTACCATGCTTGGAAGCTCTCTTTGTGTTGTAGGAACTTCACACGCAGTTTATCTACAGTATTATTACGAGTAAGTTCAATACGTATATTAAGCCAGCACATCCACTTGCGAAACCCGTAACCAAATCACATGGGGAATTTGTAGCTAATTTGTAGTAAACTTAATCATTTTGTAGATCCTGTACATCGATAGTTACGCATAGATGTATTTTTAATTATTTAATATTAAGCTTGCACATCTTTCTGCAATACCGCGCACACAGAAAGATTAATTTGACGGGATATTTTGTAACTAATTTGTAGCTTTCAGATGCATATGACCAAGATACCCAAAAACACACCCCTGTCGAAATAGGGGTTGTGTCTAGATATGTGAATCGGCATAATTTAACCAAAGTACTTCCCAGTGATTAAAATTAATCTATAGCTTGTATCTAATTTGTAGTAAATATGTAGTAAATTTGATAATTTCGTAGAACTTACCATCTTCAAAAATTCGATTATCTGGGGTCACGCTAGCAGATCATATGTGCGTATCGATAGATTTCTGGCTCAGAAAATAATCAAAAGGGTAACGTATTTTGTAGTGAATTTGTAGTAAACTTAATATATATTTTTTAGAGATATTAGCACATCTATGCGTATCTACTGATGTATGGGCTCTAAAAAAATATTGAAATAAAAAAATATTGAAGTAAACTTAATATTTTTTAGAGAGATTAGCACTTATATGCGTAACTACCAATGTATATTCTCTATGAAATTATTGATTTCGTTACGGGATGTACGGGATGGCTTAATACGTAACTGCATAGTACAGCTCGTGTTAATATTTAAGAAATATGTTTATAATATAAATAGAAAGTATCTTCTTGTTTACACTTCGCTTTACGTATCACATCACAATTTTGAATTTTATCAATACGTAAATTCAAACTTACGTTTAGAGTTATTGATGAAAGGATCCGCCCATGTTGCGGCCGCCTGAAAATATAAGGTTTTGGGCAATTACACACATGTTGTAGGTAATTTTATTTAATTACTAGCAACCCGCCCCGGCTTCGCACAGGTAGCAGAGACATCTTCAACAATCATCAACATATTTCAATCAATTTACACAACTTTAACATATTATACACCTAAACCTTCCCCATGAATCACTCTGTCTGTTAGTGAAAACCTCATGAAAATCCTTTTAGTAGTTTTTCAGTTCATCGCGAACAGACAGCCAGATACGGTGGGGGAGTTTATTCTATAATATGTAGTGATTAAAATAATAATTTTAGACATAATGCAACGTAGTCACATATTACTAGCGTATGTGTATTATGTAGCGTACTACTATACAATGCCTTTACAAACATAAAGTTTAAATTAGACTAGCATCACATCTAATAACACTTACGTAAGGAAGCCGTAAACATAGTTAATTAATAATATTTTATTATATTGATATAAGTACATACATATATTCATACTAAGGCGAGAGACAAAATGTTTAAAAAATTACTTGAGGAACCAACACTAAACAAGATTTAGAACATTATTAACAGCCATTATTAAATTAAGTAGCAATAGGGAATATGCATGTTGTTTAAATTTACTTGATTAATTTTCCCTTAAATCTTTATTGTCCACATATTATGCCTAAACAATTATTTTCTTATTTAGTTCAACTTTAATTGCAAAAAATATTAATTAAAATATGCAAAATAAGGAAGCGAAATTCAACTTTGCAAAACGCTTCACTATTGGTCGAAACAAAACATGACGTCAAATTCCCCGTCCTGTCATTTATCGGCGCCTATATTCGTAGTGTTACGAAGAAAGATAGGTGTTTCTGTGGTTTTTGCCCTTAGCTAGTGCAATTTAAGCATTCTAGTGATATTAGAAATTATCTAGGACGATGACTGAATGTAGTTTTGTCAAAGAACAATCGGACAATCTACCGAAAATAGATGCATTCATGATGACTACATATTTTGCATCAAATCCAGATTTTACGTCTGCTGAGGTCAAAGGAGTGAAATGCAAGGTAATTATTATAATACTTGTTATATTATAATCTAAAGGATAGGTAAGATATGTATAGTTAGTTATATTCATGAAGTTTTATTGAACTTTTGTTACCTAGTTTAAGTAGACAAGCAAGTTGCCTACTGCTTGATATTTAAAACCAACATAAATGACCTACTGCTGACTAATTCACACTATTCTAGCAATTAAATTGTAATATGCTTACATTAAAGTGATCTTCACAACAATATGAACACGATATTGAAGATACTTCATCTCTTCTCATTAATTTACACCATTGTTTTCGTATTTTACATTATTATTTTGTACAGGAAAAAATACTGTATTGGGTGTACTTCTTATAGTGTTTTTACACTTAGGGACAAGGCAATACTTATAAAATGTTTTTTAAACTTTATCCATCGTCTATTAATTACAATACATAGTAATTACAACTGAAAATCGGTTTAAAATTACTGTAACACTGTAAGTTTATGAAACAAACACTGAGCGTGATATCTGACGTCATCCAAGGCCCGCGAAATATGGCGGCGTTCAAACAGATCAAATTTTATCGATGTTTTCAATGTTATTTTAAAAATTAATTTGAACATTGCCAAGGTTATTTATATTTTTTATTAGAGTAGAATGATGGAACAAGTCAATAAAAGATGAAAAAAAAATACATGCATATTCCCTATTGTGATAACATTTCTAGAGGCAAAAAAAGGAACCAGTAAGGGGTATTAAAAGAAAAATGTTACTTACAATTAGAACCACCAAAACTATAGCGATCTTCATGATGTTTTAGTAACAGTAGGCAAAACAATACTGTCTCTATAGTTCAGAGTGTCCTGTTCCTCGACAATCTTTTCATGGCTATTTATATTAATCGAACATTTGTGCTAATAAGTAATTAACACGCAATTCGGTGCTACGTCATGACACTTGAATAAACATTGGAAAACAAAAAATTTCAATTTAATTGGAAGCTGCAGTTGCAGGTATTTTAAAATAATTTAAAGAGTAATATCACTACACTTTATCACTACATATTATAAAACAAAGTCCCCCGCCGCGTCTCTCTGTCTGTTCGCGATAAACTCAAAAACTACTGAACGGATTTTCTTGCGGTTTTCACCAATAGATCGAGTGATTCATGAAGCAGGTTATGTATATAATTTGTTAAACTTTTGTGTAAATTATTTGAAATGTGATGATGATTGTTGAAGATGTCTCTGCTACCCGTGCGAAGCCGGGGCTTGTTGCTAGTATATTATATTATATTCTGATACTTCTGTGTTCTGTTTTGTGTATTTTACGTTGGTAATCAGTTGTACTCAGCACTACAGCTACAGCGCATTCAGTCGGATAAACACCAAAATAAGGACCCATCGCGGCATTGGTTTGCTTACAAAATAGGTACACTGTTAGTATAGTACCGGTAAATGGCGTAACATAAGTATTCATTTCATTTCAAAATGTCTTTATTTTGGATAAGTTCATTTACAATGTATAACTTACTACTAAGCATTATACACTGAACTGCCAATAATACTACTTTATAAGGCTAGTGGCGCCTATAAAAGTTTTTACATACTTATAAATAAATTCTCATTACAACATTTTTAATAAAAACAAATGTGCATATCAGGTAATTGATTTGCGATGTTATTGTAATAACTTACGCTTGTATCATTATTGGAGGGTAGTATTCGCAAAATTGCATCGACTCATAATACGCTCCACGTACTTACGAGGTGCAATATAAAACCAAGCTAAGTTGCGACGAGAACCTCCTCGACCCCCGCCGCCACGCATGTAGCAGGCGGGTGAGGGAAACTAGCGACGCGCGGACGGGTTACTATAACTGGTCGTGGGCTCGCACATCGGTATGCATGACGTCTCCGGGAGGAAACAAAAGATAGTGATGTGGTAGGCGATAAGTTCCATACCTGTCGATGTATGGTAAATCTGATTTTGTAGTTAAGCATATTTTAGATATAAGAGGGTTTTTATTTATTAAATTTTTATTATAAAAGATTTTAGTTAATTTTAATATGTATTGGATTAATAATGGGTATTTAATTTCACGATGTAGTTTATTTAAGTTGGTTCTAAGGCGTGTATTGTATGAAATTTTCATGGCTTTATTTTGTATTATTTGTAATACTTGATAATTAGTTAAACATGTGCTGCACCAGACTGGACACGCGTAAGTTATACACGGCCTGACAAGAGTGGAATAAATTCTTAGTTTAGTACTGGCACTAAGCTTACTTTTGCGGTTTAAAACTGGGCTAAGAGCACCAAGCGCTTGAGCACCTCTAACTCGCAAGTTGGCAATGTGCCTGCTCCAGTTAAGTTTAGAATCCATTGTGACACCGAGATAGCGGACGGAAGTACTCCAGGGTATTTTTTGTCCTCCTATACTTAATGTTCGCTTCGGAACCTGTCGCTGTCGAGTGAATACTATTGCTTCTGTTTTTGATGCATTGAGTTTCAGTTTCCATTTACTGAAAAATGATTGCAGTAATTCCAATGCTAGTTGCAGTCTACCTATTATGATGTCAATGTCATCAGAAGAGGTAAAAGCAGCTGTATCATCTGCGAAGCAAGCCAGGTTGGTTCGAGTTTGTATAGGGATGTCGTTTAAATATAACAGGAACAAATACGGTCCCAAAATGGAGCCTTGAGGAACTCCTGCAGGGACAATTTGGCATGAAGATTTGGCATCATTAATGAAAACAATGAACTGTCTATTTGTCAAGTAAGATTTAACAAGTTTTAATCAATTTAGTGGGATATTTAGTTTCAATGATTTGTGCAGAAGGCCGTTGTGCCATACGGTGCCAAAAGCTTTTTCGACGTCTAGAAGGAGTAGGCCAGTAGATTGGTGTAGGTTGAGATGGTGCGAAACGTGTTCCGATATTCTAGCTAATTGTTGGACAGTGGAATGTCCGGATCGAAATCCAAATTGTTCATTAATAAGTAAGTGATTAGATTCGGCTAGTAAACGTGAGTAAATCAGTTTTTCAAATAATTTACCAATGGACGGCAGCAAGCTGATTGGTCGGTAGTTTGTAGGTATCGCATCATCTTTGCCAGGTTTTTTGAGAGCTATGACTTTTGCAGTCTTCCATGCTTCAGGAAAATAACCTAGATAGAGACAGCCATTGAATATTTTAGTGAGGTAAACCACAGCTTTTTGTGACATATTTTTTAACAAAGTGTTAGTTATGCCATCCATCCCGGGTGATTTTCGTGGTTTCAAACTTATAAGTGTTTTACGTATTTCAACCGGCCGCACAGGATTATCAAGAGAAGTAATCTGATGACTATCGATAGTACGCAAGGAATTACATACTTCAGGTTCTAATTCATGATCTGACCAATTTATTGTAAGGCGCATATTGCTTAAGAAAGCAGAAGCTATAAGTTCACACTGTTGGGTTTTGTTTATTGCAAGTGACCCGTCAGCTTCTTTCAAAGGTGGGATAGTATGATTTTTAGGTTTAAGTGAATTCGTCAGTCGCCATAAGTCACTGCTAGGGTTGTCAACTTTCGCGAGCTTATTATCCAGACCCTATCCTCGTGTGCTACGATAAGACTAGTGATAATGGTATTTATGCAGTTAATCTCGCGGCGAACTTGTCTTTTCTGGTCAGACTTTATTAATCGTTGATCAATGCGGCGGAGGTAGTTTTTATATTGTATTAGTTTCCTAATGTATCGAGGTAGCTCACTAGTTAAACATAGATTTGATATACTAGTAGGTACAGAAACATTTCTAGCTTTAATTATTGTATTTTGCAGGTGATCAACAGCTGAGTTTATCTCATTCACTGAATTAAAAGTGGATGACGTAAGAGTAATATTATCGTCAATCACGGTACGATATAACTTCCAATTTGCGTTATTATAGCAAAAGCGACGTGTTACATTTGTAAGCTTTAGACTTCCCCCAACACTAAAGTACAGAGGATAGTGGTTTGATGAGAGCGCGATCAGAGCTCTAACGTTACTGATGTTGGTTACGTTTTGACAAATAACTAAGTCCGGCTTTGTTGCCTTGTATTCCGAGCTGTAATTAATTTGTGTAGGTATATCAGGTGCATGAATAGTAAAGTCGTTATATAACATGTGACGAAATAACGTTCTCCCTCGAGTGTTTGTATAACTACTATACCAGTGGCTATGGTTGGCGTTGAAGTTACCTGTGATAATAACGTGAGTGGATAAGTTAAGTAAGAGGTCGAGGTCTCTGCATAGCAAAGGTTGATTAGGTGACTGGTACACACTTACCAAAGTGTGTTCAACACCAGAAACTTTTACAGTTAAACCAATTGCTTCCATGTTTGATAGTTTAGGTGCAGGAATAAGATGATGTACAATGTTATTCCTAATTAGGATTGCTACGCCCTGGCCCCTACCATTCTCGTGCGTATCTTTACGATAGCATTTGAATCCCGGGGTAGTGAGAGTGGTTTTATTCGTAAGCCGTGTTTCACAAATAGCTACTACATCGACAGGTACAGTTCTAAGAAGATCAAAAAATTCATATATTTTACCTCGCACTGCATCGACGTTCCAGGAAAGTACACGCATGCCAGAGAAGTCAGACATACCGACCGAGGTGAGTAAGCACAAGAGTAACTTTCTCTAACTGAGTTTGACATGATATAAACTCTGATTTAAGTTTTCTTAACGCTAAGAGTATGTTTAACATTTCTTTTGTAACCGGTTTGCTTACAAAATAGGTACACTGTTAGTATAGTACCGGTAAATGGTGTAACATAAGTATTAAAAATATCGAAAATGTGTGGGTGGATGAAGAACCGTCTACCTCACGATCTCGACGATGGAGGGCGTGCACCACTGAGCTAGTCAGCCTGTGACCACAGCCAGTGCAAACTGGTCGAAATTTATAGTATGTAATACCTATTTCGTGATTGCGTTAATTCCCGTTGACATAATGATATCATGGAACGCGAAAGTTTAAAAAATAGTAATGAATAAATGAGTTTCAAAGTTGTTGAATGACAAATATGAGCTTATAATTTAGAAACAATTTCAAAAAGTAATTGCCAAGATTCTGGTGGCCTTTCAAATGCCTAATACTATATTCCTGTGATGCCTATGTAATTTATTTACCTAGGTGTAGTATATACATATATTGTTTCATATTCAAAAGCACCAGATACGAATGAGAAGATTGTATGAAAAGATAGAGATTTCGAAGCACCTACAAGCCTAATGCAAACATATACATATGTAGATACATTCGAAAACTGATATGTTAATAAAATATTTAAATAATCGTCGCCTTAGTGCTTATTTGTCCTATCTACCATTGGTTGATTTTTACAGGACGAAGACTTTTTTGCTCTATTGAAATAATAAGCCATGGTTTCAAGATTTAAGTCTTTCTTAATACATGAGTTACCAATGAATTGATTGTTATAAATTTCATCTATTGATGGTAACTAAATATACCTTATTTTACAGATTTTGTATGGAGATAGAACAAAAATGCACAAAGAAAATTACGAATGTGGAGTTAGGACACACGTCATTAGAGATAGCACAAAATGACAGTTCAATTTGTGCGTGCTTATTTGTCCTAAGTGCCAAAATGTACATACAGGATGTGAAAAAACTTGTACCTATTTTTTTACTTATTAGTTTTTAAACCTCAAAAAAATAGCATAAAACACTTTAAACTAAAACACTACCTTAAACTAACCCCTTTACTTAAGAAGCTGCTTAAAAATGCCCCGCCTAATAATAAAAAAAAATACTAGCTAGTGAATTATCTATATAATATTAAATTAAAATCAATTGCAACATGTATAACGGAGCATTACTTGAGAACAGCTCAACCGATTTGGATAATTATTTTTTTTGTTGTGTTCATTATTCTCAGGACACGGTAGTGGTGCATGGCGCTAGTGTACCAGCAGGTAGGCCCTTAAATCATATAACGAAACAGTTATGTTAGTTGTTAAGCGTTTTAAAACCACACTATAATTAGTTAATAAATTTTTAAGTACCTACCTTTACTTTACATACATACCAAATAACTTGTCATTTCTGCTTTCCTGGGGTAATTAGATGTTGGAAAAAAGTTATTAAAACAAAAAAAGAAAAGTAATCGTGCTTGATAAGAAGATAAAAATAACGAAGACATTACTGAAAAATAGTTAAAGAAATAAAATATTTTAACATGACAAACCGGGAATCAATCTTTTCTTCTGCGTCTAGGCCAAACAAAGTATGTTATTAATTAATATAAAATAACAAACGAATGCACTCTAAGGCTTAGCATTGATGTTCTTGAAAGTCATTAAAAAACAACACCCTGCTTCAAAATCATAACGGACTTGATTGTAAATTAAAAAGTACTTTCTGTTCAGTTTGCGATTGCGTCTGTTTATTTTTACTTTTGAAATATGTTTCAGACATAATTAGGCACTTGTCTAAAGTAATCTAATCACAAAAATACAATAAATTAAATGATTTTAACAATATCTTCGGTATATATTGTGGTGTCGCCAGCCACAGTGACAAATCATACAAAATGGCGGACATGGCGTCGTGACCTGTGATTGGTCAATTAGGTGGACATAGAACACTCAAGCACTCAACTTCTCTTACGACGTAGGATATAGAACAAAAACTGGACAAATAAGCACAAAATTTTCATTACGATACCGTGTCACAAATAAAATTCGAATAGATTTTTTGTTGCTTTAAAAGCATAAAGTTTTAAATGTTTCATAACGAACAGGTGCGAAATTTGGGTCTTAACAATACTGCATTTAAAGTTAATTTTCGATAAATGTGGTCGATAGGACAAATAAGCACTAAGGCGACGTAATGTTGTATTCTTCAGCATCATGAATGTTCTAGATACAGAATCTATATGAACAGATGCTCTCAAAATTAATGGAAGGTCGTAGGAAATTAAATATTATTCTCTCTGTGTAGCGGATTTCTTTACACACTTTTCCTTCTCGTTTGAAAACTTATTGCGATCGGTAGGTATGTTTTATTTCTTCAAACTCTCTTCACTCTCTAGTATTGGATTTATCAAGGTGGATTGTTTATGTTATGTTTTATATCTGGCAAAGATTACGACCTCTATAGGCCTATTTTTATTTTCTTCGTGTGGAAAAACCCATGGGTCGTCGCCTCACCGGAGCTAACGGTGAAGTGGTATGTCGGAACCAAACCGACTGAAACCACACAGTGTTCCGTCACAAGTGGGTCTATTGCAAGGGACCCGATATACCTTAAGAAGGAAGCCTCCGGGAAACGACCTCTATAGGCCTGCCATCACTTAAATTGTCGGCGCCGGACAAAAGCTTAAAGAAATCCGGACACATGGGTGAAATCGAGATTCTTTCCCGGATACCTTAAAAAAAAGCCGATTCCATTTAAATTTTTAGCTTGTTAATCATTCATTTAACAATTATAATTGTCCCTTGGCACAGAGTGTCGGGTTTTACCCGGACACTTTTTAAAGACCCCGCCTGGACAGTTTTTAAAGACCCCTCCAAACTAGGACAATTCCGGGGAAACCCGGATGGATGGCAGTCTTACCTCTAGATGGTAGCCAGTTCCATGACATTTGTCAGATCTGGTGCCGTCACCAAAAGTCGCTGACAACAGTAATATGATAGATCTGAATGTGTGTTTGATTGTTACGCTTTCAAGCATGCACACGCGTTGTCCCGGATTCACAGGACAGGACAGTACAGGGATACCTTTCATCCACACTAAACACGGACTGTTCAGAAACACGTACTGTTCTCCAAGGGATACTAGATTTGATTGATAAAATCTAATTTGCAATAGCTGTTAAAACTTAGATAGAAATGTTTAATAGACTTGAAGTACATTGTCCGATGTCAGAACCGACCTCTTTAAAAGTTACAAAAATAGTTACGAATAGAAGCTTGCTTTCAGGAGTTACGAGACAGACATATTTATAAGAAAAAATCCAAATGGGATAATTGTGATAGCAAGAGCAGTCTATCATCTACTTCCATCTTCAAAGAAGGCAATACTTTACTAGGTGTTTCGCTCTTCGGATTTACCCTCTTTTATTCAAGGGGGATGCCACACAATATCTCCAGGACTTGCTGGAAATAAGAAAGAGCAGTCCACAGCTTGAACTCACTCAATAAAAAACACGTCATTATTTTTGAAATCATATTTATTTACAACTTAAAAAACATGTATCTTACAACTATTTGATCTCAATACAGTACTTTTCTTTACATAACTTACACCTACAAAATATTATGCGTTTTGTGAAAAAATTATCGTAAGGCCCCAGTTGAGAGTAGGTATAGGGGTAAAAAATCTTATGTTGCAAACGTCTGCGGCTGTCTGACCACGCTAACATGCATGCAGGTCGTATGATAATTATCCCCTTCACTACATATTATAAAACAAAGTCCCCCGCCGCGTCTGTCTGTCTGTCAGTCTGTTTGCGATAAATTAAAAATCTACTGAATGGATTTTCATGCGGTTTTCGCCAATAGATATATAATTAAAAGGTTTAGGTATATAATTTGTTAAAGTTTTGTGTAAATTGGTTGCAATATGATGATGATTGTTGAAGATGTCTCTGCTACCACTAGAAACGATGTAGGTACGAAATAAAAAAACATGACACTGTTGCCACGTCATACATTTGACACGTGTCGTGAGTGATGAGTGCCACGTTGCCATATCGTGCGTGACGCGCAGTGTTGCCACTTGCACCCAATTTTTAATAAAATTATGCTTTTTTTAGTGTTAATAATTTCGTCAAAAAGTTTTTTTTTTTGGTTATAAAAATTTGTTTGTAATAGAAATAGGATGTTTCGGAAATAAAAATATGTTTTCTTTCTTTCTTTCTTCTTCTACCCGTGCGAAGCCGGGGCGGGTTGCTAGTAATGGCAAAGGAGAACAGTATTTGACACATTGTTTATTTCTTCCAGGTACAGTTTAACGTTAAAAAATACGAGTAGAATAGCATATTTTATCGAATTGATAAGAAATTTGCTAAGTCATAACTACCTAGCTATTGAAGTTGGCTAGACATATTAAATTCAATATTACAACTAAATCCCTCCTATCGTTAGAAAGCTGCCCTTAGAATGTATAGATAGGAGATTGATAACGTTTCCAATAAAGTTATAAAATGGAAATAATATTTAAAGTAAATGTTATGTCAGTCAATAAATAGTATTGACAGAGTATGGCACAAGGATGAGTTTAAGTTTAATGTATTAATATGAATTATGCTGTATCATTTTGTTCATTAATTGCACAAATGCTGAAATACAAATGACATGTCATCAGGTCATTTATTGACACGTCGATGTTTCATGTGGTTATCGGAGCGAGCGAAGCAAATACATGAAATTGTTGCTATTATTTGTCTTCACGTCTTGAGGTCTTGCAATTTTTACGTCTAAACCGTTTCATTAAAAAAAACAACACAGAAAGTATGCACAATAGTTTCTGAACCATAGACAAACAATACCTATTGTACTTCTAAAGCGGAACAAAATAATTGTGCCTGATAATAACGGTACCGTACCGACTCAAAATATTAAAGTTGACTCCCAATTCACCCAGTTATGTGACCCTAATTCACAAGAAGAATAACTTTACCTACTATGCAAATGGTTTAGATTGGATGCTGTTACAAATACTGATACAAATAGCGGGAGTAAAAACAATGAGTATATATTTTATTGATCATTTTCAAATATTGCAGTAAATGGGTATATAGTTTATACAAGGTAAAATTACTGATTAGCTACAATTATAGTGGGTGCAGTTCTGATCTCCTAACTAGGTTACTGTATAACCTGTATGATTAGTTAGACTCCCTGAATTATATAAATAGTTTCATGTAATAGATCACGCTTAACTGTTATTCGTTCAAATGACTTTGATTTATGATTTTTCTAGTGAATTAGTGTAACGTTTTTAAAATGTTTTATGTGATAAAACTATGGCACATTCAGTACATACTTTCGAAAACGTAGATTTATAATGATTACAACAAATCACATTCCTTCGGAATCCCTTTACTGCTTGTATAACACAGGAATTGATAACTGTCAATTGATCACACTGTATAAGTTTTCTCATGATATCTCCCTCCTCTATGGTATCTGACCCTCCTGTACTTTCGCAGAGGGCACCTGCCGAGAGCTCGGTCGTAGGCTCCGTATTCGCAAGAAGGAGGAGTGCAGTTCCCAACTTGCACGCAGACACGGTCCCGTAGGCCGAAGTGTTCTTTCCCTTTCGCCAAAGACTGGCAGTCCCGACGGCGGCTCACGTCAGGCCAGTCACATATGCAAGAACAGCGAATGGAGTCTGTCATGCTTGCTAGGAAAAGCCCCGGGCACGTGCATCTGAAAATATGAAAATGATCATTCATTTATTGTTTAAGTAGAAAGAAGCGCTTTAGCGTTTCAAAGAGTCTCAAGAACTTTAAGATCATTTGAGTTAAAAAGTGTACTGAACAGTGTTGGCAAAATATACGGATAGAGAAGAGAAAATTGCAACCAAAGATCTTTTATTTCTTTTTATTCTCTTAGTATTCTAAATATGTACTGGTGTCATCTTACAATTTCAACAAGAAAAGCATGTTGGAATCGAAAAGAATAAAAAATTGCACGATATACTGTCATATTCTCCATTTCAGAAGATAAAGCCTTTTTTAGGACTAATTCAACCCACATTCCACTGCCGTAACTCCTGAACGATACGATCAACAGGCATTACCCAAGAAATCAACCCACGACTCTCGCTAGTCCTAAATGTGAAGATGGCCTTGCAAAATATTACATTATATGTTGCATTCGTCATCAAGATAAAAAGTGTTGAGTGCCTACAGTGTTTGAAGTAAGGCTCGTGAAACTGTGCTGCCTTGGGTCCTCTGTTGGGCCAACCTATTGCCTTGCATGAGAGCCTTGTCAGTGCATGACTAATTTAGAGACCGTGAATTAAACAGCGGGAACAGCTGTGGGTGGTAGACCGCTAGAAGAAGGCCCCAGTCAGCTATTGTCGCTAAGTCTAGCAATCAAAATACAATTTACCTCCGCAGTTGTGGAGGTTCAGTAGTTTCTTCGTCATCTTTATCCAAAGGCGGTTCCTGTGTTGGTGTCCTCCAGTCGTTCTGTCGTTCTACAATTCGCGTTGGTTTCTCCTCCTCCTGGCTTTCGCTTGAGCTCGGGTTACTCACACCCATCATACCCATATTCATTCTAGAAATTATGGTGCTCTGTAGAGTGTCTCTAGAGACACAGGCGCAATGAGTGTGGTTATAGAACTGCATCCTCACTACTTTCATAGAGCCATCCGCTTTGTGAAGCTAGAAATTAAAAATATATATTATTATTTTTAAAAACGTGTCATAGTCTTACACAACTTTTTAGATTAAGCTAGAAATTAGCTAGGCTTTTTTAGGTTCTATTAAAAAAATATAACTCTTGGACTAGTCCGTGTCGCGGAATACTTTCCGAATATACAATTACTAAAGACTTGTTTTTTTTTTTTTAATTTGAACTACTCTTTCACTTATTGATTTGTTGGAGATGATTTTACCGCTATTACCTAAATACAGTAGTAGTTTGCGGGTCTGTTTATATTTCAGAACAATATATTACTTTGTCCTCACATTTCATTTATGCTTATAATCAATGTAATCAGAAACTTTACAAAAACATGTTGCAAAAGAGTTTCTTGAGAGTGGAGTTTCTTGCCTGTTCTTCTTCATACGATCAAAGTATTTGAACAAGCAATTAGCTTTATAACTGACTTAGTCTGACTGACTCCTGACAATTTCAAAGTACCTATTTTGATTTGATTTAAAAAGAATCATCTCCAAAAATTCAAACTGTTTTTGCAGGTTTGCATCATTGCGTTCGTTAAACGTCAGGCGCAGACTGTTAGATTGTGTTGTGTGGTTATTATTCAATAACATATTATAATTTGTAATTGATTATTTTTATTTATTACTATTTATTAAATAATTGATAACATTGTTAGAAATCTAGTGAAGTTCATAAAAAGCTGAAGTACTCGTAGCTTAATGAAGAATGCGTCGGACGTCTGATCAAGAGGCTACAACTTGCAAGATTCGACCAAATTTTTTGTGAGATATCAGTATATTCGATCTTTCATCTTTTCATCCCGATTTTCCCACGGGATCGGGACTTACGCGGGTGAAACTGCGGGGCGCTACTAGTACTCACATAAAAGGGTAAAAGGATATATTCTCCTCCGATGGGTGCGCAGACGTCTTCCTCATTAGTGCAGCACCCGGAGTCAGGAGCGCAGCGGTGCAACTGGACGCATGGTGGTGTGTAACTGGAAATAGAAAAAGTATTATGAACAAACTACATCCATTTACGCTAGTGAGATTTGGAGAAAATAATGACATAGGAAACAATTAAATTAAATTCAAAATAGGTGCCTATTTACATTTCACTACTTATTAGATGCGTGCACAAGTGTTAGCAGAATACTAGTGCTACTTCCTCATTGTGCTAAACCAACGACCATTTTTTACTCGTAAATGTAACTCAAAATTGTAGATTTGAATATTACTATAATTATAAGCCATGTTGTAAATATCTTAAGTATACTAAGTATGATTTAAAAATGTGTTTCTTTTTTTATTAAAGTAAAAGTCAACGTACAACTACGATTTATTACCGTTGTCATCGTGCGATGTATGTATCTGAGCATTCAAGCCTTCAAAAAACAATTACTTTAAAAATAATTCTACAAGCTCTTGTATGTATTTGGACTGTACTGTTTACATACACTTCTTGCCAAACTTATTCCTCCCATGAGATACCTCCAAATCGTGCAGCAATATTTTTCGATAAGAATTATAACATTAAGGATGACATTTATAACATCAATGACAAAATTTAAAGTAATGCTATACTTTGACAGCTTTTAATTGTAATAGTTATTAATGAAATGTCTATTACTTCAAACGGGAGCCATTTGCGTTTTAAGCTTTTATGAATTTGTTTAAATTTTAACTAAGTATTTGTACGTCGACCTGTGAATATTTCCTATTTCTTTGGTACTATTTAATCTACACAATAGAGATGTCTACTTACGCGGTGTCAGCAGCGGGTGCTAGTTGCCTGACGATGAGCCAACGCGGCTGTGGCACCAAACACTCTGCCAAGTGCACCATCGTATTTGTTCTTTCCATCACGGCGCTTATTAACTGGCGACGCTCCTTGGGCGACATATTGGCTATAAAAATATAGATACAGATATTATTTTGGATGTCAGCGCTCAGTTAGAATAGAACAGGGATCGTGTAGATCAATTCGTTGTGGTATCAAAATAAAGATTTTAAGGGCGTTTAGAACTTTAAGTAATAACTTGAGGGCAAGAGAGTGTTGGTAAAAAAAACAAGAGTTGTTTATTTCTACGCAGCAACATAGCAACGAAACCATGTAATGATGTATACGTAGCAAGACTCATATACCTACAAAACAATAGCATTGAATGACTGACATAGATAGACATAGAGTTTCCAAATTTTATAGTTAATAAATATTTAGTGATATGGGGTAAATATGGTGCTTTGCTTATGCCGTGAAATTCATTTCAATTTACACATTTGCTTCCGGTTCTGGATTCCTGGAGTATCCTGTGGCCTGGCAATTAGTAATATTTATGAGTAAAATTTAGTTTAAAAGTTCGATACACTGAAAGGAACACTTATTTAAGTTTTTTTTTTTAATTGTATCTTAAGAGGATAAGAGCAATAAAACTTTTATGCTTATTGACACAAGTTTAAGTCCAGTTGGATAAAATATACAAAAAAAATTAAGTCAAATAGTTTACATTCATCGCCGATATGGGAAAAACATTACTTACGATCTGGTATAATCCTTGGTCTGGTATTTGTAGCGGCGATAGATGCGGCAGCCGACACCACCGTTCTGACAGGCTCCAACCTGGTGATTGCCGATGGAGTTACACCCAGAATAGATGGTTTCTCAGTAGAACTGGAATCGGCCAGAACAGCTAGCTCATCCGTGTCCCAATCGTCGTTTATTGGATAATCTCCATCAGATAGGTCTGGATCCTGAAAATAATCAACGTTCTGATTCAATAATAATGTTCCTTGATTTAAAATATTTACTATAATAGATTATAATAAATAGTGTAAAGGCCAAGGTGTCGGAGTTGCGATTGAATGAACCAAAGTGAACCCACTGAAGTCACAGCCGCTAACAAGAATACTAGTAATGTCAATTTGTGACCTACTAATAGTATCTCTGAAATAATTATCTTTTTAAAAAAGTATCACCGACTTCAATGAGCTTTTTAGTGGAAAGTAGATGTATTTTGTTTAAATATTATATGGGTAGACCTCAGATCACAGCTGGTCTGTGGGGTAGACTAACTAAACGCACTGTTTCAGTGAGACAGCGATGTTTCGGAGCAAACGAAAATATCATCGATGTATACAATTTTTAGATATTTGTTGATTTTTCAAAAACCACTGATTGACTGATTTCGATAAAATTTAAATGAGAACCCTTGGAAGTATACCCTTTGAAACAAAAACAGAATTTTCCAAATTGGTTCAGGCGTCTTCGAGTAATCGGTGAACATACATAAAAAAAGATTCCGACGAATGGAGAACCTCCTCTTTTTTTGAAGTCGGTTAAAAATATCCATTTGCAGTCAAGTATAGGACGGTCTAGTATTATATGTGTTACGTGTGTAAGTAAGAACGTGGAATTGTGAAATGCAAGTGTAGGTGTAGGTGTATGGTGTAGTAAAAAGTAAGTACAACTTATGAAGAATACCAAGTTTACAGCTATGATTACGATTTCAATTGCCCATGTAAAGACAATTTCTTGTCCTAATTTTAAACTGCTAACTAGAAAAGGCGGTCTCTATATAGAGGACCGGAATTAAAAACAGGGTACGGGTAGTGCAGGCAATCTGGTAAGGCTCTGTAGGCAACTAAAACCACTTATAATCATTCCGAATATATATCAGATTCCCAGCTTACGTGTAAAAAAAATGTGCACAAGTGCGTGTGTACTCAGACCAAAACGATATTGAACAAACTTGTTATTAAACTACATACCTAGGGTATGTTAGACTAATTAAGCTATCTGTTAAGTCATGAATTATGTATAGGGTAAATAAACATTGCTTTAAAACAGATAAGCCGGATTTCAAAACTAACTTACCTAGGCAGTGGATACAAATGTTTTGGTCCCATGTATATCAACAATATCTACATAGCAACTAAGTGTTACTATGGTTTGTTTCATTTAAAAGAGTCAACTAGTCTATAAATGTGCTTGTGCAAAATATGCTTAAAAATCTTAACTAGTTTTCGAAGAAAGGTAAGTAAGCAGTTTGACTGCACGGACGGCGCAGTTGATGAATCGGTCACCTCGCTAACTGATACTGCATGTGTCGCTTTCGACCGGAGTCGATTTATAATTTTTACACTAACACATGGGCATATCCACTGTCTACGAGTCCTCCTTTTAAAAATAGTTAATAGTTGTTGAAATACCGGTGTAAAATATTTAGCTAAGAATCGACTGGACCGATCTCACATGTCCCGACCTTAATTTAGAGCCAAGTACCTGCAACATAAAGTACACCGTCTTGTTTGGCTAGCCGATAAGCCAAGGTATCACTTATAATCACATTATTCACAAGACCCTTAAGTAAACTATGTTACGTCTAGTATACAACTAGTTGATACTGAATATGGTTAACTCAGTCATTCATAAATAGTACAGTCAATTTACTCGCTGACATTTTCACATGGCTCGACCTACAAGCGATGTGGTTAGACATAGTTTATAGCACAGCTTGTTATTTATTATGTGTAGTAGTTGTACCAGCAGTTTTATAACGACGTATAGAATAACATAATAGTACTATAGGTAAAGGGTATCAACACCCCAGAGAGTTAGGTATCCTGAGTACGGCGGTGTCCAGCCAACGCCTTATGAACAAGGTGTTATAAAAAGATGTGGTTTTGAATTAATTAAGATCACGTGTAAAATATAAATAAATTCTTTCTTTGTTATGCTTGGTTATTTTGACACTGAAAATATGATTCAATCTCAAAAGATCCAATGGTCACATCCATGAAGGATCTAATAACGATTTTTTTTCTCATTGCATCCTGATTTCAAGATGTGGATCTACTGAGAATATGAGCTTTGAAAATTTATGTATAAAACTTACCTATATTTCGTAAGAGAGAGAGAGAGACATGAAAGTAAACACGACATGAAATAATTATACTAAGGAATAACAAAATCGAAGCAGCTTATCACTTCACGGTGCCTCCAACGTCATGAACCTCCAGGAGACATTGGCTACAATTTCCTGGAGGACAATTTCCTTCCTTTGTCGCGCGAATCAGTCCATGTGTGAGAATTAGTTACTGAGATAGAAGAAACACCGCTCCAAAAGGTTAGCATACCGCTAGTCTGTGCAAGTACATGTCCCCATTGTTCACTGAGTTTAAATGAATCCGGAAACAGCCAACCTGCTTGCAATTCGTAGTAATTTTATCAGAAATATTGTTCTTCAGAGCTTTTAAGTTCATGTTAGGTTTTGGCCTAAATGGAGGTCTGTGCCACGTTGACAACTCCCAGAATAATCCAGAAAACTATCTACTACAAGCTTTATGCACCCGCAAAACAAAGCAACCCATAAAAGGGTCCACTCTCACCGTGTTAAAATAAGCCAGAAGCGGAACATCAAAGAAAGTTTCTCCTATTCATTCAGTTCATTGCTCAGGGTGCAATGCGAGATTTTCTACCAAACCACTCCACCCTTTGATATGAAAAATAGGTGTCAACTATTTAAAATATCCTGCGTAATTGCTGTTTTCATCAAATTAGAACTATTCAACAAATAGGGCAGTTTTGAAAAAAGAAAATGGAATAAAATATATGGATTTATATTCACAAGTTATGAAAAAAGCATACATCAACAACCATTAAATGCACGGATGCAGTTGTTTAAGTGGTCACGTCGTCAATTGCCTCCGGCTCGAGTGTTGGAGGACGATTCTCATATTTGAGCAACATTTGTGTGATTTACAGATACTACTTACTTTGTGTCCGTCAGATGTATGTTTGTGAAGTGCCTAGCATATAAGGAGCTATTCACTAGTGAGCGAGTTATTAAAAAGAAAGAAATACGATAAAATTACATATTGATGTCTAGCTAGTTTACCTTACTTTGTATTGTTTGGTCTTGAGAAGTTATTGAAGCCTAAATCTTGCAAATTTATAATTTGCCTCAATTCACTGGCTCCTTGCTACTTTGATCAGCTCCTCGGCCCCTCTTGTGTCAGAAGTGAGAACATAATGCGAAGAAATTACAACTCATCATTTTCGAACCATAGATTTCAATCGCTGGGCTTGACAAGTATTTGGTTTCCTTTTAACTACTCCTGTAACTATACCGTCTGAGGTCCGTGGCTAATTCATTGGATGTGTGTAAGTCTGACTCGCGCTTGGCCGTTATGTTATAACTCGGGTATTTTATTAGGTTTATTAAATTAGATAACTTATATTGATTGTAATCAGTACCTCCTGTGCATTTTGTAATTAAGGCCTTTGGTGCCCAGGGGCCCTTCGAGTCGGTGGCATTTTGCCCGCTTTGAAACCCTATTGTTACGCCACTGACAAACTCCCTTTATATCAGAACCATAAACATTTCCAAGTTACGCTTTAACGCTACAAACATGGTAACGTACCATTCCCCAGCCTCATAACACTAAACCTCAATTCAATTCGACATAATTGATTAATAATTCAACGTTAAATCGCTAACAAGTCCAGTTAAGTACAAATCCGTGTAATTCGAGTCAGTGTTTAGGAATTCCAAGCACAGCGTCGGACCCGTTGCCCAGAATAGCATTCCTATTAATAGATGCATCTGTTTCTTTTCAAGGCACCTACAGTAATGATTCAATCAATCGTCTTCAAAGTAAAAATAAAGAAGCTTTGAAGTTAGTTTTAAGGAATTTAAAAGTTTTTAATAACAGTTTTATGAATTTGGTTTTTTCGAAATTTAGCGTTTGAATTTTATAAATCATTAAGTTTATGTACATAAGTGAGTTTTTTTTTTATGGTATAGGGGGCAAACGAGCAGACGGGTCACCTGATGGTAAATGACTACCGCCGCCCATGAGCACCTGTAACTCAAAGAGACCAAGTGCGTTGCCGCCCTTTAAGGTGGGAGTAGGAGAAGAGGGGGAGGGGGGAAGAGAGGAAAACGGAAGGACGGGAATAGGGGAGAGGGAAGGGTTAGGGCCTCCGGTAACCTCACTCACGCGGTAAAATGCAATGCAAGCATTGCTTCACTACCAGTTTTCTGTGAGACCGTGGTATCGAGCGGAGTCGAGCCGGCCCATACGTGCCGAAGCATGGCTCTCCCACGGAATAGTGGAGTATAGAGTTTATATACATGTAAATTGATAAACAAACTAACCGCTCGCGTGATGGTAAGAGGTTATTATGCCTATTAACGCTCGCGAGTCGCGACAGCAAAACTCACTTGAATGTGTAATTGGGTGGTTGCCTATGTGTAAAATAAATTATTTCATAGTCTTGATGTATTAAGTATATGACAAAAAATATTCGTCATATTATTACATTTGTTATTATTTTTTAATATAAAACCAAAACGACGATAGCTAATTACCTATGACGTCATTTTTAGGGTTCCGTTCCTCAAAAGGAAAAAAGGAACCCTTATAAGATCACTTTGTTGTCTGTGTATCTGTCTGTCTTTCTGTCAAGACCTTTTTTGTCAGGAACCTGTTGACGCATCAAGTTGAAATTAATACCATATACGTATGTCTGCGGTCCCTTGAACCTGTAAGAAATCAAGCTTCTAAGACAACGCATTCAAAAGATAAGCCATTTAAGCCTTAGATTTTAAGAAATTTGAACATTCCGCAGGTAAATCAAAACCTATAGGGTATTTCCCATTGACCTAGAATCATGAAATTTGGTAAGAAGCAAGGTCTGATAGCACAAGTAAAGAAAAAAATGCAAAAGTCGTTAATTTGTTGTTATATCACATAAAAAAAATGTTTTTGTAATTACAAACTTATACCCTCGGAACCCTTGGTGCGCGAGTCAGACTCGCACTTGTCCCGTTTTTTTATTATCATACAACTATATATAGGATATACTGTTTTGACATTTACTTGAGAATACATTAAACTACCGTATTGTCATTTACACGTCATCACCTCTATCCTTTTGTCACACGGAGTTCTGGATATTCTACTCACCAGCAGAAAATAAAAGAACTGCAGTAGTTAGGGCTGCCTAACTGTTCGTAAAGCTTCATCTCTTTCAAAGTGCGGAAGCCGAAAAGGTTTGTTTAAGGATTCAAATGGCAAAAGAAACTATAGTTGTGGTTGAGTTTCGTAATTTCGTGTTGTCCTTCTGTATTTCTGCTCTTGTATCGAGAATGGCTTATGAGAGAATATAATTATATAAAATGGCTCTACTTTTATACGATTGTGTCGTAAAATTTATTTATTAAATCCTCAACAACCATTATTATAGATCTGAAACATAAAGCAATAGTGTGGCTAAATGCTACAATGATAATCAAAAGAAAAATGATGCGTACTTGCATTAGTTATAATTGCTTTCAAGATTACAGAAAGGTGTATTACAATTTTTAGGAGCGTTATGTGTAGCCGAAAAATAGTCGATTTAGTTAAAAAAAAGATTAAAAAAAAATTATTTTTTTCATTTACGCTTTTCCTAATGTAAGTGTTTTTTATTTGCATGCAATTTTCAGAAAAATCTGGCCATTCTATCTACATCCTTGGTATGTAGATAGAATGTCCTACTACCTATTGTTTCATTCATGTTCGCTCTCTCTGATTCGAAATATAAGCTTTATCGGTCAATTTCAAATTTAATTTTTCAGTTTCAAAATAAAATGTCTGTATTAAAAATCACGAATTTTCATAAAAATGTGAGCGCTTTACGTTATCCACCGAGTCTACTATACGACCCTAAAATATGACCACATTTTCTGTAACAGCCTGTATACGGTAGTACCGTATACATGTGTTATATTTTATTTATTTAATTGTTTATATGTATTTTAAATATATTTTTATTTGTGTGCTGTTTTACTTATATGACTAGGGTGGTAGACAATCATATATCACGCACGATGGTAAGGGTCTCCATAGCCTATATCTTCCAAAGTTAGGAGTTCTCGCGACATATTTAGGAAGTTGAGAATGCGCTGCTGATAGAACTGCTTATTGTCACTTGGCTCGTACACTTATTAGGTACCTTTGTGGTAATCATTCAATAATATTATAGTCGCCTCCTTCTAGCTCAGTCTTTACCACATACTCTAATTACAATACATGTAAAACACTTCACAAGAATTTTAGAAACTAATATATAATTTAGCATCTAATCTTGGCATGTCCAATTCTTAGACGCAGCCATACACGATTACCGCGAAACATTACATAGAATATAAACCTTATCCTTTAGTCAATAAGGTTTTCTATGGTGTGTTAGTTGGAACAGCAATTTCACTGCGATTGCTACTGCATCGTAAACTTCCAAGGCACCTGTTTAGGTTCAAGGAAATGTTTTATTCGTTTTAACACTTATTTATTACCCACAGGAATATTCGGTTGCAAAGCGATGCGAAAGTGTGGCTAAGACATTGGACTCACTATTTGAAGCTTGCAGTGCACTACGGACGGTGAATCCCCTTGTAGCTCCAAGTTTTTTTAATAGATTGGTAGCGGTACTTAAGTCACCTTCTAACTAAGATAAATGCTTGGTTCAAGTCAGTGTTGTAACGGGAGGCGTTCGAACCCGTAACTATGCGATCACAAATCTTCGGAACTTTTGATTTACAAATACGAACTGGTAAGGTAGTGTTTTTTATACAAGTAAGTCGGCAAGCGAGTGTCTATAAACGCTCGTACCATGACATCGGTGGTATCACTTCCGCAACCTTTAACCTCCTTCGAAATACAAAGCAGCACTTGTGTTTCTGGCTTCTAGCGGTCTTTTTTAGGAAGGAGGTACTTCCAAAATTTTAGGGGTCCAATTTTAGGGGAAATCTGTTCTACCTTATCTCATTTTGGTTTTCTATTTTCCTTACTATTCAGCGAGAATCCATAAGAAGCCCATGGATGGTAAGGATTTCAATGTTGACCGACTTGCCTTTTGACTGATAGCGGCATAAGAGCTTCCAGAAAGAATATGAATCTTAATTCAAAATCAAACTCAACTACAGACGTCTTATCCCAATTTGGTTCCAATTTAGTCAGGATCGTGACTACAGCACCACCTACGGGCTCCAAGTAGATAACAACCATCAAGGTAACCCCCATAAGTACAAAAAATTCATGAAAGTCAAGTCAGTTATGAGGAGAGGAATGACGAACACACGTACGCTGGAATTTAATAGGTATGTAAAGATATCAATGTCAATATAGTAAGATGTATGTTTACCAAACCGGGTGTTTCAAGTTTAATACTTAATATGCAGAAACAGGTTACAAAATTCCATTACCAGACAGTTTTTGCATGACATTCTTGACTGATCATCATGGACAGATGACCTTATACGTTAACTGGAAGAGGCGCTTGAAGGCTTAGCTTGAAATACAACGAATTTGGAATGTGCATCTTTCATTTTTTTACTGTCATTCTTAACGACAGTAAACTATTTGTTTTCCATTTTTGTTTTATCATTATGTGATGTTTAAATATGTAACTGTAATGTGTTCTTGATGCCAATAAATTATTATTATATTTATATATTTTTTTTACTTTTTACCCGACTGCGTCAGAAGGAGGGTTATGTTTTTCAAGTGTATGTATATTATGTATTTATGTTACGTGTGTATATATATATATTTGTTTTGTACGCTTTGTAGCCTAAACGACTTGATGAATTTAAAGTTTGAGAGGCGTCGTTAGATTCGTCTCAATTGTGAGAGTGACACTTTGTATATCAAAATTATGAATATTAACATTTTCGCAAGCAGCCGGATTTTTTGTTTCTTTCAATAATATTTTTATTTACCTAGAGTCTGTTAAATTAAGAAAGATTTATGTACCTATGTCGTTACTACCTACTGCTGTTAAGTTGATGGTCATGGGTGATTTTTGGGCAAGTAATAACTAATTGCAGTCCAAGTTTATAGTGTTTATATTTTAGACTTCAGTAGTAGAACCGTGAATAACGTGAAGCGCTAAACAAATCTAGCATAAACCAGCAAAACATAGGCGTTAAACGCCTACCCAGTCGACAAAAAAGGTGTTAGGTTTAATTTTGTTTTGCTCAGGATCAGAACAATTCCAGGGATCAAACCCACAAAACTTGACGCGATGGTACTAATCTCTTCTAATCTACAATGAAGCTATGTTTTTAACCCCCGACGCAAAAAGAGGGGTGTTATAAGCTTGAGGTGTCTGTGTGTCTGTCTGTGGCATGGTAGCTCCCAAACGAATGCAACGATTTAAGTGGTTTTTTTTTTATGTTTAAAAGGTGACTGGAACGAGAGTGTTCTTGGATATAATTCAAGAAAATCTGTAAAATCATCAGCTCTTTTCTAACCGTTGCATTTATTTGACTTATCGTATACATAATATATTTATGTCGCAATAACGTCATATCCGGAATGCCAGCGCTACCTGTCGGCACCTGACGGAGTTAATGTTTAAAGGCAGAGCGTCGCGAAAGACACTTCTTGTGCAGCAGTCGGACGGAGCGGACGAATATTGAAACCGTCACGCGTTCCTAGCGGTATACGTAGCTATCTGTAGTCGTGTGTCTATTTTTAATAATATAGTTAGAAAGTGAGGAATTATGGGCCCTATTGAGGATGATGATCATACCCCTCCGCTATATATATTTTTTGTAGATTATTAAGGACCTCTCAGGCCTCGTCCAATTTTCTCCAGGTCTCTCTATCATTGGCTTTCGTACTCCAGACTGAGCTAGCCACTATATTTATTTCATCTATACACAGGATAGTCTAGGATAGATGAAATAACTAAAATATTATTACGTGAATAAAGATTTCTACTTCTTTATAATGTTACTTCGTACCTACATCGAAAGAATATATTATAAGTTCTTGTATTTTGTTCTATTATAAGGCTGACCTGGATTTTATTTCCAAAGAAATAAATAACTTTCCACCTTCAAAAGTAGAAAGCTGAACATAAAACTTCCTCGTAAACTTCTTGCAGTAAAGGTGCATACAGACTGGCTATTTTATAGAAAAAAAATTTGTAATGTTGTAATTGCGTTATAATTGCGATTAAAGAATGACCGAAAAACAATTAACGATTTTTAAGTAACAGTAGATTTAAAAATAATTAATAACTTTCACGGAATTACTTATTTAAGCGATATGTATGTATGTATGAATGTAAGTTTTTCTTATTCCATATATTAACTCTGTAATTGGAATTAAATTTTATGTAGGTACGCAAAACAACTATCGCATATCACTATCGATAGTAAAACTGAAGGCTTAGTATTTCTATTCTACTTTGTGTTTTAGGCGATCTTAAGAAATATGAGAATCTAAGTCAATCTCAACTACGTTATCAGGGATATAAATCAAAATTTGAACCTTCAACTTAAGCGTGCCAATGTACCATCATCTTAAGGGAAGCTCTAACATGAGAGAGCTTTATGTTGGTGGTATCGCAACGTCTTATTATCACAACCGCAGTAATAACTGCCTTTAAGAAACGACAGGAATATATGAATGTCAGGACTGGCCTGTTGATCTAGTGGTTAGTGACCCTGACTGCTAAGCCAGAGGTCGTGGATTCCATTCCCACCCAGGACAAAGAATTGTGTGATGAGCACGATAATTTGTTCTGTGTCTGGGTGTAATTTATCTATAATATGTATGTATTTAGAAATATATAAGTATGTTTATCAGCAGTCTGGTTACCATAGTACATGCTTTGCCTAGTTTGGGATCAGACGGCCGTGTGTGAGATGTGTGGAGTTATTATATTATTATAAAAAAAAAAGAATTAAAACTTTTTTGTATATAATCATAAATTTAAAACACCCCCGACTCGAAAATCCCTTCAACGATTAGAAATGAGCTGATGATCTCCTGATCTTCGAACGGCTGAACAGATTTTCTTGAATAATAATAATAATAACTCCACACATCTCACACACTGCTGTCTGATCCCAAACTAGGCAGAGCCTGTACTATGGCAACCAGACTGCTGATAAACATACTTATATATTTTTGAATACATACATAATATTATAGATAAATTACACCCAGACACAGAACAAATGATCGTGCTCTTCACACAATTATTTGTCCTGGGTAGGAATCGAACCTCTGGCTTAGCAGTCAGGGTCACTAACCACTAGACCAACAGGCCAGTCAAGTCAGAATTATATCTAAGAACACTCTCGATCAAGTTACCATTCAAACAAAAATAAACGCACTTAAATCGGTCCATTCGTTTGACAGACAGACAGTTACACAGACACACAAACTCATAACACCCCTCTTTCTGCGTCGGGGGTTAAAAAAAGAGTCATGGTGTCACCAACTCACGACACTCAAAATAAACTTAGAATGTCGCTTTATGTCAAAAAAATTGAAGCACTAACGATCTCAGAACCAGCAAGAGAATTTACTGTCTCCTAGCTTTTATCAGCGGTTCGCTCACGGTAATGGTCTCTTATCCCACGTTACACTTCAGACGCTCGGCGGATGGGTGCTAGACGGAAAAACGTTAGCGCAACGAAAAATGCTGACTACGAGTTGTTTTATTTTTTTACGCCATCTGCAGATTGTATACTAATCCCACTAATATTATAAATCGCACTAATATTATAAATGTGAAAGTTTGGATGTATGGATGGATGTTTGTTACTCTTTCACGCAAAACCCACAGAACCGATTCCGATGAAATTTGGTATGTAGATAGCTGGAGACCTGAATTAACGCATAGGCTACTTTTTTCCCGATATTCGAACGGGGTCGGCACTTACGCGGATGAAACCGCCTGGCGCTGCTAGTTATGCATATATTACTTCGGTCAACTTTCATAGATGGCGCAATTGTTATTTTGAGTTTTTATTACTGTATTTTGGTACAATTATTCAATCCATTAAACATCTTTATATGTAGCTAAAGTTTTTTGTATGGGATACGGGGCAAACGAGCAGACGAGTCACTTGATGGTAAGTGACTACCGCCGCCCATGGGCACCTGCAAACCAAGAGTCACAAGTGCGTTAAAGGCGTGGAAAAGGGGAGGGGAGAGTGGGGGAGAGGGAAGGGTTAGAGCCTCTGGTAACCTCACTCACTCGCCAAAACACAACAAAGCATTGCCTCACTGCCGGTTTTCTGTGAGGCCGTGGTATTACTCCGGCCGAGCCGGCCCTTACGTGCCGAAGCATGGCTCTCCAAAACCGGGTGTCCCAAAGACACCTCAGTCGTTTTTAAGCTACTTCAAAAAAGGAGAAAGTTCGCAATTCGTATTTTTCTTTTTTTTTACATATGTTCACCGATTACTCGAATATGCTGTACCAATTTGAAAATATATTCTTTTGTTTCAAAGGGTATACTTCCCAGGTGGTCTCATTTAAATTTTATCGTAATCAGTCGAGCGGTTTCTGAAAAATCAACAAATATCTAAAAATTGTATACATCGATGATATTTTCGTTTACTCCGAGACCTCGCTGTCTCGTTGGAGCAGTGCGTTTAGTTGGCCTACCCATATTATATTTAACCAAAATACATCTACTTTTCACTAAAAAGCACATTGAAGTCGGTGATACTTTTTTTAATTGATTTATTTTTTCTGTACTCCTGGTCATCATGTTGCAATTTATTCATGTCAGTAGGCAGAGTTGTTATGCCGGACGACCATTGTCTAAAAGGTTTTCTATCTATCTCTGCGGTACACTATTTTGTGGATGAAAGGTACCCCTCTATGTCCTTTCCTGTACCTCTGACTACGTGGACCTATGCAAAATGTCATTGCTGTCGGTCGAGTAGTTACGTGTGAAATCTATTCCACGGGAACCGTACAATTTCCGGGATAAAAAGTAGCCTATGTGCTACTCGGGACCCTGTGCCGAATTCATCGAAGTCATCCTCACAAGCTTTCGTCTGTATAATATAAGAACGATTAGTTGGGGTATATACCCGATATACCCGAGCCCATTTACAAGTTAGTGTGTACTTTTTAAAACCTGATCCACCGATCCATAAATAAAGCAGATATCTTGATTACCACCAGACTTCAAAACAGTAGTTTAACTATCTTAGTGTCATGCGAACTGCTAACCTCTCTTATTATTACCAGTAATTATGTAGATATCGGCAAGTAACATTGCCAAAAAGTTTAAGGTACCAGGTTGTCTGAGATAGCAGAACGTCGCGGCGTCTTTCCGTTTATGACTGATTGTTGTAACTTATAACCTTTGTAAAGTCAACACTGATAATTTGATGTTGTATTTCTACTAGAACGTGACATATTTGTAAACATTGAAGTTAGATAAATACTTTTTAAATAATCGTTGTTTCAATAAATAACTCTAAATTATAAGGCCTCTCAGTCAATGTTAAGTCGAATCACAATAATAAAAACCGGCCAGGTGCGAGGGTGATTTGCGCGCAGTCAGCGCAAGGTCTCACAGTACAAGTAAAGAAATAAATCGAAAAGTTGTTAATTGTTGTAATATCACAAATAAAATACATTTTTTGCGATTACAAACCTGTATTTTACGGTTGGAAAGTTGACTGTGATGTACATCTATGTATGGGACAGTATTTTTGGACCTGTGAAGTTAAGTTGTCTTTCGGAAAAACGGGCAAAAATCTTCGAGGATTAATTCTTGAGATGGACAAACTATCTACATACTCGTACAAGTTTGCCTACGGAACTCCTTATTGAACTTTTCGATTTTTTCGTCTCTCTCTATATATCGATTGTTTACAACAATTATATTACGATTTTAATGTTTAAGGCGGCAAATTGGCCGTCTTCATATTGCCTACAAAACTTATATCTTTGAATTCCGTTATTGTAAATCCGCTTAAAGCTACTCTTAAAAAACCCGATTTTTCATCAGAAAAACGTTAATTAAAACATAATGTGCAACTCTAAAATAGAAGGAAATTCACAGATATGTTCTTATTCATTAAATACGTGAACTATGTGGCTATCTGTAAGGAATTACATCCAGCACTTTTTCTAATTTTACTGGTCTAAAACTGTTTACGTTCAAAAATAATAACAGTCAGTTTTTATTCTCTTCGACATATCATTATATGAGAAATACTTAGACATAGTGTTGGGCCCTTTTGGAATGGGGAAAAGTACTAAACTCACGTGACCGTCACGCTTAGCTACATATTTATATCATATATATATAAGTACAGATGTGTGTGTATGTAATGTGTTTGTTTTCACTTCTGACGTGCAGTTTTTGTGTATTTAGTAACATATGGAGTGTGAAAATAGTTTTTTTTATTATAGGGGCAAACGAGCAGACGGGTCACCTGATGGTAAGTGACTAACGTTGCCCATGGACACCTGCAACATAAGGGTCACAAGTGCAATGCCGGCCTTTGAGTACGCTCTTTTCTTGAAGGTCCGGAAATACCGCAGGCGACAATTTAGTCCGAAGATTGGTTGTGCGAGCAAAAAATTTCTGGAGAACCGCACAGTGGTGGATTGCCAATTATCCAGGTGATAGGGATGAAAGTTTTGTCGTGTTGAACGATGGCGAAACGTTGCGGCCGGTATAAGTCCGAACAATTCTTCGGAGCACTCCCCATGATACATGTGATAGAGAATACAGAGTGAAGCTACATTTCTACGCAACGCCAAGGTTTAGTTGTTTCTTACATAGATAGAATTTAATGAACTTTTTGTAACGGCAGTCGAGTTTTCCTCTACAACGTCAAGTCTCGCGCGTTCGATTCCCACATCTCTCGATACAAATTTTCAAACTTTTAATAACAATATTTACAGAGTTTAAAAAGTATTTTTATCCGTGTTCTAGAATCCATAGTATCTCCCTCTGATCTCTAAGTACTCTCTAAGTCCTCTATCTCTATTTTCTTTCTGTCTGAATAACGCTGTGTAAATGTTCCAGAATATTTTTATTTTTTTTTATTGGTACAAAAAACAGTTCAAATAAGGTAAACGTATAACTCACACCAATGTCCACAGACATAGTAAGAAATTAAGAGTGAGCATTTAGATCACACGCAAAATGCGCAAGTAATTAATATAGTGACTATTAGCCGATAATTGGTAGATAGATTAATTTGAAATAACCTAATAATCATTTACTAGCCAAAATATCGCATACCAATCCTTTGAATTTTTTTTTTCTTTTTTGTTTATTATGATTGTTATTCCGGCAGGGCAATTATTCTCACTCCTTGGAACCGAAATGGTCGCGCAGAGTACGGTTCCAGAGGAAATTCCTCCCGCTCCACCTGTGAAATGAAACCCCAAACTCGGGACTATAAACTCTTATAGTCCCGAGTTAGGGGTTCTTCAAGAAAGGAGTGTACAAGTTTTTAATGGGTCGGAATTACAAGCGTCCATAGGCTACGGTAGGTAATTGCTTACCAGTAGGGCCGTATGCTTGTTTGCCACCGACGTGATATAAAATAAAAACATAGTCCTAAAACAAACATGCTCCTCACATTATTATCTTAACATAAGACAGCAAATCCCCGAGTTCACTCATCGCATGTAAACACACGTACTGATAACCTCAGCCAGCGGCAGCTCAGTGAATGCCAGTGAATGGGCGATCAATCTTCGGATGTGTGACCCCAAAACATATCGTTTAGCAAGTGCTTACTTGTTTCATACTAAGTGCACGTATCACACATGCACAACTATTAGGATTCTTATTATCTTAAATCTGTGAAAGAATTGAATAGTTCTTAAAGATATTTAAGACTTTATCTTCATTTAATTTTCTCTCTCAGTTATTTTACAATTTATATTTATTGTATTTTTTTTATATTTTCCTAAACTGAAAGGATATTGTAGTTTGGGTTCCTGACTCCTACAGTTAGTCTCCATCATGAAAACCTTATGTATTCTTGTAATATATTTTTTTGTTGCAACAAAATAAATCATCATTTTTATATAGCTTATTGAATGATCTGCATGAGTTAACTTACAAGTTAACTCATGCAGATCATCAGAATTCACGCTATGGTACACCATAGCGTGAATTCTCACGCTATGTTATATTCTCACGCGCGACATTAAAATTCGATTCTCAAAAACAAATATTTATATATGTTTATAGACGCTATTATTGGCTATTATTCTACTCTCAACTACCTAACATTTAGACTACCGTTCACAGGCAGTACAAACCAAACTGTTTGAAATTCCCGTTAATGTAAAAATAAATTATTGGGAATCATCCAGCAATTTGCTGACAAGTAAAACATTTCGAACGCCGCGACTGCTGATGAGAAGATTGAACACTGCTGATGAGGTGTCACTTTAAAGTACCTTTAGATGCTTTCATAATCATTCGATTACGATTTTAACCGCTGCTCGTACCATTTGAATGACTGTATAACCAAGATATATTGAATAGTTTTCGCTTGTTTCTCCAACACTAAACACTGATTTACAATATAGTTCCAGCTGTGCGACCTATGTGTATTATAAATCTATTTAAATAGTTTTCCTACCATATATATTATCTTGGCCGACTATCATACGCAATGACGTAAGCCTGGAAATAGTGTACACCGCAAGATACCGTTTACCGAGAAATTGTTATATTTATTATTTTCCTTGTGACTTCATAGTTGCATCAGCGTTTGGTACCCAATGCCAGAGATATTTGCATTACACCTGATTAGGTTATGAATTAAAATTTGCACTGCAGTAATTTATATTAGGGCTGTTCAGCATTCAAAATTATGCTGAATCTGGTTCGCCCTCAGAATGCTACTTCATTTTTTTGCGAAGATCTGTAAGATCTTTGGTCCTCTTCCAATTTATTCGTTTTTTGACGTGGGAGATCCATGCTACGGCACGTATGGGCCGGCTCGACTCCGCTCGATACCACGGCTTCACAGAAAACCAGCAGTGAAACAATGATTTCATTGCTTTTCGCCGCGTGAGTGAGGTTACCGGAGGCCCTAACCCTTACCTCTTCCCTATTCCCGGCCTTTTCCTCTCCCCCCTCAAATCCCCATCTCCCATCTTCCCGCTCTTCCCCCATTCCCACCTGAAAGGGCGGCAACGCACTTGTGACTCTTGAGTTGCGGGTGCCCATGAGCGGCGGTAGTCATTTTCCATCAGGTGACCCGTCTGCTCATTTGCCCCCTATATCATAAAAAATAAAATTAGAGGAATATATAGTAATACTTCGATGCACAGTCTATTCCAGAAATTAATTTTAGACACTATACCTTAAAACATAATATATTAAAGTATTTTTCCGAATGAAAATAAGAACGAGCCACACATATATGTTAATACTACTACCACATATTTAACTTACTGTTAATTAAAACCAAATGTAATACATTTAAATAGACCCTCTGTGCCCACGTGGTACTACTACCCAGCTCCCATTCTGCCTTGCAATACAGCAATTTTCTGATGTTTTACAAAATTAAATATTTACGGAGCTAAGCATTGATCTCATTTCGTATATTCTGTGTATATGAGGATGAGATCCTAGGTAGAGTCTATTTCTTCAGACATGTTTTCCATAACAAGGCAGAGTAGGGCGCCGCCGCTGCTAGCCTACCTCAAAAAGCTTTTCAAAGCGTACGATTTCATCATTGGCAGTAGATAAAGACTCTCAGTACTCACTCTATTTCATAATCTATACATAAATTAATTTAAAGTGCTATAGTAAATTTACATTTTATAGTCATGAAATCATACTAGTGCACCGAAAATGATATTTTTACACAGAGGTTAAAATATCTTTGTCTCTCGGTGACAGGGGTGAGGAATGACTTTCCTTGGCCGCATTGTCTGTCATCTGTCATCAGCTAGACTGGTTGACGTGATCGAAGCTGACGACTGCCACGGAACCCGATCACTCGCAGGTATAAGGCTTCACCTATTGAACGCTAAACCAGTTAAGGTAAAAACCTGTGAGCTTGCAGATTGGATGAGATTACTTTGTTTGGCTAGATGTTGTCTGCCTCTACAGCCTTTTTATGAGCTTGGTCTACTATCCTGTTCCGGATATTGGCTTAAACGCCTAAAGGAGTTGCATGCTCCATAGCTTATCTGATGTCTGGCGGGCAGCTTGCCGTCATACAAGTGGGTCAGTGAAGGGTGGGAGAGCATTCCGACACTTTGCGCCTCTTCAGGAATGCAATGAATTTTTTGCCAACCATAGATGGTAAATCAACTGCACAGCGAATCCTAGATATTTTGTGGAACTACTGCATTTCCAACCTTAGCGTCAATGTTTCACATTCATTAAATGGCATTTCCTGGACTAGAATCATTCCGGTACGATTAGGGAAGCGGGAAATCCTCAAAGTTATTGACAGACTCTTAACCTGCGGATCATAAACTTTGTCCCACGTAGTAATTGAACCCAGATCACTGGACACAATGTCAATTGTCCTTAAGTAATCTATCAGGTTTTGTCATAACATGTGATCAATCACAATTAATAGCTCATTCCACGATAATAAACTCAATGCCCTAGGTTGTAGTAAAACCTAATAGCATAAATTATCGTTTACGGATATAAGGTCGTGTCTCGTGTCGTCTTATAATCGTAACCAATATCAGGATGTTAACAAAATGGCTACGAAGATTTGAATTTTAATTTGCAGAAATTCTGGGTTTATAAATAAAGCTCAAAATAGACAATCTATTCTACTAAGGAAACTTTGCACTGCTTCTAAAGCATATTGCGAACTTTGAGGAGTGTTAGATTTGGCAAAGTTTGTTTGCGTTAAAATAAAACATATAACAAACATATAGCTGTAGTTCTGTGGTTCATGTGTGATAAATTGTACACGTTTACAACTACAGAATGTTAAAAATACATAATATATGTATATACAAATACACATTGAATGTTTCTTGAGGTTATAGTTCCTCAATAATATTCAACTTTAAACAATTAATGAATTACTGTTGAATTGAACTGCTAGGTGACAAGTAGTGTTAGCAGTAATTTAACATGGTTTGTATTGCTTGACCTATATGTATGTAACTTAAATTTACAATTGTAGGAGGTACGGCACAGCAACATACACTTGGATGGCTAGCTCACGGACTAAAGCAGTCCATACTTTCGTTTCTATGAGATGATTAGTAATATTTAAAGTTTAGTAAAACAAAAAAAAAGATTCATTTATGGCGGACCAAAAATTAAAAAAAGAGTTCCACTATTTGGACCTCGGACCATCGTTACAAACGTTTCTTGTAACCACTGTAGAGTTCCATCGTCCATCTGGCTTCATCATCAGATCAGCTCCAAGACGCCAAATTATAGTTTGGTCATCCAAATTACGTACAGTCTCATTTCGATGATTATTAGAAGTAGGTTAATATAGAGTCCAGGATTTGTTTACATACTTAGTTAACTTACAAGTGAAGCTAATAAAAGCGTGTTATTTCAAATTCGAAGGACCAAAATGTCACATATATTTTGGTCCTTCGAACGTTCGTTCGTTGTGTAAGCGAATGAGACCATGTGTTCGACAGAGTGTAGAACAAATTAAGTATGTAGAATGTTTGCACGGACGTGTTATAGAATATATTACCATTACGTTGTACATATCTTGAAATTCCTGAGAGCAGTTTTACGAGCATTACAACCAGTCTCAGCAATCTTTATGATAGATGACCAGCAATTTGACCTCATATCCTGAAACGATATTATTTTATGTCGTGCACTTCACCGCAAGATAGTGAGGTGACACTTGCATCGTTTTCGATATGTCAGTCAGACCGCAAGCATATGTGTCTAACAAACGAAACTTCTAAAGCCTTTTTAACCATCCATCAAAAACATCACGTGATCTATTTTCGATCCAAATAATGTCGCGGTGCCCAAGTCAATGGTTATCCAATGCATTTGATATAATAATTATACGAAATAATAGTTACAAATGTGATTTAACGTTCTTTTAAAGACACTATTTTTTATAACAAAACCAATAAATATTATGAAAGACAATTGGATAAAGGAAATTTTACGTGAATTGCAATAATAATATGTCATGTAAAACGCGCAACGCATTATAATTGTAGATTTATGAAATGGACATGACCCCCAAGTCTGTTCCTTCTGTGGATTAGTACATATATCAGTGGTATCTCAGATTATTTACTCGTAAAATGCACGATAACCTGTCGTAAAACAAGATGTGATAATATCACAAATCGGTACAGGTTTGAGGAGTTTTCAGGAAAAAATCGATTGAAAAGAAAATTATTTCTACTTTAGAATAATTTGTAAATGTTTGTTAAGAAATAGATTTAGTGTTTTTATGGTAGTATAGCGTTAAGCTACTTTAAAATGAGTTTCAAAATACGGATCTTCGTAAGTATTTTCAACACGCTTATATTAGCGTGACTTGTAACTTCTTGGAAGTGAATTTTAGCCTACCTCAATTTTTTTTACTTCATGTTAAACAACATACAGTTGATAAAAAAAATCGTAATTTCTTAAAACTAATTTTAGTACCAAAATGAAACTTTGTATGTAACTAAAGTTCAAAAGTCAATACTATAATTTGGCATCTTGATCTGATGATACAACCAGGAGGTATTTAACCTCTCGAGCTCGCGCTCATATGATTAGTATTGACGAGTCCATATGATTGGGTAACGATGGTCTCATGATGGAGCCTGCACATGGGTAATGGAATTCTGTTCTACTTTTTAATTTGGTTCGCGTTATTTTGTTTTAACATTGAAAAAACCTAACATGCTTACTGCTTTAAAAATATTTATATCGACAAAACATATCGATAGTAAGCTTATTTATGGACGTACCATTGAATGTCAAACAGTGTAATAATTACGTTCCAATATTTGTATGGCAAAGACATTGAGTAGCACAAGTGTTGATGTACAGTCATTAGCATAAATATACTATAGACAATAAAGTAATATCTACATTAGGTATAAGTTCAACAATATCTATGCAGATACAAGAGTTCGGTCATAGAATGTCTGATTATTCATAGGCAGGGCAAGACATTTACACGAAATTTATACCTATTTATAAATATATTTTGATATCACTTTAATATCAAAATATATTTATAAATAGGTATACATTTCGTGTAAATTTGACAAACCCTCTCGAGCAAAAATAACTGTCATGACATGTAATGCATCCTTTTCATTTTGGCTAGAGTTCGGAGGTAGTCCACCTAGGGCACGCGTCCGAATGGCAACTAGCCTAGTCTACGAGAGGCAACTATCAATATTTTTGGCAATGCTCTTCGTGGATTCAAATTTATTTTTACATTTTTGTCCACGAAGAGCACCTACGACTCAGCATTCTAGTGCTGGGATGTATTTGGTTTTTATAAAATGGATGTGGATATGGATATCCATAAAAAACACTTGAACATTTATTATTTGTAAGTAGGTACATACGTCCTTTTCTTTCCAAAATTTAAATATCACAATTAACAATTATAGTTCTTCGCATTCTTAAAAATAGTTTTAGGGGATTTAAAACTTCTTGCAATTTTATGTAAAGAAGTCCCGGAAGCGTTCGGTTAAATTCGTCATAATTTCGTGTACTCCAGCGCGTTATCGCTGGAGCAGCGACAAGCAAGCGCGGCCACTTGATAAACAGTCTTAACGTTTATAACTAGTAGTGTGAATTGTCTAAAATTATTAAAATGAGATATATGCCACATGATCACATTAAAAATGCCTATGAATGCTAACTGTGAATGATCACTGTACCGCACTCTTGAAGGTTATAAAATAATAACTCATCCCTAAGGCAGCGGGTATTACATGCTCTTGCTCAGCCTATAATGAGTGCACTTGTCATTCTATATTTACGAGTTAGGTCACGTTTCTCAGAAACTATATTCTTTATGTAATTATAAGTTATAACGATCATCTAGATACTCTACTGTACACAGTACAGAGATTCTATACAGTATCGAGTATATTTAATTCTTTAACACTTTTGCGTTCGATGATATAATTATTATGTACGAGTATATATACAGTCAGCCTCTGCGACCACGATCAGCGCGACCTGGTCGAAACGTCAGGCAACTCAGAGATATGTAATATCTATATCGTGATCGCGTTCATTCCCGCATATATATATATTAAGTATACAGGCTGTAAGTGACACCGTACCGAATCCTGAAATAGTGTATTCAGACGATCATCATTCTAAGTGGAAAATCATTGGAAATTTCTGCTGGAAAATTCATAATTATTTTTTTGCTTAAATGTGATATCACAATCAGTAAACAGAACATTTTTACCGAAAAAATAATCAATAATACTACTAATCGAGGGCGCCGTGCGCTGAAGGTCATTCACCGTACCGCACAGTATGCGTGTTGCGTTACACTGCGTAGTTTAAAATCAAACTATTGACTGTAAACCTGAATTTTGCATTGAGATAAGTATCTAAAGGAAGACGTTTTTATAAGTTATTCGCGACGGTGATACTTACACGCTGTACATTTTAGTCGATGGTAAAATGTTGTAATGGATACTTTAAAATCGATACGTGATGCAATGTGTACCTACTATATGATAGCTGTGAAGTATTACCAAACATTCTGCGAAAAAGTCATGAGTCAAGTGAGTTATAAACCAATATTTTTTGAAGTGAAAACTTGTTTAAGCATATTGGGCCCTTTTGGTATGGGGAAAAGGAGACGACAATAATTGGAAGAAGGTAAGATTTGTTTACATAGTTACAAGTAATGAAAGCGTTTTAAACACCAAATTCAAATACTCGAGTTAAAATGAAGTGGAGGTCTCGTAGTCGTGCTCACTGAATGTGTTTGCCTGTGGTCGCTGTGGTCGCGCCTTGGTTTGGTCGGTAGTCGGTCTCGCCCCTCTACAATAGCAAGGATGGCGACGGTTGCTCAACAAGTCATGTTCGTGAACGAGTCTGGCTGTGTGGTTTATCGGCTTTAAGGTAATGGTTTAACTATATCGATGTTATGCTAGTAAATAAATTTAAAAAATTAATCATGCATCAATTTTTAAAAAAAAACGCGTGATCGCTATACATATAGGTATATTTAATTAATTGAATAAATTGTATCAAAAATAGTAAATATTGTAAAAATTGTGAAAGTTGCCCCAGCTAATATATGGATAATTAGTGTACAAACCAACATCAGATTACATTAGTATCGTGCAGAATCCACATTTGGCGAAAATAAAGAAACAAACTCGCGGTCAGCATTTTTCGTTGTGCTAACACTTCCTCTTTCAACCCATCCGCCAAGGGTCTTAAGTGTAACGTGCGATAAAGATCAAAAAATAAATCTTTAAAAGACAACTCCCGCTCTAGGAACGATTCCTGTGTTTTAAGGCCTTTACAACATTGAAACAACGGACACAAAGGACACCCAGATTTGGGACGTGGCTTAATGGCAAGGCGACCACTTAAACCATTGCGCCATGCGTACAGTCAAAGTACTTTTATAGATCTTCTTTTAAAATACATACATACAAAAGGATTCCCTCATTAGCAGTTATACTTAAATGGAATTTTGATTAGATTAATTACGAAACTTGTTATGTAATGATCGCTGCACCTTACTTTCAGCTTCCTATGTTTCGTTTCATGAAATTTGTAATAAATAGCAATTGAAAGACGATACGTGTTACAAAATGGTACGGCCCTGTTTTAGGATAGATCATGCATGGTTTATAAACAGTTGAGTCAGTCCAAAAAAAATAATTAAAATATGTGACCTTACACACAAAATACACGAATTTAAAAAAAATGTTTTTGAAAACGATTAGTGTCATGTACGTGAACATTGCTTGACTACAATATATGAGTATATTTACCATTTATTTCTCAACATCTTTCTTATATATTATTACATTTTCGTTCAGTTTTGAAGTGAAGACTTCTTTAGGCACGTTTGTGCACTTTTGCTATAGAGAAAAAGCACTGAACTCTTGATCGTCACGCTAATAATACATATATAGATCCACTAGAGGGCGCTAATCTAAACATTGAGTTCTGTCAGCTCTTTATTAAATAATCTTTAAAAATATAATTATACCGTCAAGCTCAGGTGATATATATACGAATGAATGTGTGTATATGTATATATATATGTGGGTGTGTGTGTTCACTTCTGACTTGCAGTCCTACGACTGACGCGATCTCCGAGTCATAGAACTACTATTAAAATATTGTAGTGTTAATTTAGTGTCCCAAATATAACCAATATTAGGAAGCATATGAACCACCTCCATTCTACAATGATTCCTTTCAAGTGTACGATAAAACCAATAATAGTAATAAACGTAGCTGACCGCGACGAGGAAGCGAACCCGGAAGTGATGCCAGATGTTCGTTCTCGAGCCAAATAGGCCAGCTCGCCTACCATTTGGGTCGGTTCCTAATAATTTGCATCTACTACCGCTTTTAATGAACTCTGCTTTTAGGAGAGAATTTAATGTATTGACTAATTTCTAGGAGGTAGGATACAACAGATTTCTGTTCAATTTAGAACCTCCTAGTCTGCTAGTCAGCGGTAAAGTGCTCTCATAGCCTAGTGTTGTACTTAGGCTGGCTAGGGTTATCTGGTATGGTCCTCAATGTCTATTACTCCGTTTCTATTACTGTGGCGAGGGTAATTATCAAATAGGCGTTATTCCTGCAGTTGTAAAGCTTTTTACTATACTGTGGACATCTAGGGTCAGTAGGTAAGGTGGGCAATTCGTTTTGCACATTCCTTTTAATATGGCAGGATTATTGTAAGCGCATTTGCTGGCAAAAGCTTCTCCATAAGGGCCTGACATCCACATGAGCCAAAACGCCATAATTTTCAATAAAATATTATAATTTTTTTATTCAAAAATTCAGTTTAAAAATCTACTTAAAATATTGTTCTTAAAGAACATATTACAGTGTAAAATAATTATCGTATTACTTTAATGTTTGTGTATGTATTTATATTTCGGGTATTTTAAGTTCAACTGCATAGTTGTATTGCCTGTAAAAACGCAATTTTACAAAAAAAGACGATTTTACAAAAAGCTACCGAGACAACCCTTGGCGTCAGGCAAAAGAAAACAAGCCAAAACCCTTTGCAATGTTAACACGTTGCGCCGACTCAACGGTGCGGTCAACGGTAAATTTTATTGATAAATTTAAATATTATAAAAAAGTCCCCCGCCACGTCTGTCTGTCTGTCCCCGATAAACTCAAAAACTACTGAACCGATTTTCATGTGGATTTTACCAATAGATAGAGGGATTCATGAGGTTTTGTCTAAATTGACTGAAATATGACGATGATTGCAAAAGATGTCTCTGCTACCAGTGCGAAGCCGGGATGGGTTTCTAGTACCACATATCTTTCACAGGACACTCGCAGGCAAAATAGAAGGACTATATTTTCAACAGCAGATACTAGATGATACTAGATACTAGATGTACTCTTTTTATGTGAAACTAGCACTTCCCGGCTCCCGGGCTTCGCTCGCGGGTACATTTTTATATATTTTGCATCGAATCCAAATAAAAGTAGCCTCAGTTACACCTTATAACACCAGCTATCTGCCAGTGAAAGTCCCGTGGAAATCGGTCCACCCGTTTCGGAGATTAGCCAGAACAAACATAAAGACCGAGAAAATTTTTAAGAATAGTTTTTTTATGAGCTTAAAAATACTATAATTTAGACATTTCAAAGAGACATTTTAATTTCATTTATTTGTATTGATGTATTGATAAACTTTTCATTTCATTTCAAAATTTTCAACAGTTATTGTTTAATTATGTAAGATGTCGTTTAGTTCTCAGCATACACATCTTACACATACTTTCAGTTTCTTGGGAAGCGACAAGTACATATTTAAATAAACATAGTCAACTCATTTGCCTTTGACAAATTAGAAGTCAACAATGTTTACCTACATTGTGTTGTAACTAATATGGAAGTCTCCCCTCAATAAGTGAATGACAAACCAAACATACATTCTCTATTACTCTTCAATAACCAGTCAAGTGAAAACTGACGACCTATGTGGCCGACGGCAATAAAATGAACGGTTTTATTAAGATGCAGTTCCCGCGCGGATTCGCCCGCGTACATATTTATAAATTTTGCGCGGAACCCGAATTCTTTTTTCAGAATAAAGTAGCCAAGTACCAGTGAAAGTCCGGGAGATTAGCCGGAACATACAGATAGACAGACCGACAATAAAATTTAAAACTGATTTTTAGGCATAGGTATTGTGCAAATAACTGTATGAGCTTAAAAAAAAACTATTATTTTGACATTTCAAACAGACACTTCAATTTTATTTATTTGTTATATTCAAATCAAGGGACAGAAGACAGCGCTTTCTACACCCAAACTAAGCATAGCTTTTACTATGAGTTCTAAAACATTTTACTAATCTTATTTTACTAATAAATAATAAAGGCGAAATATTATGAGGATGGATAGATGGATGGATGTTTGATACTCTTTCACGCTAAAACGGCTGCACGGATTTGGATGAAATTTGGCACAGAGATAGATTATAGAATAGCACATAGGCTACTTTTTATCACGGAAAAAAAATTCCACGCTAACGAAGTTCTAAAACACGGATACTTACATTTTTTTTTGTAAATTTTACTTATATTGTAAACGCGAGTTATGTTTTTTGAGTTGCTTTTTGAGTTATGCACACCATCGAATTGGTTATCTCAATACCCACCGACCAATGAAACAGATTTATAAAACACCCCCGACTCGAACATTTGTTTGTTTGAATAGGTCTACTTTCATTGGTGTGGCATTTATACGGACCTGGTGTTCCTGTCCTAGATTCTTCTCCAGTCACAGGAAATACAGGACACTCGGGTACGCTACCCCGGCCTTTGCGAGCTACTGCAGTCTCAGTCCCGTTCCTCATCCAAGACTTGCGGTATCCCGTGAATTTTTGACATACCAGGTACTATTATAATTATATCTCCATAGGTATTAATTATGTATTGTTTATGTATGTGTATATATATATATATATGTGTGTGTATGTGTACATATGAGTATATGTAAGTATGTGTATTTGTGTATCTATGTCTATACACCTACCAATATTTATTTTTCAAAATTTATGCTAAGTATCTCGAAATAGCACTTATGTATAATTATTATCTTCTTCCAGTCTTAAATATACCTATGTTTTCTCTATCCATCCAATGGTTGCCTGGAAGAGATCGCAAATTGCGATAAGGTCGCCAATTGTACATAACATTAGCTAGTAAGTAGATATAAGTGAAATATTGTAACCAATTTGTTTGTTTACAATAAAGAGTACATCCATCTATCCATCCCTCACCCTAGGGTCCTCTCCCTACAAATTTTTCTTTATGCAAATTGACCTTCTTCCTTCTTTCTTGTCTTAAAAACGACTACATTCCCAATGAGGGTTGGCGTTACGCAGGCGGCCGGCAAATGTGCGGACTCCAATGAACAGTGGGAAAAGGCCAGGAAGTTGATGATGTGCCTGTGGTGGGTTTATATGTAGATATAAACCCGTTGGTATGTATCCTTTTTGTCCGTATGTTTATCGGTGTTCCAGAACCCATAGTAGGTACAAGCTATTCTCTGTTTGGGTCTAGATACTCTGTGTTATATGACCTAGAGCATTATTATAATTACTTAAGATAATTAACCTAAATATATTACTACTAATAATTATAATACTGTACAAATCGATCGATATTTGCGGTTAAGCAAGATTACCTCAAAGTCCTTGAGTTATGTTAGTCATTGCTTGTAATGACATTCAGAAAGAAGGTTCGTTTAAAATCGGCTACTGAACTGGTTTCAATAATTGGTAATATAATGTTTTTTTTATACTAAAACTAATAGAAATTAAGCTTATTGTTGTTGTAACACCTACGATGAACAGTCAATCCTAACTAATGACTTTCGGGTCGTGCACGTACCGCACTCAACAACTCAATGGTGTGGCTGTCTTCTGTTGAAGATGCGGCCAAGATCTGCCAGGGTTTTGGCGTACTTCCTTTTTACTTGTGTGATGACCCGTGAAGTTTTCCACGCAATAAAAAAAACCCCTACTAGATGGCAAAACGTGTGTGATTGTATGCGTGCGTAAACGGCTTGTTTTGTGAATTGGCGAAAACTTGTTAGGGGATTATGAGTTTTCATACAGAAATATGAAAATATAGCCGAGGCTAGTGAAATATAAGCTTGTAAGAAGCAAAAAGTTCTAAAGCTAAAAGGCGTCTATGTCGATGGGAGCCGGTTCCTAACCTTCGTGGCTTCGAATAGATTAGTACTTGACAGGTTATGTAGCTCTCATGTTAGATCTGTATAAGTAAAATTGTATGACAGCCCTTATAGGGCACTCAGTCTTATCAACTAATGTGCACAACTATTAATAGAGCTATAATTGTAATCTGTGCCTAACGAATGAAAACAAAATGTTTGAGATTTCTTTACTATTATATAAATAATCGATCGCGTTGAAGTCGGTTGCAGTTTTTAAAATTAGATAATTATTAGCACTTTTACCGTTTTTAAATTTGAGATCACATCTAGTATGGATGTAATGTACAATGTGCACATGATTTGAAAAAAGGGATAGTAAGTATATAATAGACTAATTTGAAAAGGAAAACACACACTATGTTTAGAAAAAAACAATAAGAACACTAAGTAGTGAAAATATTATTTAAATTTCGGCGATTACTATAACACGAATAAGTGTTTAAACTAGATCCAGTTTTAAGCTGCTACGCCATGTGTTTAACCAGTTAACAATTTGACACATTTACGCTATTTAGGTGTTGCAATAACCGAACTGCGCCGGCGCAGCTGACGCCACGTTTATTGTTTTTAAAACATATTCATCCGAATACCAAATAGTTGGGATCAAAGATTTACTTTCAAAGAAACGTTGGTACTTATTCGTCTTTTTGTATAACTCTTGCTTTGATTGATGTCGTATTTATTACGAAAATCATTTAATAACATTTTTCTTATGACTGTAATATTTTGACTGTTTGAATGTCTTGCATAAGACATCAAAGACGATTGCAAGAGATTTATTGAGAGTATAAATGAGCAGCATGTGTAACTTACAAATCAGATTAAAAAATAATCGGTCGTAACTCTGGGCTTATATAAAACTATGTACCTAGTTAAATCCAACCTCGTTTCGCTGCGGCTTAGAGTTAAGACTTTTTTTTTATTTAGTAATTATGCACAGATCCTGTATCGTGAAGTACTTAGAAGTGGACCAACCGAATTCAATGATATAGGTATAAATATTTAGGTACACACCTCACCGAGATCGAAACTGCAGTAAGTAATAATAATAACTCTACACATCTCACACACGGCCGTCTGATCCTAAACTAGGCATAGCCTGTACTATGGTAACCAGACTGCTGATAAACATACTTAAATATTTCTAAATACATACATATTATAAATAAACTACAAGTACATATAAATTTAAAATACATCTGACACAAATATCCTTTTAACGATTACAAAAGAGTTGATCGAACGACTGAACAGATTTTCTTGAGTAAGAAGAAAATAAATAACAACACTTGATCAATTCACCATTAAAAAAAAACATTTTGAAATCGGTCCATCCATTTAGGAGCTATGTCGCCACAGATAGACACACAGATATAAAGATACGCACGTTAAACTTAAAAGTTCATTTCAGTTCACCCCTCATTTCTGTGTCGGGCGATAAAATTTTAAACTAATAGAAACTAGTGTTTGTCCGTAATGATAGCACGTCAGTAAATTATTACAATTTCATTATCTCAGCAAGAGATATCCTCAATATAGGCCTCTACTTTCTCTTTGCTGATTCCAGTCAATGTTCTAGCAAAGCGGGAGTGAGCCAGGTGATACAAATGTTGGCTCTTCGGGGCTACGAGGAAGAAAACCTCCGTAAAAATCACCGACATGGACTAATTATGGGGGCAAGAGTAACCTGTCAACCGATCACTTTGTCGTGAAGGGTGGAGTATGTCCATGTCCAGTGTCCATGAGGGCTTACCGAGGACTGGTGAGAGCGTGTAGTTTTGGTCGGTTCAACTTCGACATATTCTTTCGCTGCGTCTTGCCTTTAGAGAGGTGGCACACGGAGCTCTCCACAAAAATAACAGGCAGATTAACTCAGATTAAAATATTTGAAAATGTTTCGTCACTTTTAGGACTTCAAACAATTCAGTGTGGTGTGTGTAAGAATAATGGCTCCCCATATACATCTACGAGTCTTGAGAAATGACGAAAACGTTGTAGAAACATAGTTGCTTTAGTACGTGGAGATTTAGTAACAATAGGTGTTTGAGTAACCCAGTAGCCGCCTGCATAAGATTAGATAAAATATGATCCTAATAAACAAAGACCTAGAAATGGGAACTGGGAATATGTGTGCGTTGTTCTTGTTCATTATTTTAAGCTAAATGTTAAGAAGTTTAATTTTTTTCGATTTTAAGGTGTTAAAATCAATCGATGACTATTTTTAATTTGTGTGAACATATACATACTAAGGCCGTATTATTATAAATACCTAATAGATTATTCCGCGAAAAACAGATGTCCTTGTTGTATTTTTAATTACAAATTTATTCATAACTAAGTTTTTTTTTTCACTTTTAGCCTTGTCATGAGATCAGGTTCTAAGAAGGGTTACTGATGATGGACTCAAAAGCTTAGCGTGTGATAAAGGTGGCAAGGAGATCTTCATTTAAATAAGAGATATATATGTTCAGAAGGTGACGTTCCGCGATTGTAGTGATGATTATAATGATTATCAGTAAGTTGAGACCTAAGAATTACAGGGTAATTTTGAATCTTTTTACAAACTGGACAAAAATATCTAGACTCAAACTAAGCATACGTTGTGCTAATGGTTGTAGAACACATTTAAACATACTTCGATATATTCTTTGAAAATATTTGAAAATATATATAAAATCCTAAACTAATACAAACTAACTTCATGTTCTAAGCGGAAAACGAACCCACGACCCCTGACATAGCAATCAAATGCTTCACCGCCGCGACAATCGCATTTGATTGCTAATAAAGTAATAACTATGCGACTATCTAAATGAAATAGACATCTTTAAATGTCACAGTAGATTATAGTCGCCATAGAAGGAAATAGAACATATCATATTTCAAGTACAATTAACACAATTTTTAGGCCATAGAGGCATTAGATGTTAACAAGTTATTTGCTTGAATATCTTATATTATGTTGTACACCTCGTTACATGAAATTACATCCATCAGTACACGCCTTAAACACAAAATTATGGGACCTGTATTTATTATGGTAATTTATGATAATATTTTCATTTAACTCAACACATATTATTTTGACTATTGATTAGGACCTTCTTGGTAATATAAAAGGTTTGTCTTGAGAATAAATAACTCCTGCAAAAATAGTGTAATGCTTATTTTTAACCGACTTCAAAAAAGGAGAAGGAGGTTCTCAATTCGTCGGAATCTTTTTTTTCTATGTATGTTCACCGATTACTCGAATACGCCTGAACCAATTTGGAAAATTATTTTTTTGTTTCAAAGAGTATACTTCCCAGGTGGTCCCATTTAAATTTTATCAAAATCAGTCGAGCCAACATTGCATGACAAGTTGATATCATCCTATTTTACGTTACGTTAGTAATTTGACCATTTTGCCCAACGAATTAAAAATTTTGATTATAAGCCGACTAACATGTACCTAGAAAATAACACAAACACATAGATCATAAACTCACAATTTCAAACTTCAGATTCAGGGAAGTCCCACGCAATAAACAAGAACATAAGAAATAATACTACAGAATAGAGACACCATTAGTATTTAATTGTGTATGACTGTAGGTACATAGCGTAACAAACCAATGCAGGTAAATGAAGAAACTATCATCTCACGGACTCGACGACGGAGGTCGGACATACCAGTCCACCTGGGACCACGGCCAATGCAACCCGCTTGAAATGACAGGCAGTTTAATTATGTATTTAGAAACCCCCACATTAATTATTATCATTATTATAATCGTATATCATGAAACAAACAAGATTAAAAGTTAATATAATATCATGAACTTAGTATGTAATACTATGTTTATGTATAATATACATAGGTACTATTATTTATAACGTACTAGCAACGCCTCGCGGTTTCACCCGCGTAAGTCCAGATCCCTTAGGAACGTCGGGATAAAAAGTAGATTATGCGTTAATCCAGGTCTCCAGCTATCTACGTACCAAGTTTCATCGCAATCGGTCCAGTACTTTTTGAGCCAATCCGTTACAAACATTCTTACATACAAATCTTTCCTCTTTATAATATTAGAGTAGATAAACTCTACAGTTAACTAACGTAGTCTATAATGTATCAAATCATCAATCACTGAGGGTTCATTTTGCTATGACCGTAGCTTGTACTAGCAACTAAGGTTGTCATTTAATGATAAAAATGTAAACATTAACATGAATCATCGGAACACGTGACAGTTGAATGACTAGTTGCTGAATATTTTATACCTAAAGTACTTACTGTACCTAAGCAGGTCTCAGGTCAGTCGTTAAGTTGTTCTAACTACAATGTTTTCCCTATCCTGTAACCTCTAACCTTTGCTAGATTCTTGGATCCATTCTAGATAATGCCAGAATTGCAATTAATATGAAGGCTAGCCGTTCTTCGCAGTTTGACTTCCCTTTATGGTAACAGCTCTGCCCGTAAAAATCGTAGCGTGATGTTGAGTAGGTTATAACCTTTCTTAAGAATTGGGCTGACTAAATACAAAGGTTTCAAATCGGACTGCTAGTTTCAGAGGTTAGCGCATTCTACATAAACAAAATCTTAAAAACGCAAAGATCGCAAAAGAAGCTATTTTATTAACCCTGTGTATCTGTGTATCTGTCTGTGGCATCGTAGCTTCCAAACGAATGGACCGATTTAAGTGCGATTTCTTTTCTTATCGTTGAAGGGATTTTCGATCAATGACGAACTCTGCCCGCAACGCAAACTCTGTTCAAATATTTATATACACGAAATGTATATTTGCATTGCTCTGGGTATTTCTATGTAAAATATGTATGTATCTCCAAAAAAAATAATGTATCTAAGTCAAATTTAAATTCAAAATCGTTTATTCATTTATGACACTAAGTGACATTTATGAACGTTAAATTGAAGCTAGAGTTAAAATCATAGATCGGCGCAAACAGACGCCACAGCATGTGCTGGATTGTCGAAGTAAATTAGGTGAAAACACCAAAATCTACTGCCTGCTTGTGTCGATCTATAACTTCCAGTTTCCAAAATGCGTAGAGCCTTATGAGAAGAATACTGGTAAAGAAACTCATGGCCACTCTTTTTAAAAGCCAGATCTTCAGGTACAATAGTGTTAGTGTTACACGAAAGGTAAACAGGATGCAAGCTGATGCCAATGCTCCAAAAGCTAACGTACTAAAAAATAAAAATCACTCAGTGATACCGTTGAAGGTTTGAACTTATTAAACATAGAAATCATTCAAGGTGCACATCTACCTTCATTCAATTACAAAATCTACAGTTAAAAATAATTCGTGACTGGATTAAGAGGCTAGAGTTGCAGTTGAACGAACCAAAATAATAGTATAGGCTAAAGCATCGCTGACTAGGCCGACCAGTCACCCCAAGCAGCACCCGTTCACGAGTATGACGCATGGACCAGCCATCATCTCCTTCGCCATATCAGAGGGAAAGAAATGACCCGCCCCATGACGACGTTATCTGCTTATCACGTTGTAATACGAGTATGTCCAAGAATTTCCGGAATCCTTACTAATATTATAAATGCGAAAGTAACTCTGTCTGTCTGTCTGTCGCCCTTTCACGACAAAACTACTGAACCAATTTAAATGATATTTGGTACACAGATAGTCTAGAGCCTGAGAAACTACTTTTTAATGCGAAAAAAGGGGTGTAAGGGGTTGAAAGGTGGGGATGAAAAGTTGTATGAAAGTATAGTCATATTTAGAGCCAGAAACTTGAAACTAATTTTTTAGGCTGTTGATTCGATATAAATACACTATTCCACGCGGACGAAGTCGCGGGCACAGCTAGTTATTAATAATTAGAGTACTTACTTAACTATTTAGTGTTGTTGAAGATAATGTAATTAATAACGAAAGTAAGTTGGTATTTCCTTCGCCTCATTCTAAGGTTTTAATATATTGTTGAATTCTAAAACTAATTATTGTTATTTCGTAGGAGAATCGCTAGTTCTCAGAATGATAGAAATAAAACAAGCTTTACGAGCTGAAGCGATGTTCGACATTAATGCTCTCGCGATGCCACGACTAAATAAAAGAGCTCAACGTACATTAATTTATTTCTTATTTAATAGCCAATAATCATTATTGAAATGTTGGCAATGTATAGGTAATGCATGCTTTTAGTTTTCGTAAAGCGATGGACAGATAAGATGAAATATACCAATAAAAAATTTTGTCATTATAAAATTTTAATGATTTTATATGGGTTATACTTTGTCAAAAGATGATTTAATCACCTTACTGTAAATAAGCAATTGCTATGTAATTAGCGATTTATTATTAAATTAAAATAAAGTACCTAACGCAACTACGCAGTCTGTTATGTTTAAAATATACATGCATTATGTATGTTCCATGTATGTATATACTTTATTTTCGTATTTAACATGTTTGCCTATACATATCTTATTACTATAAACGAGCAATTCTTGTATGTATGTATTTATTCATGTTTCGGGTATCTCGGAAACGGCTCTAACGATTTTAATGTGTATACAGATACAGTTTTGCATTTTAAGTTCAACTGCATAGTTGCATTTCCTGTAAAAAAGCAATTTTACAAAAAAATACTAAATTAAAAAAAGAATGACGATTTTAACAGCTACCGAGCCAAGATACTATATTTACTCAGGTACTATATTTTTATTCGTATCAAAACCCCTCCCTTTCTTTATCACTATTTTATGTTATAGGTATATAAATAGAATAGCATAGAATATTCTTTACTGTATACGGGAATGACCTACAATGGATCTTAAATTTTATATGAACGATAGGTAATGTACAATGGACGGTTTTATCGCTAATAGCAATATCTATCATCTCTTTTTTATACAATTAATAGAGTAAGGATCATAGCTTCATAGGCCTATGTTCAAGCTTGAATAACACACAACACATTTATCACCAAGTTAGTTGAACTGTCTTTTGAGCACCTTACTCGATGTTATGAAATTTGCGGCACTTAATCTAATATACCTATATTATTACGTATTTTATGGGCTGCCGAATGCCGCTGCCGTACCGTTCATCCGATCACCATGAAATTTTACATAAACACGTTGCCAGGAATGTACAGAAGGACATAGAAGTACTATTCCCGAAGAATTTAAAAATTACGGTTACGCGAGCGAAGCCACAGGCAAAAAGCAGTTTTATGTAAAAGCCGAATAGGTACTACTTAAAAGAGAAGTAGGTAAGTTATTTTAAATGTACACACTTGCTATTTTAACTGTAATGTTATTGAACAGTTTTCAGTGTTTATAATGTACAATTCTCCTTTTTTAATATAGTCGAAGTTTTGCCGGTGGATAATATAATAATATAATATATATCTTTATTGGCCAAAAGTAATACAAGTTCTTTATATTAAAATAAGCCATATTCCTACATAATTATAACAGTTTCTAAAGAACATTTACTCTGATTATTCCAAAAACCTTTAACACTAGGCTTAGCCTGTCCTGTAGGAAGTATTTATAGCCAGAATTACCACGAGATGTAGACATTGACTACATTAATTATTTATTAACGTATGATTCTTCCAATTGATCCCACCCTCTCCTTTCCTATCTAGAACAACACGTGGCGGGCTGAGGTGTCACCCCCTTACAGTTCAAACTATCCCAACTAGAACCAAACGGGTCAACACCTCCTTTCTTTGCCGCACTATTAAAATGTGGAATGCATTACCAGCATACGTGTTCCCTTCGACATATAATTCCGGGTCCTTTAAGCGGGGCGTGAAAAAGCATCTCTCGAGGCTGTCAAGCTGAGGGCCACCATTATAGTATCATCCGTATTTATAATGGTGGTCCGCAGTCTTTGGACCTCACTCTAGCTTTCCATCAGGCGGTTCAATCATTCTGACGTGTTATAATAATTAAAAAAAATTTATCTCATGCTTACGAAAAATAATATAAAATACTTTATTCAGTATTATTAACAATTTTTTAATATATTTGTTAATTCGTTGAAATCACTTTTTTGATATTGCTATCGATGTACTTATCTATTTTGTGTAGGTACAATCAGTAATAGGTCTGGCCTGTTGGTCTAGTCGTTAGCGATCCTGACGGCAGAGCCAGAGGTTGTGGTTAAGATTCCCATCCAGAACCAATAATTGTATAAGCACGATTATTTGTTTTGTGTCTGGGCGTAATTTATCTATAATATGTATATATTCAGTAACATATACTTGTATGTTTATCAGCAGTATAGTTACCGTAGTGCAGGCTCTGCCTAGTTTGGGATCAGACGACCGTGTGTGGAAAAAAGAACATTATAAACTCTACGATAGACACATTTCATTTCACTTTCATTTACATTACGGTAGCGATTGCTTTTCATAGGTAGGTTTTTGTAATTCGTGGAGAGCTTTGTCTAGTCGCACATTCTGATAATAAAGATCTAATAAACTTAGCTATGACAAATTTCTTTGTGATGATTTTAATTTAAGGATGACTAAGGAGGTTTGAGAGTTAATTTTAGTGAACGTTTTTTCGAAATAAGAATAAAACAGTAAGTTATTTACAGTTAAGCGAATAAAATTTCTGTTGGTTTTTGTGAGCAAAATTAAAAACACTAAATTATTTTTTTTTTTTACAGATGTGTAAATAATAAAATTATATATATCAAGAAACCCCGACTAGTTTCATCCAAGCGATAACCTTTACCAAGGTGTAAAATGTCTCGGTTCTTTATAATTTTATTTATTTATGTGTCTGTATGTGTACTGTGTACTCATGTCATTAAAAGTAAAATATGTAATGTCAGATAATATTTGTCTTATTCACCTTCAAAATTTAAGATGAAAGCTCAATTAAAAATGAGTGATTTAAAATTTTCGCCATCAATAAAACTGAAAATAAGTATTCTGATCACCTACCTCATCATTCCAATCACTGTCACCATATTCTTGATCACTATCCTCTTGCCTGTCCCTTCGCTGAGCCTGTTTCTCTGCCTTGAACCGTTGAAAATCTTTCACAACCCCGTCCATTTGTTTCGTACTCAACCAGGACTGCATAGCACTCAGCAACTCCATCTGACTCCAATCAGGATCCAAAGAATTCAACTCATCAATCTTCTCATATAACTTGTCTGGTGTATTTAGTTTTTCTAATTTTTGGTATAGCCGGTCGAATACATTGGGTGAGTCGGTAACGTGAGCGGTCCAGATGCTGTGTGTGAGCAAGATCACAAGCAAGGATTGGCGCAGCATCGTGCGACCGCGGCGAGATTGCTACTGGCGCGAGCCACGCGTGCGGCGTGCGAGCGATGCGTAGGGTGAAAGCGTCTGTTATAGGTCTCGTAAATTAATTTCAACTTTATTGTTTCAATTAAAATTGCACTTTAAAACATTCGAGACGAGGATATAACGACGACTTTAATTACAAATTATGTTGATTACTTCAAAATTGATTTCAAATTTTTGCTTGCTTAAATTGCAACGCACGAATATAGAAAAGTTACAATAACAAAATAAACTTTAGACGTTAGTAACCACGGATGAGCTTATATCATACTCGGTTCGAAGGACTGGGTTCAATTTCTATCGTGGGAGAGCCATGCTTCGGCACGTATGGGCCGGCTCGACTCCGCTCAATACCACGGCCTCACAGAAAACCGGTAGTGAAGCAATACTTTCATTGCATTTCGCCGCGTGAGTGAGGTTACCGGAGGCCCTAACCCTTTCCTCTCCCCTATTCCCGTCCTTCCCCTCTCCCCCTCTTCCCTCTTCCCAGTCTTTTCCCCGTCCCCCTCTTCTCCTACTCCCACCTTATGGGCGGCAACGCACTTGTGACTCTTGAGTTACAGGTGCCCATGGGCGGCGGTAGTCATTTACCATCAGGTGACCCGTCTGCTCGTTTACCCCCTATACCATAAAAAAAAAAAAATTACGGGTGTAACAATAATATATTTTCAATGTGATTTGTTGGCTGATTATGTTGTTAAATAAATTTAGCCAGCACTAACTAAATAGTAATTACCAAATAAGTAGATATTTATATGATAGCTCTTCATGGAACATTAGAACTTTTTTTTCAGAATGAAACACGACATTTTCGATAAAGTTTAGTATAATCAAATAAGATATAACTTTTAGAATTGGTACACTGTCAGGGAAGACTTCTCGTAGTTATACAATATAAAAAGAAAATCTTTTACTAAACGAAGAAGCATCTTCATGTAAAAATTTGAAGCTGATGCCAAGCATTTGTTTATGCGAGTGTCAAATTTCAAACTTAAGTTCAATAGGGACACAGTAGTATATCTAGTAACACAAAGGACATAAATCCATGTTGTCTGAACTGCTGAAGGTGCCGAAGCCCAGCACCAGATCATAATCGAGCCGTGACCTAACTAAGGCGCAGGTTGATTTCTGCTGGTGTAACTAAGTCTCCTTTTAAACTTGTCATGGCTGGATTAGAAACATTTGCTCTGTGATATTTCAATATGAAATCCGGGCCGGATTTCAGACTAAAAAAATACACATATTATTATGTTAAATAATATGCTATACTTTTTTTTTCTTAACTGTACAGAAGTTCTTTTTTTAATATTAATGAGCTGGTAAAGTTCGTTTTAGAAAGCAGTTTAAGGCTATAAAAAATGTGTTAACTAAGATAGAACTAGAAGACTTATGTAGACAAACCACTATACTTTATATTCACGCTTACTATAAGCGCTATAATTCTTGACTCAGTTCACTTTATACTTTATTTTACAGATTTCGTAATGATACATTTCAATAATTAAAACTTAATACACATTAAAATTATTTTAATATACGTATACAATATGTATTACATCTCGATATCTTAAAAATGTTTAACTATCTGGTCAATTAATGTTAGTGTGATAATAACTAATTATAGGTTAACTACTAATAAAAACATCATTGCCGAGACTTTTGACGTCATTCTGCTGTTTATAACTAAGTAAAAACTTATAGGTATTCAAGTTGTTATATGTAAATACGTTAATAATTCGATAATTATTACGATACTGAACTTTGAACAAAATGTCTCCCACACATTGATAAAGAATAAGAATATTTATTTGCGAGAAACATGGTTGTCACAGTATCTAATAATTGTTTATAGCACAGCACTTCTCACCGATAACGGTGTGCAAAATTATATGGGTCTTACATATTATTATCATGCAAAAATTAAGAATACATTAAAATTAATGAATTAATCAATTTAAATTTTAAATTTGAACTGTAGATTTTTTTAACACAAATGAGATAACTTACGATAAATTGAAGCTTAAGATTTGACTTGGCTAGTTTTTACCAGCAAACCAAACTTTTAGAAGAGTAAGATATGCATGTAAAATAAGGACGATACCTAAGTTGATTAGCCAAGGATAAGATAATTTGAAAGTGAACACTAGCTAAGTCAAACTTTAAGCTTCAATTTATCGTAAGTTATCTGATTTGTAAAAAAAATGTAAGAAGTTATATTTTTAAATAGCAATCATTGTCGTAGCAGAAAATAACAAGAACTGGTATTTTGAATTTGTTTTAGAATGTTCTATATTCTACTAAATAAATTTCAGGATTATCTACAAAACTTGGCATCCATTTAGATCTCAATTCTTTCAAACCATGCATATTCTTAATATTGAACTTGGCTCCGATTTTCACATTTATGTTTTCGATGGGATTCACAATTTTACATCAGTTTGAAAATCTTTTTTTGCGTTATTTTTTATGTAACCTACATATTAACAAATCTAGGGAGGTTACAGGATCCAAATCTATCGCACCAAAACCGAATCAATTGGATTATTTCAGTTCAGTCTACGACATATTGATGATCAGCTGTCAATCACTCACTACCCTGTCAATCACTCATAAATATTTTCGTTCTTAGTTGAGACTACAACTTAAGTGGTTTGCGTTAGTAATCCTTCAACACTTTGATCTTTGTTATGAAATGGGTAACAAGAACAGTCTGTGGTTAATTATACTACACATAATTACTAGTATAGTATTATATTATCTGTGACATAATTAAGCCTCTTTAAATGTTTTACAAAAATGAAAATAATGTTTTTTAATAAAGTACTTAACTATGATTCGTAAAATCTCAAAAATATATTTTAAACTGACATAACGAACGATTTTTGGATCAAAATTTGTCTCACAATGAATTATATCTGGATGGCTAACAACTTGGTACCTCACCTCATATATTAAGTATAAGTTACAAATATATCATAGATATCTAGGCTCATTCATATTGCCTCGTCTGGTCCGTATAGGGTCTGGTTCATCAGATTGCTTTATTCACTAGAAAGTTCTTAGTTACTGAGCCAGCTTTCAATTAAATATTTATTGTACACGATTAGAGATTTTGTCTTGCTGTATGACCGTAGGGCCAAAGAAAATTGTGCGTACCATTTCCCAAACATTTCAAAAACAGAACCCTAGCCTAGCCCCATAGTGTTCCCATTCTTATCTGTTGCCAGAGAGGACTCCAAGTCTCCAATTTGAGAACTGAGTGCGTGCTTCTCTCCTCAATTGAAAGCCCCAGGCGGAGAAACAAAACACCGCAAAGCATTGACCACTCCCGCCTCGACAGATTGCCTGACCTAATGAAAACTAAGTGTATTGCCATCATTAAGGACTGGTTTCATCTCATGCGTAGCAATGACAGCTTTCGGAATGCATAAGTTTTAAATATTTAAGAATAGAACGGGAATCATTAAAATTAAATAGTAATTCGGGGACTTGGACACCCTTTTCCTCTAACCATTTACTTCTTGGTAATATTTATAAAGTACGATACCGCCTTTTTGTTTATTTTTTAGCTGTGGCGTTGGTCATCGAAGAGCTGTAAGTAGGTGCAAGACCTGACAACTCCTTACCTGTAAATTATGAACCAAGAAATATTTTCCTACCTTAAAAATATTTCGAAACACCATACCGATTAATACGGTTTTTTTAATTTCCCTTAATAACATCGAGGACATACATCTTAAAGGTTGTCACACACTGAGGTGGACTGTAAGAAATTCAATACATTATTTATACCTTTGATCGTCGACCTGGGAAAGTAATATGGTTGTAAATGTTTTTGAAGTAACAACTTCTTATGGGAGCGTAAACCGCTTCGTTACGTAACGCGGCGCTGTCTGTCTGGCTTCCCTTTCTTTCACGCATACGACAGCGGTAGGCAGGCTCCTCCTCTCTCACTCAAACCCACAGCGCAAGCCGTATTTAGTTTAAGTTATCACTTCTGTCGGGTGTCCCGAGACACACACGTTTTTTTTTTGACGTGACAACGTCTTATAATTCGATGGAGCTGGCTGCACGCACGAAAAAACATGACTCATGCGGCGTTACCTCGCTCTGAGGCGTTCCATTTAATTTTCTTTTAAAAAATGCAACCATTCCAACAGTGTTTTCTGTAAAACAAAAATCTACACCAAATTGCCTTAAATTTTAAGAGTATGTTTATTACGTCCAAGTACCGAACAGTTGTTGCAAAACACGCACCTGCATATTTTTTATTCGAACTTATAAAAGGAATGCACTCTGGTAAGTCTTAACCCTTAAGATTAAACGATCAAATGCAATTCGCCTTCGTATTAATAAAGCGTGAATTCTTTCGGGGATTTTTGTGCACATGTTGTATGAGATTCAATGCGACTTAAAGTACATACAAATAATTTATACGTACATTCATTATAACATGCCAGAAATGTGACTCACTGACCACGGCATACTTTTAAGCTCACATATCACAGGTCAGAGTATCGGCAAATTACAGTGTTTTTATTTAACTTACTTCGAAAAAGGAGTAGGAGACTAAAGCATCGTGTTTGACATCTGCAGGTTGCTTATTTTTTTTCTACGCGAAATCAAAGCTTTGCTTTTATCTGAATTTAAACAGTGAACAGGAAGTTTTGATCTGAAACAAAATCCTCTTTGTACACCTACTTGAATTCACTGTAAAAAAAATCAACCTGTTTTTTTTTATTGTAGATGTTTAGTGTGTACCTACTACCTATAAAGTATACCTACTCTAGATCTACCCCTAGCCGCCATGGGTTATATTCTCAGGAATTGTATGAGATGATACCTACGGCAAGGCTCTGAAATCACGCTTCCGTCCGTCAGAAGGGTCAATCAAATATTGTTATTTATTGAGGCCATTTTGCACTCAAGCGTTTGCCGAATTTATGAAAACCTCCGCGAAGTTCGATTCATCAGCAGAAACAAAACATTTAAACATCATCATTTTGCACAAAACAAATGTTTAAAGACTAATTCATTAATTTCAGGGGGTTTCCCAAATGTTCCACTCAACAAGAATATTTTATAGTATCTTGGACAATTCAATTTGCTCAAAGTGGAAGTATTTTTAATCATAAAAATGCGGCCAAAATTAAATGCTTAGCTTGGTTCAAACCAAATGTCAATATGGGGCTGACCAAAATAGCCTGAGAATTAATATTAAATGGCTGTTGACAGCTGTGGCTATATTTATAAATATTCATTCATTTACAGGACGTAATAACCGGTGACGTAATTGCTACCGTTCTTAACGCTTTAATGGCCTGTATGTCTAGCCAGCCAATATTGTTCTAAAGGAGAGTGGTAGTATAAAAGCTTAATGATGTCTATTTTTGAAGCTGATCCTATATCAATCGGCAACGGCAATGCAAGGAATGAAGATAGTCCCTCCATACATTTTAGCATTGTTGTCTTTGTGGTAAACGGGTGTTATGTCCCGCCAACACAAAGGGAAGATCTTCTGACTAGGTGTGGTGATCATGCCTGGTGAACCGCGGCCCAACGGTTGATGTTGGGATGTACTATATTTACCTATAAATACTTATAGGCGCCAGAACTTTTATTGCGTAATGCATCAGTATCCGTATCCGCATCGTAGTTCGGCGTCCCAAAACCTAATATACATCAATGGCAATTAAGAGATGGAAGACTACGACTGGTCTAAGACGCTGGAAAGGCTTAATAAAGGGCTATGATAGCAAAGTATCAAAAAAATGTTTGGACCTCAAAAGATACAAAACCTGTGCAGTAACACAGATCCTCACCGGACACTGCAAGCTGAACAAACATATATTCTGGATCTGGAGGTTTCTTGAAGCCTGAAAAACCAACAGTGCACTACAAAACATCAGAAATGGTCTAGTTAGCACTAGGCACTTAAAATAGTAATAATAAATATTTCGACGTATCTTCTCTAGATGAAGTTGAACCATGTTTTGTCACATGTGGATATCGCCACATCACTCCAGTCCAAGACCGGAAGTCGATTGTGATGATTAAACAGCTGTCTATACTCTCTTATGGAGCGTGCCAGTGCCAGTAGTGAGTTTATTAGGTATCGGTCGGCGGTCACGGTTTATTAGGTATCAGCTCGTGGAATCGCCCATTTACTGCAACCAACACAACAAAATCAAAGACCTTTAGGGAACTTGTAGGGTACATGTCCCTTTTGTCCTCTTTCTCAATTTCTTAAGCGTCTTCAGAGCACACAATACACGTCGAATATTTACATCTTACTTCAAAAGACGTCATAAAAGTTTGTAAGCTCGGGTCAGAGGTTGCGTATCGTGAAATGTCGTAAGTCACACATACTTGTTTGACGTTCGTGTCACAGACAGAATAGCTAATAGGGGAATTGTAAAACTTCAAGGGAAATATTAAGAGTTAAACTTTAGATTAGTAGTTAAAATTATACAATGTAATATTAGTATGTATGTTATGTATGAACTTAAATAATGTATTTAAGGTACATATAATTATTATGTATTTATTTTTCTTACATTCATACAGTTTAGTAATCCTAGTGTCATGTCTTATCTGTTCAGACGGCACCGCGACATTAGGGTTGTCTTTTTTTAAAGAATTAATTAATCTGAATATTTAATTACCAATAAGTTATGTGCTTATTACTCGATTTTTGTGAATAAATAAATTTTATTCTTTGATTCTTTAAAAAGACAACTCCCGCATTAGGAATGACTCCTGTGTCAGGGGGGACTTTACAAACATACAAACAACAGACACAAAGAACACCCAGACTCAGGTGGGAATCGAACCCAAGACCTTTATCACTAACCACTAGACCAACAAGCCAGTCCTATAAAATGAAATAAATAAAGGCTAGTACTAATAACTCGGTCCGGATGTCTGGGTTTGGGTATTGTATGATTGTTTCTAAAAATTTCTGAATAAATGAACTTTGGTGTAAATATCGCCTTGTAAAATGTAACAGAATATTATTATCATTAAATAACTACATAATTCCGTTGAAATACTGCAAAGATTCAAATTAAAGGTTGATTCCTTAGTTTTTAGTTTAGCAGCAACATAACAGATGTCATATGAGTACTTACTCCCATCAGGCAAGTTGCAGCATTGAGTAAGGAGGTCAAAGAATTAGAAAGGGCTTATAGTTTTTATCTTTAAATATGTTATATGATAGATTATTTACAGAGCCAATGTGGCATCACGATATTAATAGTAAAAACCTGATATTGATTGGTTTCCGGAAGTAACTAATCATCAATACATCAACACAAATCATCAATACAAATAAATAAAATTAAAGTGTCTGTTTGTGTCAAAATTATTTACTTTCAGTTACTCTTTAAAAAAAAAATGTGTGTGTCAGCTCCGACGCACGACTGGAGTTTACAATTTACTGGGGTCTTTCTCTCTCTCTCTCTCTCCCTCCCTCCCTCTATATATTCTGTATATATTTACACATATATAAAACATAAAGGTATACACATATCTACTTACATCCGTCGAGAATAAGGAGTAAACTCCAATAAAGCATAAAAAGCACAATAAAGCGTTACGCACGTCACAAAATTTTACTCTTCATATTTTTTTCATACCGGACGCCTTATATGCAAATCGATTCTTAAGGAGTAACTCCAATAACAAAAGTAGATGATCCCACTAATATTATAAATGTGAAAGTTTGGATGGATGGATGTTTGTTACTCTTTCACGCCAAAACTACTGAACTGATTGCGATGGAACTTGGTATGTAGATAGCTGGAGACCTGGATTAACACATAGGCTACTTTTTATCGGGATAAAAAGTAGCCTATGTGTGTATTAATCCCGTTTGAGTATCGGGATACTCAAACGGGATTGGGACTTACGCAAGTTGAACCGCGGGGCGCTGCTAGTTTAACTAAAAGTACTAGATAAGTTAGATAACCGTATTCAGAACTAAAAATTGAATCATTAGTTTGGCTACAGCGCCCTAGTTGCACTCATTGTGCATCGTGAATTTAAACAAAGTAAGAGGAAGAAATTCAAAGAAATCTCGCAACATTGTCCTTCAGTACAAACACGTTCCGTTTTATAGAAATACACAGAATTAATAATTTTAGCACAAAGAGCCACCTTGTGTGGCTTTCTGAAGAAATTAATTTGTACTGAGAGAGGTATTTGTGTATGTATCGACATCTCAGAAAGTAGTTCAAATAAGTTAGTTTGTTTGTCTATGGAAGGATAATATTAATAGTATTTTTTTTGGTGCGGGAGAAGTTCTCTCGCCTTCTCTACCTGACAATCTCGACGACGGAGGGCGTGCACTGCTGAGTCAGTCAGCCTGTGACCACGGCCAGTGCAACCTGGTCGAAACGTCAGGCAATTCAGAGGTATGTAATACCTTTTCGTGATCGCGTTAATTCCCGTTTAAATACATAATTATATCATGGAACGCGAAAGTTTCAAAGTTAGTAATTTCTCTCGCATCAACAAGATCTCATTACGATTTTACTAAAGGAGTAACTGGACCGAACAGCAAACCACGGTCCATGGTGGCATAACTTTTTACACTTGTAACAACTCTGTAACCATAAAGGTACCAGCACTTTGACAGGTTCACCGCGGTCTACAGTGCAGTTAGCTTAGTACTTATATGGGGAAACCTCGGTAATGTGCGGGTGGGTTAAAGACGTCTACTTCTCAGACTCGACGATAGATGCCATACATCACTGTGCCAGTCAGACTGTAACCACAGATTGTATGACCTAGTAGAAACGTGATGTTTTTTTATCATGTGGTAACCCCCACGTGGTAACATAAACATATAGGTATTATAGCCATTTCTTTGTTTCACTTTGATGTTCCAGGGCCACCTTTTTGCACCTATCTTAGACAGGGTCACATTGATTGCTTACCATTTTGCCTGATAGCCCACGAGACGTGTGCTTTATTCCCCCTTAGAAGGAACAGTAAAAAATATACTTCGCTATTCTCGGCGTACCTACAAACAAAAGATTTTTTACGATTTTCTAGAATGTTCTATGGAGAATTCTCGCAACTAAAGCTCTCATGTCTGGCCCGAAATCGACTTCACATTAATACAAAATAAATAAACAATTCTAATCCGGTAACGCTTGGCGTCTAATACTGTTTATACATATGTCTGTCACTCCCAAACTCGCGACCTATTTTTTTCCCACACGTAAATCTTAATAAAAGAAAATAAAGCTTGTCTATGGCCGTTTCGTCACGTAGACATTGAGACGCCGATTCGGGCACGGTGGTCGGTTGGTAGCTTCGGTAATATTCTCGTAATACAAACAGACATCCAAAAGTTTATGAGAAACAGCGTTCTAATATTTAATTTATTCTCAACTTGTTTTTTTTTTCGAGGAAGGCAAACTTTGGGGGTAAACCATACATGTTTTTAATAACATATTCACGCTTGTATATTCCTGAAGTCAGGCAGTCAGAGGTGTAATACACACCAAGCATTTTGGAATCCATATTTTTTGGTATTACGTAATCCAATAATAAATGCTACCAATAAGAAATGTCATACAGAAACTATCCCTCGGGAATAGTTGTTTTCATGGATGAAAGGCATCCTTTGTATGATGTATCCCTGACAATGTGTAGGCAAAATTTATGATGATCGGTTGAGTGTTTAGACACGGTAACAAACAAACTCACATTTATATTACTAGCAGTTGCCCGCGACTTCGTTCGCGTAGAAATGTTGATGAAACTATTCCACGAGAAACGATATTGTAGATCACATCACACATGAGACATGACACACACGAACGCTATTTGAAGGGAAGATCCTCCGACCAGAGGAGGTGGTCATGGTCACCCAAGGGTTCATTTTTGGAATACCCATATTTTGCTTGCCTATGTACTAACCAGGGCGAGAACTTGCATTTGCAGGAGAACATGCAGGATCAGTAATTACTACGTAGCTCTGATTGTATTCGCTAGATGGTGCTCTAGTATATTTTTGCCATATGTAAATTGTATTGTATGTTTCCTCCACTGTAATCCCCCTCTTCCCTATTCCCACTCTCCGCCCCCTCCCCCTCTTCCCTATTCCCACTCTCCGCCCCCTCCCCCTCTTCCCTTACTCCCACCTTAAAGGGCGGCAACGCACTTGTGACTGTTGAACTCTTGAGTTACAGGTGCCCATGGGCGGCGGTAGTCATATACCATCAGGTGACCCGTCTGCTCGTTTGCCCCCTATAACATAAAAATAAAAAAGAATATCCAAGACTAGTGAGGTGTTTAAAATTGTCAATGCGTCCCCCCTCCTATAGATTTGCTGTTGAAGTTAACGCAGCAATAGCAACATTATTACACTAATAGCACAGTTTAACTATAGTCTTCTGTGGGGTAGATTTACTGGATCTGCCGGGCGACTCGAATTCGAGCAGATATATACTGTGCACTACATTAGAAAAGTTAAAACTCTAGCGTATATATATATGATTTCATGAGGTATTTGAGCATAACTAAGTTAGAGTTACTAGTTTGCCCAACCCGAATAACTGTCACAGTTCGAGGCCACAGACCTACAATTACAAACAAAGTTTACAATGTAAACAATGACAGCTTAACCTGATATGTCTCTGACTAATACCACCTTTTACTTCTGAGAACGTTTTCATCTAAAACAAGTGTTCGCCCACTGTTCGAAATTCGAATATAATCATTACTATTATTTTGAAAATATTTTTTTTTTTGGAATCACTCAAGCTCTCTAATGTCTACTAAATAAAAAAAATAAAAAAAATTGATTTTTAAAAGAGTAGAAAAAGGTACTGAATTTTTTTGTATTTGCCTATTTAAGTATAGACTATATAGGTTTTGCACGTGGCTTCACTCACCTGACAGTCATATTGCTATCCCTCGGGAATAGTTGTTTTCATGGTTTTCATGGATGAAAGGCATCCTTTGTATGATGTATCCCTGACAATGTGTAGGCAACATTTATGATGATCGGTTGAGTGTTAAGGCATGAAAGGGTAACAAACAAACTTACATTTATATTACTAGCAGTTGCCCGCGACTTCGTTCGCGTAGAAATGTTGATGAAACTATTCCACGGGAAACGATATTGTAGATCACATCACACATGAGACATGACACACACGACCGTCTGATCTCAAACTAGACAGAGTCTGGTATGGTAATCAGACTTTTGATCAACATACTTATATATAACTATATACATACATATTATAGATAAATTACACCTAGACCCAGAACAAATTATCGTGCTCATCACCTAATTATTCGTCGTGGGTGGGAATCGAAACCACGACCTCTAGGTCAGCAGTTATGATCACTAACCACTAGACTAACCCACGAATCCCATACTAAAAGTGTTTAGTAACGGTATCCTATCACCATGTCGTTCCCAAAGCTCCAAGATTCTATTGTTTTTTTATTTCCACCAGCTCCAATTTATGAATTGTCGATAGTGCACCCACTACAATAAACACTTTAGTACACCACTTAGCAGAACCAATTCTTATCCAATTCCAGAAAAAAGTTATCCCCTAGTACTAGTACGACTCTGGTCAGAATACTACACTCTGTGATGGAACTCAGACACTGCGACTTGTTTAGGTGGAAGTTGGTGCAGAGTCAGAGCTGGATGTGTCATAGCCTAATTTTGTATTAGGACTTATTTAGACTTAAAAGTTGTCATATTTATGTTTTAGTGCCTAGCATTAAGTTTATTTATTTTTAGTTATTCAATGTACCCTTTACGTATAACGAATGCTGTGAGCGTCAACAATTTATTGAGAGGTGTATTTAACTAAAAAACAATCTTTATATATAGGTACATATTTCTTCTGTGCGTGTGTATGTTCCTCAACTTCTCCTAAATGACTGGACCGATTTTAATGATTTTTTTGTGTGTCTTCAGGTGGATTCGAGAATGGTTTAGATTACAATGGTACCCGGTAGATGGCGCTGCGATAGGGTTCCAGGAATAATATTTTTTTCGTTCCGGCAGGACAACGTGTGTCGGGTCCGCTAGTATTGTATAAGTATATTGTTAATTCTCCTTAATAATTGAAATAAAACAGTTATAAATTGGAAATACCCCTAACTCAAAAATCTCATCAACGGTTAGAAAAGAGATCATCTTCTAACAGCTGAACAGATTTTCTTGAAGAAGAACAATCTCGCCCAAGTCACCTTTAACCAAAAAAAAACTAAATTAAAATCGATCCATCCGTTTAGGACCTATGATGCCACAGACAGACATACAGATGCACTTTCTGTGTATCTGTGATGTTGGGATTGCTTATAGGCACCAATATCCGCCATTAAACAAAAACAAAGGATTTACGGCCATGCAATGAGAACACACCATACAACTCATTCATGTAGACTTTACCTATACAAGTAACAATATGTTGACATTTCCATGTTGTACACCCATTCTTAGAATGCAAATAGCCCTGCAGGTACCAATTTAAATAGATTCATGTCTAGCAGTACAACAGGGTATGAATGACAAAACCGGGATTGGAGTCACGTGGATGCCACATGGCGAAAGGTCGACAGCCTTTCCTACAACCCTACACCTGCCCACACTTACAACCTTATTACATATCGTATAAAGTTGAAAATTGAGTAACTTGTATCTGTGTTAATGTGCTCGCAGTAGGGCTGCTAACAATTTTTATTTAAGTCAACGCCAGCTTCATCTCTCATAAAATAAGGTTTATATTCGTGTGTTTGAAAACAATTTGATTCTGGTCTTCGGGAGACAGAAAGACGCATTGAGACAATGAGAATTATAATATTATGGTCGTAAAGTTTGTATTAATTAGTAGTCAGTTGTTGTGGTGGATTCCGGATCTAAAATTTTATGGCTTGTCTCACCATTCAAAGTGAGAAGACGTGTACTTTATTTTATTTTTAATTAAACAGAGGACGGGATTAATGAATTTGTTACCCGACGTTTTGATCGAATTGCACCGATCGTGGTCACGAGTGGACTAATATTAATGAAATACTATCGCGATTAAGTTCCGAATTATACATCTAGTATGTATCAAAGTTGCGAAAGTTTTAAAACAATTAATGAATTTGTATTTAGGGTAACGTACCTCAAACAATTAATGAATTTGTATTTAGGGTAACGTACCTCAAACAATTAATGAATTTGTATTTAGGGTAACGTACCTCAAACAATTAATGAATTTGTATTTAGGGTAACGTACCTCAAACAATTAATGAATTTGTATTTAGGGTAACGTACCTCAAAAAATTAATGAATTTGTATTTAGGGTAACGTACCTCAAACAATTAATGAATTTGTATTTAGGGTAACGTACCTCAAACAATTAATGAATTTGTATTTAGGGTAACGTACCTCAAACAATTAATGAATTTGTATTTAGGGTAACGTATCTCAAACAATTAATGAATTTGTATTTAGGGTAACGTACCTCAAACAATTAATGAATTTGTATTTAAGGTAACGTACCTCAAAAGGAAAAACAGAAGTTTTGTAGTTTGTTGTCGCAACATCAAAAACTTTTATATCCTATTATATTAATTACACACACTTCTCTCAGAATCTATCAAAAGAACATTTCCAATACTTAGAATAGGGCACTTTATGCGCAGCTAAGAGAGTCCCTTTAAGTGATAGTAATTTTAACGCAGTGGCCAGTTGATGTTGCTGTACTAATGACCTCTCCAATCACAAGACGAACATACGGGTACGCGACCCCTGCCTCTTTGAGCTACTGCAGCTTCAGCCCTGTTTCCCCATTCACGACTTGCGGTTACCTTACCCAGGCTCCCTCGCCCTGTCCGTTTTCCGACGACTACATTCCCAAAAAGGGTTGGTGTCCGGCAACCCTTGGTCGGCTTACTGATACAGGGAAACACCTGATGCGTTAGTTTCTAGAATATCTTAACACCTTCAGTTGTTGTTTTACAGATAACGGAATGGGTACGCACTGAACGTATCAAATCCATTACTATGTGCTTTAGTAAATTCGGTTCTATAACGCGTTCGTTTCGTTCTAGCTCTGTGGAATGATTCCAATGCAGTTAGTACTTCACAAACATGGATAATAGAAATGAAGTACCTACATATATTCTAGGATTTAGGTTGTTTTTTTATTCTAAGATGATTTGATCGAGTGCTCTTAACTACAACTCAAGAAAACCTGTTCAGCCTTTCGAAGATGCTTAGCGTTTCTAATAGTTAAAGGGATTCTTGAGTTAGGGGTAAGTATTATTTTTAACATATTCTTGTTGACATACTTATATCTTCTTAATAGGTATAAGTATCCAAAATATCTTTACTAAATTATCTTATCCAGTATAACTACACATACACACACAGTGATTTTCAGGTTCCGTTAGAAAAGCTAAAAATAAAATCTTTAACGGCCCTCTTTTTTTCCTTCCTCTGTACATGTTTTTCAAGAACAGTTCAGGATATCCTGTCTCGAAAATGATATTGGAATCAATTTTAATAAAAAACAATCTCTAATAAATACAAGAGTAGGTAGGTATATTTAATTCTTTTTAGCATCAGGTGGTGGGAGGTGAAGCTTAGCTGCCAGATCCTGGGGCACATCCAGGTATGTTCTCTCTAACCCAACAGTGAGAACCAGGGCTCGCAAACGATCCACTTCCACGTGATCTCCCTCACTAGACCAGACAGTCATCGAAGAGTTAAGGGAAGATGTTTCTCGAAGAAGGTCTAAGATAACAGGCTGGCTGTTAGCTGCTAAGCCTGCGCGAACCTGGAAATAATAGAATAACTTCGCTTAAAAGACCTGACAAGAAAATAAAAATATTTCATAAGACTGCTCAATAAGCCTTTTGTGAATAATCGCATTACTGAAATTTGCCCTTATCATGGTGAAACTAGGACTTAGGAATACTATTTACCCAGAAATTCAGGGCATTAAAACTTATCTGCGTCCAGAGTAAAAATATCAAAATTCGGAGGTTCTAAAATTACGTATTCTTTGGATTTCCTTCAAACAAACGGTTAGATAAAGTCTATTCAGTTAGAGTATGTACTCAGGAAAAAAAGTTGTTTCAGAATATTCCGTTAATTGATGATCGACGAAAATACTTATGGAGATATGAAAAATCTAAAGACTCTACTTGAAAGGATTCAAGGAGGAGGGTTTTATAGCAAGGTTTACAGAAGTAGTTAGTAGTTTTCAAAAATAAACTCAGTTCTGGAATGCTCTAGCTTGAAAAACGATGAGCGACAAAAAGAAATTAAGCAGATCACGTGGTTTTGTATTATATTTTCTGGTTTAGACAGACCTGAATAAATAAAAAAATGGAAACCGCCCATGTGACGTGATGCTCCATCGCAAATTACGTCTTTGACTAAGCGAGGTCTTAAGGGATTCAAATCGGATCTGTACCCAACTGAAATAATATTCTGGAATTTTCACAAAAACGACGAACGACGATAAGTTAAGCAGTATTATTTCATGTTACTTAAATACTCACAGGGAAAGTGACAGTCTGATTGATATGGTGCTCGTTGATTATTCTGAGCATAGTGCCAATCTGTTCCCCGCTATACTCTCCTTCGGTGATGTTCCCGCCATAGTTGGTGGTCCAGCCCACTGAGAGGACTGCACGAGGATGTTTAGCACCGAGCTCCAGGAACTTAGCAGGGTCTACCGGCTTTGTAGTAGAATCCACAGGGCCTGGCAGGATATCAGCGTTCAGCCATAGCGGAAAAGTTACCTGGAAAATAGAAACTTTAAAGTAGTGTTACGGAAGCAGCAGATCAAGGATGTTAAAAGGGGTTTAGTGTTCTATAAATTTTTGGCGTGATTACTTATATAAATTTCCTTTGTCAGTTTAGCTCTCGTGGACCTTCAGTTTTATAATAACTTGACTCTCACGCACGGCCATCTGATCCCAAACTAGGCAGAGCCTAAAAATATTTAGTCCCGCATGTCCCGCATGCTAGCAGTAGCATGTTAGGGAACGTACCCATACCACATGACCCGTTCTGAAGGGGGAAGGGGGGTCTTCAAAATACCACACTTGGTTACAGGGGTGGGGGGGGGGGGGCTGTTAGGTTTTCGTCGCGTAGTCAATATCCACTAGGTAAATCTCGTGCTTCTTCGAAATATATTCAAGTATGGCGCGCAGCGTTTAGCGCTTTTTAAACTCACAGGTGGCAACAAGCAAGCGTTTAGCGCTTTTTAACTTTCTGTCGCCAAAAAATGATTTAAAACCATATTTATAAATGACTACGTGAAAACTAGAGGGGGGGGTCTTGGCATAAATGGGTGGTCACCGGGTCACGTAGTATGGGTACGTTCCCTTACTTGTTCCGGAACAAGTAGTAACATGCTATACTTCGTGCCTTATCTTCGTGGCAATTTCAAATATTAGCAAAACGTAATTTGTTTTTGCCGATTTCATACTTTTATTTAAACTTGTCACGAAACGTTTCAACAGCTGTAAATAATAACTAATTAATAATTAAAAAATCGCATTCATATTTTCGAAATAGAACGAAAATAAATATACCGTGAATAACCTAAAGCAACCCGGCTCGGTTTCGCACGGGTAGCACAGACATCTTTTTTTTTTTGGGGTAGGGGGCAAACGAACACACGGGTCACCTGATGTAAATGACTACCGTCGCCCATTGGCACCTGGAGCTCAAAAGTCACAAGTGCGTTGCCGGCCTTTAAGGTGGGAGTAGGGGAAGGGTGGAAGGGGGAGGTGTGGAGGTAAGGGTAGAAGAGGGGGAGGGGGGAGGGAACGTTAGAAGAGGGGGATGGGGGGGAAGGGTTAGGCCCTCCGGTTCAACAATCACCATCATATTTCAACTAATTTACACAAATCTTAACAAATTCTATACCTAAACCTTCTTCATGAATCGCTCTGTCTATTGGTAAAAACCGCATGAAAATCTGTACTGTAGTTTTTGAGTTTATCGCAAACAGACAGACAGATGCAGCGGGGGACTTTGTTTTATAATATGTAGTGATATGCATAAAAGTCACGAAGTTTTAATGTATACCTACAATGAAATATGTCTACAAACTTAGCAATTAACACGAGCACCTAACGATACGGCCCGCTACAGTAACTACTTAGTAATCTGTGCCGCTACCATTAAAACTTCGTATAATTCAATCCGCAAAGTTTCAAGTTCAATAACAGCCCAGTAGTGGCATTAACTGGGCGTATCACCCGGAACAGACGCACTCGAGGGCTGATTACAACCTATAATGACACGAAGAAGATGCCGACACACATGTTTGCAGGAGTTTTTAGACATTTGCTGCACTGAGGAGCGATAGCGATAGAATATCTTCTACAATATTTTCAAATAATAACAATGCTACTTGTAATCCGAATATAGAAATCCTGTATATCAGATAGGTCAGATACTCTTATTAAATACGCAAATAATATTCTTTATTGAACATCACATTATAAATAGAAATACACATCCTTACAAAAAGTTAATGATAGACGGTAGGAATGGGCGATCTTATCGCTATGATGGAAGAGCGAATAGTATTACCACTTTGACTTAAGTTTGGCTTTCTGCACCTGTATTGTAAGCATTGATACATTGATCTATATAAACCGACATCGATGTCTTTACTTCAGTGTTCTAAAAGTAGATTATTGAAGTAAAATGGAACAGAAATTTATTTAAAGTTCCATTTGATGATTTGCAGTTATATCTTTTGATTGACACTCTAGGTATCTGATTATTTTTATGTCAGTTTATCACTTCTAAAGCAAATGCTAGATGTTACGATTAAATATAATCATTTATACTTATTGTCACTATATTAAACAAAATACATAAAACAAAGGCTTTAAGGGTACGCTCACATCGAAGTTCTTAAGAGCTGTTTAGGAAATATAGCTTTGTCATCGCTTTCGAAACTCTTGCAGTACTGCACACGAAAATGAACCTAATGACCGTGAATCATTCCTTTGTAATGGAGACGTCTCCCCGATTGCTACCAATTGTATTTAATTAATCTTCTCTTACAATCCGAATGACGAAATCGCCTAATTTGTGGTTGCTGTGACTGTGCAAGAACCGCGTATGATTTACTAAATGTATTGTTATAAAATACATTGATTTTAATATTTATTTATATATTTACATCTTTACATTTGTATCCCCGAAGAATGGTCACCCATCCTAAGACTGACCTGGCTAGTGTTGCTTAACTTCCACGAGTCCCTCTGTACATACTTAATTAGCATATAAAATTTGAAATTAAACATCTCATTCCCTTTTAAATAATCTTTGGTGTGGCTTATGTTCAATACTGTATTTTGTTTATGATACGATATTTTGTTACAAGGCTATCTCAAAATCCACATGTGCCTAAATTATATGAGTATTTCGTAATTTTTTCATCAAACCCTTAATCAACGGCGGGGAATAACAAATGTGCGTCGCAAGCGACACATGCACTGCGGCTCATCTTTGTAATCCTAACGTAGCCATAAAGTCAGCGATAAACGACGGCGACGACACAGAGCGATTTTTGAACTACTTACTGTAGTGTTGGCGATAACAGCGCCAACAGCGCTAATCGCTGCAATCAAATCAATGTTTTTAAGAAGTACAGAATTTTGAATTTCGAAATGTTTCAATAATGGAACTAATTGGACGTGATATTAATTTACCTAGTATTTTTTTTGCTTTATTCATGTGGCCTAGGGTGGCGGAGGACCGAGAGGACTAGAAGCGTAAGGGGGAGGCCTTTGCCCAGCAGTGGGACACGTGCGAGGCTTACTAAAAAGTTCATCTGTAGGACTATTTGGAGCAAAGAAGTAAATACGTGTTTAGCTACTAACGTTATTTCTTTCTGTATTTTTGTCTAAGCGTAGGAATTGAATCGTAAGCATTAGAAAGACGATTTTTTATTACAATTTTAAAAAGACTCTGCAGCTATATACTGCTTAAAAGGTATAAAAAATACGATGATATTTCTTATAAAGGTTCTTCTAGAAGTTTTTGGAGTTTACAACATTGCATTTTATGTTTTTTTTCTCGGCTGTTCTATGGCCCCAACCTCACACGAACCGACCACACAAGATGCTGTTTTAAATTCTCATTATTCACACGCTATGTCATTATTATAATTAAGACGTCTACCGACAACAATTCAAACCAATCCCTTATATACCGCACTCTAAATAAGGTTTAATATTCATTACCTAGTTAAAATTGGAGCGCTTTTAAGTATTTAATGTGAAATGATATTTATTCCTTTTGGATTAAGGTTTGTTATTCATCAATTGCTTTTCTGGTAGATTGAAGATCACCATGGAACATTTGAAACTTATTTTTAATGATGACTGTATTGATTATATTATACACTAGCAGCGCCTCACGGTTTCACCCGCGTAAATCCCTATCCCGTGGGAATATCGGGATAAAAAGTAGCCTATGCGTTAATCCAGGCCTCCAACTATCTACATACCAAGTTTCATCGCAAACGGTTCAGTGGTTTTTGCGTAAAAGAGTAACAAACATCGATCCTACATACTAACTACTAACTTCACTAACTTAATTTCAAAAGCAGAGTTTCTAAATGGATGCCCCAGTAAGTAATAATAATTCTAATAATAAAAAAATATTAGTTAGGTAATACTAACAACCACAGCAGACTTCTTTGACAAGTAAACACGTTCTCACTTCACACACGAACACACGAACACATAAACACGCAAACAAACAAACTCTTGCTTGAATACACGATCACAGTCACAGGCACGAACACACATAAACATATAACACTTGTGTATTTTTAATTAACCCCTGCAAAAAGCAGAGGTGTTTTAATTTAAACGTAGGGCTCCCCATAATCGTGACGATAAGACCTGTCATGGAGGATTGGCTTGAGAAGCGTCATGGTAGCTTCTCCTACCGATGCAGGCCCGAGACGGCGGACCCTTGTTCCGCGCGCGCCTCTCTATCTCCAACGGGGTACACCGCAGTGGGATCGCTGTTGTTCAACGGGCGGCCAGGTCTACCTTGGTTCACAGGGATTTCCTTTCGGGGGTACACATGAGGCCCTACCAATAAAACCCTGGGACGGAACACCGTGTAGTTTTAGTCGGTTCGAGTCCGACATACCACCTTTTTTTTATTATATAAGTATTATTTTTTATGGTATAGTGGGCAAACGAGCAGACGGGTCCCCTGATGGTAAATGACTACCGCCGCCTATGGGCACCTGTAACTCAAGCGTCACAAGTGCATTGCCGCCCTTTAAGGTGGAATAGGGGAAGAGGGGGAGAGGGGGGAAGAGCGGGAAGACGGGAGAGGGGGATTAGAGGGGAGAAGAGGGGTAGAGGGGATGGACGGGAATAGGGGAGGGAAGGGTTAGGGCATTTTTTTTTTTTGTGCGTGTGGAAACCCCCTCGGGCCGTCACCCCACCGGGGTTTTCGATGGGGCGGTGTGTCGGAATCGAACCGACTAAAACCACACGGTGTGCCGTACTGCGCCTTAAGTAGGAGGGATCCGGGAACAGCTTTTATTAAGACATCCGGAACCCTCCTAGCGCCTGCCTGAGAAAGAACCTCTCAATTAGGCGACGTCCAGGCACACGCGGACGCCGCCTCCTCGCGGGGGGCCACTATAGCGGGTGGAGGGGAAAACCCGTCCCGTTCACCCGCGGCGACACTCAGGGAGGCATGAGGCGCTGGTAAGCGCGCCTCCGCCGCCCGGTTCGCCGGCGGCGAATTAAGTCCGAGTGGAGGTCGTCCTCCCGGACCCTTTCCGCCGCCTCCTTCTGCGAGATGACTTCCTCACAGAAGGTAGCGACCGCGGTAAAATTCCTGTCGCTACCGGCCATGGAGCGTATGACAGCCGGTAGCGACAGATCCACTCCGATGACTGCAGTGAGGGCCCGACGCTGCGCCGCCCAACTGGGGCAAACCGCCAGCGTGTGCTGAGCCGAGTCCTCACTGCAGTCGCAGTGGTGACAGGCGGGACTCAATTCCCTCCTAGCGATCGAGTGCAGGTACTTCCCGAAGCAGCCGTGCCCGGAAAGAACCTGCATCAGTCGGAAGGAAAGGGTCCCGTGCTGCCGCCCTGCCCACTCGACGATGACCGGCTGGACCGCCTCCACGACGACCAACGAGCCATCGTGGCTCGTTCGGCGAGCACTTCCGCCTCCAAATCCCACGGGGGAGTCCCGGCCAACGCGCACGCCGCCTCCGTCGACACGGTGCGGTAGCCGCGTATGGCTCTAATAGCCATAACCCTCTGAGGGCGCCAGAGGCGCGCCCTATTCTGGGCGGTCAGAGCCCCCCCCGCCCACACCGGTGCACCGTAAAGTGCCATTGACCGGACAACCCCCGTGTACAGCCGTTTCGTAGCGTCGCTGGGTCCACCTAAATTGGGCAAGAGTCGCCCAAGGGCGGACGCAGCGCCGACCAGCTTCGGAGCAAGCTGTCGGAAGTGCTCGTCGAAGAGCCACCTGCCGTCGAGGATCAGGCCCAGATACCTTAGAAGGGTTAGGGCCTCCAGTAACCTCACTCACGCGGCGAAAAGCAATACAAGCATTGTTTCACTGCCGGTTTTCTGTGAGGCTGTGGTATCGACCGGAGTCGAGCCAGCCCATTCGTGCTGAAGCATGGCGCTGTTTGATATTTCAAAGTTTATCAGAACTCTTAAGTCCTATGTCTTCTCTTTGCACCAATCCTATCTTTATAACAACTTATATCGTACTTATAAACCGAGTAATTTGCAATTACATAATTAAAGTCAGGTGTTATTACCTAGCCACTGATCATAAAACCCTGATCATGTCTTACGAGGAAATGCCCAAATAATAATGGCGATCTAGGTGGTCCAGCGCTACGGGAGGATTATGTTTTGCTATTTCCATAGAAAGTTATCACAACGTGTACGCATATCGTGGAGCCGTTATGTATCTACGTATAAGAGACTAGCAGCGCCTCGCGGTTTCACCCGCGTAAGTCTCGATCCCGTGGGAGTGTCGGGATAAGAAGTAGCCTATGCGTTAATCCAGGTCTCCAGCTATCTACATACCAAGTTTCATCGCAATCGGTTCTGTAGTTTTTGTGTGAAAACATTACAAACATACACACAAATGTTTCCTCTTTATAATATTAGTTTAGATAAGTAATTGACTTAGATTGAAAAGAAAAAATATATATATATTTCTACACAATCTTATTTACCTTTACTTTAATTAGAAATCCGCTGAGTACAAGATTACCGAGTACCTAATATTACTCGATAGTATGTTTACCGAACCGAATACTCTGCCGAATCATTCGGTAAAGTTGTCAGAATCTCGTGCAACATTTTGAAATTGCTACGAGGAACAGGCATCGACAACGACGCAACAATATGCTATCTAATAGACAACTTAATCTAACTGATATTTAATAGGCTAAATAAGGTGCTTTATTATTGTCCTCCTAAAAGTAGAAAAACCGGCCAAGTGCGAGTTGAACTCGTGTTCATACGATAAATGGCACGAGATTTACCACGTTCTTTAAAGACCATAGACTTGTTATAGACTTTCCTGAAACATGTAAGGAAATAACTATTTCCTGTATTTTTTTTAAACGTTAGGCTTACTAATTTCGAAGATAATGAGGGAGGGATGGTAACTTTTCCACTATTTTCCTAAATAATTTTAAAACTATTAATCTTAAAATGATTAAAAAGTATATATTTGAGACCCTCACATTAAGCGTTTTCATTTGATACTAGCAGCGCCCCGCGGTTTCACCCACGTAAGTCCCGATCCCGTTGGAATATCGGGATAAAAAGTAGCCGATATGTTAATCCAGGCCTCCAGCTATGTACATATCAAGTTTCATCGCAATCAGTTCAGTAGTTTTGGCGTGAAAGAGTAACAAACATCCATACATCCATACATCCATACATCCACACATCCATACATCCTCACAAACTTTCACGTTTATAATATTAGTAGGATGTCACACGGTATAATTTCCATTCTTTTTTTTAATTTTCTAATTATGCGCGCAGTTGCCCCCATATTCAAAATTCCTTTATTTACGTTGCACGTCTTTGTTAGCGTCACAGGAATTGATTTGTGTACTAAATTTCAACTTTATCGGTGCAGTAGATTCGGAGCAAATTGCGTTTGTTAACCTTTGACAGACAGATATAAGGAGATATAAGGGTTCAGTTTTTTCATTCGGACGCCGGATGTACGGAACCCTAAATAAACGGCAAAGTGCTAGTGGGTGTCCGTCACTCAGGGCCACGTACCGTACTTCACCGAAGTGTCAACAAATATAAAGGAACAATATTGATGAAGTTTGAAACTTATTTGTATGTAGATATCATTGTAACACGTATTGAAAATGCATTTTCCTCGTCGTTAGTTGTTTGAACCGACTTTATAATTACTGCATGTCATAACTCAAAATAAAGGCTATAAAATGTGTAAGCCGTCTATACACATTATAGGCGGCTTACAGATCTTATAGCATGGATGGGTTGATGATGGATTTCTAGGTGGATGTCGTAGACAGAATTTTAGGCTATGTTCACATAACAGGCGTTGACCGCGCCGTCTTTTATTGTTATATAATAATCTTACACCCACTTAAAATAACCCTCTTACCTGAGGTTTGCTATACTGAGCGATCAACTCCTGGCTCTTCTCGTACGCCTCAATACTCTTAAAGTCCAACTTGACGCCTTTCTGTTTAGAGTTCACGTTGTTGTACTGCGCTACGGTCAAGAGGAAATCGGAAAGAGAGAGGTCCGAGCTGGTGGCTGGAGGGTGCGCCATGACAGGAATCGGCGGACCCTCTTTGCCGATTATAGTTCCCAACACTATGTCAGCCTCCATCATGCAAATATCACCTGGAAAGAAACACCTTTGAGTCTCAACTCACTTCTACTTCTTCATCGTCAAAAATTCTCTTCTTGTTTGAGTTTTAGAATACGTCATTAATTATAAAGATAGGGTATACAGAGTGTAAGAAAATAGTGTATTAAGATCGTCATTCTAAGTAGAAAAGCATTGGAATTTTCTGCCGGAAATTTATTTTTTTCCTACAAATTTTGAATCCTACCAATCCATCCCACAAAATCCCACAAGAATTTATGTCATTACATTACCAATCACTATTGTTTAATTTAATGTAATGTAAACATATATTTGTCACTGTTCTAAGACAATGTAAGTTGCAATGGCTGAGGAGCGACAAAAGTGTTCCTTAACTGTCGCAGGGAAACGAAAAAACATTGTTTTACTTTACTATGTAGTGGAAATCGTTTGCTACGAGGATATAACAGTTCAGATATTAAACAAGTTTTCTTACCTTGTTATAAGGAAGCTTAGACCAACCTCATATAAAACACCTCATTGTAAATTGTAACAAATTAAAGCCTGACCAAGAAAATAAAAAACCTGGTCCAGGGGTGCCTCAATTGCGTTTTTATTGCAACAGTAGTATAGTCATACCCATATGAATTGGCAAACGTTTAGGAGCTATTATGCATCCGACAGACATACAGATAAACAGAAATACACATACACATATTAAAGTTATAACACCCCTCCTTTTTGCGTCGGGTGGTTTAAAATTAGCATGAATGGTACGACATAACATCTCACCATTAAATATAATATAAGAAATAATTTAAAAAAAATGTCGGTTTAATTTCTTCTATTTCTATTTTTTTTTTTGTGTGGCTACACCAGACCTTCATACTATGTAACAAATTTCAATAGAAGAATCAACAGTCTCAAATTTGAAATTATAAAATTTCTACTACTAATGTAGTACATAAAGTTAAAAGTGACACTATACAATTTTATGCGTACTTATTCTACTTTTTGTTTCTGGCTGGTGAGAAATCAATAGGTACTCAGGACGCGGCTCTAGCATTTGACTGATGCAATATCTTCAGGAAATAGAAAACCTTATTTATCACAACTTATCTCACTTTTGAATTATGTAATTTCATGGCTGTTCGTTCTATAAGATCTACGCATTGGACCATACAAACAAACGCACCTTACCTTACAATAAACAACCTACCAAATTGGTTTAATTATGATAAATGCATATGATTTGGATTTCATCACAGAATAATATAATATGTATTTACATATATGTTCTCCAATCTCAATATCAATAAATATTATATATTCACATTAACATGTATATAAAACATTAGAACATTCTAGGTTACAGTTATTCTTGTTCAAAATCAGAAGCTACAATGTAACATTTGATTTACGTAGATTTGTGTTTCTGGCAAGATTTACGGTTTGCACCAAAGAAACAACTCTTTGTTTAAACCAATGAAAATTTATTTGCGTTTGGATAATTAGCGTGAATATTTGTTTAAAGATATTTTGAAATACGAAGTGCAGATATTACGTAAATAGTGGTCCTGGCGTTGTTTTCCAAACAAACTATTTCATAACTTAATATATTTACGAACATATTGTTTGACGAAGAAAGACATTTAATCGGTTAGTGTTTTCATAAAAAGCCACTGCATATGTGTATGTGAGCCCAAATCTGTCAAATGTATTATTGTAATGAATCGTCAGTTCCTTGAACTAGCAATGTGCAGGGTACAAGAGACGGCTACTACAGATGGTGTTTGGTGTAAGTTGCAAGCTGTAGTGCCATCAGGAGCTTTTTATAAGGCCTAATTATAAATAGCTAAAAGTTTTTGAAAGAGACTCTCTATAGCCATATTGAAGTCAGATTACAACATTAAAATAAAAAAAAAATTGTGACAATATCAGACCTCCAGAAACAGAAAGAAATTTTAGATATACTTTTAGACATGAAACTTTTCCGAATCGCAGTAATATAAAAAAGAAAAAGAATTTAAAAAACTTAACTTTGACATAAACTGTAAAATCTCATCTAGTATGCAACTTTTTACTGCAACCAGGGAAGTGGTCTGCGACCAGCGCACAGTGTGAGATTTTGGCTGAGTTGGGGACATGCCTTTTTATTCTTTTATTTGATAGTTTACCTATAGTAAGAACTCAGAGTAAAACTCCGGCGAAATTCTTTTGCTTTAATTAGGAGATATTTAGTTTTTCTGATATATTGAGAAAAACCCATAGAAATGCTTTTTCTCGTTTATGCGTTAGAATTTTCTTTATATTATTTCACCAATCGGTCGGCAACGTGTACAACTATATTGTATGTTAATAAAACTATTTAAAAGTCCTCCGGTACACCTTAATTATTTTTTTTCTTATTTTGACAAAATATTTTTTTATTCAAGAGTCGTATGATTTCCGCATTTTATTTTTAGGCTAAAAGTAACCTTACCTTACATATTATGTCACACGTAAATATTAAATAAATAAACGGCAGGACGGCTGAGTTATTAATTTTTTTATATATTGGTTAGGGTTGTCTACACAGAAACTTTCGATTCTGAGAATCTCTAATTACAGGATAATTTGGTTTGGACCTTCCTAATGAGTGCCATTGCGTCCTACCTTTGGCTTGTTTTGTCAGTTTCTGCCAGATGTCCAGTTTTAGTATAATATCATGTATAGCTGATGGCACCATCAACACTTAACTATGACATCACTTATATTACCTGTCCTGTTGGGCTAGTGGTTAGTGATTTTGGTTGCTAAGCCAGAGGTGTGCGTTGGATTCCCACCCAGGACAAATAATTGTGTGATGAGTATTATCATTTGTTCTGTGTCTGGGTGTGTGTTTTGTCGCTATAGTAGATGTTGTGCATCCGAATGCAGGCACTACCAGCGACGGCAACACTGCTCGAACAGCACTATCGAACAAACACCGTAATACGTTTGCTGAAATTCTTGACGATGAAGACGATGAAGACTTGTCGATGGCATCCATACTATATTAGTAGCACTTTCCAGCAGCTCTGAGATAGATGCTGAAAAATTTCAGACTTTTTGCATTAAAATTGCTACAAAATATGTTCAAACTTATAGTTGGTTTCTACATGTCCGTTACTCTCCAAAAAATATTTATGCATGGTAGTGAAATAAGTAGATCTAGTGAGTTACCGATAGGTATGTTATCTAAGCAGGCAGGAGAGTCGCAAGATAAGTATTGGCGGTACGACAGAGAGCACCACACTTGAAAATTTGATCGAAAAACCATTTTACTCGATTTTTTCAACATGCCCGAGAATTCTTGGATCGATATCTAACGATGCGTTTCTCTCGTAAAAAAGAAAATAAAATCCCCAGCTGTACCTGCGAAGGTACTAAGGACAGATGATAGCAACTCTACCATTTTCGAGGTTGATGATGACATGTGTAAGATAACACTTACCAGAGAAGAGAATTTAATTTTCTCCGTCAGTGAACACGATATGGAAATAAATTGACATTGCATCATCCCTACTTCCAATAATCACTACATATTATAAAACAAAGTCCCCCGCCACGTCTATCTGTCTGTCTGTCTGTCTGTTCGCGATAACCTGAAAAACTAATAAACGGATTTTCATGCGGTTTTCACTCATAGAAAAAGTGATTCATGAGGAAGGTTTAGGTGTATAACTTGTACCCGTGCGAAGCCGGGGCAGGTTGCTAATACTAATATAAAATGTGAAAGTTTGTGTATTATAAACTTGGTTAAAAAATAATTTGGTATCATTCCCGGCTAGTACCTATAATTAATATATTTAAACCATCGTGTAATATTTTAGTAAACGTAAAACTTAAGTAAAACACATTTGAATCTGAGATGGTTCTCCACTTGCGAAACATCGATTTCAACGCGGGCAAAGCCGCGGGGTGCAGCTAGTATCCATATAAAACGAAATACCTGTATTATGTAGATTTTTTTTCTATTATAGTGATTTTGTGAGTAATGCTTTTGACAACCCTATTTCCATAGAAATTTATAAAAAACTTAGAATCCGAATATTTCGGAGATCCTACAATAAACACATTTCAATTTTTTGGGGTGTGATACCTGATTGTTATTCCTATATTTTACAATTTAAATAAAATGCGGAAACAAAAGGAAATCTGAGAAATAAAATAAAATCTGAAAAAAGAAAAAACAATAGTAACTCTCTGATATTATAAGTGACTATGTTGAATTTATTTTGATTTGTATTTTATTGTATTTAATCAGACAATGAGCTCAGTAAGTTAATATTTGCAATATTTGAGCAGTAGTAATAAAATTATTGATTTTAATAGGTCATTGACCTTTCACGAAAAAAATCATATTTCCTAAACAAAGCTAAGGAATTTTGTCGGAGCTCCACTATTTGCTACTACTGAACGTAATCTATCAAATAAAAGCTTAAAAAGGCATGTCCCCAACTCAACCAAAATCTCACACTGTGCAGCGTGGCTGTGAGCATTATTCCAAATTTACAATAAAATTATCTCACTCTGAACACAAATATTAAACTTAGTTTAACTATGATTTTTGTTAATCGGTCCACCGATTAACAAAAATTATACTAGTTATTGATGAACCGTGTTATTATTAGCTCTGAAAATTAGTTAATGGTCCCAATTCTGTTACTTCACTCGCTAAATTAAAATTCACTAAATTTTCTTCATATAAGATGTAAACCTTGTACACTTCAAAACAAGGTCTTATTTCAAATTGAAACAACTAGGTAACATATGTCGCTATCGAAATAAGCAATTTATTTGTCGACTAAAGTCTGATACGCTTAAATAAACTTTAATACCACGTAGCGAGAGCCGCTATCCGTTGAATGCCATCTCTTCTGCTCTTTGTTTTTAGTAAGCGTCTTCGTAGGTGTAGATTAAAAACACGTCATCCTTGTTCGTTTTGAACAAGTTTTTATACGGCAATTATACAGCGTTTGAATAAATGGAGACTCTCGCTGCGTGGAAATAAAGTTGAGTATACGTTGACAGGTTTTAGTGAAATTTAGCGGCGCTGAGAAATAAATGCTAGTAACAAATAGACCTTATTACGAAGAACACTAGGTTGATTTCATATGAAGAAATTAAGTCAGGTTTTAGTTTAGTCGAGTGTACAATAGAATCGGCACCATTGTATTATAATTGTATAGAAGGGCTATATTAAGAAAAAGTAATTTCTTACTGGTAATTCCTTAGGTGATCGAAAATCTGATCAATTAAAAGTAATGTTTAAGTGATTTTTTTATTGCATATTATCAAAACAATTAAAAAGAATCTGGTTTAGGGGTCTGTGGGTTAATTTTAATTTTGCTTTTCTCCTATCGCTTGGGCCACAACTTACTGCTCCTAGTGTTACCACACACAATTAAATCACATTATTCATGCACTAACAGTCTCTAGCTTCTCTCTACCAACTAAGACGTTAGAAAGAGACAGAAAACATTGTTGATTGATATGTGGCGCAGCTGGTAGAATTCTCAGTAGGAATGTTGTTTGATGGCAATATTATGAAGCTAATTGGTGTTAACTATTCGCGCGTAATTACTTACATTTATGGAGAGTCATTTCTACTTTATGATTTGAAGTTATGCCTTAGCAGTTATTCAATTATAATTTCCCATTTTGATGCTAACAGTTAATTGAGAAATTATTAAGCATTTATTATTTTTACCACTTTTTTAAGTATTCAGACTGCTTGGCTAAAATCCCCCTCATGGTGCAACGTTGATGAAAGTATTTCCAATATGTACTTTCTTTTGTTTCTCTTCATTATGGTGAACTCATTGCGTTTTTCGACCACTGTTTACTAAGTAGTTCACTTTTTGGGTTACCCTGTTTCTTCACATGTTCCTTTGAATAGATTATTCAGTATGGAGGGGCATATGGGTTCGCTGCCCAGATGTAGAAGTGATTGAAATGGTCTGAGACAGACGTCTACCCGGCCAACATCTAACCCTGATTAGTTAGATTTATTGTAAGGGCAAAGATATCTTTACTGGAAACTGTAACCCTTTAAAAGGTATAGGAAAATACGTCGGCAGCATCGGGATCCGCGATATGTTGCATATTTTTTGCTGAAAAGTATACTCGTAGTCCATTCTCTAAGTGTACCGCTAAGTGTACTATGGTAGGGTGTCTATCATGTATAGGAAACTCTAATAACCTCCACCCTACTTCAGATGTACTGATGTACCGGCCTTTCAAATAATTTTCAACTTCGTAGTGAGCATTTCTGACACTGAAAGCGACTTGATCGGATCCTTTTGTTTAGATTGACATTTTAAATTCGTAATATCTTTTGAATGGTATGTCCGATTTGAATAATTCAAAAAGTAATCTACAGGTATTGAAACAGTCTTGAATACGAAATGAATTATTTGGATAAGGATCAATATAAAGGTATGGATAACATGGTCTGATTTTGGTCTGCATTTCTATCAAATTTTAAAATGTAAAAAAGTAGTTAGAGTAACTTAACTACTACAATAGTTGGACATATGGTATACCGAAGTATTTTGTACATATTGATATGTTCTTTGATATTGTTTAACATTTTTTTTTTGTTCTATCATCAATAGTTGTCGCACCGCATGTGATAAAACACATTTTAGGGCAATTTTTTTTACACCTTGGGTTACATTATTGAAGTTGTAGGGATCCCTATTTTTTTTCTAGTAATAAATATGGCCTATGTTACTCAAGAATAATGTTGCATTCTAATGGTAAAATAATTTTTGAAATCGGTATATTAGCTTTGAGTTTATTTGTTACAAACATACAAAATATTAGTTTAGATATAAACATATATTATAATTTCATCATCACTATGTTGACCACAGGCCGTAAACTATTTAGAAGAATATAATAATCCTGTAAAGATATCCAGAAGAGACCTAAAAAAGTTCTGTAAAGATCCTGTTTCTTGTAAGATGTAGTACGGTGGAAAATCCTCGAACGGTGACTAAGGGTTTTATAGCAACAAACTTGGGATATCCTTGGACTTGGAAGCTCTTGGACGCCCATTAAAATACTATTTCATTAACACAAAATTGTTGTAAATTTATTAATAATAATATTACTGACCGAGCCGACCATCATACGAACTGGCGAAAATCGTCTTACAATTTTGTTTTTTAAACCATCTGATGATACCGTGCAGTTCTGTCCGTTGAAAAGTTCTTTATACAAATAATGTACGAAATAAAAAAAAAACATTTTGTTGGTTCGCTCAATTCAACGCCTCAGAATTCCATTTTGATAAGAATGACACTAAATATTATAATTGTGTGCTTACAAGTCGTATAGGCCGTTGTATATTAGAATTTCGCAAGTTACTCACTCTGAGTACAATAAGTGTGTAAACGCCAATATTAATATGACCAAGTAATAGAGTTACGCGTAATACTTACTTGCTAGAACCGCCTCCAAATACGTTTTATTATTAACGGCATGAGCCCAGGTAACAGTTGTTAAGTTCCTCATTATCTCCTCTTCAGACTTCACCACAATGGCTGTAAAAAATAACATTAATTATTTTTCTACCAAAATAGTAGTAGATAGTAATTTTAGTAACTGGCAACCCCTGATGCTTGTCAATGGATAAAGTCGAACGCTACGATATCAGCTGTTTTTATTAACTCTAATCTATGTTGTGAAACTGTAAATCACTATTACAATAAGGATTAAAAGTGAATACTTTATATTTTAAATGTCTATTTCTCAGCACTACACTTAACTTTTATTATTATAGTTCGACGAACAACAACTTGGAAAATTTAGTTGACAACTGAATAACAATGTGTATTGTATACAGTTTACAGTGGCGCTAGTCGACACAGATAGTCTATAATTCCTTGTTAAACGTGTGGTTCCAAATTTCGCCAAACGCAAAATCGCGCAGTGTTAATTTTATTTGTGATAATCGTGACAACGAGAACGTTCCATTTCATGGTTTTCTTTTGTTTTGGAACTAAGGCTTTTTAGTTTGGCAAAAAAAAAAAAATTTAAATTTAAAATTTACAATCAAGACATTATTTTATTGTGCGGTGGTTTGTGATATTATAAAATTATTAAGATTTTACATATAATTTTACCTAAAAGTGGGTGTCTTACATGAAAGGATGGACTGCAGAATTTCAAAATAAATTATGTCGCATGTACGTTATTAGTTATATTAAAACATTAATGTTTCCGAGTTCTTTGATCTGCAACCGGTTAATCAAAAACCCGATGAGTCAACTTTAAGAGAAACTCAGAAAGTAGGTTATCTTGTTACAATATGAGTGTGTAGTGTTCATTGAGTGTTTATTTAGACGTTAGTCATAAATGTATACGTATAAGTTTAAAGTGTCTGTCTGTGATCTTGAAATAAAGGTTTTTCTTAATGTCATTGCGCAAGCACGATACTAAAGTCAAAACACTGTCTGTCCGTCTTAATCTCTAAAAAGGCTAGACTGATTTTGCTGGGACTTTCACTAGCAGATTCAGGACATTTGAGAGCATATTATAAGCTACTTTTGAATATGAAAATGTTTAGGGTTCCCAGGTAAAAAGATAAAAACTGTAAACTTTAAGTTTGCACGTTGCTTCAACAGATGGCGTCATCGATATCAGCGTCAAATCACGCATGATCATAATAAGTCAGCTAAGATTGATTAGACTACAAAGTTCCGTAGTATCAAACAAAAACTTATCATTAAACTATACATATATATGTAAGTAATACTTCATAGTATTACTTGAAAAAAAAATTATTTAGAAATCTTTATTTCTTTTTGACGTTCAACTCAATGACTATGATTACTATCAAGGCCTTTTTTTTCTAAATACGGGTTACTTAGGTAGTCATTTAGCTAAGATAAATAGTGCTAAAAAGAACTATGCAAAAAATAAAATAAATGCGTTATAAAGTTTATAATTCACTTCGATAGATGGCGATGGCGTTGTATTGCTCTGGTTAAAATGTTTAAAACATGCAATTCGGGTAATGCTGTTATTTGGTTCCTGACTTACTGTTCAGATAGTATATTAATAAAAATTACTTCGTACTTCTTTCCTGTTTATCGAGTACTTTTTTTTGGTTATTTTTCTGTTTGTTTGTCATTGTAATAAGTAGGGTTAAGTACCCAATTTTTCTTTTAATCCGAGTTATAATTGTTTTTACGTTGTTTTTAGTTTGGTAGGTTTAAGAAGTCAAGTCCAAGTAAGTAAGTATCCAAGTAAGGGCTGCTTTACTCATGGACAGCTATAATTATGTAGTATGTTCACTGGTAACTTGGTAAGTGATGCCCCCAACACCATTGTCATAGCAAATAGGCAGCATACACCCAATATTATTTATAAAGAAGCATTATAACAAATATTGCATGATCCTAAAAATTTAATATTTTAGTTAACTCTGTATTTTTTGTAAATAGTTTTACCTTCATATTTCCTTTTCCACGTGAATGTAGTCGTGGGCTTCAGTTAGTTTGATAATAAAACTATACGTTAGGTACCTACTCAGTATGCTCATATTGGTATTGGTAAATTGAAGAAAACAAGGTAACACTTAACCACGCAGTACGCTGCTTACAGCAAGATTTCGATTAGTTTTTAGTAGGTATAAAAATATTTCTCTGGATGTTGTTTACACTTTTTACACGACTGGTCAAAAAAAGAGTGTATAGTTCTCAGGGTTCATGGATGTACGAGATGTGTGAGTCTCTTTATTAAACCATAACTTCGTAGATATAGATGTAAGGGGCATCGTCAATCCTTATGTCATCCCGAGTGGCACTGGCTATCATTGTTTCTAAATAAGTTAACAAACAAGCAGGACTTACGAGATGTGTATCACTATAGATCGGCTTCACTGGCTGGGTAACTCACTAAAGATACGTAGGCTAACACGTCTGTGCTCTCGACGGTGGCTCATGCTGTACTAACTGACGTGCACTCTTCAACGAGAGAATGATTAAAACTATGATTTATTTCTAATTCTACCCTACATACATTACAGCGATGTCAATCCAAGAAACTCTTAAACGCTTGAACGCTTGTTCAGTGTTTGTGTCGTTTTAACTCACTTGGCAAACACAGATGTAAAGCGAACCGACCATCCCATTTTATGGCCATGTTGCCCCAACCAAAATAGTTCAAAGTAGCTTTCTACCAATATATCTTATTCCCCTTTTTGCAATAGGTTTGGTTACGGATAACATAACACCACGATTGTACATTGTACCTTTCCGAAATATATAGTAAAGGTGTTTGAAGACAGTCCCACGCCAGATATCTTTAATATCCATAGCTGCAAGTGATACTCGGCCAAGATCACTTATTCTTATGGACAATAATAAAATTCATTACCACATCGTGTGCATAAAACACAAATCGTGGCAGAAACTGTATTATTATTTCGTTAGTAAAAATGTATTATTATTATAACTAAAACTAAAATGAAAGAAAGTAAAGACTGTCAAACTACTGTCAAATTAACTCAAATAGAACATGGCGTAACAGTCTCAATAAAACTGCGTTCAGAAAACTCATTTTTTTTTGTGTCGTACTTAATTTATGAACAAGTGTTAACAAAGGGATATTTGTAGAGTGTAAGATGTAGGTTTCTTCTGTTCGATAACAACTTTCGCATACTTTAAATCTTTAATGATATGGCAGATGAGGTCAAACCAATAGACAATAATGTAACAAGCTGAGGTTCGGACAGACACAGTTTATTTTAATAAATCACAAAATACACAATTATCATTATTTCAATTATCAAATACACGTACTTCGCACTTATCGCTTTGTTTACTCGCTGATCGTTCATACCCTTTATACACGAAACGTTATTTCATAGAGAGATCTCGACATCTTCCGAAAACTCGAAACTATTCTGGCATTTTCTAATAAACAGTGGGATGTTCTATTGATAAACTATATAGTTCCGTTAAATTTCAAAATATGGCGTGCATCTCAATTTAGGTAATGCCTTTCTATATGTAACAATAGATGGCGCCTGCGGGTCTTTTAACAATAAGAAAAAACATTAATGTATAACATTTTTTTTTAGCACAACTACAGTACTAAACTACATAATAATAATAATAATGTAGTTTATGACCTTACATCACGTAATGAAAGTTCTCGCACTGATCCGAATTTCAAACATCCCTTTTAGTCCAGTCTCGGGGTAGGTTCTGACGTTCTGACTTACAAAAGGTCAAGGAGAGTTCTAATTTGGCAAAGTGTTTAGAGTTTAATTTCCTATTTAATATTCCTAATTTGTGACCTTGAGCGACCGCCACTCGCGTCACCCTCTTGGAAAAAAAAATTTGAGAACATCTCTCCAGCATCATCTGGGTTACAAATGTTCAAAAAAAATATATAATTTCAATTTTTTTGCAACTTTTCTAAGAAAAATGTTTGCTAAATAGTGTACGTGTTACTGCGAAGTCAAGCTTAGCAAGTTTTTACAATTTGCAACATCGCTACATTGTTTTTAAAAATTTCAGTATACACCGATTACTTAATCCGTACTACCGGTTTTTACTCATTTCCGCACCACTATGAGGTAGAGTGAGAGGCGCGTTTTTTGCATGTGGTATCCCCAGTGGGCCTTATCCACGATGTATAATTTATTGATGGTTTTTCTTCCGTATCGATGCCCTAAATATTCCAGGTTCCTTGAAATTGATATCTTCTTGTACATTTTTTTTTTCTCTTTCGAGTTTTCTTCGATAGAGATTCTGAAGAAAGAAGAAGAAGAAGAAGAAAGAAGAAGAAGAAGAAGAAGAAGAAGAAAGAAGAAGAAGAAGAAGAAAGATTCCGTCGATTTAGTTCTAAAAGAAAATTGTGGAATTTAATCTAAAAGTTTTGTAAATACCGTAATTTTTTTATGCGGAAATTAGTAAAAAATGATAGTACAGTTTAAGTAATCAGTAGGTATATTTGTACTGCAAATTCGAGAAAAAAAATCCACAAATGTAACTTTTTTTTCTTATTTTTCCTTTGACGTTAGAGCATATTAATAGTAGAAAATAAAGTAGTCAATTGAACTAACTCAACGGAATAATCAGAAGTGGTTGTTATTCCCTTTACCAATAAACATTAAGAAAGGCGTTTACAATGATAGGGTATATATACTACTATACCACTATACTATAGTAGACTATACCACAGCTGTTGTCATCTCTCTTTCATCTGCAACTACGCTACTTAACTATCTAAAACGGACATATGCCTGATACTTTTACCACAATGCATTCAAACTTATTAAAGCAGAAGAAACTGTTTTTTGTATTGAAAGTGGTAGTCTCTAGAATTGCCACCTGGATTAGAAAAATTACTTTTAAATCTTGAGGAAAATTATGAACTATTTAACATCCGCTTTAACGCGACGTCCGTTAGAAGTATGACCTTCAACGTGGCGTGGGTTAAATTGGGCGAAACTGTGAATAATAATATATAATAATAATAACTATGAATTTAATTCAATATAATGAGAATATCTACCAACTAAAGCCGTGATCTTTTATAATTTTTTGTGGTGCAGGGGCCATGATTCTTATTCATAAATTGCAGTTATCCGCCGCTCAACATATTACGCGAACAGGAAGAGAGGATAAGGATCATTTCTACCTACAATTGTTGGTCAACTGGCACTATACGGACTGCTTAAACACTATACATACATATATTTTGCAGAAGTCAAGTTCACCCACACCCTACTTATAGTATGTACTAAGACTTTTGTAAGTTGAGGTCAAGAAAAAACGTGAGCATACCACTCGACAAGTCGATAAAAGTAGAAATGTTCGAAGTTCCAATTTTATTTTTTAAAAATATTAAGGAAATTAAAAAATTGTTGACATACACAAATCAACACTAAAATAATTATCTGAGAATTTGTTTTCTTATGGTTCTTGGATTTGGAAGATTGTTTTGATATTTGATAGTCCAATTGGCTATCGCTTTAAAACATCTTGCCACGCTTCTAAGGACTCTTAGGAGCAATGATCATAAACACAAAACGGTCGATATAGGTACTTATATTTTTGTGTCAATCTATAGTAGACACAAGCCGTTGGACGACTTAAAGATATTCATTAATACGTTTGATATATCGAGCCAATCAAATGCGTTATAATTGGACTCCTTAAAACAAACACCGCGATATTCCGTTTTGACATAGTTATATTTATGTTAAGTTCACCGATACTCGTAGCTTATTAATTAATTGGTTCAATTGGGAGCAACCTCTTTTTAGATAAACTAAAACTAAGTTAGTTAAAAAAATGATTAAATATTGACCTCGGTGGCGCAACCGCAACCTATGTTGCTGTAGATATATTTTTTCCTATAAAACTTATCACCCTTTGAGATTCGTCCACAAAAAAGAGTTAATTACTTATTCCAATTACATCGTTACTTATTAATAATAGACCTCATCAGAGAAGTGACAACTAGTTGTCTGCGTGTCCAACGCTTCTAATTGATATCGGTAACACGCACTGATCCGCACATATATCCTGTACTCTGGTAACTATAAGAATAGTTATTAGAGTAGCATTAAGTAGGTATGATCCATGCCACGTCTGTGATCAGGACAATACCTCCATGTTTCCGCGCTTCTCTTTTATAAAGATAATTAATGGCTTTCGCTGGTTCGGTGTGCATTATATGCACTAGATTTCGTAAATTTTGGCTACCTACTTTTAACCATATCTAGGATTTCGCATCTAATTTTAAATTTAGCAGTGCTGATTTAATATATCTGGTAAAAATAAAAGCACAGAAAAAGGCTGAACTGTAAATTGCTGGTTTTTTTTTCATTAAAACTATATTTATTATGCTTTCTTGTCTGAAAGACTTTAAGCAGTATACAAAGAAAAAAAATAATGATAAATGAATTTATTTTTGCAAATAGATCTTTTCAGCCCCTTTCCATGTCGATTGTAACACTGTAAAGCTAGTTGGTGCCGCCATTTCCTATGACTAGCCTTGAGAATAACCGGCGAAACAGACTCAAGGATCCAAGTCAACATAAACTCGAACTGTGCAAGTGTAATTTAGGCGTCCAGGGTGATATTTATAAAAATAACCAATTCAGTTTTGAGCTGACCAGTCACGACACCCAGTGTACTAAATAGGTAAGTCGGTAATAATGGAATTCAACTACATCTCAGAGAGTTCCACGACTCCAACCAGTTCGCCACCGCAGTCAGACCAACAAGGTAGACCAATGAGAATATTTAATAGGCACCGTTAACGTACTCGTATAAGAAAGAAAGAAAGATTTGGTATGTAAGGCAAACCAACTGACAGACACGTAAAGAATATTAATTAAAAATAATCATGGAGTCGAAAAAAGGAGTGGAGTCAAGATGGAATATTCTGATCAAACCTCAAAGTAGCTATCCTACTAGTTGCGTATGAGTTCCATTAAAAAATCAAAATCATTTATTTGCTTGAAACATGGTAGACAAACCAATATTATCTCAATCTTTAGCAGTTCAGATGTTGGTATTGGTATGCGGGAGAGTGACGTCTTGCTGACGCATGTGTTGATAGACTGAGAAAATATTACACCAACAGTAATGAATGAAGTGCTTCAAACATTAAAAGAGTTGATATGAAATTAGTGAGGAAGAATTGAAGATTTAGCTATTGAAAACTGTCCGTTATTTTTGTGGTTTTTCTCTTTAAATATATGATTCTATAATTGTTTGATTTTTTTTATGAGGATGGATGGATGGATGTTTGTGACTCTTTCACGCAAAAACGGCCAAACGGATCTGGATGAAATTTGTTACAGATATAGATGTCTGTCTAAAATAGCAAATAAGCTAAGCTTGTGGGTTTTTTTATATACATATATTATGTTTATTTACGGTTCCCGTGTGATAGATTTCACCAAAATTTCCACGCTAACGGTTTTTGTATTTTATGTAGATAGGTTGAACTTCTTACTAAAATTAATTAACCTTATAATCAACGCGCAGGGGCCGGAGTACGAAGTTCCGTCTGCTACTTATATTTAAGTGATTAAATTTAGAATTGATATTTCTTAGTAACATGTGCCATGTGTAAAAATATGTGCCACGGAATCAACCCAATAACGATGCGGCTGAGAATGACCGAATTACACTATTTTTTATTTTCAAATTATATTTCATAGAATTGCTTAAAATAGTCTTTTTCAAACTAAAAAATATAGACCAACACAATGCCACCGCAACAATAGGTTGCTTTGTCGAAAGTAAAATTATTATAACAAAAAATAATAAATAATCCACCATAATAATTAATAATAACACCAGATGGTATTACAGCACTGTTTTGTTTTGAGCTATTATATTTAAAAGAAAAAGATTATAATATGAATACTAAAAACTAAACAAGACAAAATAAATGCAGAAAAGAAAGAAAAGAAAAACATAAAAGACGGAAGATAGGAACATATTAGCTCACATTACATTTTTATGAAGTACTTGAAATAACCTGTGAATTCTAACATAACATAATCGGAAGTGTTTTTATCTCCTATCTTTATAATATCGACGTCATTACCCCAAAGTAGACACCATATCAATACCATACGACATTATACTATGAAAATATCTAAAATAAACTCTACCTTAATATCTGTCAGTCCAAGAACGTTTCTAACAGCATATATGTCTGAGCTGCGTCTGTTCGACAATGTATCAATATGGGTCTTAGAGCTGAACTGATAATCAAGAAGAATGCCTAAGAATTTCGCGGTATCCACTAGTTCTAACTCGTCTTCTTTAACCATTAGAGTTATTTTAACCTGTTTAATTTTAGAAGTAGTAAACCATATACATTTAGTATTTTCTCCATTGAGAAGTAAGTTGTTAACGTTAAACCAGTGAACAGCTTTCGAAAAAGCGGTGTTTATATCGCCAAAGTTTGTAGTCATACGTTTTAACCTAGATAAAAGTGAAGTATCATCTGCAAACAACACTATCCCGTGATCTTTAACAAGATGAACTAAGTCATATATATAAATTAAGAACAAAAATGGGCCAACAGTAGAACTCCCCTGTGGAACTCCCATTTTAAAAACAGACCCTAGAGAAAGCTTACAATTTATTTCGATTTTTTTAACCTTTTACTCGTTAAAATTATAATTATAATAATTCAAAATAATATCGAATCTAATATCTCAGTCTTATAAAAAAAATTACATGATGATTGTTAAATAATTTAGCCGTAGGAAACTACCGTTTTACAATAAAAAGCACTTAAAAAACTATTCCAAGAAAGGTGAGAGATAAAATCTTGCCAGCAGCAAAATGATAATTCACTCAATTATAACATAACGGCATACTTCAAAATTAGAACAATTATTTTAAAATTAGAACTTAATACTTTCTTTATCTATATGGCAAAGGCATCTCACCTGTGACAGCCAAGACGAGTAATCGAATCATATTTATTTTATATTAATCCTTATTTTTTCACTCATTGAGTTTTCATATCTCGACGTGGTCTGATCCTGCCTCGAAGTACACTGGAACACCCTGGCACCTATTTATTGCTAAATTGGCCAATCATTCTGACGACTTGATTGCCTGTAAAGTGCTTTTCGAGATGCTCTCAAGGACAGAAAATGACGCGCACATATTAGGTCACGTACACAAGGAGAACTTAGGAATAGATCGTACGTTTAGACAGCTGATGCGGTTTTATACTTGTGAATGGTATCTGGGACAGACAAACAACTGCCCACTGATGATGGGAGCATGTGCACTTTTTAGTAAACTTTGATTATAATAATAATAACTCCACACATCTCACACACGGCCGTCTGATCCTAAACTAGGCAGAGCCTGTACTATGGTAACCAGACTGCTGATAAACATACTTATATATTTCTAAATACATACATATTATAGAAAAATCAAACAATTATTGGTCCTGGGTGAGAATTGAACCCACGACCTCTGGCTTAGCAGTCAGAGTCACTAACCACTAAACCAACAGGCCAGTCAAGTAGGTGGTATACATGAATTAGGTACTTAAACTAATTTGAAATCATCTATCAAAAAATCAGGCCTTGTATGAGCATTTAATTTTAGTATGTTATTTTTACTTAATATGTTTATATTGATGAATAATCAAAAAAAATTAAAAGTTAACGAGTGCGTTGGATTCCACAAAGATGGTGTCTTTGTAGAATCCAACTACTGAAATGCTGTGGAGTAACGTAAAGTTCATCAACATTCATGTGTCATAAATATATTTTTTACAGTTATATGCTAAATATTATATTTGAAAGCAAGCTTTAAACAAGCAAGTAATTCGGAGATCAAGACACTTCAAATATTGTGTAGGAGAAAGCTAAAGGCCATTTCTAATTTTTTATTTTATGTTTTACACATTGTTTTCAAATCGGCAATTTCTTTTACAACCATTGTTTTCGAAACCACTTCAACAACTTTAATTTAATATCACAATATTTATGCTTTCGTCTACAAGTTTCATCTCAAACTACGCTTTCATCTACAAATTTATTGTCGTCTTTGTCCATCTAAAAGTTGCCTGTAAGAAATTGCTTTTAGCTGTCGATAATCGATAGTCCTTTGTACATGTTCACCAGGTTTCCTATTCTTTGTAAAAAAATATTTTGGTGTAAAATAATGTTTATTCTGTTTATGCTTGCCGTCACTATAAACTGTGACATTATGAAGTCTGTCTTATTTGTTATCTATATCTTATTGTAAGACGCAGTTATCTTCATTATCTACCACGCTCGTCCAGTTTACTTTGTCGAATATTTAAATTAAATAAATTGAATTTGTAATAATTTGTTATACCCGGTATACCAACGGTGCCGACCGCACACACAGCCTGGCGGAGAATCCTTGCTATTAATCCAAAGGTCACGCTGGTCTCATTAGGTTGACCGCTCACCGCACACGCTGTATTTGGCCGCTTGCGCATTACGCTGCTTATTATTTATAATTTAAAAGTATAGGAATTCTCATTTTTAATCGACTTGAAATGACAGAGAAGAAGGTTCTCATACGTAATATCCTTCACTTTCACCTACCTTTCCCTTTCAATATACTTCCAATTTTCAGATATTTAATTCCCAAAAAGCCCGGTTGATGGCAATAGGCTTGCCATCTTGCTTCGTATTACATGAGTTTAACCAAATTAGAGTTAGCAAAACGTGGGTGCATGGGCGTACCCAGCTTCCTTATCCCAGGGAGATGGGCAAATAAAGAAAATTAAAACAAACTATAATGTTAACAAAATATTCAATCTTTAAGTGTGGGAAGGTAAGAGATGATATATATATTTTTTTATTTTGATTAAGACGCATTGAAGTCGGTTATACTTTTTTTAAATATAATTATTTAAAATAATCACCTTACAAAATCAAAGTGTTATGCTAGATAAAACCTAGGTCGCTCAAGTTCTCCCGCATCATTATCATTCAAGATCGTCTGCGCGTCCGTGTCACTATACAATTTAATTTGACCACACAGTAAAGTCCATTCTGAACGTTATCATCTGTAGAATAGTGATTTTAATACCGATATGCACAAAGAAAACTGGTTTGCAGTAGCGTGATCTGTAGGTAGGCCAGTTGACAATGTCAATAAGGATACGCCTGGACCTAAGAATATCAGTTTGTAACTCGTCTAGAAAGAATTTTTATCGTATGAATCGTACTGAGAATAAAAAGAAGTCGAAGTTAGGAAAGAATACATAACAATTCTTTTTTAGATAACTTTTAGTGCCTACATAATGCCTGTTTCTAAAAATTGAACTCTTTTGCTGTCATTTGTTGGTTTTCGTTATTAAAATGTGGACTACACAATATACGCGTAACTCGCCAGATTATACAAACGACAGAGACATGATGTTATCGGCAACTCCGTCTAATGTTTGTGAACAATTAAACACTCTTCAGTTTACCAATCCGTTTTGGATTCCTTTTTCTTATTTGGAAAGCTGGAAGTCACAAAATCTGTGCTTTAGACAAAAATAAAAAGTGTACCTGTATAGTTAGTGTAACTGTATAGATAATCAGTTCAGATTGTTAGAGGGCTTGAACTTATCGCCAGAGTATCCGCGGTTCATAGAGGCTTCCTTCCTAGGGTATACCCGGGTCCCCTGCAATAGACCCACTTGTAACAGAACACCGTGTGGTTTTACCACCACCACGTTACCGTTAGCTCCGGTGAGGTGATGACCCGTGGCGGTTTCCACACGATAAAAAAAAACAAAAAGTTACAGGTCGACCCTCACCTGTTAGAGCTATTGCTTGCATGCTGCTATCCGTATTAAGCAATATACCTTTTCATCTCTTTCCCTTTCAATATACTCCCGATTTTCAAATCTATAACTCCCAATAAAAATGTAGACGGCAATAGGCTCGCCTCCTATTTTGTTAGTGGTACTAAGTGGTGTTTAATACGTCTCTGCGTAACCCCTCGGGGATACAGGCCCAGACCCGTCTGTGTATATGTGAGATCTCACATATATACTGTCGGGATATCACCTTGATTATTAGTCAGCGCTACAGAAACTAATAAGTAAGCTAATGAATTACCACCAGTGAGTCTTTATTTCATATATCGACTTGACTGGCCTGTTGGTCTAGTGGTTAGTGACCCTGACTGCTAAGCCAGAGGTCGTGGGTTCGATTCCCCAGGACAAATAATTGTGTGATGAGCACGATAATTTGTTCTGCGTCTGGGTGTAATTTATCTATAACATGTATGATCAACATCAACTACGTAACTATAGTATGTAACCGATTAGGCAGGTCGCACAAAATAATCGTTCGTTACTAATATAATAAATGCGAAAATGAGTTTGTTTGTTACGCTTTCACGCCTAAACTACTCCAAAAATCTTCATGAAATTTTCATGGGTACACGCAGTCAGCGGCATAAAATATAAGTAACATCATATTTTGACTTTAACCTGACTAAAATCAAATATGGCGGTAAAATAGACTGGCGCAGTGCCAAGGCCCCACAGCCAAGAACTCACCAACTAAGCAAGGTTTTAATTAAAAGACGAGAATGATATCGCATTAGTTTTATTTATTTTTTTAATTTGATTGTTTTTTTTTTCATTTAACTTAACAGTTTTTAAATTATAATACACTACAAACACACACTATTAAGACCACAATCATGCATATAATTCAATTTAACATTATAATAATTATATTTGAAAGTAAAGAACATATTAAAATTGTAATGCCAATGGTTTTTACGGCTTAATATATGAATAATTAATTAATGAGTGGCCTCATTAATTTCCAACTTAAGTTTCAACAATTATTAATAAGTTCTTGACAATACTGTATATATGGAATTTAATACGGATTTTCCAACAACAACACAAGAAAATCTAAAAATAAAGTTACCTTAAAAAATTCTTGCTAAAGCATTCGCTTCATAATTGATTACGTCACTAACCGATTCACTGACATTTCTCAACAGAGTAGAACAAGTCTTAGTAAAGACGTAGTTAAAAGTATGATGCCAACTGACAGCTATCAGCCTGTTCATCGGTTAATGACGTATTGGATCTGGTTGGCCTTTGTTGTCACTTGATAATAGTTACTATGTTAGCCTTTTAAAATCAGTTTTAGTATATTCATTAAAGCTTTTAAATTATAAAAATGTGGTTTAAAGTTTTAAAACCTCAGAATAGTTAATCATTTAGTTACAACGTAAGATAAATTTGTGATAAGTGTCACCATCCTTATTCGAATGGTGTGCTTTATACTATTGTCATTTATAAACAGTGGGAGAGCCATGCTTCGCCACGTATGGGCCGGCTCGACCGGAGTGATACCACCCACGGCATCACAGAAAACCGGCAGTGAAGCAATGCCGGCGGCCCTAACCCTTCCCTTTCCCCCTCTTCCCCCCCCCTTCCTCCCTTCCCCTACACTCACCTTAAAGGCCGACAACGCACTTGTGACTCTTAAGTTGCAAGTGCCCATGGGCGGCGGTAATCACCTACCATCAGGTGACCCATCTGCTCGTTTGCCCCCTATAACATAAAAAAATATATATATTTATGAAAATAAATGTTATATTTTTAAGAAACTATTATGTAGAAAAATATCTTTTACTAAGCATTTAGGTAAATTTCTATTTACGAGTACGAGTCAATAGGAGTACCTTCTTTACAAACCACTACAAATGTGCTTATGAACGTAATATCATCAATAATTAGGATTACAATTTAACTAGTATTCCTATAAACATCACTACCTAATATTAATGATTATATCTGAATTGAGTTAACGTCAGTTTATTGGCCTGTACGTAGGGTCACGATGGGCTACAAAGATTTTTTGTATATAAAATACAAATAACTTAATTGTTTTCTCTCTCACAGTTTAAAACCTCTGGACAGCGGAATGTATAGTGGGAGGAGGTTATGAATATGTGTCCGCATATGTCTCTCTCTCTCTCTCTCTCTCTGTGTGTGTGTGTGTGTATGTGTGTCGTATAAATACACTACACTGGCATTTATTAAGCACATTTGTTAAGACAACATCTAAATAAATAATCCGTACATGTAAATCATTTTTCTGTTCTTTTTTTTAAATAATTTTGAAAAATTTGTCTGTCACCACAATTTTATGTTTCTATGTAAAAAAATATGACATGTTTCTAAGGTAGTTAAGCTGTCCTGTGTAAGCTATGCTGTCCTGTGTAAGCTATGCTGTCCTGTGTAAGCTATGCTGTCCTGTGTAAGCTATGCTGTCCTGTGTAAGCTATGCTGTCCTGTGTAAGCTATGCTGTCCTCAACTGAGTTATTCGCTAAAGCTAAAGACCAGCACGTTCTATATATAAAAAACGTGTATGAAATAACAAGTGGTGATGTCATCAGCGCTGATAATGTTAAAATCATTGACAGGTTAATTTAACAATAAAATTTTAATAACGTTAAAATATCAAAAATACCCAGTTGGAACGAAGTTCTTTTAACTATAAATATATAAATGATACTTTTTCCGACACAGAAAAAAAAAAAAAACATTGTTATTTGCGTGTATTGTACACACCTGCTTGCCACTGGGGTCCAGTTGAAAACCAGCGCTCTGGTACCTATGCGTACCAGGCATGCTGAACTGGATCCCCTTTCGGTACTTTATTTTCTTCATGTATTTTTATGTGTAAGATTGTCTCATTGTAAATTTAATGGATTGAATAAATTGCATCAAAATATAGTAAACATTGTAAAAACTCCAAATTAAAATTGCCCCATATGTGAAAATTGCCCTAACTAATATATGGATGAACTAATAATTATTAATATTATGAATAATTAATTGTAAAATTGGTATTATACTTTTATATTCATTTGTAATGTAATGCACTTGTATTCATATGTATTTTGACCTGTAAGTGACCCTTACCATTAAATGACTATTAGTATCACACAGAATCCAGAGATGGCGTAAAAATAAAATAAACGATCGGCATTTTTCAGCATTAAGGATATTTCAACATCCTAGTTAAAATTGAGAGTTCGGTTAGAAATATAAGTAAACCTTAAACAGTGTTTCAAAATTGAATTTCTCCTATTATAGTACAGAGCTCAAAATTAAACAGTTCGATAAAAAAATACAATAAAAGAAAACAATAATTATAATGGAATGGTTAAGTTGTCCATACAATTTAACTTAGAAAACAAACTTATACACAAACATTCAATCTCCTTGTTCTTAAATTAATAATACATGTATATTTTATAGTTATAATCCCAGGCTTCAATCATTTGCTCCAAGATATAGCTCAAGATCTTATATCCTAATACAAGATATATTAATGACGTTTGCAATCGAAGCAATAGAAACTAAATAAAGCACTTATTATTAAATTGAAGTGCTTTATTTAGTTACAGGTATTGAACGATAAACAAACTATTGGTTTCTGAACAAATTATTATATTAATTATTTTATTATTTAATCAGCAGTATTATTTTCTACTCCTAGTAAGGGAACCCTAATAATTGTTTTTTTAATTATTAATTTTGTTTTTTTTTAATATAGCATTTATATTTTTTTTAAATTTTGTGTTGTTTTAACTAGCGGTTGTTTTGGGGTGTAGGGATCATAACTAGACCTCCTGTGAAGATTTTTTTGGAAAACTCGACAACTGTTACAAAACCAATAGGTAGACCTTTCTTCGAAAATCTACCTAAAAGTACAGAAGCATGTTGAAATGTTACTAAAACTCAATCTTATAACATTTTTAAATTTCCATACCACAATGTAGGCATATTTACGGCAAATAAGCTATCTATAAACAATCTATTATAATTCAAAACAACTTTGAATAAAACAATACAATACAACACAATATTTATTAAGACTGACTTTATCGTAACATTAATCCTAAGTATAATGGCAACATTTACCTACAATATTATAAACACTAACTCATTTCCACAGCTTTTATAATATCACAGAGTACTTTGATACTCGTATTTATTTACCTATTACAATATTAGTGTGGCAGGCCCCTTCACTATGTCATTACAAAAATAAAATCTGGATTATGAAAGAGAGCTTTAAAAAAATAACTTCTAGAGTGATGTAGACCAAAAACCTTCTTTTTATGAAATGCATTAAATGATAAGGTGTGCGAAGGCCTATATTTACAAGTCCATGGTCGAGAACAGGACTGATATGACAGAACTCGCAGTATGAGCCGGATAGTGTTTTTGAAACCGATTCGAATTTGATTTCGTTTCTAGTTTGAACTCGATATCAAATCATCGTCTAGACACAATCGAATCTAAAATTAAAATCTAATTAAGTTATAACATTCAGTGTTAGTATCAGCGTCATTAAATGTATTCGTTTGATTATGTCAATAAAGACTTTGGCGAGTGGTATTCATATAATTATATATGGTTTTACTTACGTGTGTATTTCGAAGATAACTAGTTTCTGACCCGATGTCAGGCGCTGAACACGGCGCGGAATCCTCAAAATACACACACAAGGAAAACCCTATCCTTTATAAACGGTGGGCTTCATTTTTAATTCTCCTTTTAAGTTCCAAAATTATTGAACTTATAAATCGATGCAGTATGATAAACATTACTTCATTTGCATCACACTTAGATTGTGCGTTTGTGCAGAATTCAAGAGTGCGAACGGAAACTAATTCGAATCAAATTCGATTCGGTTCTCAGTGCAGATCACTTGTATTACACGCATCTTTCATTCCGCTTTATTGTTATGAAGTTTTTTCGTGATTCTCCAGAAGTTATATATAAATAACATTTGTAAATTGTCCAAGTTATAAATACCTCTTAATTTCTGCTGAGTATATGTTAGTTGAATGCATTACAGTGGTATTCTCAGTTTCATTAAAAATAAACAGTTATAATGTATTTTGAATCTTAAAATAATAAATTATGATACAATATTCTATGAGACCTAAACTAAAACCGCATATAAATTGTTTCTATCTACATCGATATATTATACGCTAGTAATAATAACTCAGTGACTATCTAGCATAGCATTCACGCTATACAAACCACATTAAAAAAAATGGTATACACACATACGCAGCAACTTTCAACTACTGTCATGGCACTAGTTTCATATTCAACATTCGTTGGAATTTCTTCAATGGGATGGATTTTTGTTATACCGAGTAACTTATTTTAATGTAACGTTCATATTGGATTTAATTTTAATTCTGCTTCATCTTTCGACTTCTCGAAAGATGACATCAGTTCTGTTTTTAAATACTGTGGTTTTCTCGCCCAACACGTTGCTAAGGCGACTAGAATTGCAAAGACTAGAGCTGCGCAAGCGCATACGATCGCACCCCAGTCAAGTATTGCACGAACGTATCTTAGCTCTTCCAGCACTTGATCTTGGATTCGTACTTTTTGTTCTACCCAAAATATCGGGAACAGCATTCTCTGAACATTTCTATATAGTCTGTGGACAAAAAAATTCAATGTGAGTAATTTGAATTTAAAATTGTAGAAGGTCCAAACACATTTTAAACAAAACAATAAGTTATTAAATAAACCAAGTTTATATACAGAGTGATTAAGAGATATTTATTTCCTATCAGTCACGTGAATTCCTGCTGTAACAAAATAACCATTATTGGTTAATGTCTTGCAAGAAGAATTATAATATTGTGAGTTCTACTTTTAAAAATCAGTTATGGTCTGCAACGGTTTAACCTACGTATTTCCAATGATCACGAGCAAAAAACACTACTTATTAGAAAAAACCCTGTCACACATACTATTTATTGTTCTAAATTACTAGTAAATTACGTCTTTAAAATTAAGTACCTACTACCTATATGAACTAAACCATTCTGTATAGTGCATACCATTTTTTATTGTGATACGCAACTTACCTCGGAGAAAAGTTGTCTCTCGGGATCAGGGTTTTTTTCTGGATGATAAGATACCCTACATTATTTTGCAGTCAAAAGTGATGCAACTCGAGTTGTATCGATTTTGATATCTTTTCAATGTAAACATCAGTAAAAAAATATATATTTTTCAATCCAATTCTCATGTTTCTACGCCTTAAAATGAGAGAGTTAATTTTCGTGTATAATGAATAATGGTACAAGTCAGCATTTTTAACGGCAATCAATGTGTAAAATAATACATTTTAATACATGACAAAGTGACAAAAATACAACTGTAACAAAGTTTTGCATAGACCTCAATAGATGGCGTTGTGCCATTTTCCTGAACCGCGGTATGGTTTCGTTACCCTAGTTAGTATATAAGCTCAACATAAATATTTTGATGTATATCAGATTCAGATTTAGTATAGTAGAAATAATGCATAGTATGCAAAGTATCCAACTGTATTCGTCAGGCTGGATTTCTCTGGATCTACTCAAAATAATTAGGACTCGTAGTTCATATATAAATTCTTAATGGGCCCGCCTACACTGTAGTCACTGTACTTACTGTTTTATTGCATATTAAATTTTCTTTTGTAAAACTGCATCAATATCACGTCTAATTTACCTGAAGACCCTAACCCGGCTACACAACTCAATAAATCACTTTTTACACGATCAGAGTATATCATTTGATATAAGTAGTGCATATTGATATGATTTAATTTGTATCAATAAACACATAAGACCAAAATGAAATCATCTCGTGATAAGCGCTACACTTGCATTTATATAGCGTGACACAGCTAATACACAAAATCTTAAATCACTCGAGACCAAACCAATCAACAATGTGTAAAATGGTAAAAATTATTTTACACAAAAAAGTAAGTAATTTAGAACCTCCGGTAACCTCACTCACGCGGTGAAAAGTAATGCAACATTGTTTCACTGCCGGTTTTCTGTGAGGCCACGGTATCACTCCGGTCGAGCCGACCCATAGTAGGTGAGACGTAGAAACGTAACAAACATATAGACAATCAAACTCACTTTAACATTTATAATATAAGTTAACGGTGAATGAGCAGTGAACACATGGCCTGCCTGTCTGATAGTAAGTACTTTTTGGTGACAAACGATACCAACGTTGTCACGATGCATGGAACTCTGGTGATCCCAGGAACCAACACAAACAAAAAGAAGTTTTGTTCAGCTGCCGAAACAGTCTCCACTGCCTCTCCACATAGATTTATCAAATACTGTGAGTTCCAAATGTGGTGTTGAAGCCCCTTGGCGTTTAGTAGAATGGTCGACTGCCTCACTCTAGGTCACCCATTAATATCAAGGCTAATATAAATGATAATGCAGTGAAAGTTCCATTACATTACACACTGATGTACAGTCAGCTGTAAAAATTACAGCAACAATAACAAACAAACTCATAATGTTTATCAAATTGGATGTATACCTAACTCGGAAATTAATCGCGATAATATTTATCAGGTACCTTTTTTGGCCGACGTGTCGATCGAATTTCTATTCGCAAACAAAGAAGGTATCGTTACATACAAATATTATCGCGATTAAGTAAATTTACATAATATATCCGAAATGTTTAAAAGTGGCGAAAGTTTAAATACAATTAATGTTTTTCAGTTTGAATATTCGTCTCTTTCGTTCTCTGTATAATTTGTACATTTCTCAAATGTTAATTGGCGATAATATTTTGCATTACATGCAAATGAGATCAGTAGGTATACTACTCCGCCTCTTGTAATATCGAAGATATTCATGAATTCCTTCGATATATATTTTAAATGTATGTGACCAGATATACATAATAGACAGTTCTTAGTCAAGAACTAATTAACTTATTTTTGGTATACGTACAAACTTTTTTACTGACTGTACAAAATAATAGCACATATCTAGTCACTGTTAATCATACTGTGAAGACCAGTTTCAAAGTAAGTAAAAAGTGGTCTAATCGTTTTTTATTTCTCATGCTGCGGGATACATCTTGTTGAAGAGCGTTGGTCATGTACTACATACACTGGATATTAAAAAAGAATTTATCTTCTAGAAATTTCGAGTCTCTTTGATGTTCTAACTTCGAATCAAAAACATGACGTGTTAAATGAGCGATATCTATAATATATCTTAAATATTTAATTTCTTGTTGTCGTTCCTTATTACAGTAGGTAGCAGTAAAATATTAATATTTTTACTGTCGTCATTTTCATATGACCGGTTTTTCAGCTAAAAGGTGAATATTTGAGACTAAGACACTACGAAGAGACATAGAAGAAAAAAAAGGATGCTTGTCTTTTAAACTAAATGAGTTGTCAAAACAAGCGAAGGCCTAGTTAGTGTTTTGTGGTTATCGGTATTTAGGAACACTCAATAGCAGTGGTAGCATTGTTCCTTTTCAACCCTATTACTCCCAAAAAGGTGACTCACCCTACTACTACCGGCAGAAAAGGACAAAATTACTGCCATGGTAAAATTATTTACTCGTTGCAGACTCGGTCATAAATTACGCTGATGCTCCGCTCCACACTGATCCTTATCCCGCCGCTGACACAAAACAACTATTGTTATCATGCTTCAATAATTTATGACCAAGTCTACAGCGAGTAAATAATTAGTGAAATTTAAATATGGCCTTATGTAGGGTAGAATTATAAAGATTCCTTTCACAATTTAGTTAAGGATTTAATAATCATTGACGAGTACTTACTCAACATTTTCAAGCGACTCAACATACATGTTTAGCTGAAATCTTGCTGACACCTCCAACGGAATACCCAGTTTCTGAAAATAAACAAAAAACGGCGTGATGTAGATATTACTCAATATTAGGTTGCCGACCGAACAGGTTTCCCTCTTCTGTCTTTCTTGTCAAAAACCTAGTTATGCTATCACTAGACCAGGGCTTTCTTTTTAAATTTTTTATGGAACCCCTGAACATACGGCAATATTAATAGTAGAAAAAATGCGTTAAAATAAATCCTATTGATTATATATTAAATTATGTATTTTTCTTAATAACTTGACTGTACTGATCATCAGTTGGAGCACGGGGACCTTATAGGTCTCCGTGCTTCACCCAGGTGGAGAAACTAGGTGAAGCACGGGTCCGCCCTCTAATAGTACACAAATGTCGATATTTATAGATATAAAACCAAAATGACGAAAGAAAACTGTGCTAAATTGTTTGATGAGCGAACGTCATGTTTCCCTTGTCACAGTAAGCGAAACCCCTTACCCCCATATGTGAGAACGTATTTTGGGCAGCTGTCTCCCCTATTTTGGGCACGTTCATTTACACACCCATCCAAAATCTGGAAAAAGGCTAGGAAGATGACGATTTTAGGACAATAAAAAAAAACTCACCGGTTCAACAGCAAAGTAGAAATCGTGTGCTTGCGGATCAGGATGCATTCCACCGACGTAGCTTCTCAGCTCGTCTCCATACAAGAAGTGAGGCAATGATATGAAGGCAGGGGAGCCATACCGACAGGCTGACACGTTCATGACTCCACTCCATGCACAAGGACCGTTGCAGAAGCATGTGTTAGAAGGAGACACCGTAGCTGTAAGTAAGAGAGGAATACTGGTCTGGACTCATGATGTGTCTAGTTAATTTTTAACCCCCGACGCAAAAAGAGGGGTGTTATAAGTTTGACGTGTCTGTCTGTGGCATCGTAGCTCCCAAACGAATGGACCGATTTAAGTGCGTTTTTTTTTTGTTAAAAGGTGACTTGATTGAGAGTGTTCTTATATATAATTCAACAAAATCTGTTCAGCCGTTCGAAGATCATCAGCTCTTTTCTAATCGTTGAAGGGATTTTTGAGTCGGGGGTGTTTTAAATTGTAAATTTATAGTTATTGACATAGTGTTCGTTGCATCAACCGTTTTTAAAAATATTTTTTTTTTGAGGTTTTTACAAATTGACTTCCATAAGAAAAAATTGGTGGCGTTTCGCACGTTTCTCAAAAAACTATTAGAAAAGGGAAAATGGTACTTATGCGCACAGAGGTTATAGATAGATTTTTAGTTTTAAATGAACGACTATTACTCGTTAAGTCTATCTAGCTGTGATAGTTGTACTTTTAACTTCGTGATATTTCTGTCGTAAATTTTCACGTAACACCAAATCGGCAAATACATGTCACTTGATTTTAAATGATCATGATAAAGCTGCTCATGCCAAATTACAGTTTTCTAGTACTAAGAAATTGACCTACTGGGTAATTGAAAAGAGTACTGGTAAAAAAACTTGTCATCCTGATCCAAAAACAATAAATAATTCACAGAATGAAATACTCTATCGGACTCTTGCTATTTACAAGCCACCGTAACTTTTTTTGTTAGTGTGGTTTAAATCATACTAAATGAAATTGTGAAAACACTTCTTTAGATTCTAACAACTCATAGTTTTTGTTGTTTATAAAATTTGGAAAAATATTTTTATGCACACTTGGTCCTTTTAAAAAAAATGTGAGAATCGCCACCTACTTGTTCTGAAGAGTGTAATGTCGCACGCAAAAAAAAAATTACCTATCGCATTTATAATTTATCCCCCCCTCAAAAAAATATTATTTTTAAAAAGGGCTCGCACGGGTTTATTCAAGAACAGATTCGTGCGAAACCACCTATTTTAAACTTTTTCGTTGACTATGGTGTTGATTTCACTCGCAAGCAATGTTTTTGCCCATTCGCTGTAGCTCTAATACAAGGGTGAAATATTTAGATTTATCGAAGTCGATACAGCTGTTGGTCAAAAATAAGATCGACGACAGACAATAAAGAAATGTTAATTATTAATAACGAGAAAACAACTAGGTATATTACTTATTAATCTATATTTAAGTTGTACTTAGTACTGTAAGACAAAACAGATTCGTGAGAAAACCTGACAAAGGTAGCCGGCAGGATACATCGATGGTGTCTGAGCAAGATCCCAGCTTACCTCCCTCACACATATTCATCTTCGTCTCTACCGTATTTTGGATGGTATATTTATAGTTTCAACACTTTTAAGCCAATCTCTTTACAATACTGAATTACACTTACAATTATCAAAGCTCCTTTGTGATATCGCGTACTTGTGGTAGTTAAGACCTTCTACCTCACCACTCTCCACGTAGTCCAAGTTCACGGTACGACACAGATCTGGTACGAACATCGTGAGCACTGAATCCTCCACCAGATTTCGTGGCATGAACTCTCCTGCACTTCCCATGAGCTAGAAAAGAATGTACTACATAAAACAATGAAATCAAATCAAATCAAAATCATTTATTTCAATTAATCCCATTAAAGGTATTTTTTAATTGTCAGGAGTAGTAGTCAGTCAGACTAAGTTAGTCGTAAAGCTAATTGCCTGTTCCAATAAGTAGATCCTGCGGAGAAGAACAGGCAAGAAACTCCAAGGACACTCTTTTTCAACATGAAAATCAAAATCAAAATCATTTTATTTCAATTAAACCACTATGGGTATTTTTGAATTGTCAGGAGTAGTAGTCAGTCAGACTAAGTCAGTCGTGAAGCTAGTTGCCCTGGTCCAATTCGTAGATCCAGTGGAGAAGAACAGGCAAGAAACTCCAAGGGCACTCTTTTTTACAAGTCTCTGGTTACATTGCTTATATGCGCAAATTATATGTGAGGGCAATGTAACGTATTGTTCTAAATTGTAAACAATCGCGCAAACTACTACTATATGTAAGTAAAAGCAGTTCGGAGATGATCAGCCCCAACCAACGGCACTCGTTCACGAGCATGACGCACGCGCCAGCCATCGTCCACTTCAACATATCAAAGGGAGCCGACCGACCCAACACATACGAAACGGAAGTTTATTGGTAATCTTACATGGGAATCAAGATCCATGCTGACGAAACCTATTCAACTAATATACATACGTATGTTCTGGCGGGCCATGGCCCACTGGATTAGGGAAGTTTTTAAGACTATTAGTAACGTGGGTCACACATTACTAGTATTCTTGTTAACCCCTCCAGCTAAGCTGAATATGCTTGTGTTAGGAGTGGGTTCACGACGGTAGTGCACTGGGTGGGGTTCGAACCCGCAATCACTTGATCGCAAGTCCGACGCCTTAGCCATTACGCTACCGCCGCTTTGAAGTTGTGTACATATATAGTAATCAGCGCTGCAAATTTCATTGCGTGATGCAGGATCAGTCGTTTTTATGTAGTTCGGCTTATCTACACTAGATGGCGCTGAAACATATTTTTCTGTGTGTGGATGATGGCACAATATATCACCCAAAGGACTAGTCATTATAGTAACTAGTGTTTTCTTAAGCTCTTAGGCAGATACTAAGGTTAAAAATACCTTTGAGCATTCGCCATTGTAGTATGGAAGATGATCTTCGTAATTCCACCTCACGATTTGTCCAGGAAATGTGCCGCTATATTGCCCGGTTGTTACCTCCATATAGCCATCAGTATCGACAGAGTTGTTCCTCTGAAATAACATGAAATGTCTATGGTTAAATACGTCTTATCAAATCAACCGACCTCCAGGTGACATGATTACTATGTTAATACCTTATCTAAGAGAATCGCAAAACGTGTTTTATTGCTAGATATTGCATGCTATTATACATATTAATATATGTTCAACAGACAAAGGAACCTAATTATTTCCACAGGTTGTGACAATGACACATCGTTACGACCGGGAAGCAGTTTTTAAGCTAACATATGAATTTTACGCATTTCAAGATTCAAATTGTATTTTTTTTATTCTTTCTTGTTTTTCCATAGTTAGGGGTATGGCGCCTCCTTCATTGTCATTGACGAGACAAGCCTAAATATATAGACTGCTCAGTCTCAACCAACTAGACATCCTAATAGTCGTTGGAACCATTACGGGACATTTGGCCCTGAATCGACATCTATTCACCACGGGCAAGAATCCTCGCGGATGCGAGGTCGCTCCTAGAAGCCTGTGAATGCCACAGGAAGTTTCTGTGCTTCTGGAAAGAGCTAGGCTGGTTCAACCAGCCAGCCTTAACTGAACGCATAATAAACCGTTAGGCTGGTTCAACCAGCCAGCCTTAACTGAACGCATAATAAACCGTTTTTGAGTCTAAATGCGGAAGTAAACAGAGCCTTCTACTGCGATTATGGTCACTACTCCGATCCTGAAAGTCGTAGCGAGATGTTACAGAGCCTATAACATTCCTCAATAAATACTCTTTCCAAAACAAAAATAATTATTTATTTGTTACTGATGGTCCCAGAGATTAGCATTTTTAAACAAAACAAACAATCAAACCGTTCAGCTTTATTATTAGTATAGATTCCTTACCCCATAAAACCATCCAAATCTATCCACCGAGGGTGCTCCACCCGTAGTGCTTGCAGGTAAACTCTTCGCAAGATCCAGTAGGGGATCATTGTACCCTTCAAATAGAAGTTCATTTGCCGTCTTGGTGACTGAGAACTGCTGGTTGAACATTGACAGGCCCATAGAGAGACCTTTTTGTTGAAGAAAGCCCCAGGATCTGGCGCGGTAGGCAGCTGACTGGAATAATAATAATAATAACTTGAGACCCTTCGCACACTATAGTAACCAGACTGCTAATAAACATACTAACTAACATAGGTATTACAACCAGACAGAACAAATTGAATTTTTGTTTTATTTTATATATTATTATATTTATCGTGGGAGAGTCGTGCTTGGGCACGTATGGGCCGGCTCGATTGGAGTGACACCACGGCCTTACAGAAAACCGGCAGTTTTCTGTAAGGCCACCACTCCACCACTCCCCCCTTCCATCTTTCCCCTATTCCCACCTTGAAGGCCGGCAACGCACTTGTGACTCTCGAGTTGCAGGTGCCCATGGGCGGCGGTAGTCACTTACCATCAGTTGACCCGTCTGCTCGTTTGCCCCCTATACCATAAAAATATATATAATTATATCTCAAGGAACGATTCGAGTTCCTACATTGTACACAACTGCGATCTCTAAGTCATCAGAAAATTTTCAAGTGAAAATGCCTGCACACTCCACGGCATTTTATGATAAATCCTTTACAGTAACTGCAATCCGTTCATGGAACTCATTACCTGTAAAAATTAGACGAGCTCAAACCTTAACTTCTTTTAAAGCTCTTGTAAAGAACACTATCTAACACTACTTATCAGTGGTGTACAACTCTCTCACGTTGTGCAATTGACTCCATAATAAGCAACTCCACTAAAATGTCTTGCTAATTATTATAGTTATTTCGCTATGTATGTGAATATGTATGTATGTGTATATATATATATGTATGTGTATGTATGTGTAGATACTTTACGTACTCCCATTCACCCCATTTTTACCTAGATACTATATTTATTATATCATTGTTCCCGTTCTAAATATTTTTGGTACGCCACCAGCTACCGATCATTTTCCTCTATGGTTTCCATACAAAGGTTGTCTGGAAGACATCGCTATTAGCGTAAGACCGCCCATTGTACTTGCCGCTTAGTATAAACTAACTACGTTTAATTTCTGTTCAACTGTGGTGTACAATAAAGAATGTTCTATCTATCTATCTATCTATCTATCTATCTATCTATCTATCTATCTATCTATCTATCTATCTATCTATCTATCTATCTATCTATCTATATATGTTTTCTTTTTCGGAAAACTTATAGCTAAAATACAAGGTAAAATATGATAATATTAACAAAAACATGGCGATTTAAAACTTTTCACAATTAGAAATTATGCCATTAAAACAACGAAAAGAAAATCGAACACAACATAAACAAATAAGTTAATGATCAAATATCAATGAAGAAGTTGTTGCTCAAAGTCCTTTTTTAACAGGGCAGTGTTAGTATTAAAAATGTAGATAACAGTTTCCCGGCTCGTGTCGTTGTACTTATAAGCTCTCCCAAATGATCGTTGTCCTCACACAATTATTCGTCCTGTGGAGGGACGGGTGTTATGTCTCTCCAACACAAAGGGAGGATCCTCCGACCAGGCGAGGTGATCATGCCTGGCGGGCCGCGGCCCAACGGTTGATGTTGGGAAGTTGTATATATACTAATCGGCGCGAGAACTCTGTTGTAGATGTTTTCTTGTTGCTGTGTGTGGAAGTCGCCACAGTCCTATGTGAGAATCGAACCACTAGACCTACAGGCCCGTCTATTCAATATCAATATTATTGCTAGATTAAAATACCTACTATTTTAAATAAATCAGGTGAATGAAACGAATGAGGAAGGATTGCAAAAGACATGAGAATTTTGAGGTATTAGAAGTAACGACCTATATTAGATGTGTAAATCGATACCTAGTTGCGATTATGTTGAGATGTATGTATTCAAATTCAAATTATTTATTTGCTTTAAATGGGGTGGCACATAGTGTAGTTAAGTCGCAAAAGTTAAAAAAACAATTATAAGAAGGAGGTATTCTATAGTGTAAGACGTCTAAACTACAATCACAGAAAAGTTTGCAAGGTCATGGTCATTAGTGGCACTTTAGATATCGGATGTAATTGGAGAAGTCTGACTGGAGGTACGGTTGCATTCTACAAACTCTTGTGACTCAACACTAGCCTCAACACATCAGAATGATACAAATTTGTCCTGATGAGTAACTAGGAATTAGTAGTAGTAGTAGTTACGAGGACCCTTAAAATCTATTAAAACGGATAACTTGCATGTGTTGCATTTTTTTTTTTTTTATGGGGAGCGAACGAGCAAACGGGTCACCTGATGGTAAATGACTACCGCCGCCCATGGGCACCTGTAACCCAAGAGTCACAAGTGCGTAGCCGCCCTTTAAGGTGGGAGTAGGGGAAGAGGGGGAGGGGCAGAGAGTAAGAATAGGGGAGAGGGAAGGGTTGTTTCACTGCCGGTTTTCTGTGAGGACGTGGTATCGAGCGGAGTGCCGAAGCATAGGTCTCCCACGTAAAAAATTACTGTGGTGTTTTGGTTACGGAAGCTCAATGAGGTAGGGAACAAAGTTGTTAATACGACTTTTTTTTTGGCACAAAACAAATAATATCATCGGAAGTGAGCAAGGAGAACAAAAGCATACTCACTGCAGCGACAGCATTAAGGGTTGTTATCTGATCTTCTAAGTTTCCATTAGATCTCTCTTCGTCGAAGAACCATCTCCTCTGTGTCTTGTACGACATGGTGCCATTCTCATTAAACGTTACGTCGACGTGAGTTCGCTCCTCGCGGTAACTGAAGGGACCTGGAAAATTTTGGACCTTTTAATCCTAACTAATATTGTAAACTAGCTGCACCCGGCATGCGTTGCAATTCCCTTTTTTATGTAGATTTTTTGGGCCAGGAACCCTCGCGGGCGTCCAGTATATATGATTACCCGTCATGGTAAGTAAGCCTATACACGCGATCGCTAGTATAAATAGATACGCCATATATACCGCCGCTCTACGCCTTACGGGCCTCACATTTCCATATGTCGAAGACAAATATTTTGAATAAATAATAACATATTAAATTCTCACTGTGTTCCGTATTATTATTATCAATACGAGCCATAGGCCTTTTTATAATAAACGAAATATCAGCAAGAAATCTTTGTTGATAGTTAATTGTTAATTATAAAAACATAATTTCTACCATACAACAAATAATAATTAATTTAAAAAGAATGCTGTTTTCTTCGGTCATCATTTTTTCACGCTTACAGATGGATTTCTTTTATAAAAAGAATTGAAAATCGCTTAAATAAAAGGTGAAAATATCGCGTAACATACGCTCAAAAAAATATTCAGCTTAAATAAGAACCTCCTCCTTTTTGAAGTTGGTTAAAACAGCTGATTATTGGAATAAGAGTCTCCATGTGTCTTTAGCCTTGTCTTGTGGGAAGTTCTCTTTCCTGCTTTACCATTAAAACCTCATCACCTCCGTTCACCGGTATAAATGCATTTCGAGTAAGTATTATCAAATTACCTACAGTCATCGTCATCATAGTACCTGCGGCACAGCACAGCGGCCTGTTTTGGATTTCTGGATATATATTCAAATATTTGGAGTATGTTCATAACATTCTAGGAGGGTCAGGAGTGATCTGAAGAAAGACGACCGAAATAAAAAACGAAAAGAAGATCAAAAAGACTATCGAGATTACTAGGGGCCGCGACAGCAAAATGAAGAAGAAAGAAGAAGAGTAGAGAGCTGAAAGAGATAAAGGTGTAGTGCAAGAGTACTACAGTGGTGCTGTGGACGTTCTACGTCAGTGAGAGCCACGGCGAAGCTCTGTCAGCGAAGATCACGGAGTTACGTTAGAGAGGACCACGTCAGTGCTACGCCAATTCAAGAAGGATACGTCACTCAGTCCAGGTTTCTGTTTGTGAAAGAAGAGACAGTAAAGCGTTGTCACAGAAAGATCGTCGACTCCTTCCAATCCCGTGCCTACTTCCTTAACATTAGCATCAACATTGGTATGTTTTTTTTCTATACTGAAGGAAAAATCATTGCAGGAATAAAAAATTAACGTGGAGGAAAAATTGTTGTCTGCTTACCTATTTGATCAAACACAGGCTTCGCGGGGTACATATCTGCGTTGGTCCAGTTGAAGAGATATATATCGAAATATATAGGCACTGAGGGAGCCACCCAATTTTGGAAAGATCTTGAGTTTGGTGTGAGCTTCAATTGCTGTAACAAAATTAATATCTGTGAATAACTTAGAATACTTCAATCCTAGGGTAAATCAACTCTTCGATTACTTTGGTACTTTTACATATCTGCCATATCTGCGTGTGAAATGGTTTTTCCAAAAAAAGTGTAAGGAAATAAATTAAATTCTCTAAAACATATCTTATCTTTACTTTTATTATTTACATAAAATAATTTCGTGTCACATTGTTTGTCCACAATGAACTCCTAAACCAAAGATTCGATTTTAATGAGATTTTTGCTCAATGTGTGCAGTGTGGGTCAATTTGAAAGATAGGAGTGTTTTTATCTCAATTTATAGTCACAATGTTTTTTTATTGCAAAATAATTAGCCACAGCAACACGTGACCGGGTAGCTAGTATGTATATAAAAAAACAATGTTTGTTTGTTCGTATTTTAAGTGTGAACTTAATCATTGTGACCTGACACACTTTTACACTTATCTGCTGCAATTGTCGCCCTATTTTTATTTATTTTTTTTATTTGTATTTCTTTCTTATAATACTGCATATTGTTATTTCTTATTTAATTGATAAGCACTTTTTTAACGTCACTTAAGAAATAAATTACTGATATGATTATTTATTAGTTATATGTAGGGGTAGGGATTTCAACAACACACATACACACACATTCACTAGCTCGCCTTCGCTCTTAATAAAAACAGATAAATCGTAAAACGAACTTATCATTCTTAGAGGTGGGTAGCAATGAATCACAATGCACAGTATTCACTATAGCTTCGAAATTTTGTGCAAGCAAATGAACAAACATAGCTCTTAAATAACTCCCTTAGTTTAACAATATTTTTTTTTATAATAAAATACTAATAACGAGGGTCACACATTGTTGCCACCGTATTGGAATGGACGTACTTCGACGTTCCGGTCAACAGGCAAGAACCTTATTCCGTTCCAACCTTAAATCAATGTACAAGAAATGAATGAAAGCTTTTTCGATTTCCAATCTGAATGAAACTGCCAACATTTGGAGGTTTTCCATACAGTAAATAAATGTGATTTGAAGCACACTGGTCTTAGGTATGATATTATTCATGGTGTTCTGTCCACAGACTACCAATTGGTAACTGTTTTTTAACAGAGAAAATATATTTTTGTTCAGTCTCTCATTTATAGGCGTAGGTAGTTACGCTTGATTGACGTGAAAAAAAAATTAAATATTGTCCTGATGATAATTTTGCTTGAATTAAACACATTTGACATTAGGTCAATAGATACGCTAGCAGAATTAAAGGCTTATCCATTATTAATTGTCTTTTATAAGTCCATCGATTTGCGTCTAATGTCATTCAATATCTGTCAATTGAGAATATTGGAAGGTCAAAGTTAAATGCAAACCAATTACTGTGGTAGATCCCTTGACATAGTAGAAAGAAAAATAGATTTGCGTCATTGGTTCGAATCTGGAGTGATATTGTGTACATGACGCAATTTTTTTAAGTGAAAACACGTTTGTGCATTTTGCTATGGGGAAAAAGCACTGAACTCGTTACCGTCACGTTAATAATACATATATAGATCCTCTAGAGCGCGCTAATCTAAACTTTGAGTTTTCTCCGCTCCTTATTAATGAATTTTTTAAAAATGTGTTTTCACTTCTGACGTGCAGTTCTACGACTGACAGTTTTTTTATGTTATAGGGGGCAAACGAGCAGACGAGTCTCCTGATGGTAAGTGACTACCGTACCCCATGGACACCTGCAACTCAAGAGTCACAAGTGCGTTGCGGGCCTTTGAGAAAAGAAAAACACTTGAGTGACGGTTTTTCACTATTTAAATTATAGTTTGTTGAAGTGTAAGATAACTGTGTTTCTGTGTGTGTTTCTGTCTAAACTAAATTTCTAAACAAGCGTAAGGGCCACCCAGGCTAATGTAAGCTAAATCATGTATTTTTTGTTTATACGTACGCCTATCTATCCCCAAAGGTATTTAAGCAGAGTTATATTTATTACACTCCCAAATTTCGATAACTATATGTGACCAAATCTCACAATTCAGACTCAGGTGTATAATAAAACTGCTTGTTTCGCAACAACTATTATATTATTCCAATCACTCTTACTTATATTATCTCACACAATTATAAAGCAAATCACTAACAATTGCACAGCTAGTAACACGCAGATAATATTAGACGTCTGTCTCGGTCGAGAAGTCCGATCAGAATATAATTATAGTTGTCCAGAATGCCCTTACTTTAAAAACTACCGACTATGTGCATTGCGTTCTGGACTGAACGAAATGTATCCATCAATCTGTTCGTTCTTCATAGACTAACAAAGGAATGGCATTTTGAATCGACTAACCTACTAATACCGATTAAAACATAAATCAAATACAATCATCGAATATGGTGTTATAAATTGAATATGAATATTATCATAAAAATAAACTTTATTTAGCTGACAAATTTGTAGAATAATATTAAATAAACATACATTTATTACATTCGGCCGTCCGACTACGTGCGATCTCCTGACGCACGGTATATAATTATATAGAATAATTTAGGAATTCAAGTAATTATACCAACAAAATTATAAAGTTTCACGTGAATCAATTGTAAACTAAACATATCTCTATATATTTTATATCTATTAATCGTTCATCCTACTAATATTATAAACGTGAAAGTTTGTGACGATGTATGGATGTTTGTTACTCTTTCACGCAAAAACTGGTGATCCGATTGCGATGAAACTTGGTATGTAGATAGTTGGAGACCTAGATTAACACATGGGCTACTTTTTATCCCGATATTCCCACGGTACCGGGACTTATGCGGGTGAAACCGCAGGGCGCAGCTAGTTACATATACTTTACCTTTATGGTTTCAATAATTAACTCAGTATTTCCTAACAGAAAAACCCATTTAAAATCTCCCCGATCTGGAAATAGACTTCAGACCCTCACCAGGATCAACAAGGCGCTCGTTAAGTTTAATATAGACTAATTACTTACATAATTATCTTTTAAAAAAAGTATCACCGACTTCAATGCGCCTCAAAATACTCAAATCGCTTGAAGTGTGCCTATAAAATTTGAAGAGTTCCTCGATTTCTCCTGACCTGATGACCATGAGACCACCTGGGAAGTATACCCTTCGAAACAAAAGAAGAATTTTCCAAATCGGTGTAATTTTCTTTGTGTTTAATCGGTGAACATACATAAAAAAATACAGTGAATTTAATCCTTCGTGGAAAAACTTGCGACTGGTCGGCTGCTTTTCACGAATTTTAATAATTCACAAAGAGCCACCCCCATACAATTTTAGCAAAAATTCATTTGATGATTTTAAAGACTTGACAGCAATGTTGATCTATTTTCATTTTGAAGGTGAAACCTTAAGAAATTTTACATAAATTAGAGCGGGCAGTAGCACAGTGATTAAGTAACTTGTGAGGATTCAAGTGAGTGTCACGTGATGTTTTAAGCCAATTAATAGCGAGTAATGATTAACATTTTATAATTTTTAATGACAATAATTTTATAAGAACTTCTGTAATTACTGACTTCTATTAAAATGTATGGGTTACCCTCTTGTATATGTAGGTACACAAATCTATGGACTTATAAAAAAACTGTAACAGGTCCAATTCTGTACATTGAAGATATTTTCATAATTTTTTTTGGGGGCACTCTATAATCGATACTGAAGCCAAAACTATATTCTTTTTAATTTTTGTCTGTCTGTCTGTCTGCTGTCTGTGTGTCTTTCTGTCTCTCTGTCTGTAACATGGCCGCGCATCACACCGAAAATACTGAACGGATTGAAATGAAACTTTACATGATTTGAGTGCATACTATGAGGTAGGATATAGGATGCTTTTTTATCCCGAAATTTAGGACGGTTTCCTTGAGAGGGGGGGGGGGTGACAGTGAAAATATGTACTATGTTGTAAATCTAACCCGTAGGCCGATTTCAATCATTCTTTTTTTGTTGGAAAAGAGGTACTTTGAAGATTGTCACATAATCTTCTTTCTTCTATAACTACACTTATAATAAAACTGTAGGCGTGTTTGATGGCATCACGTAAAAGAAAGAAATAAACGTGGAAACGTTTTATGCACAAGTGTTGATGTATAATTTAGTGTAACATTAAGTATTTGATTTATCACAATCGGTTCTCTCTATTCATAAAAAAAATATTTCAAATTTTCAAGACAAATGTATCAACAAACAACAAGTAACGACATCTGTTGGCCTGTAATATTAACTATACAAAACAATAACGAAAAGTGATCATTTATGTTTTAAGATATTTATTAGTAGCATAGAATACTTGAATAAGGAATTATAAATTTTAATGGAATTATAAACTATTCATAACATGTAAATGTTTTGTAGTAAATTCATCATAGTTTAATACAAAATAATACCGATACCTACCCACGTAAGTTGTTGTATCTCCAAAGCCTCAATTTTACAGTAGAGCGTTTTAAAGCTATAAATTGAGATAAAATCGTTATTTCTTAATTGGATTTTGTGAAATATGGTATATGTACCCATACATTTTAAGTACTTTGAACTCTAATCAAAGAAACTTTATAAAAAGATCCCCCATTCAACATCCAACATTTTACACCGTAGTTAACACTACGGTACTTGCCAAAGGTAACCCTTTCGCAAGTGTTGTAGTTAACACTACGGTACTTGCCAAAGGTAACCCTTTCGCAAGTGTTGTAGTTAACACTACGGTACTTGCCAAAGGTAACCCTTTCGCAAGTGTTGTAGTTAACACTACGGTACTTGCCAAAGGTAACCCTTTCGCAAGTGTTGTAGTTAACACTACGGTACTTGCCAAAGGTAACCCTTTCGCAAGTGTTGTAGTTAACACTACGGTACTTGCCAAAGGTAACCCTTTCGCAAGTGTTGTAGTTAACACTACGGTACTTGCTAAAGGTAACCCTTAAGCAAGTGTTGTATACGACACTTACAGCTACTCACATTGGAAAACAATCGTTGTATTTCATTGCAAATATTGGTTACTGCAGTATACGTAGTTTAATATTAAATATATTGTGATAGTGTGTTTCATAATGAACATTATTCATGGGTTTACAAAGAAATGTTATTATGATATTATTATTGTTTAACATCAACAAATTTTATACGTTTCAAAATTATTTTTATTTTTACACTAAACTAAACGGGATAAAAGTAGCCTTTGCGTTAATCCAGATCTTCAGCTATCTACATACCAAGTTTAATAGCAATCGGTTCAGTGGTTTTTGCGTGAAAGAGTAACAAACATCCATCAATACATCCAAACTTTCACATTTATAATATTAGTGGGATTAGTGGGATAAACACAAAAGAGTCAAAAAGTTTTCATTTATGGGGATAAAAAAATTAAAAAACTCAAAAAATATATACACACATTTTTGTGAACGCAGTGAACTGAAAAATTACAATAAAATTAAAAAAGACCGTCACGGTCAACACACAGTTTTCGTACAGGTACATTAGTAATTATTGTCGATGAAGGGTGTCAGACTAAACCCTGAAAAAAATTCAGGGTTTGGTCTGACAACTACGTCTTTTTCGTTTATATCCTATGAAATGCGACTAACGACTTAAAACCGACGAGTGTTCCGAAGAGCTCTTCCAATTGATCCCACCCTCTCCTTTCCTATCCAGAACAACACGTGGCGGGCTGAGGTGTCGCCCCCTTACAGTGCACACTATTCCAACTAGAACCAAACGGTTCAGCACCTCCTTTCTTTGCCGCACCATTAAAATGTGGAATGCATTACCAGCATACGTGTTCCCTTCGACATATAATTCCGGGTCCTTTAAGCAGGGCGTGAAAAAGCATCTCTCGAGGCCGTCAAGTTGAGAGGGCCACCATTATAGTTTCATCCGTATCTATTATGGTGGTCCTCAGTCTGTGGACCTCACTCTAGCTTTCCATCAAGCGGGTTGAGGTCATTCTCCAGTTTTGTATATGGCTGTCATGATATAACCTATGTCTAATATAACCTTTCTTCTTATTCTTACGTCAATTATTAAATACATCATGTTGGTGATGGCTGAGATAGAATTTCCAATATGGATTGATAAATGTATTTTCTATGTGATACGGACAGAAGTGGTTATCACGATCATAGTCCAAATGGTTTGTATTACCAGTAGGAGAAGGATGCACTCAGTATTGTTTTTTTATTTTTTGCTTAATTAAATGTTAATTAACATACCAAAGTCCAATGAGAGAATCAAGTGACATGGAAAAGTGAAAAAAACGAAAACAATGGGGACCTTTGCCCGACATTGGAAATCTGAAGGTTTTTAGATGTACTATGTTGTATGTAAGTTAAACATTTGTATCGTAGTAACTTAAAATATACTATTTCAACATACAATATACTTTTCAGGAACTAATTTCGAAGTAAAAGAAGTGTTGTATGTATTACTTTACACATATTATTAAGCCAGAGACCGTGGGTTCGATTCCCACCAAGGACAAATAATTGTGTGATGAGCACGATAATTTGTTCTGTGTCTGGGTGTAATTTATCTATAATATGTATGTATTTAGTAATATAAAAGCATGTTTATCAGCAGTCTGGTTACCATAGTACAGGCTCTGCCTAGTTTGGGATCAGACGGCCGTGTGTGAGATGTGTGAAGTTATTATTATTATTAATTTGTTATAATCCATCGACGTAAAATATTGTACGTCATTTTACAACACTGTTATAGGAGACTCTTAGCGACGTAAGTTGTTGTAAGTAATCTATACAACAGATTAAGTTGTCATCATCATGTAAACAAAACAATAGAAAAATGAGATTATATCTGTGATATTACGGAGGCTTGAGTAACAAAACCTGTTTAGTTCTATTGGTTCTCTAATGGCTTAAGATAATATTGTTATTGCGAACTAACTTTTCTGAATACCTTTTGACGGAATCAACTATATTCCTAACCAAATCACAAAATTTACGGCCTCTACTTTTTGTCCTGTAAATACATACAGGACAAATTCGTCAAGTTTCATGTCACTCATCTAAATTTGGCTGTAGAAACAATAAACTATGTTCAAATTTTTTCAAAACTAGTGCGGCGTATGATATGGAGGACTCGTGAGCCCGAATTAGGCTGTTTTATGTAACACATACATGGCACGAAAGCCCGATACATAACCACGTTAACCGTTGTGAAGGTCAATACAATGGTTTATGCCGTTGCCTTAATAATTATACGATTACCTTAACCTCAAAATAAATATAGAAAAAACCTATGCACTTTATAACTCATCAGAGTGGATGCTTTACTCACATGGTATGATAGACTCAATAATGAGATACGGCGTGATGTTTTGGGGCAATTCCACGAATAGGGAAAACATTTTTAAAGCAGAGAAAAGATAGATAAGAGCAATGTTTAGGCTGCGATATCAGGATACGGGTAAATCATTTATCATTAAACATAGAATATTAACAGTTCCATCACTGTACATATTAGAAGTTGCTATATTTGTTATAACCAACCCAAAACTCTTTCCAAAGCTAGACAACAACAAGCGAAACGATGAGATTTAAATAGACTGTGCTTAGGAAGATCCAATATCGCACTCATGGTTAATGTATATTCTGCATGGCGCCAAGGATATTCAATCATATACCGCAACAATTCAATTAGTTAAATTTAAACCGTGGCTAACACAAATGCTACTTAATAATGATAATAAAGAATAATATGTATGTGATGATATTTATAGAATTATAATAACTTCATTATGTATAATAGTTTGACATTTCTGTTTTAATTATTTTATTTTGTTGACTTGACAATTTATTTTTAACTCGAGTGGTTTTGTATTAATTATCATTCCATTTTTATTGTTATTATAATTTGTAATTAGCAACCCGCCCCAGCTTCGCGCGGGTATCAGAGACATCTTCAACAATCATCAACATATTTCAATCAATTTACACAAAACCTTAACAAATTATACACTAAACCTTCCTCATGAATCACTCTGTCTATTAGTGAAAACCGCATGGAAATCCGTTTAATAGTTTTTCAGTTTATCGCAACAGACAGACAGACGCGGCGGGGGACTTTGTATTATAATATGTAGTGATTTGTAGTTTTTTATTACATTTATATTTTTAAATTTGCATGCTTTCTAATGCAGAATGTTCCCGGCTTCATACTCAATGTAACATCTTTTCTGTTTACTTACCTACATTCTATGCATCCAGTCTATGTCTATGCCTTAATTCGTTAAATACAATTAGTATTAATATAGTACTTACAATACAATACTTGCGTTTAGTGAGAGCAGCACGTCTTTGGGTTGCTAAACCGGTTACTATGAGATTACGTAAATGGGAATGTTAAAAAAGGTTTTACTTTAAATACTTATATGTATATATGTACCATAAAACTTATTCTTAATACTAGAGATCGCCTGGTGGTTGAAATTTGACCATGATTTATATATATTTTACCTGTGATTTACCAGTATAATTTGAACTGTCCTTGTTAGACTTATTGTACCATGACACTGATTACTGTAACATATATACTGGACGCATATAGCTTTATGCAACGGTTTTCATGTTATTTTTAAATTTGTACCACATATTGTTAAAAATTTTAACCTGCAAAATTTTCTTAAAAATGCATACAAAGAATTCTGTCCACGTATTAATGTTTATAGAATCCATCAACAGTTAATATGAATTCTTTTAAAGTTTTCTTTATCTTAATCTTGGTTTACAACACCTTAAAATACCAGCACTTCTAATAGAACTCAAGATACCTTTTGAAGTAGAAGTCTTATCAACGAAACCTTTTAACAAAATAATTATGTATATTTTAAAGCGAAATATCATATTTTCTACGAATAATTAAAATCAAGCAACGTCAAAGGATTTACGGGCTGAGTTAGTTAGTAGAATCATTAAAACACTGTATGACGTGTAACACTGTATACTTATAGGTACATACAATCTTTTTTTAAGTAGGTATAAGGCCTTTGGATTTACTTTTTTCTGGAAACACATTACAAAATAATTTCAACGATTACAAAAGACAGGGCTAAACAGATTTTCTAGAACACTTTCGATCAAGTTACCTTTGAAACAAAAAAAACCGCACTCCAATTTGGGAGGTATGATGCCACAGAGAGACACACATACACGTCAAACTTATAACACCCCTCTTTTTGCGTCAGGGGTTAAAAATTAAGAGAGCTCAGACTTCACGGCTGCAGCCAGTTCCAGTACCGGTATGAGGCCTTGACCTGCTCAAGCCATTACTTACACTCCCCAATCTATTGATATAAGCAATATCCCTTATCTTATTACCTACCTTTCCCTTTCAACATACTCCCAATTTCCAGAACGTTAATTCCCAAAGTATCCGGTTGACTTTGGTTTGCCCTTATTGCGTGAGTGGGGCCAAATTGTATTTCGCAAAATGTTTAATACACTTCAGCCTTTTCGGGGTTTGGGGTTACAGGTGTGTGTATGTATATATTAGATCTAAATTTAGTCACAGTCATGGTGATTTATAATGTACGGTACAATATTTGGCCTATATTTTTTATACTTACAGAAGCTAGGGCAGAGTCAAATATCCGGGACCATCCGAGCGCTCCACCAAGTGCCGTAATAGCCAGCAGCGCTGACGTCGCGGCAAAAATCCACAGCCATCTTGGTGTGCGTCCGCGCATCTTCGTCGACATTGGTGATACCCTAGAAAATAAATATATGAATCAATTTTAAGAACAACTTAATAAAAGACAATGACGGGGCAGGTCACTTCACGACTTGATAAAAGGCCCTAACTAAAAGACCTATAACTATACGGGCGTCCCGGTAATACGCACGTGAGTACTTAATATAGTATAAATCAATTAATTTGATGAACGTTTATATTTAAGATTCCGTAAATATGATAAAGAAACTTGCAACTCTAAATATCATACGTATAATAAAATAAGACTGACTTTCCAACTATTACTACGAAGGTATATGAGAATATAAACGTCCGTCCAGCACTGAAAATAAAATCGAATGAAAATTGGCGATGAAGATTGTCGTTGTGTACGTGTTGATGCGCAATTTGATCGTAAGCCAATTTAATCGCAAAATCTCGTTTTACTTCAAAAGGTTAGAAGGACGCTGGATGCGTGGGCGGATTTGAATATCTCAGTCCGACAAAGGCAGAAAAACTTATGCAGAAACATAAACAGAAACATTATTGCCTCGGCAGAAGTTCAGTCTATAAATAGTAGATTACCCAAAGAAAAAAATGAGAGGCTTTAATTTGTATAAAGGTGTGTCATAAATGTGGTCCATATAATAGATTCCACTATTACATGCTATCATTTTAACCATAATAATGTTAACGTAAACTTAAAATTTTTGTTTACAATAACTCTTGTATTCGGCAATAACGAGCAGAAAGCAGTTTGCTCGTTATTGCCGAATACACGAGATTTTCATTTAAAACTTTTAAAGAAAAATTATACCACACTTGTAGTGTTGTGTGCCTTGTGTGCACCACGATGAGTTTTCTTCGCCAAACATCCTTTCTACAATAACATCAAACTTATTTATTTGTATGATTTTGGGTTCTATAGTTCTTAGGATATTGCAATTTGTGAATCTCCAAAATCTGCCTGGCGGCTTACACATTTTTTTATCGCAAATTATATCGTATTTCTTACAATAATAACATTTAAATTAAAATTACATGCACGACAATATGATTAATAATCCAGAATAAGTTAACAATAAGTTATTATAATTGATAACAAATTACAATAATTAATAATAAAGATTAAAGTTGCTATATTAGGTCATAAAATTATCATTTAAGAAACTGTTTATAGTGTAGTAACTTTTATCAATGAGCATTTTTCTTAGCTTAAATTGAAACTGAACTATATCCATATCGTTTAATGTGATCAGGTATCTTATTATATATTTTTGATCCCTAGAAGTATGCTTTTATGCATTAAAGCTGTTTTTGATTCCCTCAAGCGTAGCCTATGTTTGTAAATTCACCTCGCGGATCTCGTTTGTTCATCAGATAACTTTTGAAATAAGTTTATATTAATTTTCACAAATAAAGTTATTTCATAAGTATAATTATGGTAATGGTACTGTTAACAATTTTAATTCAGTACAGTGATGTTTCCAGCTGTCGGTCTGTTGACTTATGGGTCTGATGCTCCTTTTTGGGCCTTAAAGATTATCTCTTCATTAGTTGAATTGCTCCAGAATATGATTCCATCACGTAGTACGGAACCTACATAGCCATTGTAAGTATTAGTACCACTTCACGGTTTACTTTTTTACGAAGTGAGTATAATGCAACCAAATCTACTTAGTTTTTTACTTACTGTATCTATATGTTGTTTCCACGTTAATTTATTGTCAGACTTTGTGTAAGGCACCTCTTGTATTTTATCGTTAAGAGTATTATACGCTATTCTACTTTTTATGTTACTGGATAAGCGTTGATAAAAATACATTATTTGCGTTTTATTTAGATTTATAGACAAATTGTTAAATCTAACCATGTAATTGACTGATTTAAAGCTGTATTAATGTTAATATCCAAATCTTTATTTGCTTCGTGTTCAATAATCACCGTACTGTCAAGCGCGAATAATACCATGGGATAAGCTACATTTTTTGGGAAGTCATTTATGTATATTAGGAAAAGTAAAGGTTCACAGGGAAGTGCCCTGTGGGACCCCATATGTTACTGTACGCTCTGGTGATGTATATTTTAATTATATTTTAGTTGCTATTTAAATATTTCTTACTTCTACATATTGTTTTCTATTACTGAGATATGATTTTATTAAAGCGAGTACGTCACAACGAATTCCATAAGCCTCAAGTTTTGATAATAATATTTTATGGTCCACTTAATTGAACGCCTTACTCATATCCATGAAAATAGTACAGTTCAAAATCCTTTTGTCAATGTTTGTCATTATTCTGTTCAAAAATTTGTAAATTGCCATGTTTAAGGGTCTATTCTTTCTAAAGCCTTTCTGTCCATTTATGAAAATATATAATATAATATCTCCAGTTATGAATATATATCTTAATAGAAAACCTCAAAAAATTTAGAGAAAACTGGTATGAGCGCTGTTGGTCTGTAGTTTTTCATATCCTTTTTATCTTCTTTTTTATGCAATAACCAGAATGAACTCGAGACTACAGAATAACAACATATTTTTATCTTCAGTCATTTGATAACAAAACAACAATTTTATAAAAATCAAAATTTATAACAATTACAAAGATTAAAGATTAAAATCGTGATATTTTCGTCTAGTTCGCAACGAGTTGTTTTGACTGTCTACTAATAAGTCATTAACATTAAGTATCAATTTTACATTATTGTACAATAATATGTATAATGTAATTTTAACAATCTAGTACTGAACTTGATTTCACCACTAGATGGCGCTGTCAAGCGGTAATAGGTAAAATTTGTAACTATTGATTTTTTTAATAATATGTGATGGTTTGTTTTTAAAATGTATTATTTTATAAATCGACTGTGTTAAACGAAAAAACTGTGACAAGTCTTAATTTGGTTTATTTACACATAAACTCTTCACATACTGTTTTTTTATTTATGTTGTTGTATTTATGATGAGATGTTAACAAACTTTAGTCCATTCTGTTAATGGAAGGTTTAATGAAATAAATATTTTTATTGAGATAACTTTAGCAGTTTTGTAAACAAAATCTGCAACACTATGTGGTGCATAGTACCTCACAGATTTAGGGCACCAGTAAACCATTGTTTGGAAACCAAGTAAAGGGATACTAAGATAGGTTTATTATAATTAGTATGTTAATATTAACCTTATTACTAATCCGTAGCCTACGCTCATAACTTTTAATTAAAATTTGATTGTAAAGTTCACAAAATAAAGTCTAAAATTCTAAATCATTGACAACTAGTCTCACTAATATTTTGTTTCAGATTTTCTGTTTGGTAAACTAGTCTCATTCGAAGTGCCGGTTTAATCCCAGTTTTAAAATGTTTCCTTTAGTTTAAATTAGTGATAAGATAAAAATTTGAATTAATGACATTATCAATCAAATAAATTTAGTGCAAATGTATTCTCGATTATAGATAATCTTATAGATCTTAATTTACGTTTATTTTAATCATTATTGACGGCAAATAAATTATCACTCTAAAATACACTACATTATGCATTCTTAATTTATTTGATATTTTATTTCACAAGTTTATGATACATAAAATAATTTTATTAAAGACTTTTTTAGGTACCTCACACGTAGTTAACAATTCTGTTTAAATATGATTAAAAGATGATATGTGGCGATATCCACATACAGCAGTAGGCCGAGCTGAGTAGTAACTGCTTGATCCTTATCCCGCATCGCGTAATAAATGATTTGTATCTATGTTGTTACTATGAATTTCCGAAGCGCAGTTATGTTAATCAACAACAAAAACAGATGTTGTTCGTGGGAGAGCCATGCTTCGGCACATATAGGCTGGCTCAACCGGAGTGATACCACGGCCTCACAGAAAATCGGCAGTGAAGCAATAATTGAGGTTACCGGAGGCCCTAACCGTTCCCTCATCTCCACTCCCCTCCTCTCCCAATCTTCCCCCTTCACCTACTCCCACTTTAAAGGCCGGCAACACATTTGTGACTCTTGAGTTGCAGGTTGCTAATGGGCGGCGACAGCGATTTACTATCAGGTGACCCGTCTGCTCGTTTGCCCCTTACATCATAAAAAAAAATGTCAACATCCACCAAGCTAGCTGGTGAATGACCGTTATTTTTTATTTTCGAGGGGATTTCGGTCATTCAACAGTAAGTGTTATTAGAAACCACGACGACTTTATGAAATATTGAATTTTACTTGGCGTACGTTCATTATGAGTGACAATTAATGAAAATGTGATGGATACTACAGAAAGACCGTTTGGGTAAGCTAAACCGAACCAACCAATTGTTACAATAAAAATAAAGTCATCAATGAAATAGTTTTTTTTTTGTTGTCAATAATTATTATGTACAATTACAGCACTTATACCCTTGTCCTTGAAATTTGAATTCTAAATCAACGATTTCACTCAATAATTTTTTTATCAAAATCAAAATTATTTATTTCAAGTAAACCCATTGTAGATATTTTTGAATAGTCAGGAGGAGTCAGTCAGTTTAAGTCGGTCGTGAAGCTAGTTGCCTGTTCCAAAACGTAGATCCTATGGATAAGAACCGGCATGAAACTCCAAGGACACTCTTTTTCAACATAGTTTTTTTTTTACAAAGTTACTTGTTACATTGCTTATAAGCGCAATTTAATGTGAGGACAATGTAACATAATATTGTTCTAAAATGAAAAAGAAAATCACAGAGCTGCTAGGCAACATAGAGAATTAACTTAATGCTTAAGTGACTACACAGTTCTCACATGTTCAAATTAAATTTTTCTAATTAACTAGAAATAAAAAGCGTATCATAACTACAATATTATTTAAGAAGTATCAATTCAATAAAACCTTCCTTATATGTCAATCCTCGAATATAAGATTCACGGAATCACGTGGTGTATGTTCGATTAAAATTAGTTAAATAATCTTATCTTATCATATACCATCGCAATTGGTGACTGTCTACATACACAGGTGCATCTAATCACTAATATCGGACATTCACACTAACCTATTAATATTTCTGACCATCAACATGGTTTTATAAGCGGCCGCTTTATTTTAATAAATTTAGTTACCTTTATTACTGACATATCACAGGAAGTCGATGCTGGGCCACAGGTAGACGCAGTATACACTGATTTCAGCAGCACTTTCGACAAAGTAAACCATTCACTTCTATTGCTGAAACTAAATGCTTTTGGTGTATGAGGAACGTTGCTTAATTGGTTTGAGTCATACTTGTATACTAGACCACATAGCGTTGCTGTCAATGGTTTTGACTCGAAATATTATAATGCAGTCTTCGGAGTACCTTAAGAGTCGCATCTGGGGCTCTTCGTTATATTTATTAACGATATAACATATCGGGTGAAGCACTGTAAATAGTCATTAAATGCCGATGATCTTAAAATCTACCGCACAATTAAATCATTCAGGGATTCTAAACTAATTCAAGACGATCTTAATGAAATCGTAGATTGGTGGCAATGCAAACTGTATGGAACCCAACATAAATAAATGCTTTCAACCACTTGTTTCGAAGTACGACATTGGAGGCAGATATTTAAGCGAAGTATCCGAAATACGTAATTTGAGCGTGATCATCGACACAAAGTTCACATTCACATCACACACATGATTCACATGATATCACATCACATCAAACTGTTAAAAATTCAGCCCAAACGCTCGGTTTTCTGAGAAGAAACACTATTGGCTTTAGGAATATTGACACCAAAGTACTCTTATATCTCTCTTCCGCAGACATCTCGAATTTGCTAGTATCGTATGGGCACCGTATCGTATAACGAATTGAAGGTATTCAGCGAGCCTTTACCAGAAGTATTTCATTCTTGTGTAGCGGATTCTCTTAAAGCAAACCATAATATGATGAACGGTTATCTAAATTTGAAATGACCAGTCTTTGTGATCGTAGACGCATTTTTGACCTTCTTCTCCATACATTGATAAACAATAAGATTCAGTCTTTTGGAAAACGTACCATTAGCCATTTCCCACTCTTATCCTAGACATAGAGTTACTAGAACGTTTTATGTACTATTCTGTAGAACTAATTCGAGCATGCAATCGCCTATAAATAGTGCCTCGCCTCAATCAGTGCAACATTATTCGAACACGCATAATCTATAAATGTATTAATATGTATGATAGAAAGAAAGAAAATTATGTGATTCTACTATTTAATAAATAAATAACCTATAATTATACAACTTCTCAACAATAAACGCGGGGATGCCATCCTCCGGAGTAGTCGCCAAGACTAGTCTGAACATCTGGTGCTAGAGGGTCAGCAGAAGAGTTGCCTAACAAATAGATAACAAAGTAATTTAATCCACAAGACTATAGACTTCGTGAATTAAATTTATGCACTTTTTGTAATGCTTTTTAAAAATAACACTTAAATTAACGATGAAGGCAAAAGGTAGGAAGAAGTTTATGATCAATTGTGAGATATTTCATGCATCTATACGAGGCTGGTATCTACATTCGATTATTTTTATTAGAATAATTTAACTTATTGCTTATAATATGAATAATAATACATATATCTTTCCAGACTAAGCACAGCATAGTGTGTACTACAGTATTTAAATATATTTATTTGTACTCTAGATTTTATGGTTCTAGAACACGATTATACTTAGATCCATTTTTCTTAAACTTAAATCTTTGTGACAAGATATCACAAAAATACACAGCATCGCAAAAAATAAGTAATATTACAAATAAGAAGAGACAATAAGTCATACAATTAATTAACGTTCACAAAACACAAATTTCAGCAAAGCTTTCGATAAAGTCTCCCATAAATCATTATCTTCAAAACTCCAAGCTTACGGCGTATGTGGATCTTTGTTTCAATGGCTGACACTGTACCTGTTAGGTAGAGTATATTTGGGGTAGTTAAAGGCTAAAAATCTAATTTAGAGCCTATTTCATCCAGAGTTCCACAGGGCATAGGGCCAGTTTTGTTTAATTTTTTTATTAATGATGTCCCAAATTGTTTCTTGAACACGATATTACATGCTGTGTCTACATGTAACTAATTGTTACATTTTGATCTATCATATTGAATCTGTAATAATTAAGTATAAAAGTAAACAATTATTCATGGACCTTCATAAAATAAATAAAGTTAGTTCTACTCCACCTCAACCCTGACACAGTGATCTGAAACCGACTTACCTAATCCTCGCAGACCGCAGGTAGATACGATCGATACTACTATCGGGTTACCAACTGATAAAGATATAAGTAATATTATGATCAATAGGAATATGTTTGTGTCTGTCAATAATTCTCCTAGTTTCAGTATTTCCGACGTTTTTTTATACCATTAAGAAAGAAGCTAACGACTAGTTAGATAAATTAATAGATGTCATACCAGTGGTAAGCTGTCAAATGTATGCTTATACCAATTCTTTTATGGTTGTCTACAATCGCGCGTACAAATAAACAACTATAAATTAAATAATTAAAATATCCTCAACTCAAAAATCCCTACCCACCTACCATTAGAAAAGAGCTGATGATCTTGGACGGCTGAACAGATGTTCTTGAATAATAGATAAAACACCGATCAAGTCACCTTTTAAACAAAAAACTATTAAATCAAAATCGGTCTAACACTTTAGGAGCTATAATGCCACAGACAAACACACAGATAGACTCGTTAAACTTATAACACCCATCCTTTTTGCGTCGGGGGTTAAAAAAGAAAAAAAAAATTCAGAAAAAAAATCTTCAGAAAAAAAACGATTGATGTTTAACCAATACCTCCCAAATAACCAAATATAAAGAATATGGTTACATTTTGGCACACATTAACTTATTTCTACATAATATATGTACCCTGAGACCCCTAGAAGAGTTATCATCTAGAAAAATATTTTTCTTTTACCCTCGACTGGCCCGTTGGTCTGGTGGTCAGTGATCCTGACTGCTAAGCCAGAGGTCGTGGGTTCGATTCCCATTCAGGACAAATAATTGTGAGCATGATCATTTGTTCTGTGTCCGGGTGTAATTTATCAGCAGTCTGGTTACTATAGTACAGGCTCTGCCTTTTTTTTCGGTGAAGTGGTATGTCGGAATCGAACCGACTAAAACCACACGGTGTTCCGACATAAGTGGGTCTATTGCAAGGGACTCGGGTATACCCTAGGAAGGAAGTCCCCGAGAACCCCGGCAGACCTTGGCCGCCTGTTTAATAGGCAGCCACACCAAAATATACGGGAGGCCTCGCCCCCCTTCCATCAGAGGCGCGCGTGGAACACATCGCGCCACCATCTCAGGCCTGCTTCTGCTAGGGTAACGGGCAGCCTCACCCGTTGCCCCCAGGCCAGCGCTCATGGAGGTCGGAGATCATTTTGGGGTCTCCGTCGCCTGGTGCCTCTTCTGCGGGACGGGAGAGTACTAACTCTCTCCCGTTCCCTTTCCGCCGCCTCTTTAGCGGACATCACTTCCTCACAAAACGAGGTGGCAGAATCCCAAGCACTCTCACTTTGGACCATGGACAGAACCATGGCCTCTAGCGAGAGGCTTCCCACACCAACAGCAGTCACGAGGTCGCACCGCTGCTGCACCCACGCTGAGCACTCTACTAGAGTGTGGAGTGCAGTGTCCTCGTGACCGCCTCCGCAGTGATGGCACACAGACGTTGGCTCTCGGCCTATACGACACAGGTACTTTCCGAAGCAGCCGTGTCCGGTCAGCGACGACGCAAGGCTTTTGGCTTCCAGGTCCCATGGCGCAGTACCGGCTAGGAGACTTGCCGCTTCAAAGAAAACCGTACGGTATCCCCTTATGACTCTGACGACCATCACTCGCTGTGGACGCCGCAGTAGGGCGGCATTGCGGACCGTCAGGGTCCCTGCCCAAATAGGGGCCCCGTATAGGGCCATGGACTGTACGATTCCAACGCAAAGTCTCCTACAGGAAGCGTCGGGCCCTCCTAATTTCGGCAGCAGTTGTGAAAGAGCAGCCGCCGTCCTCGTAAGTTTGGGGGCCAGATTCCGGAAATGATAACCGAAATCCCATCGGCTATCGAGTACGAGCCCTAGATATCTCATCGAGGGCTCAATGCCGATGCGAACGCCTCCCACGATAAGACTAGATCCCGCTGGTGGCCTCTTCCGAGGCCCGTGAAAATATAGGGCCTCCGATTTATGCAGGGCCACCTCGAGACCCAGCCGCCGAATCCTTCCAACGACTAGAGCGACCCCGGCCGTGGCTTTTATGGTAGCCTCGCGGTATGTCTTGCCTCTCGCCGTCACAAGGGTGTCATCAGCGTAGCAAGTGACGGCGACACCTCCTAAAAGCATTCCGCGAAGCACCCAGTCGTAACCGATGTTCCACAAGAGTGGCCCTAACACCGAGCCCTGTGGAACACCGCACGACATATCTCGCCGACCGTAACCTGCCCGACTCGGGTAGATAACGGCTCTCTCAGACAAACAAGCCCCGACAATACCGCGGAGGTAGAGAGGAACTCTGTGAAAAACTAGCGCCTCTCTAATGCAAATCCAGGGCAAGGTATTAAAAGCGTTAGCGATGTCAAGAGACACCGCCATCATCACCTCACCTCGGGATGTTGCTTCCTCCGCCAGGGCCCTTACACGCATGATTGCATCCACGGTGGAGCGCCCCCGGCGAAAGCCAAACTTGTTTTCCGCCAGGTCCGGCCCCACTCTCGAAAGGTGCTCGACGAGGCGTTCCACGATGATTCGCTCAAATAGCTTGCACACCTCGTCAAGCAACACGATGAGGACCAGTTTCCCTGTCTTCCACAATTTCGGAAACTGGCCTCTCTCCAAACATGCGCTAAAGAGCCCCATTAGCCGGGGCCCGAGAGCCTCAAGGGCTAGAACCCACGCTCGGCCTGGGATGGGCTCACTCTTGGCACTCCTGTAACACGATAGAAGCTCTGCCTCCTGGGCGCTGGCGTCATCATGGCGGCGACGCCTCCTGCGAAATCTGGAGTACTGGCGGCGTGCGATCACGCAGGTTTCACGCAACCGCGCTATCTCTGGTATCCACCAGTACACCTGGCGCCTCGCAGTTCTGGGCTGAACCCTGGGCATCGCCGCATCGCAAACTTGTGACATGGCCTCCCGGAACCAATCGGCCTCAACATCGACATCAACAGGCCTATCCGGTGCCGAGACCCAGGCCTGTACGATGGAGGCTTCCAGGAGGAGCTCGCGATCCAAACGCTTAAGCGCCCAACGCCGAGTAGGAGGAACCGTCCTGACCGGGGCATCAGAGGTCTGGGTGGAGACGTCAAACCGAATATATCGGTGGTCAGACAATGTCTCCACCTCCTCTAACCGTCCAGCCTTGGACACGGGGCGCTAGAACAAGGCTTGCAAACGAGATGTCCACAATCGAACTACCCTGCTGACGCACGCACGTGGGTACAGAACCCCGGTTCAAGAGGATTAGGCCAGATGACACGGCCCACTCCTCCAATGCCGCACCTCTCGCATTAGTGGCTGGGGAACCCCAAGCCGTTGACTTAGCATTGAAGTCCCCAAGGACCAGTGTCGGGCGGGGGCGACATCCTTCGACGACGACGGCCAGCTGAGTGAGCCAATCCTCGAACTCAGTCAGTGCACGGTTCGGTGAGAAGTAAACAGCCACGACTGCAACCTCATCAACCGCCGCTGCCACGCATCCTCGCCCCCTTGCAATAACAGAGAAAGGAGGTGTACCAGCAGAGGTACCACGGACAATAGCCGCCAAATCGTCAAGGTCTCCTATCCAGACGTCCCCAGGAGGAACGAAATACGACTCGGCGATGACAGCGACGTTGATCAACCACTGAGCCATGCTCTGGAGCAGAAGGTCCTGGGCGTTGGCGCAGTGGTTAATGCTTCCCTGTAGAACGCGAACGTGTGGGTCCATTATTGGATCTCCATGCCCGTATCCCGCTGTGAACCTTGCTGTTCTTCGTTAGTGGCCACAGGTCCCTCTGTGGGACTCAGAGCTTTACTTTTGGTCTGAGGCCCTGCTGCAGCTCAGGTCTTGCTACCTGCTCGGTGCTCAGCTGGTTTTCCTTCGGCTGCACATTTAAAGCAGCACAGCGGGGCATCACAAGAGCGGGCTTGGTGACTAGGCTGGCTACACTGGAAGCACCGATCACCAACAATTCCGCGGTGCACTTAACTCCTACGTGCCCAACCGACAGGCACCGAAAACACCTTGTTGGCTTAGGCTGCAGGTGTTGAACTTTTGCCTTTAAAAAGCCACCGAGCAGGAGGTTTCGGCCATCGGCGACCTTTTGAGCTGACGCAACGGGACAGCTAATTATCGCTGTTCCTAGACCATTAAGACTGAAGCGAATTTCTCCAGCCTTAACTTGATCCCGGGAGCAGCCTCCTGCCTCTGCCACAGCAGTCACGACTTCGGATGCTGTAATAGCGTCATCCAGACCCGATATGCGCATTTCTGCGCATTTAGTTGGCCTGGACACACGAACTGCAGCCGCATCTAGCGACTCCCGGAGTTTGGTCGCTAATGCGTCGGCTTTGGAACCACTGGTAGCCCCGGGGATTTCGAGTAGGCGGGCCCCTGTTCTGGTGGCTTTACACCAAACTCCTGAAATATTCAGAGCCTTCAGATCCCCACTGTCTTTAGCATTTTGAAGGACCTCGGCGTACCTCACACCCCTTTCCGCAGCTTCTGCCGTCAGCGTCAGTACCACAGCTGTAGAGCGGGGGCGCGAAGCCGGGGTGCCTTCGCCGCGGCAGTTTTTAAGGATTTCTTAGCCCCCTTTTTCTTCTGCTTTTTAGCTCCCGCTACCTCCCAAGCTCCCTGTTTTCGAGGTCTGTGTGCAAGACGCAGTGAAAAGAACATTCACTGTCGCCTTCTTTTTCTTGGGCCTCCTCTTTTTCTTTTTCTTCCCTGACTCAAGTGCAGCAGTGTCTTCGGGGGCCGGTGCTGTATCTGCATCTTTATTTTGTGGGGCCGTAAGACCCGTTTTGGTTGCGGCCGCATAGGTCGTAGAGCTGGATGACGTTAAGGCTGGACGAAGTTTAATGCCCTCCAAAGCGGAAATGCGCTGCATAAGGCGCTCCTCTAGTTCCGAGATAAGCCTTGCCATATTCGGTTCTATATGCTGCCCGGGTGCAGGGTTATCACGGATACGCTGGCTATCTATATCTTCGCGCAGAACACGTATCTCCTGACGTAGATGTTCATTGTTCTTTTTAGAGTCGGCTAGTCGTTCTTCCAGGCGGTTTGTATGCTGCCGGAGTTTAGCCGTCTCCTCGGAGAAAAAGCACTTCTCGATTCCTTCCATTACCTCTTTGATGCAGGAGGCCGCCTCTTTTAGCGCTTTTTGATTAGTGCCTTTGAGGCCCTTGGAGATCCTGGTAACCTCTTCAATGCGCGTTAGCGCCTCTTGGATTTTTCCCTCCCAGTTGGAGGCAGATTTTAATTCTTTTTGAGGGCTCCTTCTCGCTTGTGCACGTTCTGCTCGTTTTGCAGCTATGTCGAGGAACAGGTTTTTGAGGCGCTCTTCCTGTTTCTCCGTTTCTGCGGCTTTATCGGCAGCCCTAAGAGCTGCCGCCTCTTTCCGTGCCTTGCCAAGACCAATATAGGCGCCAGTCGTAGGTGGCCGACCTCTCCCGCGACGCGCCGTTGGCATCTTAGCAACCGGCCGTGCCTCGTCTCTCGAAGACGTCTCGGAGCCGATTTCGGAGTTACTTTTACTCCGTCCAGAAGCAGGTTTGCTAGGATGTGGCCGCTTTTCCGCACGCCAAAATTTCCCGACTGCCACTTCTTCCTCTGGCTCCCTCATCGCGACCTCCGCGTTTAAGTTGGTAGCCGATTTAGGGCTCATAGGGCATTGGTTGCCCCCCCCAGAATACGAGTGGGGGCTGTCGGCGCCGACTGGCACCGAGTGGGATTCCCCGGACGTAGGGCGTCCGGGACCCACCTGGGTAGATACTTTCTCATTTACCTCTGCGATGTTTTGAGTTTAACGTCCTTCGACGGGAACGCCCTCGGGACTGAGTTCCTCTCAGCCATTCATCCCATTGCCGGGCGTCAGAGCGTGAGATTAGGGTTATTTTTTATAGAGGTTTTTCTTCCTCGCAGCCCCGAAGAACCACCGGTCCTGTCAATTAAGGATTACCAGGCTTGACCGGAAGGTGGCCTGTATCAGACCGATGCCCACCGTCCTTGAAGAAGTCCAATGACGGCAAACCGTTCCGCCCCGCGTTAGTAATTTTTTATAGAGGTTTTCTTCCTCGTAGCTCCAAGGAGCTTCCGTGTCTGTCCATTCAGGGGCAGGGTTACGGTTGAGCCGATCGGTGGTCTATGTTAGACCTGTGTCGACTCCCTCTGAGTTACTTCATTGTTCGCGAACCCATCACCCCTTTTCGTTTTTCCATACAATACATTCTGCATGAATCAGAGGGCAGACGGAGAAACATAGAGTGGCCTTAGTATACCTTTGTATACCATGTTTAATGCAAATAAGTAACATGTATGTACTCTAAAAAACATATGTAACACCTTTGTGTTACATATGTTTTTTAGAGTACATACATGTTTTATTAGAGAGTAGAACTAACTGTATCATATTATTATTAGTTATTATTATTAATTACAATATACCGTTAACTTGCTTTTTAAAGTAACTTTCTAAGGTGTGATGTGATGACAATTATTTGTCCTGGGTGCGAATCGGACCCACGACCTAATATTCCCTAATTTCTATGTCGACATCATGCATCATCTAGCACACAGCAAGAGCATCCTAAGTAGGTTGTCAAACAAAAATACAAAGACAAGGAACAAAAATAAGTTGAAGCGAGACCAATATAAAAATAAGTAATAAAAAAATATGTCAATGTCAAACAGGAATTCGAAATCGAAAGAAAGAAGGAAAAATAACTTCCAACGTACGTAAAATTCGCAGTATATTTATTGACTAAAACTTCCATAAGACAGACTCGGTACTATTGAAATTTAATATATTAGACAGAAACCTTCAAGGCCAGTAAACACGATTAACTTAATGTATTAAATTCTCCCTCTGGAACAATAATTCTCCATGTTCATATTACATGAGACATACCTACTGTAGATAGGTAATTACTTTGAAGAGGTTGTACTTTGAATAACTTGTAAAGGATGCTTGATATATTTTTCAGTTCAGAAAGAGGCCCGTGTTTAATAGTACTACGTAATAAAAATAACGTAAATATCTTGTCTGTCCAACTATAGCTGCTAAAACAGCTCTGGAGAGTCTAAGTTACCCAAGTCTCAGCGGTCTATACAATACTATCAACAGAATCTGTAATTTATATCCCTTACCCAAAGTAAAATGTAAACACATCTAAAAACACACTCCTCAATCTCACTATTAAGCGTGTACATTGTAAGTTTTGAATATAAAGCAATCATGTGATGAAATGTTCTGATTATGTAACAGCAACTCATCTTGTCAATGCTAAACCAACAAATATCACATAGATTGTAAGAGGAAGGTGCAAGTGTCTGTAACGCAGTTAACACTATCATAGACATTGGTGCCGATTCTATTGTACACTCGACTAAACTAAAACCTGACTTAATTTCTTCATATGAAATCAACCTAGTATTCTTCGTAATAAGGTCTATTTGTTACTGGCATCTATTTCTCAGCGCCACAAAATTTCACTAAAACCTGTCAACGTATACTCAACTTTATTTATACGCAGCGAGAGTCCCCATTTATTCAAATGCCGTATAAAAACTACGAAGACGCTTACTTAAAACACAGAGCAAAAGAGATGGCATTCAACGGATAGCGGCTCTCGCTACGTGGTATAAAAAGTTTATTTAAGCGTATCAGACTTTAGTCGACAAATAAATTGCTTATTTCGATAGCGACATATGTTACCTACTTGTTTCAATTTGATATAAAACCTTGTTTCGAAGTGTACAAGGTTTACATCTTATATGAAGAAAATTTAGTGACTTTTAATTTAGCGAGTAAAGTAACAGAATTGGGACCATTGACGTTCACTCTATCTCTAAAAAAAAAATACATGAGCGTTTTATACAACTGTACTTTTAAGTTTGGATTTCTGTAAATCTAAGGAAACGATAAATTCCTCTCAAAACTTAAACAATATTCTAATGCATATTATTTAGCGCTATCAAGACTAAGACATACAAAGACAACCCTTTTTCTTTTTAACCCCCGACGCAAAAACGACGGGTGTTATAAGTTTGACGTGTCTACGTATGTGTGTGTCGTTCTGTGACATCGTAGCTCCCGAATGGATGAACCGATTTTGATTTTGTTTGAAAGCTGAATTACTCGGGAGTATTTTTAAATATAATTCAAGAAAATCTCTTCAGTTGTTTGAAGATAATCAGCTCTTTTGTAACCGTTGAAGATATTTTCTAGTTGGGGGTATTTTAATTTGTAAATTTATAGTTATAACATTTATTAATATAGAAACATCCAGACCAATACATATAGATATTTGCACTAAGCAGAATTGAACACGTAACGAGTCTGTGTCGTTGCAAGCATTCTGTTGCGACTTATGGCAACATTAGATTACTGATTGTAACACTAAAAATTCAGTTAAGACTATGGCAACATTGTAAACCTCTCTTGAATGGAAGCTCTCGCCCAAGACAGTGCGTTAAAAACCGACTCCAGTGGTTTTATTTAAAAACAAAAAATCAGGGCACCAGCAACCTAAAATACACACAGTCGCAACACTATTATGGTCCTTCGAGCCGACAAGTTGAAAAACTTATGACTATACATATATATTGTTTTGCATGAATGAAGTTCATGCAACATTTTAAAGAATCAGGGTTTAGATTCATACGAGAGATACGTTTTAATTAATTGATATTTTAATTGTGATTAAATAAACGAATGTGCCAAGACAAGCTGAGATCTAATCCAGGTTTATCTACAGACAAAACAGGTGTATCCAGAGATCAGAGATAAACTTACTTTCTTTTAGATTATTAGGCTTAAATATCAAATTATCGATAAGAAATAATCCCAAAGTCACCTCTATGTATTGAATATTTAAGCGAGCGAAAATAGCTCACATATTGTGTTAATCTTATTAAACACTAGCAGCGCCCCGCGGTTTCACCAGCGTAAGTCCCGATCCTATTTCTGTAATCCAGGTTTCCAGCTATCTACAAATCAAGTTTCATCGCAAACGGTTCAGTAGTTTTGGCGTGAAAGAGTAACTAACAAACATCCATCCATCCAAACTTTCACATTTATAATACTAGATGCGCCCCGCGATTTCACCCGCGTAAGTCCCGGTGCCGTAGAAATATCGGGATAAAAAGTACCCTATGTGTTAATCCAGGTCTCCAGCTATCTACATACCAAGGTTCATCGCAATAAGTTTAGTCGTTTTTACGTGAAAGAGTAACAAACATCCATACATCCTCACAAACTTTCACGTTTATAAAATTAGTAGGATTAGTGGGATTATTATGCCCCTTAATTTTTAAATATAGTTTTTATAGCGAATATACCAATACAAACTCCATTAGCATTTTAAGCGTCTACTTGATGACATTATTAAGATAGAGCAAAAACCCGCCCGTTTACAAATGGTTGAGCTTCGTGAGAAGAAACGGCCAAGCAAACTCGCGGCCATTCTTTTAAAAAAACTGTATGTTTTAACAATATTCAATAAATTTTATTACATAATATTGTTGTGTGCTATTATGTTTTGAAAATTAAAAGTAAATAAACTTAAAAAGATAAATACAATAGGGAAACTGAAAAATAAAGAAAAAATTAAATAGAAAAACATAAGAGATGTTAGCTCACATTACATTTCTATTAAGTATATGAAATAGCCTGTGAATCCACCAACTTCGAAGTACTCGTATATCCAATAAAAAAAATTTATCAAAATCATGCTACTACAGACTACCTTTTAAAAAGTTATGCGTGGTTATAAAAAAAAAAAAAATAAACGGGTCGACTTGAGAACCTCCTCCGTTTTTTTAAAGGGTTAAAAAGGGGTTTTGCCTAACACATCGAAACGTTTTAATATTATAAAGCTAAAGAGTTTGTTTGTTTGGAACTCGGAAACTGCTGGTTCGAATTGAAAAATTCTTTTAATGTTGGATACCCCATTTATTGAGGAAGGATATAGGCTATATAACATCACGCTACGACTAATAGGAGCGGAGCAGTAACCATTAATGCAGGTGAAACTCCGGGGATGGCTAGTTGCTTACACTGCTCAATCAATCTGTATAAACAATAACCTCTTCCTTCCATGGCCTTCCCTCTTTGCCCTCATTTTAATTTAAATATACAAATTCTCAATTTTCCCATCTTAACATCCCAGTGCCCGGTTGGCAAGGCAATAGTATTGGGGGGCCAAATTATATTGGCAAAATGTAGGTGTTTGATACGCCTCAAGCGTCCTAATCACTTTTAACTAGATATCATTTAAACAATAATATAAAACCTAACCCATCAAATCAAATTCATTTATTTCAATTGAACCAATTATAGGTATTTTTGAATTGTCAGCAGTAGTCGTAAGTCAGACTAAAGCTCATCAGTCATCACACACTATACCGTCACGGCACCACCCGAGCAATTAAGTTGTCATTAAAATTTATGCTTTAAAACGTGGTCGTTTAACACATTTCATATTGTCAATACGCGCTTACTGCCCGCCGCCGGCTTTTTCATATTGACATTATGAAATATATTATACTACCACGTCTTAATGCTCAGATTTGAATGACAACTTTATTGCTGGGGTGGAGCCGTGCCGTTACCGTGACAGTATGGTGTGTGATGATCTTAAGTCAGTCGTGAAACTATGTTCCAATACGTAGACTTTTTTTGACTGTAGGTATTTCACTGAAAAGTACTATTTTCGATAGCTTGCAGTAAAAAGTATTTTGACTGATTTTGTTAGTTAAAATTACTTTTGACTGCTTAAGTTTTTCACTTCAACATATCGACTGAACCAATCTCTTACCGTCACCGACGCCGTCCCATGGGTGCTCTACTCGTAATTGGAATCAAAATTGGTTGTATTTTGGGGTCGTACCTATAGCAGACCCCGTGAATGACGTAAACCGGTAATAATTTTAGGGATTTTTTTTTATTACAGCAACTTAAATAAGATGAATAATTTTTTTTATTATTATAGGTAGGTACATAATGATCCTGAAATGTGGCAACACCTTCTTGTACATCTGTTACAGAAAAGTGTGGTCTTTATTTAAAGTCGTATAGTACGTAGATCGTGGATGCCGTAAATAATGTAAATCGCTAATAATAGAAGGTAAATTCGTGATTTTTAATAGAAAAATATTATTTTGAATGACATCAATTAAGCGATGGGTATTTAATTAATACCAAGGATGTTGATGAAATGTCCACATTTTACTGAAAAAGTCTGCATAAAAATTTTATCAGTGAAATTGACATGAAAATTCACAATATGTTATTTAGAAATGGGTACGTACACTAGGAAACGCATTTGCAAAAGTAAAATTGCGTTTTTTTTTTTTCAAAGTCCACTTTTTTTCATGCTTTCTGAAACATTCTGTATACAACGCATCAGATTATCATAGTGATATAATAACCATTATAATATGCATATTGAACAAAATAAATTGAAAAATACAGTAAATAACCGGCTGTTTATAATACGTTTACATTTATTTAATATTGTTTTCAAAAATGGTAGATTTCATGTTATAATATTGTGCAACAATGTGTAATCGTAAAAAATAGCCTTCGTTGTAAAAGGTTATATTTAACCATCTTAAGCTGATACCATTTTTTTTGTTTCCTTTAAAGATTGCTAGTAACATGGGTACTAGTAAGATATTTTTATCTCTGTCCATTCTTTTGTTTTCTTTTAATATTATTTACATACATCATGGTAGATTTCATGTTACAATATTGTGCAACATTGTGTAATCGTAAAAAATACCCTTCGTTTTAAAAAGTTATAATATTTTAATGCTTATGCTGATACCAATTTTTTTTTTGTTGAAAGATGACTAGTAACTAGGGTCATATATTATTCAAGAAGAAGGTTTAACCGATTTATAAAAAGGATTTTTTTTTTTATTAAAGACAACTCCCGCATTAGAAATAATCCTGTGTCGCAGGGGGCTTCACAAACATTCAAACAACCGACACAAAGAACACCCAGACTCGGGACAACTATTTGTGGATCACACAAATTTTTGTCCCGTGTAGGATTCGAACCCACAACACTCGGCGCGGCGTAGTGGCGAGGTGACCACTAAAACCATTGCGCCATCCGTGCAGTCGAATATATATATATAATAATTTTAGTTAAAAATACTGAATTTGTTTAATAAATTATATTCACCACGTTTAGTATATTATACATAAAAACTGATTAATTATTAATGTTACTGGGGACTGAAGGGACGAATCTAGTGTGTTTCATTTTCATTTTGCATTAGTCTAAGTTTGATATTGAATTTCAACATTTTCATGTTATTTACTGCAAATCAAATTCATAGCTACAAGCAAAAGGTTTTATATACTGATTTAGAAGTGGTTAATATCAATTCATAAATATGCAGTAGAAACAGAATACCAGCAGAATACAGGCCTTAGCAGAATACCAGCGCCCCATAATTTTTTGTTAAAAGATTTTTTTGACTTTTTTTCATCATCAGCACAGCATGTATTGACACAGATGATTTCTAAACGCAAATACGTGATAAAGTAATGAAAAGTAGGTTTCTCTCAATTTTACCAGGATCCCATCATCAGATCCTGACTTCCATGACATGGGACCCCTCTTGAGATATACCCTATCTAACAAAAAAAGAATAATCAAAATCGGTTCATAAATAACGGATAGAGGGCTGAACAAACATAAAAAAAAATATATATATATATATATGCGGTCGAATTGAGAACCTAATTTTTTTTCGTCGGTTAAAAAGAGCTGAGTAATGTGCTACCGGTCGTTTGAAAATAAACTAAGAAATTTTTAGTGCGTGTTTTCATTGTGATGGACCCTAAACAAGGCAACTCTGGCGTATGACCGACATATAATTTGTGTAATTACAAAAAATTAAAGTTCGTTTTTTCGTGTTTTCAAACCTATAGCTGTCTGTGACTTCAAGCTATGATTAGTTCGATCTGATCTAGATAGGGATATTATATATTATCGTATCAAATCGTATCGTATCATATTATATTATACTAGCTGACCCGCGCAACTTCGTCTGCGTCACATAAGAGAGATCGATAAATTTCAGACCTATGACTAAAAAACTGTTATAATTAAGCCGACTTTCCCGTCGTCTGTTGCGACCAGCCGATGTGGCCCCCCGTGCATTGTCCCTTGTTACTGGATTAGGATTGTCACTGACTGACTCTGACACATAAAATATGTTATTGTATTTAATACTAGCCCTATTTGCTACTTACAAAAATAAATGAATAATAGTAAATCGTAGTTTTCACGTGCACAAGGGCCAAAATGCATACGAAGTTCGCATTCGAGTCAGCTTCCAGCGCAAAGCCACAGATTACCTGATTACTGAGTAGTTACTACTACGGCAAAACTAAACGATAAAGTCCTCACATATACACGAACAGATAAATAATTAATACAAAAAGGTATTTTGCAGTTAACTTGCAGTTAAGCTTGTAATTTTCGCACCCCTCTAATAACCTTAATACTAATTTAATTAGTTTACAGTGAAATTTCAACCTCAGAGCTTAATTTGTTTTTCTTACTTACATACCTACTTCTTTTTAAAAAAAAAACATTTTTATTTTTCACTAGCTGCGCCCCGCGATTTCACCCATGTTAGTCCCGATGCCGCCGAATATCGGGATAAAAAGTAACGTATGTGTTAATCCAGTTGTTTAGGTATCTACATACCAAATTTCATTGCAATCGGTTCAGTAGTTTTTGCGTGAAAGAGCAACAAACATCCATACATACATACATAAAAACATTCTCACAAACTTTCACGTTTGTAATATTAGTAGGATTATGAACTTTGATAATAATTAGACTGATAAAATTTCTTCGTGTGTCGTCATTGTCATCCACGTGTCGGTTACTAGTCATTCAATGTTTACATTTGTTAACTTTGTTATAATATGCTAATTCTATTTACGATGTGCATGCCACGAGTAGATTAGTGCGTTTCAACCTGACCTTGAGTTAACAGCGTGTGTTAATGACGTGTCATCAATGATCCTACATATCGGTAAGAGGTAAAGTAGATATAAAATAATTATTAATTTAATGGCCTAAAGTTTTATTATTATTTAGCATTATTAAATTATATTGTATTAATGTATCTTTTTATGTATAAAAATCAATAAGTATTTTGTTTGTTCGTATTTTATGCGCTGGCGTACCTTCCGTTCATCCTATAATCCACAGAAAAGGATACCGAGGGATGGAAAAAATACATTTACTGTTTACTGAAAATTTTTTGAATTGGTCAAGAAAAAAAAAAGATAAAAAAAAAAAAAAATTGTATGTATGTAGATGTATTGTATTATTTTTTTATTAGTTTTCGTCTAAATTAAGCAGTTAAGCAATGTTTGCATTGTGTTTCGCCGAGTGAGTGAGGTTACCGGAGGCCCTAACTCTTTCTCCCCCGCAATGTCCCCCTTCCCCTACTCTCACCTTAAAGGCCGGCAACCCACTTGTGACTCTTGAGTTGCAGGTGCCCATGGGCAGCGGTAGTCACTTACCATAAGGTAACCCGTCTACTCGTTTGCCCCCCAATCCCATAAAAAAAATAATTAATTACTTTTTAATTTGTATTTATTTTTTAATTTACAGCATTATACATATTTATCATACTTATAAATATGTATACTATACATTTACATATTTAGGGAACAAACAAATTACTATTATCTTTATACCAGTGACTAGTCAAACAAGTTCCCCGGTGCGTATAATCACAAACACCAGTCACGTGTACATTGCGTATGAGTGTGACACGTCCCCTTGAACTCTGGTGACCCTTCTCATCAGAAAATAACTAGTACCTATTGCTATCTAGTCTTTTCTTAGGGTCAACTCATTTTGTCGCTCAATATGAGTTGACCCTCAATCGTACGGCTGCAATTCGAGAAGATATTTGCTGTACCCTGCTCAAACAACTGATTTTTGTAAGAGCTCAATGACCTTTAATATAATAAAACCATTATAATATAATAGCTTTAGAAATAAAATAACATTTAGTTATGTTTAAGGAATTTATGCAAAATTTAAATATTTTATACTAATATTAAAATATTAAAAATAATTAGGTTTTTAATAGTTTTAGGAATACAATCAATTTTTAATTACATCATTAAAATATTTATTAAAAAGTACATGCTACTAATATTATAAACGTGAAAGTTTGTGAGGATGTATGGATGTGTAGATGTATAGATGTGTGGATGTATGGATGTGTGGATGTATGGATGTTTGTTACTCTTTCATGCAAAAACTACTGATCCAATTGCGATGAAACTTGGTATGTAGATAGCTAGAGACCTAGATTAACACATAGGCTACTTTTTATCCCGATATTCCCACGGTATCGGAACTTACGCGGGGAAAACCGCGGGGAGCTGCTAGTCCTTAATAATATAGTTCATAATATATGTCCACAAACCATCACGATTCTTCACCACAAACGTCGCCCTAAACGAAAAAAAACCGCACTTAAATCGGTTTTTCCGTTTGGGAGCTACGATGCCACAGACAGACACAGATACACACCCCTCTTTAGGCGTCGGGGGTTAAAAATTAGCAAAACGAATAATAATGACAAGGTACTACACTCATGTGAAACAAAACTAAACAGACAAAATATGATTAATGTAGTCTAATTTCAATCGGCAATTAATTACATTTATATTAAATACGTTTTGTAACTTAAAAACTACCTGATAGATTAAAAAAAAATCTTGCTATCTCATTTATTGAGGTAGTCTATATAAAATCATGGCGGTCTTTCTACAGGATAATCGCAGTAACCGTGAACGTCATCCACAATTAAATGTTGTGGTCGACAAATAACATCTAAAATGCTGGGCTTTGTACTACAAAATGCTAAAACAAACAAAGATACTCTTGTTTAACACGTCGCCGCGTTGCTTCGTATAATCCCCGAATACTGTCCCACTGTTTGGAGACCACATTATCCTACACTAGCAGCGCCTCGCAGTTTCACCCGCGTAAGTCCCGATCCCGTGGGAATGTCGGGATAAAAAGTAGCCTATGCGTTAATCCAGGTCTCCAGCTATTTACACACCAAGTTTCATCGCAATCGGTCCAGTAGTTTTTGTGTGAAAACATTACAAACATACACACAAATGTTTCCTCTTTATAATATTAGTTTAGACATATGTTGAGATACGAAAGAATCCAGAAAGTATTCGTTACTTGGTTTATGTGAAGACCGGTGTCGCCACACTCATAAATTGCAAATAAATCATTAAATTCCAATCCACACAGAAATATTGAAGTAATGTAACTTTACGTGTTCAAGATTCGTGATACACATATTACACATCCATTTAATTCTGAAACACGTGAGCTATCGCCACGTGGGTCTTCCCCATATTTAATAATGGTATGAAAAGATGGCTGAATTTAAATAGCCTAACTTTTTGCATTCAGTATAAACCAATCCTCTGTATATATATCGCATATAATAATATATATGTTTGTATGTATCGCATATAAATGTAGGTGTATAGGAATATCCTAGATACATTTTATGGTATTATCAAAATACTTCATAATTTTTTTGCCGCATTGGGAAAAGATGTCGTTGCTGGCACGACCTACAAGTGTTTGACTTTCACATACTTCCCTTTTTGCAAAAAGATGTTTTCGTCCTCCAATTTTCAAATAGTAATATATGACGTTTACAATGTTTTATTATAACAGCGTTTAATTAAAAAAACCGGGCCCGCAGAGGTAGATTTCGTGTTTTTTTTTATTCTTTTGAAAATCTGCCCCCTAGTCCCCCCCCCCCTTGGGGGAATATCCCCCATTCAACTTAACCTTCATTTTTGCCATGTTGATTTGTCGTCCAAGTTTGAAAGCAATCGGTTCATTATTGCGACCTCTATCTTGCCGGTAAAATTGGGGTACATACATATATGTATAAACTTTTAACTGGCGGTTGTTTTGGGGTCTAGGGGTCATAACTAGACCTGCTGTAAAGATTTTTTTGGAAAACTCGACTACTGGTACAAAATGGTTCTTCGAAAATCTATCTAAAACCGCAAATGTGACATATTACTGCTTAAAAATGGCTTTTATTTTTTTTAATTACATGTACCCTGTGTCGCGAGACTTTACAAACATTTAAGTAACGGACTGTATGTATATTCAGACTCAAGGCAACTACTAATGAATTACACCATTAACTACAATGCAATATGAAAATAAAAAAAAAATGCAAAGTATCTAAGCGATGCATCCTCCAAATGAAATCCCTCCCCCTCCCTCCTCTAATGACTTCCAAGAAGACCGTTTCGAAGCGGCCTGCGATCTTTACTAGGTAATCTGTCCATCGCGATAATGGACGTCCTACGCTGCGCTTTCCGGTCTTTTCAGAACTTTTCAGGCTCATCGACTATCCGTTCTACGTGCAATGTGCCCTGCCCATTGTCACTTTTAATACTAGCATATATTCTTTTATGTGATCTCTTTTATACCCACGTATTCTTCGCAACAAGCAAGTCACTTTATTCAGTACTTTAATTCGAATCCGGTATTGCTCAGTCTCTGGATACGTTGAAATTGGCTCATCCGTTTTATTTCCATATTTTTATTTACACGGACGTATAGTGTCTCGAAGGAGGCAGAAACAGGAGTGTCTCGTAATTGGAGCAATCTTCTAATAATCTGCGACACATTGAACTGATTGAAGCTTCCGTTCTTCATTGCGTAGGCGCCACAAAGGCAACTTTCTTTCAGCTGACTGAAAGCGTTGGTACTGACTTCAGTACCAACGCTTTCAGTCAGGTAGTAGCTACTTAGCTAAGACGAATAACTGACAATAAAGGGTGGGGGGTTCAAACCCCTCTCAGTAAAATATCAACTTTGATCCAGTTCTAACTGTTTTCTTAGTTAAGATGTTAGTGGCTTTTGATAGCAATAGTAAAAAAAAAAATCTTTGTTTTTTTTCATAAGAAAATATGCGCCTCAGTTATCCAACAAGTGTTACACTTAGGTTACACTAGTTTATCGAGGTCTCTTTTGATGACGTAAAGGACGAGAAACGAAACCGGCCGAAACCACAGAATACATAATCTCACATTTAAAACATGTCATCAACTTTGACTGACGTTAAGCTGAAGATGGTATTTATAGTAGGTTAATTAGGTTAATGTAGAATATCTGTATATTTTTAATATTTATTAGAAATGACAAATAATTATTATTTTGTGTTCTTTTTGGTAAATACACCATCAACTGCCACTGTCTCTCCAAATCATTTTGATCCATCCTAAGGTTGCCTGGAAGAGATTGCATCTAGCAATAAGGCCGCCCTTTGTACATTATATTATTCTTGAAATAATTTTATTATGTAAACGTATTGTAAAAATAGTGTACAAATAAAGAGTCATCTGTCTATCTATCTATCTATAAGCAGTCACCGTAACAACGACACCAGAAGCACGAGTTGTCCTAAAAAATCTTTGAATGCTCTTTTTGAGACACTCTACACTGTAGTCATTTGTTTATGGCAAGCAGCGCATTATCCAACGTTGTCTTCTTTCCACGCCGATAATTATTAGAATATTGTTATTTATAGGTCATTTTGACATAATAGAAAGACCATGAAATTACAACTCGGTACGTACCTGAATCTCTTTCCTATCTTCAGTCCACTGGGCAAGGGTGCAATCTGCGGCATGTCCTTCGTACTTCACGTTCTACAACAAAACATACGGAATCATTTCTAAAACATTTCTCGTGGGAGAGCCATGCTTTGGCACGTATGGGTCGGCTCGACCGGAGTGATACCGCGGCCTCACAGAAAACCGGCAGTGAAGTGAGGTTACCGGAGGCCCTGACCCTTCCCTACCCCCTCTCGCTTATTCCCGCCCTTCCCCTCTTTCACCCCTCTCCCCCTCTTCCCCTACTACCTACCTACTTGTTTCTTTTGAGTTGCAGGTGCCCATGGGCGGCGGTAGTCACTTACCATCAGGTGACCCTTCTGCTCGTTTGCCCCCTATACCTTAAAAAAAAAGTCAATAATTTATAATATTTTACATATTTTAATGAAAGACAACTCCCGCATTATGAATATTCCTGTGTCTGCATCTTTCACAAACATTCAAACAACGGACACAAAGAAGACCCAGTCTCGGGACAACTATTTATGAATCACACAAATTTTTGTACCGTGTGGGATTTGAACCCACAACACTCGGCGCGGCGTAGTGGCGAGGTGACCACTTATACCATTGCGCCATTCGTGCAGTCAAGGCGAACTTAGGGAGGATATACTTGTGGAAACATTTCTTCTTACAAGGCTCAACCATTTGGAAAAAAGCGGTTATAGATCGACACAGGCAAAGATGAAATATTATCTGTTAATTATCTGTTAATATCAATTTTATCAATTTTAAAATTTAACATTTTCCAAAGCAGTCTATTGTTGCGGAGACTCTGTGTGTGTTGATCTATAATTTTCAAATATAATTCTTTTTTTTTAAGTGACGTTTGCTAATAATTGATGACCAATTTTATGAAATAAAGATATTGAATTTGAAACCCCTAACTCCTAACCCCAGTCACTGCCACCGGGTTTTCCGGTGGGGCGGTGTGATGGTCTATTGGAATCGAATCGACAGCTCTGCACTTTCACCAGATAATGATTTTAAATTATTTTTGAATACTCTTTTGATGAGTAAAGAAGAAAAAAAATAGACTAGCAACTCAAACGGCAACTCCAATGTAGATCATTGAAATAGTAATCCAATCGCATGCTGAACCCCAACAAAAAACATTAAAAATATAACACGCAAACTTTAAGTGTGTCAGTCAGCTAAAAAAGATGGAGTCGACCTGTAAATAGTGTATCTCGTCAATGCGGTCATTGATCACGAACATGTCTAGAGAGCTCCACAAGTAGGTAATGACTTTGTCCGGTGTGGAACGACAAGAAACAACCAGTACTGCAGGGACGGACTTAGGATGGTAAAACTACAAGATTATTTTAATGTGAATTTATAAGGGAACAGTATTTTTTTTTAGATGAAAAATATCCTCTGTAATTTTTTGTACACTTGGCAACGTGTATACAAAAATTCATGATGATTGTTTGAGTAGTTAGGGCGTGAAAGGGTATCAAACAAACAAACATACTAGCTTATATATCAAAAAAAAATAGGGATAAAAATTAGCCTATGTGCTATTTCAAACTATAATCTACCTCGGTGCCAAATTTTATCCAGATCTGTTCAGCTGTTTTTGCGTGAAAGATTAACAAACATCCATCCATCTATCCAGCTCTCCATCCATCCAAATTCTAACAAACTTTCCTTTATAATATTAGTAAGATTAGTTAGGATTACGACTAATTAGGAAGCTAGGATTTCAAATCAAAACCAACTCACGGACACTGAATTTATAATTCTAGATTGATTTGAGATTTGTGTTTTGAGTTAAAGTTTGAAAAGATGCGCACGCCTAATTGTTACTTCATACCATCACCACGTATTTTAAAACCAAGTGATATCCCTGGCCAGGAATTGGAACCACCGTGGACATTTTGGATATACCTGTGTATAGATGTGGCTTTATAATCGGTTCCTGTAACGTTAATACATTTTTCATTTAATGAACAAAGATCCGAAACATATACAGACATATACAGACAAGACAATTTATACTATGAATAAAAGGTATAATTAGTGAAGTAATATTACTATTTGATACAGCCATTATCATTAAAATAAACATCAATGGGAACACTCACTCGTTACGTGCCTCGTTCTTTGGCTTGCAGGTCACCGGCCAAAACACATTCTCCGATAGCCTTTATTGCATTGGAAGTACTTCCTATCTATAAAAATATTATAAAGCAGAAGAGCTTTTTTGTTGAATCTAATCTCAGGAACTACTGGTTCAAATAAAAAATATATTTTACTGCTTGATAGTCCATTTACGAAGAAGGCTATAGGTTATATAACATCACGCTACGACATATAGGATCGGAGAATTAATGCCGAGAAATAATGTTGCAAAAACGGGGAAATTTTGTCTCCCTCTCTCTCATAATTGCGCGGGTCAGCTAGTCTGATCAAAAATTAGATCAATAGCAGCAATCTGCTGTTTGCTAACCTTTTCACTAAAATTTTCGTGTTTACTGAAGTATTTAAAGTTGAGTCCTCTAATGGAGTAGAGAGGAAATCGTGTCTATACATATATTATTGTGTGTTCTAATCATGTGAGCCAGTATGTATCTATCATAAAAATTTCGTGAAAATTTTAAAACCTTTGGACTCAAGATAAGATAATAATCTTAAAATGCCTAGAAGATACACAACCAATATTATTGTTACTACCAAGAACTCTTACTGAAGGCCCATTATTGACTGTGACAAACAAACATAGTATGTAGATTATTATCGACTTATACGATAAATATATTTCTTTTACGTAAATGAGGATATTAAGAAGCCGAGGTAAGTTTTCTTTTAAGACTCATATATATGAACAATCTTTAAGATTTTAGTTTTACAAAAACAAAACAATAAGACAGACAGTTTTTAGAGGCGATCAGTTGTTACGTTAAAACTTTTTCGAAAAAAAATCATCAGTTTGTCGCTAATTGTTTAGAGAAAAAAAAATATGTATTCAATTTATAAACCCATATGAAAAAAACCGGCCAAGTGCGAGTCGGACTCGCGCATGGTGGTTCCGCACCATCGTACAAGATTTAATACAATAAGCCAAAAAAATACGTCTCTAGTAGGCGGCAACAGATATACACATTCTGTGAAAATTTCAACTGTCTACCTATTACGGATCAGGAGATACAGTCTGGTGACAGACAAACAGACCGACGGGCGGACAGTGGAGTCTTAGTAATAGGGTCCCGTTTTACCCTTTGGGTACGGAGACCTAAAATCATGATAGTAATTTTGAAAGACGAAAGATTGGATGTTTCTGATATCACCAGAGTAAAAATTTTGTAGGGGCCTACAGACCTATTACTAAAATTAACTAAGCGGTATTCTAATGTTTGACATACGGTTTTACTCACGTGTATATTTCGGGGATGCCCGACTAGTTTAGTACCCGACGGGGCCCTTTGTCAAGGGGTGAGGCGTCCTACCGCGTCGGTTGTAGGTGCCAGACTAAAACCGTATATCCAAATTTATATGTATACCACTCACCAAAGTTTTTATTCGAATATAATATTCATAGTCTAGTAATTGTCTAGTGCGATTGTATTTTTTAATATTAACAAATATTTTTTTATTATTAGAGATCGACCATTTTAAATGTCTCGTTTTATGTAATGGATAAGTGTAACTTGAACTGTCACTGTGTAGACTTTTGTACCATCACAGGTCAAAAAAAAATATATATATATATAAAAGCATCCATTTTTGATTATTTTGAACTTAGTTGTATAAAAAACATACGATATTCACTTAATAAGAACATCTGTCAACTACTTCAAATACGGCTCTGGGCGAAATAGTGACTGCATAGAATTCATACAACTGACCCTCTACCATTTTATACGCAAGTACACATGTACTCATGGGGCCCCCATACTAATGAGGCAATACCTTTCAGGAGCTATGATACTATATAACACGATACGTGACGAACTTCCTTTGGCCTTGTAGCACCGGTTCGACCTTGATTATTCAGAATGAGCAGAAATTTTAGTTTGGTAATATAGAAGTGGTAAAAACAAAATGTTAAACATGCATATTACAAGTCTGGAAGTCAAGCGTTCAAGAATTGCAAGCCACTTGAGACTATTATAGGGCTTGGACTACCCGCCCAGCCAAATAATTTGGTAAACCATATAAATAGAACAATTACTGATGTTAACCTCACTCTATTTGCAGAAGACACAAATGCTATTATAGGAGCCAAAGATATGAAAAATTTGAAAAGAAAAGTTAATGTAGCAATAACTGAATTCTCCATGAGGTAAATAAACTAATTATCAACACCTTTAAAACAAAGATAATGCTATTTAATAATTTCGTAATTAGTGAAATATTCAAATACAATGTACAAATTGTTTCTGAATAAATAAATAAATTTCGAATCACAGGTAGATAGGCTAGGGTCGCAACCCTGGCCTACCGTTCCTACCTATCGGTTTAATCAATATCCCCTTCCTTCCATTGCCTCTTAACTATCTTAAATTTTCAATATACTCATAATATTCCCTTTCAATATACTCCCAATTTTCCCTTTCAATATATTCCCAATTTTCCCTTTCAATATACTCCCAACTTTCCCTTTCAATATACACCCAATTTTCCCTTTCAATATACTCAAAATTTTCTTTTTCAATATACTCGGAATTTTCCCTTTCAATATACTCCCGATTTTCTCTTTCAATATACTCCCAACTTTCCCTTTCAATATACTCCCAATTTTCCCTTTTAATATACTCCCAATTTTCCCATCTTTAATTTCCAGTGCCCGGTTGACAGCAATAGGCTTGCCCTCTATTACATGAGATGGACCAAATTACAGTTGGGCAAATTTAGATATCATTTTTTTAAAACGACTTTATCTACCCTTTTAGGCCTCGGTCAGCGGGAGAGGGGCGGTGACATCGGCGGCGCGGGAAGCGGCGTTCGGCTCTCTATCTCTCGGTAGAGAGTAAAATGTGTTCCATGGTTATTACATTTTTAATTAAATAGGTACATACTTAAACCGTAATAACCGTTTCGACTTTCGGGTACAAAATATTGGTATTTTAAAACTTACAAGAGAAATATTGTTATCTAAAGTTCCGTAAAACTGTTACTTTTATCGGTAAAATAAGGTATAAAACAGAAACTCTTTATCTCGAGGCAACGATACAAATAACTGACCTATCAAGACATCTCCTCCGGGAAATGTAGCCAATTTCCATAACAATGTTCCACGAGACAAAAATTAAGATCAAGGGTAGATCTTCGTGATGTTCTTTTGTAGGATATTGTATCATTATTTATGTCACGTACAAATAGAACGAGGTGGCGCCCGAGTTACTTTAGAGCACGTACATTACGCTCTGTATAAGAACCTGCTATCTCAATGTAGATAGCATAGCCGTAATAGTAGAAGGAATTATATTTTGAACCGAATATTTTAGTTATACCTATTTGTTGTTTGTGTCGCTTTGGTTTTGTGGTAGGTACTTAGTGAAATGAACAGTTACATTTATAGTAATTACAGATATTAATGCATATATAGTTCCTTCCTTTGCCTATAAAATTTGACAAAGTACCAAAAACAAAAATTAAACATTCAATTACATAAAAGTACCTTTTTTTTTGCCACACATGGGCACCTGCAACTCAAGAGTCAAAAGTGCGTTGCCGGCCTTTAAAGTGGGAGTAGGGGAAGGGTGGAAGAGAGGGAGATGGGGGGGGGGAAGGGAAGGGTTAGGGCCTCCGGTAACCTCACTCACTCGGCGAAAAGCTATTCAAGCATTATTTCACTGTCGGTTTTCTGTGAGGTCGTGGTATCACTCCGGTCTAGCCGGCCCATACGTGAAGAAGCATGACTCTCCCTCGATCAATTTATTTATTATTATTTACAGTTTTTTTTTTTTTATATAAATTCATCATCATCATCATTTCAGCAATAGGACGTCCACTGTTGGGCTAAGGCCTCCCTTAATGACTTCCAAGGAGACCGGTTAGAAACGGCCTGCATCCACCGACCGCGACGGCCTGCAATCTTTACTAAGGCAAAATCTGCTTTAAAAAAAATCTAAATTAAAAATTTTAAAATAAAAATAGAGAGCAAAAGTATTGCAGTATTTTAATATATTGCATTGCTTTGGTTCAATAATTTATTTCGAAAGAAACCTTCTACCTTATGGTAAACACTCATACTTGCGGTACTGATACACCGCAAGACGATCACACGACAGGATTTGAAAGCAATCAAAAACGCAAAACTAAATATTCTTTCTTCATAATACAATGGTGGTACACCACAGACTACCCTGAAATATATTTGTTAATATCCGTACAAAGGTTGTCTGGAAGAGATCGCCGTGAGCGATAAGACCGCCAATTGATATGCCTGAATGTTTGTATTGTTTTTTTCTTTTTGATTGTATCTTACATTAAAGGTGTACAATAAAGAGATAAATAAATAAATAAATATTCATACAGCTTTTACCAAACATATCTATGATGAACCAACGTTTCATGCATTTTCACACTAATATTGAAGACTTCTTTCTTTTATAATGAATATACGTGTTTGTATAAATTATATTTACCTATTTTAGTCAAGTATTTTAGATTAATTGTTATTTGTAATTAATTTAACGTACACATGACTGCCTCTAACGTTCTCTACTGTCCTCTACCGTTACCTCTATCCTTGATTGTTAGTTTGTTTAAACGCGCCATTCTCTGGAACTATCAGTCAGATTTTGATAATATTTTTTGTATATGATATAGTATTCATTGAGGAAGGTTATAGGCTATGTAGGTAACATCACGCTGCCACCCTTACGAGCGGAACAGTGAAGAATATAATATAATATAAGAATATATTGTAATGAGAACGGTAAAGAACATTTGTAATGTTTATTAATGAAATATACACAAATACCCAAGGTCTTTTAGGTACTATATTTGTTTGCAACATGTTTCAACGCAAATCCTCATAAAGCACCTACAGAACTTGTTGTTAAAATGTTAGTAACGAGGTAAGAAAAAATATTTTATTAACTAGCTGTGCCGCGCAACTTCGCTCGCGTGTACACTTTTATATTTTTTGCGCGGAACCATAATTCTTATTCCGAAATAAAAGTACCTAAGTTACTTCTTATAACACCAGCTATCTGCCAGTGAAAGTCCCGTGAAAATCGGTCCAACCGATCCAGAGATTAGCCGGAACAAACAGACGGACAAAACATTTAAAAATAGTTTAAACATTCAGATGCATTTAGTAAACAGCTGTTATTATTACATTATAAACAGACACTTCAATTGTATTTATTTGTATAGATCAAAACGCGCGCCTCTTTTGGATTGGAATGTTTCTAAGATATGCATCATGAGTATGACTAGACGGCTAGACGCCATTTCTTGAGTTTATAAGTTAATAAAAAACTGGTCGTACAGCGTTGCTTAAAAATATCTTAAAATATCTACATCTACATCGCAATACACATAACCTGAATTCCTTAACAACCTGTAATATTTGCAACATGTCTAAACACAAAACCTTCTAAAAGACCTTGTTTATAAAACTGAACAGCACGTGTGTTATCCTATACTCATGTATAAGATAAAAATAATATCAAAAAAACAAGAGGACGCGCGCGGCTCCGCAGCATTGTTTTCATAATATAATTAAAAATAAAGCTCTTATATTATGAATAATTGTAACCTAACCTTACTTAAAACTCTTAAGTATTAAAAGTGTAGTTAAAATTAAAGTTCACACCTAGCTTCCCTCTACGACTTCAATTCAACCAACTTAAGTGGGCAAAAGCGGTTCCAGCGAGCGTTCTCAGATCAAAACGACCTCAATTACAACCGGAGATAAAGAGAAAGAAAGCATATGAAGATATAAGAAATATACAGAAGGGATCCCGTTTTACTATAACTTGAGAAGAGTAAAAATTATGACATGTGATTTTCAATGCTTAACGACAAAATTATCCATTCAAAAAAATTACGCCAATCGGTTTGATAAAACGGCTGCAATGCCTCTTAAATACTCGTAATAGATTTCTTTTTTTTTAATACAGATATGCGCATCTTTGGAGATAATGTTTTCAAGATGGAAATAATAATTAGACAGCTAGTAAAATTGCCATGGGATAAAAACGTCCATAACGACGTTTTTTTGAAGGCATTTATTAAAATGCCTTGTCATCACACAGTTGCAAGATGGTGTAATACTCGTACTTTGCAATAGCCACTTAAGTCTAAACTAGCTAAAGCTGTACATTGTTGAACTGCTTTTCAAGTTAATATCAAATCCAAAGGGATTATATACGTTTTGAAATAAATATGTATGTATAATGTTTGTTTAACTTTTTATTTATATATAATATTAATAATGATAACTTCACACATCTCACACACGGCCGTCTGATCCCAAACTAGGCAGAGCCTGTACTATGGTAACCAGACCGCTGATAAACATACTTATATATTTCTAAATTTATACATATTATAGATAAATTATACCCAGACACAGAACAAATTATCGTGCTCATCACACAATTATTTGTCCTGGGTGGGAATCGAACCCACAACCTCTCGGTTTAGCAGTCAAGGTCACTAACCACTAGACCAACAGGCCAGTCAACTTTGTGTATGCATAAATTTGTTCCGCTAGTGCTATGTTCAAGATTATGTTGCGAAGCAATGGCCAAGTAATTCTATTTAAGAAATAAGGATGTCAAGTCTTAATACGGTCAACATAAAATGTTGTTAGTTAACTGCACCACTTTGGTAGAAAAGCTGCATTGCGAGACTTACAGTTCTAACATGCAATGGTTTTGTCATATATTCATGTTTACAAATGTTAGCAATGGGTTCTCTTTGCACTTAGCAGTCGAATGCTCTACTGGCGAGGCGTACATATGTCACCAAATGTAAAGCTTAAATATGTTAACAAAGCTAATTTATTTAATTTTATTATAACCTTAAAAATATAAATTTGGGGATCCCCTTTTTGATACATGCCTTCATTCCGTTAATATAATATCACTCTAAAATCATCCAAAGTATAAACAAACTCTCACAACTGTGGAGATCCACGAGTTGGTATGAAAAGAAATAACTAAAAATTAATGGCCAAACAATTTTTTATCATCCGTATCGACTCGAAGAGGCAACGTCCTATGTGTTTATCTACTCATACATTGTTTAGATAACAATCACGCCGTACTATTATGTGTGTATGTATATGTATAACATTCAATGTTCATCTGGATCGCGTATTCATCCTGAGGTTAAGGGTAAAAGCTATCAGCATAATAAAGTTGAAACTCCAAAAGAAGTAGTTTTGAACCTGTTGCTTCGTTCCCGTTAGGGAGGTTGTGTCAATCAATTCAGGTAACCCTTCGGTACAGTAGATTTTTCTGGATAAAAGGGTACCCTATGTATTTTTTGTGATCGGTTGAGTAGTTAAGGCGTTAAATAGTAATAAACAAACCAACTCACATTCTAATATATGTATATACAATAAAATAGAATAAAATACAATATTACAATAAAAAATACAAACGGCGGTCTTATCGCTAGTTGCAACTTCTTACAGACAACCTTTAGATGGACAGATGCAATGGATTTGTTTATAGGGCAGTTAATAGGTGCACGAGTTTAGCTAAGTAAATTATTGACATTATAGAATCTAAGAGGAAGAATACACAATAATTAAATATGTAGAAACTCCACCTCGTCTATCGGAAACATCGGGCGTGTTTCTGTTTAATGTTGCGGGCAGACGTGATTTGGCGTGCGAGGAGAATAAAAAAGTGATTTTCAAACAGTAATTTTACTACACTATTAAAACACAAAAATATACTCTGAATAATCATTAGATTAGTCAATCAAGCTTTAAATCACAACACTCCACAGAATACTTGGTGAGCCTACTAGATGCCTTTCCAGCGGAAATAAGTCTAGGACTTCCAACGATTTTAAGCTGACTTTTCGCAGGGTTAACTTATTATATATATATATATATATTTGCAGATTAGCAGCATAAAGGTGATAGGATGCAAGAAGTTAAGAGGAGATGGAATTAATATATATAATGAAGAGTAATAGGGATAAAACGCCACCCTGAGGCACACCAGCAATGGTTAATTTAATATTGTACTACTGTTTGTTATCCCAAATAAATAAAAAAATAAAAAATAAATAAACAGAACTCTAAAAGATATAAGATCAAACGATGACATGATGGGTGGTATTACTGTCCTGTTGGTTGGAGACTTCCGTCAGACTCTGCCTATGGTGCAGAGGGGAATGCGCGCTGATGAAGTTAAGGCTTGCATTAGCACCTGAACTTTTTGGCCCTAAAAAAATCTCCACCTCATGACAAATACGGGAGTATTGCACCACAAAGAAAAGGTTTCTTCAATTCGAATACGTTGACAGCGGCCAGACAGGTAACTATGAAACCAATCGAGCATCGTTGGAGATATGTTAAGAGAGCGGAGTATGGCTAGTAGTATGTCAAAAGCAACAGTGTTAAATGCATTGCTGGAATCCAGCAAGAGCACTGTGAGATAGCCATTGTCCATACCTGATCTAATGTCATCCGTAATATTGATAAGGGTAGTAGTAGTACAATGTCCAGGGCAGAAGCCGGACTGTAAACGATTTAGGAGGTTATTTCTATTAAGAAATGTACTAATTAGATTGTAGACAAGACGTTCCATAACTTTAGAAAGGAATCGTAGGATGAAAATTGGATTTTGATAAGGGAATGATTTGAGCATCTTTCAATGATGAGGGAAAGACGCCACTAGATAAGTCAAAGTTTAAAATATGGGTTAAAATGGGAAGAATTATGTCTAAGATGGGAATAATCATATTACGGCTGACAAAATCATTTAAAATAGCGTTTGAAGATATTGATAAAATGCTCTTTTTAAAATCACAAGCGGAGACTTGATTAAAATTAAATGGGAGATAATCAGGAGTTGGAAGAGATGAAAGATATTCCAAAGTCTTTGATTGGGTTGTCCTGTTAAAGTTAGACGAAGCTGTTAAATGTTGATTAAGTAATTCAATATTTAAGTTATTAGGAAATGATTCTTATCGTGATTTTTCAACTACAAGTGATTTGAGGAATTTCCAGACTTCTAGGGTTCCGCATCATCGTACACGATTTAATACTATAAGCCAAAAAAAAAAACAGATATACACATTCTGTGAAAATATCAACTGTCTACCTATTACGGATCATGAAAGAAAGAAAGAAAAAAATGTTTATTTTGGCAACAAAAAAAAACAGTTATGTGACATAAATAATGTTGCAAATTAATTGCCAAAAACCTGCGACACAGCCTGGTGACAGGCAGACAGACCGGCGGACGGATAGTGGAGTCTTAGTAATAGAGTTCCGTTTTTGGCTTTTGGGTACGGAACCCTAAACACGAACCACAAATGAAACTAGTTGACGATCACTGGTCTATGACATCGACAGTTTGATTATTAAAATATGTAAACTAGCATTTATTGTATTATAATGTGGTACATATGTAGATCGGTATGTAAATAATCGAGATAATTAATGCTTAAATACATTATATAAGTAACTAGCTTTTTCCCGTGGCTGCACTCGGGCTGTTAAGTTTTTTTGTGGATTTTGATGCAGTAGGAAATAAAAATACTCAATTAAAGTATCTATTTATATACGACATTAGAGGTTTTCCCGACAGGTGCTACAGTACAAAACCAGGTCGCTAGGTGAACTCACTCTCGAGCAGGCCACGTAAAACTGGCCGTGCGAGAAGCAGTCGCGCGTTGCCCTTAATTTACTGTCATTGCGAAACGCACCCTAAAGAGGAACTGCAGTCTTTCAAACTTGAATGGATACTCTGACGGTATAATTGGTATCCATGGTATAGCTACACTGACTCACCTTGAGTACAGCCGGGAAATATAGTGGTCGCTACCACGTTTTTAGGTGAGGTTTTTACACACAACCTGTGATACCAGGTTACACAGCTTTGGCGGATTGAGATTTCGCAGTAGCATTACTGGAGTCATCTGTCGAAACAATTAAAGCAAGATGCAGTTTAATCTTAATGGATTATCTCTATGTGGTTGTAATTTTGACCACAGTTTCAGAGTATTCTGCATTCCCTATTTAAAGAAAAAGATCGGAGAATCGTCCAGCCCTTTAAGTGCACTCCAGTGTTTGTCATAAGGTGGAGTTTTTTAAAGGCCAAAAAGTTCAGGTGCTAATGCAAGCCTTAACTTCATCAGCGCGCATTCTCCTCGGCACCATAGGCAGAGTCTGGCGGAAGTCTAAAGCCAACAGGACAGTAATACCACCCATCATGTCATCGTTTCATTTTATATCTTTTAGAGTTCTGTTTAGTGCTTCGAAACCCCCTTTATGCGCCATTGTGCTTTCATCCCAAACTATAGCTTTACAATCGCGCAGCATTTGGGCTGCATTACTCTGCTTTGAGATGTTACAGACTGGAGTTTTAGCGAAATCTTATAGTTGCGCATTCATGTTGATAGTTTTAATTTGCACTATATGTATTGCACCATAGAATTGCTCCAATTTCATCTGCCCTCGTTACCCTATAACTGAAAGCATCTGCTTAAAATATTCACCGTTATGCCACCCATTGACAGTTCGTTCTTTCTTGTATCCCTTATAATTCTGTCTACTGCCGCCACTGCCTTACGGTCTGCCAAAGTACTCTCGTCCCAATTCTCAAATTCCCAAACTCAATTATTACACTACATTTGCGTAGAACATTTGCTTTATCGCATTTCTTGAAATATTACAAATCGGGGTTTCTACGAAAACGAAATAAATAAAAATAAATAAATAGTTTGTGATTATAAATTAACGATACATCTAAAAACTACGTCCAGAATGTATGTATGAAGTATGAATAAAATTATCTAAGTTAACTATATTATTTATAAGGAAATAAAATGCAGTAGATTGCATATTTATCCATGCTCGTAAGAACAATTCTTTTGTTCGTAAGAAACACCTCACTGGAGCTAACGGTGAAGTGATATGTCGGAATCGAACCGACTAAGACCTACCGGTGTTCCGTCACACGTGGGTCTCTTGTAATTGACCCAGGATACCCTAAAAAGGAATCCTCCGGGACCCCCTGCAGACCTTGGCCGCCTCTTGATCAACAGGTGGCCACACCGTGGTGTACGGGGGGCCTTGCCCCCCTCTGATTTAGAGAAGCGCGCTCGCAACACGTCGCACCGCCGTTTCAGGCCTGCTTCGGCCAGGGTAGCGGACAGCCCCATGTGTCACCCCCAGGCCAGCGTTCATGGAGGCTTGAGGTCGTTCTGCGCTCTTTGGCGCCTAGTGCGTCTACTGCGGGACGGGAGAGTACTCGATCTCTCCCTTACCCTTTCCGCCGCCTCTTTAGCCATCATCACGTATTCGGAAAATGAGGCTGCGGAATTCCACGTAATCTCGCTTCTGACCATGAACAGAACCATAGTCATCTTATTATATTATCATATTCCTGTATGCACCTCACTTGTATTCAAATGTTATATTTTCGTTTTATTGTAACATGCTTTGGACATATATATAATCAAAGGTGGCATGATTGACTTCTTGACTGTTATTGTCAACTTGACACTCAACATTGCCTTCCATTGCTCAGGCCAAGTGAACACGTGTTCCCATACAACCTGTGCCACCCTTTTTCAACTACTTGGGGGTAGAATTTTCAAAAATCCTTAAACATGATTGCCTTTTGGGAATATAAATCCCCGAAAGGCCGCTATTTGGATTCTGGCCTCGACATTAGGCATAGCCTATTACCGTCTACCGGGTCTACTGACAGACTTTATATTGATACTATTTTCTTTACAGAAAACCCCAATAACACACAACACATACACATGCCCAGTACTGTGTCGTGTCACGTCAGAAGCATATCGGTTACATACATTTAGTATGGTCAGTTTTATTACATAGTTTTATTATTACAGAGTTTTGTCGACACATGACACTGTAATTGTAATGTGTTTAACTACACGATATAGTAGTGTGTTTCTACCTTTATGCCACTCGATAAAAAATATTGTCAGTCAGTATATACGCGAGTTTTAGGTTGATCGGATTTAATTTGGATTTCTCGGACGATTGAATATTACGCTGAAGAGTGATTAAGACTGCGCATGCCTTTCTTCCTCTGCCTGATATTCCACATTCAAGATTCAGTGCATGGGGTATGCACTGAATCTTGAACCCCCTCTTGTCACCATCCTAACTAAATAGTGAATGAATAGATAGACTGTTCTATCAAACCTATAAAGGCGTCGTAAAAAACAGTATCCAACTGTTGGCTACTAAATTCATTTCCCGCGCTCAGTATCAATTGCGTTGTCACTAGATACGCCCGATTTACATCGCGAAATTGTATTGTTTACAACACTATATGTGTGATAAAAGTGTGCAGAAATTGCGAAGGTCGAACAACGAAAAAGGTCACAACATGATTTCATACTAGCTGCGCCCCCGCGTAAGTCCCGATGCCGTCGAAATATCGGGATAAAAAGTTGCCTATGTGTTAATCCAGATGTCCAGCTATTTACTGATCAAGTTTCATCGCAATAGGTTCACTTAATTTTGCATGAAAGAGTAACAAACGTCCACACATACATACATCCATACATCCTCACAAACTTTCACGTTTATAATATTAGTAAGATAATTAAATCAGTTCTAAAAAAAACAACTGAAGTACTTCGTAAATTAACTTTGTTTTATAACGGTTTTATTTAGCTTGCCGTGTTGGTTTTTGGGTCAATTTCAATTGAAATTTTACCCTAAATACCCACCTATTTTCAAGTACCTAACTAATAATTGCTATTACATACATATTTATATTATCTAATATGTACATAAGCATTATGTACCTATTCTGTGACACAAGCCGCAAAAGATTTAAAAACATTTATTCCAAAAGCTTGTCGTTCAATGAAATAAATAAAATGAAACCCTATTCGATTATTCATATTAATATACCACGTTATTATTCTACATTAATAATTTTTTTTGTTCTCTTCTCCTATTTTGTACTGAGTTTAAATTAATATATACGAAACAGAAGATATTTACACACTTATGAATGTAATTACAAGTTGCGCAATTATCATTTGCATTCGGCTTCATATTGATAAAGCATATCAATAATTATATTATCTCACTACATTGACATAGGTTATGACAAAGGTCATATTGAACTATGCATTAAGAAATGTATCAATTAAATGATTATAAATGTAATTTTCTGAGACGTAATACACAGAGCTATTTATACCGACTATGGGTTGTAGAACACAAGTACACATACTTAGACACATATTCAGCCGACTTCAAAAAGGAAGAGGTTCTCAACTCGACAGATTTTTTACCCGACTGCCAAGGAAGGGTTATGTTTTTTCGCGCATATCTTGTATGTTTGTAAATTACTTTATTACCTCGTATCTTCCAAATGGATGGTTTTCTATAGTTAAGGTAAGATAGATGTTTGAAAAAAAACAAGATGGCGGACTTTTAGCGCGAAATACCTAATATGTTAAAAAAAAAAATAACTAAACCTATCGTGTAGGGTATCAAAATAAAGGAAATTAAAAGGGGATTACAAAGATATATAAATTATATAGATATATATGTTTAGTAGCAGGCGGGACTTATAAACTGCAACTTATAACCCGAAAGAAAATTAATGGGTTCCGCCTGCTACAAAACTTAATGCGGGTACTTTACTTGGGCTTTCAGCTCATAATATAGTCTGTTAAACCGAAGTAGAGTTTACTTTGTTTATAGTTTATTTTAATTTTGTTTTCTATTCTCAATCTTGTTTCGGTCTTTTCAGTGCATTACCACAGAATACATAATAGTAAGCATTACTTTTGAATTGTCTTTTTTGCAGTCCGTTTTTTTATTTTTAAATAATTTATTTTATTTGTGTATATTTCAGGCGATAGCTGCACGATTTACAAAACTATTTTACAAATTGTATTGCTTGTACTAAAGGTTGGTCTCATTTAAATGTGACGAAAATATTCGCAATCTAAAGGTTGAAAATTAAGGGATAAAGAAAAGTTATTTTTACGGTTTATCATAATTAAATAAAATCCTATAAGTAGAGCACTTTTAAAAAAAAAAATTTAAAAAAAAAATGTTCGTGTTCGCGCGCTCTCTAAACGAGAAGGGGGAGCAAGGCCCTCGCACGCACCGGTGTGGCTGCCTACTAATTAAAAGGCGGCCAAGGTCTGCCAGGGTTCTCTATGACTTCCTTCCTAGGGTGGGTATACCGTATGTCGGACTCGAACCGACTAAAACCACACGGTGTTCCGTCACAAGTGAGTCTATTGCAGGGGACCCTGGATACCCTAGGAAGGAAGCTTCCGGGAACCCCTGCAGACTGTGGCGTCCTGATCAGCAGGCGACCACACCGTGCGATAGAGGGGGGGGGGGGCTCCAGATGGGAGAGGCGCGTGCGGAACCCGCCACGCCACCGTCTTAGGCCTGCTTCTGCTGGGAGTAACGGTCAGCCCAACTCGCTACCCCCAGGCCAGCGCTCATGGAGGACGGAGATCATTCAGCGCTCTCCGGTGCCTGGTCCGTCTTCTGCGGGATGGGAGAGTGCTTGTCCTCTCCCGTTCCCGTTCCGCCGCCTCTTTGGCCAACATCACCTTCTCGCAAAACGAGGCACGCACTCTCACTTTGGGCCATGGACTGAACCATGGTCCCTAGCGAGAGGCTACCCACACCAATAGCCGTCACGTGGTTGTACAGCTGTTGCGTCCACGCTGAGCACTCCTCTAGAGTGTGGAGTGCAGTATCCTCGCAACAGCCTCCGCAGTGGTGGCACACAGACGTTGGCTCTCGGCCTATGCGACACAGGTACTTACCGAAGCAGCCGTGTCCGGTGAGCACCTGTGTCAACCGGTAGGAGAGCTTCCATGTCGCCTCTCCAACCAATCCTCCACGATGGGTCTTACTGCCACAATTGTATTAACTATTTATTACTGATTTTTATTAATTTTTCTGCTGTATAGAGTTGAAATTTTAAACCTATCGCAGCATTGGCAATCAATTTAAAAAAGAACAAAATAAAAATACAAACAACATTTATAAAACATTATGGCCTTTATGCCTTTAAAACGAACTAAAATCTACTGTAAGAATAAAGAAATCAAATAAAAAAAACTCATTAAGTCTATTTCAGAAATACCTTTACCTTAATTAACTAAATTACCTTAATATATTGTTAATAAACAGGTTTTTCTATAAACCAAGGTACCACCAAGGTACTTATTTGCTATCGCATACCGTTAAAAACGTGTTTGATCACTCGTATTTCTACGCATTAGAAACATATTTTTACACCATATTCGATGGCTTTTTTAACCGAATACGTGACAACAGAGATGACAGCGAATCGTGTTTATGGTACAGTAACTTTTGCCCGCGATTCCCTTGGAAATTTTGGTGAAATCTATCCCAACGAAAACCGTATATTTTACGATTATAAAAAGTAGCCTAATTGCTATTCCAGACGATAATCTATCTCTGTGCAAAATGTATCCAGATCCGTTCAGCCGTTCCTCACAAACTTTCGTCTTTATAATATTAGTTAGATTCGTACAAAAAAATATTAAACCTTTTTTCTAAGTTTGTAAAAATTTAAAGCACGTACACCATCTAATCGAGGTTTCACAAGCCTCAAGTAGACATGGAAAGTAATGAATTTTTTGACTCGTCGTACCAGTAATACAATTCGAAATATTTTTAAAAGTAGTTCCATATTTCAAACAAATTTAAGATAAATTTATAAAAATACTAGCAACCCGCAGCGGCTTCGTGGCAACGTTTATTGAACCACTATAATTATTATTAAACATCGAATTCGGTTGACGTGGAATGTCCTCCACAACTGTGGCATCTCGGTAGGTTAATTATAAGCCAGCAAACTTAACCAGACACGCAATTGATGAATGAAACAATAACTTGATGACATCTGTGTCAACAATTCATTATTATATTAAAATTTTAGCTGTGTACGCGACTTCGTTCGCGTTTATGTCGGAAAACAGCCAATCCCTTATAATAGGCGATGCACCTCTACCTAAAAGGGGGGAATCCTCCAGGCAGGATTTTTATACTGTGTTGGCGGTGAAACAACCTGGAGTGAAAAAAAAAATTGTTTTGGAAACCACACGGTATGCCTTACAACGCCTGAAATGAACGGATCGTCGGTACGACGTTTTGCCTTAAATGGTCCACCCAGCACCAATCCACGGGTGACAAGCGGGCACCGTCCGTCACCCAGTTACAGATGCAGGACACATACATACAGATGACTAAATGTCATCTGTATATATGGTCCATTGATTGTTCACCCATAGACTTTACTCCTGTGAACTGATTTTGTTGTAACTTAGCACACATGTGTAGTTTTAATGACACTACAACATGACGGAGATCTGGAGTTCATTTGATAATGGATGCGTAATCCAGGCGAGATAGGCGATTAATGAGAGCTTTTTACCTATTAAAAGTTACGGTTGAAATTTTTATTTCAATATAGGTACACTTGTGACCAAATGTTTTATGCATGCATGCTTATACAGACTGTTACAAAAAGGTGTGATCATATTTTAGGGTCCTATAGAAAACCTTGTGAGTGACGTAAAGCGCTAACAATTTTAGAAAAATAATCAATTATTTGTCGGTTATACGGCATACATAACGCTCCTAAAATTTGACCACAGCTTTGCCTTGACACATCACACAACCGCACACAAATAGTCTGTGCCAAACACGGACTCAATTCAGCATTGTGTCAGACGAAAGCCTGACGCTGGTTTTCAATTGGGCCCAAGTGACACTATGCGTAAAACTAGTTGCAGTCCATAATTATTACTCTACATACAAGGGTAGCATACACCATAATTATTACAGGGTAACATTAATTAAACAAATACTCAAAACTCTCAATAGTAAATTTATGTTTTTTATTCTACATCTACCAGAAGTGTTAGTCATTCGCGAAACGTAAACAAACATGATAACTTATCATCTTCAGAAGTCGTAGTTTTTTAATTTTGCGAAGTGGACAGGTCCGAACGATATTAATAACGAAATGTGTTGCAATTACTACGAGTTGGCATTGTACACTAGGTTTATAAATGTTGTATACATGTATGTATATATTATGTTGTATAATACCTACTGTGAACAAGGTACGTGTGACGACACAGTCGGTTTAGCTAGAGAAATTGCTAGGAACAACAAGTACACAAATTAAAAAAATTAACAACACGACTGCCATTTCAAAAACACAAACTTACGTTTTTTTTAATGGGAATTTATGGCTAGTGTCATTCGGGATGATGTAGGGAAGCTAACGGTATCCATACGTACAAATGTGTTCAGGCATTTAGAAGTTATTTTGGAATAGAGAAACTCACATACATGGACCCTGAAAACATAATAGTTTCTTTGCCAGTATTCTTCTCATAAGGCCCTACGCATTTTGGAAACTGGAAGTTATAGATCGACACAAACAGGCAGTAGATTTTGGTGTTTTTCACCTAATTTACCTTGACAATCCAGTACATGCTGTGGCGTCTGTTTGTGCCGATCTATGATTTTAACTCCAGCTTCAATTTAACGTTCATAAATGTCACTTAGTGTCTTAATTGAATAAATGATTTTGAATTTGAATTTGAATTAAGACTCTTTTTTGAGCAGTCGTGTAAAAAAAGAGTAAACGACTTTGAAATGGTATAATGTCCGTAGATATGAGAAGTAGTAGTGTACAGGAATACATGACGTATTATACAATAAAGCTGACAATCAAGAACACGGACCGCTTGATGATAAGCGAAGAGATCATTAACCGTCAGTTAAGTAGAAATATCATAACTTCATCATCCCACTAATATTATAAATGTGAATGTTTGGATGGATGGATGGAAGTTTGTTACTCTTTCACGCCAAAACTACTGAACCGATTAGGATGAAACTTGGTGTGTATATAGCTGGAGACCTGGATTAACATATAGGCTATTTATCGTGATATTCCTAAGGGATCGGGACTTACGCGGGTGAAACAGCGGGGCGCTGCTAGTAACAAAATAAAATAAAAATACTGGGACACATTACACAATAATCTAGCCCCATACTAAGCATATCTCGTACTATATGTACCAGAACGTAAATTCATATTACACTTAGATACATATTTTTGTGGAAGATTTGAACACCCAGCCAAATGCATTGCATAGACATGAACAAACGAGTCAACGCTGAAGTCGAATACCGTGACACACAGATTGTCAAAATGTTTGTTTCGAATTTTTGTGTCAATTATTTAGTTTAAATACAAAACAAATTCACTGCTATCTCTCTCATTGCCATTCAAGGAGTTAGTACAACAGAAGCATCTGGAAAGCCAACCGCAGCTATTCAACGCTACATGTAAAGTTTATAGATCCCCATAGATTTCCATTTGGTTAGAAACTCTTGAAACTATTACGTCGTGAGTTTTATAGTTCGTTAGCCGTTTCCCATCGTATGTTACATTATATGTCAACTATAATTGCATAAAAAAATGTCTGTTCTCCATAAAGTACTATGTTTACTTTCATAGATATGTTACCGACAAAAAAATGAGAAACGACGAGAAGTCAATCCGTATATTTTTATGTATGACCACGCGTAACTTTTGACAGGATAGCCGAATTTCCGCCATTTTTATTTTGTGGTCCTATTTAAATTTGATAAAAATAATTGAACCCAAAGGGTAGATATTTTTAAATTTAATTTTGTTTATTCGACTCAAAATTATTGAGATAGTTATTAACATTATTGTAAGAGTTTAGGGTAACAAGTTTAATTTTTATTATTTTTCGCTTTTCAGTCGCCTTTTTCTTTCGTCGGTTTAATGACTGTTAAAAAGTTCTTTTGACTTTGGATGTCTGTAATCAATTGACATTACAATCAAAATCAGACATTTCATTCAAGATATCAAAAATGAATCATAAACAATACCCGTATAATCCAGTAGTATCAGTAAACAAATTAACAAATAATTTTATTTTAGTTGCCTAGAGGAGGACGTATAATCATAACTAATATTAAAAATGTAAATGTAAGTTTGTTTGTTTGTTACACATTAACGCCTTAACTATTCAATCAATCATCAGGAAGTTTTGCATACACTATGTCAGGGATACAGAAAATGATGAAATTGTCTTTATTAAATTGCATTTCGAATTGATTGGATACATACATAGTGCAATTTAGTTAAATACATATATTACATCCATTCACATAGGTCACCTAACAGCATAACAGTGGGAGAGCCATGCTTCGGCACGTGCGGGCCGAAAACTGGCAGTGAAGCAAGGCCCTAACCCTTTCCAAGACCCCCCCCCCCTCCCCCCTTCTCCCCCACTCCCTCTCTTCCCCGACTTCTACTACCCTACCCCCACCTTAAAGGTCGGCAACGCACTTGTGACTCTTGAGTTGCAGAAGCCCATGGGTGGCGGGAGTCACTTACCATCAGGTGACCAGTCTTCTCAAAAAATGAATGCGAAATGTCGAAATCAACAATCAATCCAATCGTGAAGAAGGAGGTTCCAAAAGACCCCGAAGCCCAAAACCCCGTGTCCCAGATATTAACACCGAACTACCCACATATCGCACACCTAGATCTAAACAGGAGAACTGAAAAAAGCATTTTTTTTTTCAGAAACGGCGAAAGACTAAACTGTCCCGGTGTACTGCTGGAGTCTTCTCTACAGATTAATTTATGCTTTTTATATGCAGCTAGAAGAAAGATATTGTAGAAATCTTCTGTTTTAATCATGTTTTGGGGCCGAAAATTGGATTTTTGATGTTATTTCCCTATTGCTTAACAATGTACGTATATTATATTATAATTTTGAGTTGAGCCCGTGTTGGTGAATTTAGTTAATAGTGGTGATATTTTTAAATCTGTTTTGTTCGTAAAGGAATGTAAAGGAATTCGACGGCTCCCTTTAGATCTAGGTGTGCGATATGTATTTATAAAAAACAAATGTGTTTGTCTATTTGTCACATTGGTGATGTAAAATATAATTATTGTTCATATAATAACAAACTATCCATTATCTTTTATTATCTCTTATTCCTATTAAAATTAAACTCACAATAATTATAAACAATTCTGTTTATAAACGTTATTTGTCACCATAGAATAATAAAGATTTTATGTTTTTTATACTAACGTTTTTTCCCTCGCTTATAATTAATAATAAGTATACTTATACATTTTATAATTCCTTATTTAATAATTATAATTTATCAATAATAATAATGTATCTCTACATAGTATAAAACAAACACTTAAACCTTTTAAACTACGCAACGGATTTTAATGCGGTTTTCAACAATAGACTGAAGAAGTGATTCATGAAGAAGGTTCAGGTGTAATAATTTAGTTTTTTTTTTTATTAAGATGTTGTGTAAAATAGCTTAAATATGACAATGCTTGTTGAAGATGTCGAAAAAATCAATATATGCTCTGCTACCCATGCGAAGTGCGAAGGGGTGCTAGTTTAATATAAATGAAATAACCATTTTGCACACTGGTAACGGTTGGATATCGTATTGCGCTACTAATATATATATAACCCTACCATCAGTATTTGTGCACCGATATTCTGCAAATAAATATGCATTATAATTTCATTTCAAAGTGTCTCTATATTTAGATTGATACCGTGGCATCTGCCGAAGGCAATTTTTAAGGTTCACCGATATGTCTAATCCAGGGATGTCGGTGGTATATACAGGGTGTATTTGAAAAAGGAACACTTACTTAAATCCCTGATAGGGCATGATTTTACCATGCAGTTACAACAAGAAATTAAAAAAAAAAAACGATCCGTTTACAAGTTATGACCGTTTCAATTAACTCATCTTGACTCTTTACTTACTTGAAATGTACAATAACTAGATTAAGTATATAAATTACTGTAAACATGCTAAGTGAGAAAATAAACATTATTACATTAATAAACATTATTACTCACCACCTCACTTTCATTATTGTGCCTAAAATCGTTTTTTTTTCTTCAATATAAATTACATCAATTAGATTATTCAATCGATTTTTAGTTTGATATCATAAATACATATCTAGTTACATCAAATATCAAACGACATAGAACTATCATGCTATATAAAAATGGTGCCTATTACATTAAAATTCTAAGATGTACGCCATATATTGGGTTTCTCTCTAATGTTTGTAACACCTTTATATATACCTGGGTTCCACAAATAAAGTATTTGATTTGATTTGAGATCTCAACACTTAGACCTGAATACTCTAAGAGATCTCTTTCCATATCCATGAGTGTCTTTATAAGGTTCAATTGGACAGTGGGCACTCGTGTGAGAGTAATTTTTATTACATCTAATAGGAATTATTAGTATTTTTTGGGTGTTGGCAAAAACCTTATTATGAGTAACCCCAGAACTGTCATCCGCATGGCAGTGAATGTGAATTATAATTTGTATCACTTACATAATACTGATAGTTTAAACCTGCAACTATTTCAGGATCAACAAAACGCAAAACAGTTTATCTTAACCACCTATACGTGTACCTTGCTACACTAAAGACTCAATTTGGGGGCGAGGAGGGGATCCCTTCCCTACTCACCAACAGTGCACAATAGATACACCATAATATATTAATATAATTATAGATACTCTTCTTCATTTGCGTCCCATCACACGTGTAACACTGCATCTCACATCTACAAACAAGACATGACTTACGAAACACTAGGTGACTAAAGTCAACCGAGTGCACTTCCTCTACAAAAAAAAACAGTTTCAAAATAATAACTCAGTGTTTCAAAATAGGTAATCTCGAATAAAAACTAGTTTTTTTCTCATGGAGACTTGTAGTCTGCATGTCCCTTGGGAAAAAGGATGTCACATATATCTCAAGCCAGTCGGGTAAAAAAATACCGGATATTTCAATAAATCTTAACGATAATTCGATTAACAAGCGGACAGGCAGTCGTCATACGACATGGTACAATTGAACCATACTCTGTGTGGCTGTCTTTTAGCACACGTAACAGCCAATATTATCACTGTTATGAAACCAATTTGTCAATCAAACAATCAATCGAACAAAGGAGCTGGCGTATTCAATGATATTGAACTTCGTAAACTACTTTAGATGGCAAGTATGTAAATAATATTCTGTGGCATTTATTTATTTCAACTTTTTGCACATTTGGTACATAGACGGACTTAAAGGCATTGTCCCAGTCAACCTTTGGGTGACGCCGAGAAACGAATAGGTAATGAGTAGATGCACTTAAAAATTAAGTTAATAACTGTTAAGTTAATGGGATACAAACTAAAATTTGACCACATAAGACATAAGAATACGTAATTTGTAGTCATACACATACATAAACTAGCGACTCGCCCCGCCTTCGCAAGGGTGAAATGTAGATACCAATGTGGAGAACAATTATCGATTTATTTCAACAAATTAACACAAAACAATATTAAAGTAGACTTATAAACTTTCCTCTTGAATTACTCTATCTGGATTTTAATAATCAAGGAAAACGCAAGCGTGGTCGTCCTAAGCAAACCTGGCGACGATCTGTAGCAGACGAAGCGAAGAACATTGGCAAGGCGTGGAGTGAAACAAGCGCGAAGTTGAAGACTGATCGCGATGGAGGTTTACTATGCACGCCCTCTGCCCTATCCAGGGGACATAGGAGATTAAGTTTAAGTAAGTAAGTCATTGATGAAAACCGCATTAAAATCCGTTGCGTAATTTAAAAGATCTAAGCGGAGACATAGATAGACGGCGGGAAACAAATTTGTTTCATACTACTATGTAGAGATACGAGGGCGGCACTGAAAATTTCGGGAATCAAGGAAGTGACACAACATTACTATTTAAAAATGTATTTATTGCTTTTCCAAGTATTCTCCGCGAAATTTGACACATTTTTCCATACGATGGAACCAATCATTGAAGCAACCATTCCATTCGGAGGTTGGGGTCTCCAAAATGGCCGTTTTGTAGGCGTCCACAGCTTCTTCAGGTGATGAAAATCTCTGACCACGCAATTTATTCTTTATTTTAGGGAAAGTATAGAAATCATTAGGGCTTAGGTCGGGGCTGTACGACGGATGGTCTAATAATTCTATGTTTTCTTGCTTTCAAAACTCTTTTGCTCTGTGCGCGGTGTGAGAACTCGCATTGTCGTGATGGAGGATGATGCGGCGGTTGCAGTTCTCTTTACGGAGTTCAGAAACGACCTGTGGCAAACAAATGCTAGCATACCATTTTGCATTAACCGTTCTTTGTCCCTCAAGAGAAATAGTCGCAACATGGCCGGTTTTGGAGACAAACGTGGCCACCATTTTTTTTTGCAACACTCCGTGAACGAACAATTTTTGTTGGCTTTAACTCATTTTCAAACACCCAAACTCGTGACTGGTTTTTTGTTTCGGATTCGTACGCGTATATCCAGGATTCGTCACCTGATACGATGTTATATACAGCATTTGAGGATCCTGCGTGGAATCTTTCGAGAGTACTGACGCACCAAGTAACGCGAGCCGCTTTTTGCTCTTCACAGAGCGAATGCGGTATCCATCGGGAAAACAACTTTTTTACACCTAATTGTTCATGCAAGATTATTTGTATTTGACTCATGCCAATATCTAAAGTTGCCTGAATTTCGCGGTATGTCACATGTCGATCTTCCTCAATCAGCACAGCATCAACGTTTTCTTGGGTGACTGCAGTTTTTGGAAGACCTTGACGGGGATCATCACTGAGCTTGACACGTCCACGTTGAAATTCAGCAAACCAGCGATAAATTGTGGTTTTGGATGGGGCTTCATCACCAAATGCAGAAATCAGTTTTTGCGTTAAACCACTTCGAAAGTCATAATAAATCGCTCTTGAATTTTCTCGAGTCAATTCCATTTGCTCAACGACTAAACAAGTTTGACAAAACCTTGTGACAAGACCGAGATTTTTTTTTAAATAAATAAATATTATTCGATTTTTAAAACCTAGGGATTTTCAATTAAAAAGGTTTTAATATGACAGAAACAGTGGAAATATTCCATTCCCGATATTTTAGTGCAGCCTATGTATGCACACATATATAGACATACATAGCTTGAACACGGATAAATATACTTATAATACATAGTTTTTTAACCGACTTCAAAAAAGAAGGAAGTTCTCTTTTTTTAAGTATGTTCACCGATTACTCGAAGACGCCTCAACCAATTTAGAAAATTCTTTTTTTGTTTCAAAGGGTATTATACTTCCCAGGTGGTCCCATTTAAATTTTATCGAAATCAGTCGAGTGGTTTTTGAAAAATCAACAAATATCTAAAACTTGTTACGTCGATGATATTTTCGTTAGCTCCGAAACATCGCTGTCTCATAGATAATTAATTGAATTGCTTGGTCCACTTTAAATTTGAAGAAAATATTCCACCTCCAAAGGTGAAAAAATTAAGGGATAAAGAACGCATTGACGTCGGTGATACTTATTTAAAAGTTAATTATTGTAAATACGTACACAACGTGCATAGAAATACCCAGAGCTATAATGCAAATTGAAATATTCATGCGTATATAAATAAATCGGCCCCTGATGATGCAGTCGAATGCTCCTACAGTCGCACCACATACTGAATTTAAATATGAATAACATTTTTTTTGACATTTGGAAACTTCCACGTGTCATCACTTCACCATTACACCTAAGTAATAAGATAGATAAAGTTGTATTTAACCGACTTCAAAAAACCATCCGTTTAAAAGTTAAGACCGTTTGAAGTTTGATTTTTTATTCATATAAATAATCAATTTTTTATTTGGTTGTATATACCTAAATACATATAATGAAATTCATAACTATATTTATAGGCACTCTGTTCATTAGTTTATTTACTTTTTACGGCCGTCTGATCCCAAACTAAGTAGAACCTGTACTATGTTAACCAGACTGCTGATATACTTATATATTTCTAAATACATACATATTATAAATAAATTACACTCAGACACAGTACAATTTATCGTGCTCATCACACAATTATTTGTCTTGTTTGGGAATCGACTCAAGATCTCTGGTTTAGCAGTCGGGGTCACTAACCACTAGACCAACAGGCCAATCAACATATAAATATTAACTATATCTAAATCAGTGTTAAAAAGCCTTTTGTCTTTAGTTATAAATAGCTGTATTTAATCGTATTTACATGAAATAACATTATAATTTTGAAATTCGAGTTTTAGACTTGAGAGTACCTTATAATCAAAGACCTGTACCTAGGTAATGAACAAATGAAAGATGACACACACACTAGATTCGCCACTGAGTCTTTTGTAATATTAATAATCAATTCTTAGTGAAATATTTTAAACGTGAAAACTTCCCCTTAAATAAAATTGTTTATTGTTTTTGTTAGACAATCACTATTTTCCTACTTATCGAACTGTCAAAATGAAAAATAAAAGAATGAAATATTTCTGAGTTTACTGTTATTTATAAGATAATTAATTTTATCTGTGAGTTGTGTCATCTTATCTCGAGATGCGGTCGTAAATATGTGTCTTACTTACCTATAACCAACCAAGCCCTTCTTTGTCAGGTACATTACACAATAATCTCTATGACTCATTCCTTATCTGACATTTTTCGGGAAATTAGTCATTGATATTTTCATTAGAGGGCTTGGAGGTCACGATAACAGCCAATTCGGGTTACAGATATGCAAGTTGCGACCAAGACGTTTATTCGTTTCGTATGCCCGTAGACGGAGCATAGCAGTTCATGTCATATTTCAAGACCTTTTATTACCTATGTTTTCACGAAATAAATGATTATAATTATGATTATGATTATGGTTATGATTATGATTATGATCTAGCTATTATTACTTACACTCCTCGATCCATCATTATAAACAATATCCTTTCATTACCTTTCCAATTCAATGTACTCCTAATTTTCATATATTTATTTGCCAAAGTGTATTAACGGCAATAGGGTTGCCTCTCATTACGTGGGAGGAATGCAATTATAGTTGGCAAAATGTGGGTGTTATTTTCTCTGCCTATCCCTTCGAGGATACAGTCGTGGATATATGTATAATATTTTTAGAATATTTAAAAAATATGTCACATAATATAGACGCAAGAAAGGATGGTCCTAACTCTCTGTTAATACACGGTTGCTTTTAATGACTCAAGGGTGAATAGTCCTTTTTAACCGACTTCCAAAAAGGAGGAGGTTCTCAATTCGTCGGAATCTTTTTTTTTATGTATGTGCACCGATTACTCGAACCAAGTTTCAAAATTCTTTTTTTGTTTCAATGAATCAAAAAAATCAAAAAAATCAAAAAAAAACAAACAAATATCAAAAAATTATATACATCGATGATGTTTTTGTTTGCTCCGAAACCTCGCTGTCTTATTGGAGCAGTGCGTTTAGTTGGCCTACACATATTATATTTAAACAAAATACATCTACTTTCCCCTAAAAACCACATTGAAGTCGGTGATACTTTTTTTAATCATATCATTACACTGCTTTCAAACTAAAGGTTGTAAGTGTTTGGAAGATATTACTTTTTAAAAGAAGATATTTAATGATTAAATACTTACTGCAAACTTATTCACTATTTCGGTGTAAATATTGAAAACTAATAAAAAAGTGAAGAGACAAGAATTGTTATATATTTTATTTGACTGATCGTTATTAACTAATATTCGCACTATGCCGTAGCTTTAGAAAAAATAATAAATTATTGTTTTTGATTGTTTGTTGCTTTATTTTTTAATGATTGTTTATAAATTACTATCTTATGACAGTAATATGTATTAGGTAAGTAACACCTTATAGTTTAATCGATGTTCATCATCCTCATCATCCTCCGCGCCTTTTCCCAACTAAGTTTTTCCGAACTTCGATATTTTACGTGAAGCGACTGCCATCAGACCTCCACAACCCAAGTACTAGGCGATATCGAAGTTCTGTAGTTAGACCAGGTTGTCGGACTTTTTAGAACGCCACAGATGTTTGTATGGCACCCGGGACCGACGATTTAACGTGCACCCGTTCTCCGAGGGACGAAGGGGTCTCAATGTGTTAAGAATGGTCACCCATCCTAGACTGACCTGGCTATTATTACTTAACTTTGTAATGTGTTAACCTACTCGGTTACCACTTAGCCACGAGCCCCTCGAGTAATATGTATTAGGTAAGTAACACCTTATAGTTTAATCGATGTTCTATCGATTAAATTAAATAGAAATATAACAATAAACAAAACAGTTATGTAGTTATATGTATTTTGTAAGAAATGGGGAAACGCTATGGGGTAAAATCTAATTACCGACTTTGAAAGAAGGAGTACTATTTCGTTCGTAGCGTATAATAACATAATAATAATAATAACTTCACACATCTCACACACGGCCGTATGATCCCAAACTAGGCAGAGCCTGTACTATGGTAACCAAACTGCTGATAAACATACTTATATATTTCTAAATACATACATATTATAGATAAATTACATCCAGACACAGAACAAATTATCGTGCTCATCACACAATTATTTGTTGTCCTGGGTGGGAATCGAACCCACGACCTCTGTCTTAGCAGTCAGGGTCACTAACCACTAGACCAACAGGCCAGTCACCGTTATATATATATATATATATATATATATATATATATATATATATATATATATATATATATATATATATATACCGTTTTAATGCACGTCCACCGATTTTTTTAATATTAAGATTATCATTAATAAGGAAAATAGGTGTACTGTCAATACCCCTAATCTGTTTTCTCATAATCTATAAAGATAACATACCTAGGTAATTTGATTGTGTATATACATTTAGTAATTAATTACCTTTTGTTATTGAAAGTCAAAAGATCAAATATTATTATTATTGAATATACACCCGTAGGTGTATAAATATGTCTAAACTTAGTACCTAATGTTTTTTAAAGTAAACTTTCCTTTTTCTTCATAAATCTAAACCGCTTAAAAAGTAAGTAAGTCGAAGGATAATATTGACAACCTAAAGATTAGGAAAGAAAACAATTTAATACAATAAAACAAAGATGTTGAACATCAACAATAATACACAAATACAATAGATAGAATAGATTACGACCAAAAGTAATTAACCTATATAAATTATTATTTAACTAAATATGATATGAAAACTTACCTAACAACTTATTACGTAAACAAATATAATTTATTAAAATCCTAATCGATTCTAAATCATCACTGTTTATTCCCAGCACTATTAAAAAAAACACTTCAATTTTACATTTAACTGTTTTGACACTACGCGTTTTGCGTATTTATATTTCTGATGTCACAATCCAGGCATGCGTGCGTCCGACACGAATCATGAAACCGTACTGAAGAAGCAATATTATCTAGTTTATCTACTTATAGATAAGTCTATTGACAATAATTACAATTTTGTTTACTGTCACAGTTAATGATTGAATAGTTTATAGAAATGGGCAAAGCACCAAAAATAAATAATCAATCGAGTTTTTTTTTGGAACGCGATGGTAGTATACATATAGGCCGTCTGATGATAGTTGCTCATCGTAGCATTCGTAGCACACATACATAGGCCATCCAAAACGAATTTTGTTCTCTTTAGAAATTTAATCAAACTCATCAAACACAAAAGAAAACCTAAAAAACCTAAAAAAAAAATTAAAACTCATACATAACGTACACATTTATTTTTGTAGGATTAGATTGAAAACGTCAGATTTGCGTTGTTCCTCCTTGAAAGGTCCTTCGTAGCTATATATATGCTTTAAAATTTAAATAGTAACAATACAATAATGTTGTGTTGGCTTTTTTCAGGAAAAGCCTGCAAAGTATTGCAGTACCTATTCAATACTTATAATAAAAAACGCGTGGTTGGCTATATATAAATATATTTTTTAATATTTTGAATAAATTGTATCAACATATATTATAGTAAATATTACTAAATATTGTAAAAACTCGAAATAAAAATTGTGAGTTAATGAATAATTAGTACAAAACAGCATCAAACTACAGTAGTATCGCGGAGAATCTACAGATGGCGTAAATCAACTTACGGTCAGCATTTTTCGTTGCGCTAACACTTTTTTCCGTCTGGGCCGTCCGAGCGTCTGAAGTGTAACGTGGGATAAGGAACTTCATTCCAATAATAACATTAATGTGGAGCCCTAACCAACGGTGTCTTGATCCCTGTACCCGATGTCGGTCAATACTACTATTCTTTATATTTAAAAAAATGTGTGACGCCCGACAGAAGTGATAAGAAGTTATCACTTCAATAATATAACTTAAACGTCAGACAGACTGGCGCCGTAACGCGTTACGTAACGAAGCGGTTTACCCTCCCAAATAATCGTAATCGAAATTTAAAAATGTAATTTATATTATATGGTTTTGAGACGAATAAAGAGAATGACGCCTGTATTCAGATAATATTATTACAGTTTAATAATAACATAATGTATAAACTTCTTTGTCGATAAATAATTGATCTGTTTGCCAAATTTTTAACAAGGCCTCTTCTTCTGTTTCCTTGGCTGTTCTTGCCCATGTATGTCTTGCTGTATTTTAAATGCTTACCTGAGACTTACTTCATTTCTTAATGCTAAATAAAAAGTTGACGTTACATGATCTATCTATATAAATAAAAATGGATCGCCAAATGTGTTGCTAAGCTCAAAACTCGAGAACGACTCGACCAATTCGGTTATTTCTTTTTTCATATGTTTGTTAAAGCACAAGGAAGGTTCCTAAAATAGTAAAAACAACACTTTTCTTTCCTATACAAAACACAGAGTAAATAATAATTAAAACACATGTCCCCAGCTGTCAAACATTCGACATTAATCAATAACTTTTGACAGAACGAAGTCTGTCGGGGCAGTTAGTTTTTTTTAGTTGTTAGTTACACATACATAGTCGAACTACGGTAAATTCTAATTCCATTTTCTATTGTAACCTGATATTCACTAAATTTGCAAAGACCTTCACTTTTTTTAAAGATTATATGTTATCAAAAGGTTAATTATGGTATTGTAATAATAATCTGGTAATTATGTAGGTAATGTAATTACTATAACTTATATTGGATTAGGTAGGCTTATATTGAAGGTACGCTATATTAAATCAATTGAAGTCAAACAAATATATTACAACGAATAAACTGTGAGTACTCAAACCCCCGACGCAAAAAGAAGGGGTGTTGGAAGTTTAACGTGTGCCTGTCTGTGGCACCATAGCTTCTAAAAGGATGGACCGATTTTGATTTGGATTTTTGGTTTCAAAGGTAACTTGATATAAGGTTTTCTTAGCTATAATTTAAGAAAGTTTGGTCAGCCGTTCGAAGGTTCGAAGCTCTTTTGTAATCGTTAAAGAGATTTTTGAGTCGGAGGTGTTTAATTTTTTTTTTTAATTCTTATAAAAATATCAGTAATTTACCGCTTGTGTATAACTATATCCTTAATAACCTTAATATTTAAATATAAGAAAACAAAATTCAATTTTGGACATCAACGTGGGGCGGCGCGGCGGTGGCGTGGCGGTGGCGTGGTGGGCGCGTGGCGGCGTGGTGCGGTACTCGCTATTTTGTTTGTTTTGGAACTATTCACTCAGTTATTGAAAAAAACCGTTAAACCTAATTTAAAAGTCTTCGAAGTTAGTTTTATGGATTTTCTTGGTAACGGAATGAAAAATTCCAAAATCCAAACTAATATTATAAAGCTGAAGAGTTTGTTTGTTTGAATCTCAGGAGTTACTACTACTTATCGAGGAAGGCTATATAACGTCACGCTACAACCAATAGGAGCGGAGCATCTTTGAAAAATTTTGCAAAAACAGGGAAAAATTACAAACGGAGACAAAGTCAGTGTCACCTAGTAAAAAAATATGTAGGTGCGATTTTAAATCTTTAATTTGACACATTCCACCTGCTTTTATTAGAAACGGAGGTAAAGCTACCTGGAGATTCAAACAGTCAGAATTTGTGAACGGATTTTTTTTGAAGTGAAAACTTCTTTTTGCTATGGGGAAAAAGCACTGAGCTCGTGCCGTCACGCTAATAATATATATACACGTGGGAGAGCCATGCTACGGCACGTATGGGCTGGCTCGACTCCGCTCGATACCACGGCCTCACAGAAAACCGGTAGTGAAGCAATCCTTGCATTGCTTTGCGCCGCGTGAGTGAAGTTACCGGAGGCCCTAACCCTTTCCTCTCCCCTATTCCCGTCCTTCCCCTCTCCTCTCTCCTATTCCCGTCCTTCCCCTCTCCTCCCCTCTAATCCCCCTCTTCCCCTCTCTCCCCTCTTACCCATCTCCCACCTTCAAGGGCGGCAACGCACTTGCGACTCTTGAGCTACAGATGCCCATGGGCGGCGGTAGTCATTTACCATCAGGTGACCCGTCCGCTCGTTTGCCCCCTTTAACAACATTGAGTTCTGTCAGCTCCTTATTAATTAATGTCACTAACCTGCTAATGTGACGTTTTTTGAGTAAATAATGTATGTATTTTTCAAAACAGTTCTCGTACGATCTCTGGCTTGTTGGCCTAGTGGTTAGTGACCCTGACTGCTATGCTACAGGTCGTTGGTTCGATTCCCACCTGAGGCTGGATGTTCTTTGTGTACGTTGTTTGTATGTTTGTAAAGTCGGCTGCGACACAGGAGTAATTCCTAATGCGGGAGTTGTCTTTTAAAAAGAAAAAAAAAATGCAAATTAATTCATCTCTTCTGTTTTTATAATGTTCTTTATATGTAGTGCAAGATTATCTCAGAATAATAGATAACTTTATAGGAACACACTAGACGTTCACAATTTATTTCTATTTATGAAACCGTTTGAGTCAGCTACAGATTTACGTAATGTCTGCAGCAGACAGGTTGTTTCCACAAAATAGTTGTGGGTAATTTTGTTTTTGACGTCCTGCTAAGTCTGTGACAGCCGATATTGGAGAGAGAAATCTCGAATTTTCTCGTCTCTTGTCTTCTTTCATTTTATTTATTCTAAATGCTGTTAGACAAATGGTTTTCATAATTGTAAATGTATTTGTATCTACTATAAAACATTTTAACAAACAAATTTTTAAATTTATAAACTACTTACTAGCAACTTCCTCTGCGTTTGTAATTTTTGACCGTTTTTGCAACATTTTTCATTGATGCTTCGTTCCTATTAATCGTAGCGTGATGATATATAGCCTATAGCCTTCCTCGATAAATGGGCTATCCAACACTAAAAGAATTTTCTAAATCGGATCAGTAGTACCGGAGATTACCCCGAACATCCAAACTCACAAACTTTACCTCTTTATAATATTAGTATAAATGAGCTTAACTTTTCTCCGTGGCTTCGATTGCGTTAATGTAGATTTTGTCAATCAACTCAAGTTTGTTCCTGGATGTACGGTGCCCTATCCTTTCCTATACCCCTGGCAATATTATATTATGCATTTGTTTTGAGTTTGACAAGACATTATAGTTCCGTAACAGTCGGTAGTACTCTCATTTAATGATGATAGTATCTCGCCTTTGATCAAATAGAAACACTTTCCCTAACAAAAATCATGTCAAATAGTGCATGTTTTTAATTAGGCGTTCATAAAATAAAACAGACAATACAATGAATGTCCTTGTATATATATTGTTACGAGCTGAGGTTCGGGATTAGAAAATTATACCAGATTGTTACCGAAATAGACACAATTTATTTTAATAGATCACAAAATACACAGGGAAACTAGCAACAACACAATTACAATAATTTATTATCACTATTACACTAAACTTTTTAATTCACTTACACTTTAGTCGCTGTTAATTCAATTGACACTCACTTGAAACTAAACTCACTTGACACTCACTTGAAAACTAACTCACTACTCCGCAATGCCACGCTTTATATAGCGAAACGGTACTTCCAGAAAAATCGCGACACCTCTCGTAAATTCTACACAACAATAGAATCCGCTAATACATCGTCGAATATTCAACAGATGGCGTGTATCTTTATTTTGTAGCTCTATACGACTTCCCAGAGTCGCCAATAGATGGCGGGATATTCCTAACAATATGTTGTAATAGTTTGATACAAAAACGTCTTTATTACGTACCACAACGGAGCGTATAAGACTACTCCTAGAGAAAAGGACAGGTGCGCAAGCTTACTTTTTAAAGTATAGTTTTTTACAGCCCCAATTTTTTACTTTTAAAATGAAGGTATCACACACACACACACACACGCATGCACGCACGCAGGCACGCACACACGCTTCTGTCGCAAAAAGTTGTGAGATCTATTTGGAACCTAATTTGTTTACTAATAACATTGTAGTGTGCCGGATCAATAAAAGACATTATTAAGTATATCTTTATAAATAAACTATATTATAAATAAAATATATTTATAGGCTCGTGGCTAAGTGGTAACCGAGTAGGTTAACACATTACAAAGTTAAGTACTACTAGCCAGGTCAGTCTAGGATGGGTAACCATTCTTAACACATTGAGACCCCTCCATGCCTCTGAGAGCACGTTAAACGGTAGGTCCCGGGTGCCATACAAAGATCTGTGGCATTCGTTACGGGTAGTAGGAGCCCTAAAAAGTCCGACAACCTGGTCTAACTACAGAACTTCGATATCGCCTAGTACTTGGGTTGTGGAGGTCTGATGGCAGGCGCTTCACGTAAAATATCAAAATTCGGCCGTGTCGTAGTTAGACTTAAAGCCGACCCCAACTTAGTTGGGAAAAGGCGCGGAGGATGATGATTATTCTCATACTCCGCGCCTTTTCCCAACTAAGTTGGGGTCGGCTTTTCAAAAAAAACTCGCGGTCAGCATTTTTCGTTGCCCTAACACTATTTCCGTCTGAAGCGTGCGATAAAGAAATTCATTTCTAATAATCTATTTCTAATAATCTTATTTAATAGTCCTAATAGAACATGGGGCTATCGAACCAAATTTATGCACACAAACATAAATAAAACGGTTAAGCGCTTGTATTTATAAATCTATTTTGTTGCATGTTGATTCTATTAACGTGTGCGATTGCCAAGTAATTATTATATATCATTAAATTACAATACATTGTTGTACGAAGCAATAACTTATCTCAATTTACCCTTCGTTCTCAGAGTTACGTTTGACGATAGATTACCTAGTACGTAATGTTAAAAAAAAAACAAAAAATATCACCTGTTATTATCTATGGGTGTAACTGAAATTTAGATAAAACTGTCACGTTGTACCTCGAGGTGTGGAAAGGAACGTGATGGCGCCTCTCTTCTGCTAATGAGTCAATTTATTGTCGTCGATATATATAAATTCAAGTGGGCTTATTAAAACTAGATGTTATGCTATGTTGCCGAGCCTTGGTTCTCGGTATCTATGATTTCTGTCATACTGTCACCATAATCATTTTTCTGGGGTCGTCGCAATGTGTGGCATTGCAAAGGGTTTTGGCTGGTTTCTTTTATGGCAGGCTGCCTGCCAACCCTCCTTGGGAATGTTATCATTTTCAGACGGGACAAAGGAAGAAGGTGAGGGAGCTAGCTCGGATGGGGAGACGGGACTGAGGGTACCGGTACGTCCTTCCTGTGATTGGAGATTGGAAAGGCCACTAGAACAGGGACATTAACTGACCTATTGTCAGTAAGTTACAATATAAATAACAAATGATGAGCATTAGTATCTGTGTATTTCTGGAGTAAGTATGCGAATATTATTGGGTATTACCAGAATGCCCTAAATGTTTAAAAGTTCTGGCATACTGTCAACTACAATATATAAAACAAATGATATGAGCGACTGTATAGAACTAATGATCCGAGTATTAGTATGCGAATTGCGCTACAAAAGACCAAAAATGATCGAAGAAGTAATAGGCACTTAAACCAATAATAAATAATAGTGCCACATATTACTACTAATATTACTATTTTAGTATTACTGAGTATTAGGTATTATACGAGCGGATGACTCTGACAGTTTTGATTAGTAACATTTGTCTCGGAATGTAATTACTTTAAGGAAATATAAAAATTTCAAATTTGATTGTTATTCACTAGGTACATTACAATCAAAATTGAAGCAAAATCAAACTCAGAAGAAACCTGTCTACAGTCTAAATAGACTACATAATCATAAATTTAAAATACACACGACTCAAAAATCCCTTCAACGATTAAAAAAGGACTGATGATCTTCGGCTGAACAGGTTTTATTGAATTAATATTAAAATTATATATATATACATTTTTTTTTTTTTTTTTTTTTTTTTTTCAGAGGTCCTTTTCGTGATCGCGTTAATTCCCGTTCATACGTAGATAATATTATATATATATACAGTTCGGAACGCGCCCAAGTATCAATACCTGTCCAAAGTTCTTTGATAAATAATTGTTTAATACCGTTTTAATTCCAAATTTTATTACAAAAATACGTAAACTAATTTGCCTACAAATAGTTCTAAGTACTGGGCAAGTAATTATCTCAATAAAGTGAATAAACTTAAAAAAATAGTGTATAAAAGTGCAAATCACAGTGTCTAATTAGTGAATTTGTACAACTCTCGTGGTTACGCTCACTGCTTATAAGCTAAAGTGGGGTGCATTGCACGCCCGTGGTACCACAAGCAGTGCTGCCAACATCATCAAAAGAAACTGGTGGAAGCGTTCCATGTACAAAATAAATATTGCATTTTAGACATAAGCAGGTGCGTTCGGTAACTTTTATAATGGACGTTTACGCGCCAAAAATGTAAACATAGAGCTGGTTTGTTGCAAATGTAATGATAATTACCGCATCAGATGTATTTTCCCTGATAAGCCAGAGAAATGGATCCATGATAAGCATCTTTTGTCATCGTGGCTGTGTCCTAAGTGTCCCAGAAGTTGTCAAAGGGACAATAGAGACGACACTCCTGTACGAGCCAATACGAAAACTTGCACCGCTAAAGCACAAGCAGAAACCTCACCATCCCATCAAAATGTTACCCTACGAAAAAATTCCGTTGCACAAAAAAAAGAAGAATTGATCTCTATACCACAGGAGACATTACGTAGCATTATCAAGGAGGAAATGAATGCGGCTCTCCCTAATACCAATAGCACTCTTATGGAACTTAAGAATGAAGTTGCTGACCTGCAAAATAGTGTTAGGTTTATGAGTGAAAACTACGACACTATAATAAAAAGAATAACTTGTGTAGAAGAAAAAACCAAGACAATAAATGCACTTGAATCGAAAATCATAGACTTGGAAAATCAATTAAGTTTACCAACATCAATATTCAAAAGCAAGAGCAGTGGGGTAGACGATCAAACATCGAGATCATAGGCTTGCCGGAGAAAAATGGAGAAAATCTTATGAACACCTTATCTAAACTAGCATCTTACGCTAAGTGCCCCTTGAACCCACAGACTGATGTTGTTTTCGTAACTAGAGTGGCTCACATGAATAAGGATATTAAGAAGCCGAAGCCAGTTTTAGTACGTTTTCTTGCTAGACATAAAAAAGACCAATTTCTTACACGCATGAGAGAAAATAAAGACTTAAAAGCCTGCGACATTGGCTTCTCAGACAACACGTCTCGTATTTACTTCAACGAACACCTGACAAGCGAGAAGAATTTTTTGTTGAAGAAAGTAAAAAAGGCCGCAGAAGAGAAGCAGTACAAATATGTGTGGGTGAAAAACTTTTCTATACTGGCTAGGAAAAACGACTCTAGTGCAGCGATCCATATTTCTATTGAGGACGATTTAAAAAAAGTAAATTTAAGGAGATATATCTATATTACGTGTTTATATTTGAAATATATATAAAATTTGGTTGTGGCCTGGCAGTCGTGAAACGAATTTCATATATTATGTCATTTATTTTTTAATATTACTTTGTCGCAATTAGCAGAGGTGTCATTAATCCGTTGCGTTATAATACTTCACAGTGGTTCCTAACATAAATATTTATTACCAAAATGTTCGTGGATTACGCACCAAAACTAATAATTTTTTTTTGTAACGTGTTGCTCTGTTCGTACGATATAATTTGCTTAGCTGAGACGTGGTTGTTGCCAGGTATTTTAATTCCGAATTATTCGATGATAGATACAGCGTTTATAGGTGTGACAGGGATTACAACTCTAGGTCTGACGAAATGGGTGGAGGGGTCCTCATTGGAGTTGGAAAAGGCTTTAGCATCACTGATGTCAGTATTTCCCCATCAAGTAATTTAATGACGGGTGATATTTTATCTTTATGTGTCCATCTTAAGGGATGTCCTCAGAACTATAAACTAAGGTTGTATTGTTGTTACTTTCCACAGAATAATCTTCAACTTAATGATGAAGTGGCATTTTATGATCAAGTTTCTCAAACTGTTATTGCATGTCCAAATGACAGATTTCTGTTAGTTGGTGATTTTAATATAAGAAATACACTTTGGGAACAAATAAGACAAAACAGTGAGCTTATTTCAAGGTTATTTTGTACCCATACGGATTCCTTAGTGGGAGCATTGTCAAACTTTTTAACATTTAACAATTTTACACAAAATAATTTAGTTCCAAATTCAAATGGTAGGCAACTTGATCTAGTCATTGGAAATGTCAACTGCATTGTCTCAAGGTCGTCATTCCCAATCGTAAGTGAGGACGCACACCACCCTGCCTTAGATATTTCTGTCTTTAATATAAACTTTAAGGCACTACGTGCCCCACCGAGCACCGTGCAGACTATGACTGTATAAATGCCGTTCTTTCTGACATCGACTGGGACATTGTTATAGATGAGCATGACATTGATGAATCTCTAGTAAAATTTTATGACGTCTTGAATGATATCGTAAGTGTTTATGTCCCAATTAAAAGTAATAACGATAATAATAAATGTCCATTATGGTACTCCTCAGCATAAAGATTATAAAAGAAAAGTTAAAGTTTCATAAGAAATGGGAACGTTTCGGCCAATACAGTGATTACGCTACTTTTGCTCTTTTAAGAGACAGGCAAAAAGAGTCGCTAAAGAATGTTATGACAGCTACATACAAATTACTGAAAGTATTATAGCGAAAAATAGCAAACACTTTTGGTCCTACGTCAAGTCTAAAAGAGTCTCGAATAGTCTACCTGATAGTCTGCATTTAGATGATGTTAGTTCTTCTGATGGAAAAAATATTGCGGATCTATTTAACAATCATTTTGGGTCGGCATTTGAGAAAGTGAGTATGAACTATACAGTATTACCAAATAATAAGGATGATCAATATGATCATGTATCGTTAAATATCAGCAAAATTGACATTCCATTCGACACAGTCTTGAAATACTTAAAAAACCTAAATATTAAAAAAGGTACTGGCCCAGATGGTATTCCTCCTTTATTTCTTCAGATGTGTCATATCATAAGTCCTTGTCAACTCCTTTGCATAAACTGTTTAATGCATCATTGCGATCTGGTATCATGCCAGTGTTATGGAAACGGTATTTTGTTGTTCCTATCTTTAAAAGTGGCGAAAAGCATGATATTAAAAACTACCGGCCCATTTCGAAGCTTAGTGTCATCCCAAAGCTTTTTGAACGTATCGTCTGTGACATGATCACGCCAGATATTAAACCTATACTGATATCTGAGCAACACGGCTTCATGAGCAAGAAATCTACTGAAACCAATCTGTGTGAATTCGTGGACAGAGTAACAGCAGCTAAGGATAAGGGCTTTCAGGTGGATGTCGTGTACACTGATTACTCAAAAGCATTTGATAAAATTTCTCATAGAATACTCTTACGCAAGCTAGAGTATATCGGTGTACATGGTAACTTACTGCGATGGCTTGAGTCTTATCTGCGAGATCGTAGCCAGGTGGTTACTATCAAAGGTTTCTGTTCTACATTTACCCCTATTACATCGGGCGTACGACAAGGCTCGCATCTCGGACCTCTTTCATTTAATATATATTTAAACGATATCTATTTAATTTTTAATAAATCTAACTTTTTGTTATATGCTGACGACACAATTTTTTTTTAAATAATAAGAAATGTTGAAGATTGTCAAGAACTCCAAAACGATATTAATAATTTATGTAACTATTGCAAAAATAACATGTTCTACCTCAACGTCAAGAAATGCAATGTGATTACTTTTACCAGGAAGAATAAATATATTGAGTATTCTTACCAATTGAATAATGAATGTGTCAAGAGAGTTACCGAGGTGCGAGACCTAGGTGTCCAATTAGACAGTAAATTAATCTTTGATAGACAAATAACATCCGTTGCAAAAATAAATTAAATAAACACATTACATGGAGATGTAACAAATGTGAGAATCAAGATAATGTACCTAACTTACCATCCCTAGAGACGCGACGAAATTAACGCGATCTTTTATTTTTATTTAAAATAGTAAGGAACCAAGTGGACTCCTCTTATCTTCTAAACAGGATAAGTTTCGGATGTCCTCGCCTAAATGCTTGGAAGAAATCCTTATTTTTCGTTCCCTCTGCTAGAACTCATTATGGAAAAAAATCGTTTATTTAAGATCCTGCCGTTCATACAACAGTATAATTATTACTGCCGATTATAATTCCATAGATATGTTTCACCTCTCTCTACCCAAGTTTAAGAAATTAGTTCACGATTGTCAAGTTCCTAACTTGAGTAATTGATAACAAATAAGGCAAATTCTGTCAAGTATATTTATTATTATTATTATTTTTCTCTTTGTGCTGCGCTCCTGGCCGCTCATAAATGTTTGTATTTCGAATGTTATATATTTTTTAAATATAAGAAACTCGGGTCCGTCTTACGAGTTTTCGATCAGGGTCACGTGTCCTGACGCGAGTTTAACATTTTTTACCCATCCCAAAAAGTGCACAACGCCGCTAAAGAAGTTTTCATACAAAAAAGCTGCGATGCCACAGACAGACACACAAACACGTCAAACGTCAGGGGTTATAAATGATAATTACCTACCTACACAATTTCATTATATGTATATCATTTTCATAATATAACTATTTGTAATTGTCACTGCATGACGAAATGATTTTTGTTAGAGCGTTCGGACTGCCCGGCAACAGCAGGTTTGACTTACAGGTCGACCTGACCACTCCTTCTCCATCCGTGCAAAGCAATATCCCTTAAGTAAGTAAGTAGCACTAAGACCAATGTTCCTTGCTGACTGTAATAGTCGTGAGGCGGCCGGGAGAAGTTCTTTTATTTTTATACGAACAATAAGTGGTTTGTCTTCCAACTGAAGGAATGTAACAATGAAGGCAGAGTTGGTACACGCCTATCCAAGAGAAACCTATTCTCTTTTCGCTCTTTCTTGGGTTTCTCTTTGAGGAACCTTTATCTGTACCCTTCGAAGATACAGGGGTGAGTGTATGTATCTTGGTTAATACACAACTGAATATGAGCGATAGTATTTTGTGATATGTTAAGGAACGATATTCATATAGATATCTTTATCTAGTGACGCAGGTAACTGGTGTTTATGGTATGATAAGGAATAATAGTTTCAGGATAGTGATAGATATTTTGTGCGGGTATGGTAGATTTGATGTTGACCCCGAGATGATATAATAAGTGAAGGCATCACGAATATCATTAATTTCATTAAAAGGCATAATATATATTATTACGTTGAGTACATTTTAGGAATAATGGAGAACCTAATACCATTACTTTGTTGTCAGTTTGGATGTCAATGGTCCTTTTTAACCGAAGAAAAAAAGGAGGTTCTCAATTCGAACGTATAATATATATATTTTTTTTTTTTTTAGTCTGTTCAGCCCTCAGTCCGTTATTTATGAACCGATTTTGATTATTCTTTTTTGTTAGATAGGGTATACCTCCTCTGAACTGGTGACCGTCACGCTAATAATACATATATAGATCCACTAGAGGGCGATAATCTAAACATTGAGTTTTGTCAGCTCCTTATTAATAAATGTCACCAACCTGCTAATGTGACGTTTTAAGTTCGTCGTTTCGTTTAAGTTTTCACTTCTGTCGGCAGTCCCACGACTGCCTATTTTTTTTTCATGGCATAGGGAACAAGCAGACGGGTCACCTGATGAAGTCCTACTCGTATCTCCTAGTTTTCTGATAAACAGAACAGACCTACTTTTGTAGATAAAATATTAATCTATTTGTAAGTGTTACTGATTAGGTTAGATAAATTAATAGTTTTTATAACCGACTTAGAAGATAAGAAGGTAACTCAACTGAATATTGCTTTTTTATGTGTATGTTATTTAATATCTTCACTATATAAGAACCGATTTCAATAATGCTTTTCTTATTGGAATTAGTTGTACCTACTCAAGATTGGAACCAAATAAAATTTAAGAAAAATCACCTCTGAGGCTGGAAAATTAAGAGATGAAGAATCCAGTTTATTGATTATTATGGCAAATTGCAAAAAAAATGCAATTTATCGTGAATTCATTTCAGGCGTATTCAAGTCAGTGGTACTTAAAAAAATATATATTGTAGGAGGTCTAGTCTTACTAATCTTCTATCTAATCTAGAGGTCTTACTAATCCCACTAATATTATAAATTGAAAGTTTGACTGGATGGATGTTTGTTACTCTTTCACGCCAAAACCTCAGAACCGATTGCGATGAAACTTGGTATGTAGATAGCTGGAGACCTGGATTAACATATAAGCTACTTTTTATCCCGATATTCCCACGGAATCGGGACTAACGAGGGTGAAACCCGCTGCTACCGCAAGGCGTTGCTAGTACTATAAATGCGAAAGTTTGTGAGGATGAATGGATGTCTGTTACTCTTTCACGCAAAAACGTCTGAACGCATCTAGATAAAATTTGGCACACAGATATATAATATAATCTAGAATGGCATATAAGCTGATTTTATTCCAGAAAATGAACTTTTCAAATGAATGGGATAGATTTTAACTTCTACGCGAACGAAACAAATTTTATTCCAAGTTTCGACTGAACTTTATTTTTATCAAACTTAATGAATTTGGTTAAATTTCAACTTGGCGGCTACAAAGAGTCTAGATAAATCCCCTCCCGGCAAAAAAAGTGTCATATCACAAAAAAAAGTGTCATATCACATGTTAGGTACGTTTTGACATTTTTATAGCATTGAATAGCAAATGTTGCATTTGGTCAGCTGTAAAAACATTGTAATTAGCTCAGTGAAGAGGGAACAAAGTTGTTTTATTCAATTCACAGGCATAAAAGTTGCGTCTTCTCGAATAGCTGTTTTTGTATTATGACACTTTTTTGCCGGGAGGCGAAATGTCATTAATAGGTAAATATATCCGTGGTAAATTTCCATCGCTAAAATAGAATAGGGGAGGCCACGTGGTTAGAAGTCTTCAAACCACGTGGCCGATAATTCAAAAGGACATGAGGAAACATGGATTCCAAGAGCAAAAACTTTTATCCGCTGGGAATGAAAGGCGCCTCGTGATTTGAAATCCGACCCCTTGGAAGGAGAAAGACAAGGAGGAAGTTAAAAAGAAAATTATTTTGTTATTAATAGGCTTCCTTTGGCAATCTATGTGCCAACATCGGAGTTTGCGAGTTTGATTCTCTCTCGGTGTACATATTAATATATCTATTTTGTTGTAAAATGTTTGTATGTTTGTTTATTTGTCTTCTAGAACTGATACTTCCTTCTAGTACCTACAGCCTATGCTTAGTTTAAGTCTAGATAACGATCTGTATAATAAAATGTAATACAATACCAGGATATTATAATTATTCAGTTAAACATAATAATATATTATATGTTACAATATAAGATAACATAAACTTGATTTCTAATCTTTCAGGATATCTATTACAAACCAAAAAAATATATTATTAAAATTAACGAATAGCAACCTTATCTGTCACTGTAATACTATTATGTATTAATTTTTTACCTTAACTAAGATCTAAATTGCTATCTTGCTATTAATGGTGGACAATAAAGATTATTCTATCTATCTGAACGCGTAACAAATTGTATCCGTGTGTGAAATATTTTTACTTCTTTTTTATGCAAAATACAGTAATAAAAATTATAGAATACACTTGACATTAGGAGTTAGGTTTCTTGTAACTAAATCAGTGAACATTAAACACTTCATAAAAATATTTTTTATCAGCATTCGTCGATTAAACGAAGTCAACTTTGAAATATATATATCTAATTATGTAAGACTAATTAAAATATAATTAAATCAAATCAAAAATCAAATTAAGACTAATTAAATCACGAAATTAAAATAATTATGCTTATAATGTAATCACCACTACATATTATAAAACAAAGTCCCCCGCCGTGTCTGTCTGTATGTATGTCTGTTCGCGATAAACTTAAAAACTAGTGAACGGATATTCATGCGGTTTTCACCAATAGATAAACCGATTCATGAGGAACGTTTAGGTCTATAATTTGTTAAGGTTTTATGTAAATTGATTGAAATATGATAATGCTTGGTGAAGATGTCTGTGCTACCCGTGCGAAGCCGGGGCGGGTTGCTAGTACCTAGGAAAGCCCGATCCATACTCTCGATGAGGCAAGACATGGTGACGCGAGTGCGATAGATATGCGATATATATCATCCATGTATCCCATCTAACAACAATGTATCCCAGAACAATCCATTAGTAAGAATGTGTAAGCAATATAATAGCATATGCTAGAGTAGATGATGTCCATGAAAATTATCCTTATTTTAAAAAAGCTTCATATAAAGACATTTTATAGGGGAAATAATATTCTACAGGTGTAATTACTATTTCATACTTTGTAAATTTTTATATATATATATATTTGTTTCTTTTTTTTTCTCGCTTATTTATTACTTATAATTAGAAATAAGTAAATCATTTCTAATATTTTTTATTTCACGGAAGCTAATCAACCAGTAAATGTAGTGTACAGCTGTAATTGGACTCCAGGTTTACAAATTGTATAAGGTGACTATTAATTTAAGAAGTACTTAATCTGTTGTCTGTTTCTGTATCTTATAAATAAAATAAAATATCCGGGTTTCATAAAAGTAATTGGAAAATAAAAAAAATACATATGATTTAAAATCTTTAACTTTTCATATTCCACCTACTTTTATGAAAAACGGAGGCAAAATACCTGGGAATTCAAACGGTCATAACTTGTTAACGGATAGGTTTACAAGTTATGACCTTAGGTTAGGCTTTTCAAAAATTCTTATTGTAACTGTATGCTAGACTCATAGCCCTTTCAGTGATTTAAGAAGTGTTCCTTTTTCAAATACACCATGTATACAGCCATACAATAAATTGTATAAAATAGATTCAGTTCATTCGCAAAATCGTGCCTCAAGCCCTCATTTATGTACGAATCGCATAGATTACTGAATAGTTACTAATAATTAGTGTAATAATCGACTCACTCATTCGGCAATCTCGCGAGAACCAGTAACGAAGAGCTAATGAGGTGGTTGAGCGAATGTTGAAACTTGAGTAATTCTTTCTTTCTTCAAAGAATATACCTTAAACATAAAGTTCGCAAGACAAAGAGACCAGCGTGGTGATTTTCAGAAGAACATGAGTATTTTATAAATTTCTAAGTGTCCAATTCGTGAAATTCAATGAGTTAGCATTTAGGACTTAGAATATTCAGTTCAAATTTGTTGAAACCCGAATGTTTAGCCGATGTGATTCGCGCCGAAACACTTAGACAATTTCACTCTTCAAGACACTTAGAAAATTTGTCATTATAACAAACTTGTTAAATTTTGGAAAACTGAACAGACATTTAACTTAAAAAATGGAAAACTACTTGCGTATTTTAGAAGACTTGAAGGTGCAATTGACAAAGGCTTAAACAACTTTGAAGAAAACTCGGTGTCCTCGCTGTAGTCATAGTGATGGCAGGCGGGACCCGGGCGACTCAATTCCTTCTACCAGTCAACTCCTACCGCAGACCTAGTTAAGGAACTTCGAACTTCGGAATATTTATTTTTTTAATATTTTATTTGGTATCCCTTACCCTAGGTTCCTCTCTAATAGTCATTTTTCTTTATACAAATTTAAAATTCTCCTTCCTTCCCGTCGTCCCGACACTCCCAAGGAGGGTTGGCGTCAGGCAGGCATCCGGCCATAAAAGAAACCAGCCAAAACCCTTTGCAATGTTATACATATTGCGCCGACCCCAATGATAATTGGGCAAAGGGCAGGCAGATGATGATAATGACTTATTTATACTGAGCGGGAATCGAACCTTTGACCTTTGGAGGACCTTTGACGTTGCAATCGAACGCAACACCGCCCCGCCACAGAGCTCGTCAATAATAGAATAGAAATAACGTAGTGACACTAGTGATGTCAGTGTTTGCAGGTACCGGTAACCGTTTACCAACAGGCAACCAAAATATATTTTTTTTCAGAGCATCACGAACGGTACCCACCACTAGGGCGGCTGCGGGGAGGTGAAGAGGAGACGACGTAACCCTAACCCTCCCTCGTACGCTCTCTCCGCACGTACGAATATTGTTGAATTTAAAGATTTTAATTATGCAGATATTTAGTGTATGACGTCGTGTAATTCTGTATGGTAAAAAAAAATTTGTGCATGCAGCCATTGTGGAGAAATTCGCTAAAAACTAATTCCGCTGGGCGAACGTTGTCCTGGCGGAACTTTTTTAATCCATGGACTTAGAAGAACAAAAATGTGTCCAAAAATCTGTGTGTAATTGTGTATGTATGAATAAAATTAGTGCATGCATAAACTTCGGAGAAATTCAAGCTTCCGCTACGCGTAGCGGAACTTGAATTGCGAAATGCAATACACATTTTTTTTCGTCTAAGTCCATGGATTAAAAAAAGTTCCGCCAGGACAACGTTCACCCAGCGGAATCAGTTTTTAGCGAATTTCTCCACAGTGACTGCATGCACACATTTTTTTTACCATACACAATTACACGTCGTCTTCACTAAATATCTGCATAATTAAAATCTTTAAATTCAACAACATTCCCCTGCGCGAACGCACACTCTCTCCGCGACACTCAACGGGGACAACTTCATTAGCATCCGCACCGTACGCCCGTCGCACTCCACGCCATACTCAATTATTCAACTACGATATACATTATATTATTATTTAAATACTTACATATTAGTAAACTCTCAATTACGGATTTAATTTCTACTACCAAACGAAGAAGATAGAGAGCTATTTAGTTATACATATGTATTTCGAATTCTGATCTGTAAAACAGCCAGAAGGAAGTATGGCTATATTCTATAAACATTTATACTAAAATAACTTCACACATTTCACACACGGCCGTCTGATCCCAAACTAGGCAGAGCCTGTACTATGGTAACCAGACTGCTGATAAACATATATTATAGATAAATTATACTGTTTGGTACCTGGTTGTTATACAGAGTTAAAACAATTATGGTGGAATAAAACAAAGATAGATTTTGCATTTTTTTATTAAACTTATAAAATGTCTTAACAAATTGTATTAACAGTTTAACAAGACACTATAAGTACATATTTCAATCTGCCTATGACTTAAAAATAAAAGGTTTCAAGAATCAATTATAAAATGACGTATTAGATTATAATATATAAATAGAATACACATGTTTATTTAACGTACATCTGACTAGACCTTAGCGGTCAATATTGCACTATTTTACATCCTGCACCGTATTTTATGCGTCATTAAAAATATTTTTGCCGCCTTTAGAGTTTTTTCGGGCTTTAGGGTATTTTTGCAGCCTTTGGCGTATTTTTGCGGCCTACACCCTTTTTTGAGGCTAGTGGTTGCAGGGCTCCTAATAATATGTACTTACGGCTCAAATAACATATTTTGTATTTAGTAAGTACATCCAATGCCTTGCAATTCTTCTAGCTTTTTTATTTATTTTGGTCCCCTTTATTGATGCCGAAACACATATCATTTAAAAAAGAAATTGTCAATATACAGATAGAATTGACCATTTTTTTATATACAACATAAGTCTGCGCAGTTTAAAATGGAGTACATTGTAACTCTTAGCTGTTTAGCCAAATACAAGTTTTAAAAAACTTTTTTTACAGTAGTCAATAGCAATTAAGGCCTCGCCATGCTCTTCTAATACATAGTGTCATATCTAGCTCGTCATAAAATGTTGCTTTCACTTGTTTCGCCCGCGGCTTCACTCGCGTAAACTGGGGAACTGTACTTTTATTCTGGATAAAAAGATTCCCTGTCCTTGTTCTATACCCTTGAAAACGTGTATGCAACATTCAACGATGATCGGTTAAGTAGTTAAGGCGTGACAGCGTTACAAACAAACAAACTCAATTTCGCATTTATTATATTATTTATTTATAATATTAAAATATATTCTTATATTTAAATAAAACTCAACAGTTCATTAAAGGTACGGTACCGAGGTCTAGAAGATATAATAGTTTGTATACATTATATTTGGCTTAAAACAAAATAGATAGAGAACAGAATAGATAATATTATTCCCAATGCTGCTCAAATCCTTTTGTAATTTAAAAGGAAGAATCCGAAGTCCGATGTTAATTTCCCATTTAAAATAAAATAAAATATGTCAACACAATAGTTATCAATTAAGAACTAACCTCCTTGGTTATAGAGTTGCTTGAGGCACTATGAACATTATAATTAAGATAACTATCTATTAAAAAATTAACCAAATATGTACCTACTGTTAAAAAACCCTCTCTCTAAATCTTAGCATACAAGGAACAGATAATAGTGTACGAGCAAACCCGTACATTTATAGTGGTTAACAAAATTTGCTTGCGTCCTCATATTTGTATTACACTCGCATTACATAGGCATTAACTTAACATACTTATTTCTGTACATAGTAGTTTATACTCATTATCAACCTATCAATAAATGTAAAGTAAAATACCCCTACATAAATGGTCCTTGCCAACACAAGGGGTGTGAGTGTAATACAAATATGTGGACGCAAGCTAATTTTGTTAACTACTATATATGTACGGGTTTGCTCGTACAAATAGTAACAGTAATACATTAAATAAAAGAAATATTTTCTGTCTACATATTGTCTACACGAGTTTTATAATAAATAATAATTCTTTGGCTGTTTCAAGACATGCCCAGCGTTATAACAGAATGGTGTCTATAAGAAAAATCAAGAGAGATCACTATTGTTATTATTTACGTTTTTTTTTTTTATAATTGAAACGAATTATGCTTAACTTAAATGGTTTTACAGGTGTTAAATAGAATAGACTATCAGCTATTTATCCTCAGGAAATTTGAAAAAGTAAAATGGAAGAGAAAAATATAAACCTATTTATGGAGTTTATATATTTTTAATATACTTAAAAAAATACCATAATCAGCATTTATATTAAATATGTACAGTTTAATATTTCATAAATAAATATAATTGACATTTTTTCCATCAATAATTAAAATCACTACATACACAAGTTGTATTTAAAAACACGATTTCCAATGTACAAAATACAACAAGTATAAATTAAAATATAAAATACCCCCGACACAAAAATCCCAAAACAATTCGAAACGAGCTGAAAAGATTTTCTTGAATTATAGAGCTGAGATCATCTTTCAAACCGAATAAAGACAATAAATCGGTCCATCCGTTTAGGCACTATGATGCCACAGACACAAATACAGACGTTAAACATATAACACATAACCCTTCCTTCAAACAATACTTGTGACTTCACAATAACCTAATTTGTAAAATTAAATGTAAAAATTTCAAATCAAAATTGTTATGTACATAGTTAATAAGTATTATTTCTAAATAGGGTAAAACAAAAATGGTAACTTAATAAAAGCATCTCAAAAAACGTATTTTTTAAGAAAAGAGCGTACTCCTTTCTCAAAGGCCGGCAACGCACTTGTGACTCTTGAGTTGCAGGTGTCCATGGGCGACGGTAGTCACTTACCATCAGGTCACCCGTCTGCTCGTTTATATAAAAAAAAAAACTTGTATTCAAATAAAAAAAAAATTTTGCTCATAAAGTTTGTAATATGATAAAAGAAATCAAGAATGTGAATCAACGCGTTGTAAAGCACCTAAATGCAAAATAAATCTATACCAATTAAAAAATACCTGGTATGCGCAGAAGGAAATACAGTATCAAGTATGTACTTTATTTTATACTTGCCGTTTCATCTGCATTTATGTTCACTGCTCTACTCCCTAGGGTCGTAGCGTGATGTTACATAGCCTATAACCTTCCTCAATTAATACTCTATCCAATACAGAAATAACCATTCAAATATATATAAATTATATATAAATATGTAATAAATAAACAGTCAAATAAAAAACTTTTTCCCTTTATTATAATAGTATAGTAATATAATAAAATCAAAAGAAACTAACACTAACCTGTTTCGTTGTTAACCGACTTCAAAAAGGATTCGATTGGTATTTTTTTATTTTAATTTTGCTATTTTAATATACTTACATAATTATATTACATATTATACATGCAATTTAACGCAATTCTTTTGCTTTAAATTGCATTTTATTGCGGAAAATGTTATTGATGTTAATTAAATACATTATTTATTTTCCTTCCTTATATTACAAGGCACTTAATAAAAAAATATTGAGCAATGTTGGTTATATAATATAATAATATATTGGAAGCTCAATTTTATAACACCTTTATATAAATTTTTGCATTTATTATATAATCAGTTGCAAAATCTCAAACGCAAAACAAAATATGTTAAAAGGCTTGACTGCCCAGCAAGAAAGAGCCAGTTCGAGTCACAGGTATGACCTTGACGTGCTCAAGCTATAGCTAACACCCCCCCAATCCATCTCTATAAGCAATTTATTCCTTTTCTACCATTACCTTCCATTCTAACATACGTGCCCCTGTTACGTAAGTGGCTTTAAAGTATAGTCTGCCTACCCCTTCGGGGGTACATGCGTGAGTGTATGGGGCTGCCTTAAAATACGTCACATGTTGAGGGGGGGAGGGGGTCTATGAAGTGTGATAAGAGGTGGGGGGTCATAAGCTTGGTGACGTCACATGTCAAACAAAGAAAGACTACACACGCTAATACACTTTTATAAAAAAAAATAAAACTGAATAATTTCAGTTCTGGGTGTGAAATTGCAAATCAAATCAAATCAAAATCATTTATTTCAATTAAACCAATAATAGGTATTTTTGAATTGTCAGGAGTAGGAGTCAGTCAGACTAAGTCAGTCGTGAAGCTAGTTGCCTGTTCCGATACGTAGATCCTATGGAGAAGAACAGGCAAGAAACTCCAAGGACACTCTTTTTCAAAATGTTTTTTTACAAATTTCTGGTTACATTGCTTATAAGCGTAAATGAAATGTGAGGACAATGTAACGTACCTATTATTCTAAAATATAAATAGACGCGATAATTACTACTATACATATTTAAGTAATAACAGTCCGGAGATGACCAGCCCCGACCAACGGCACCCGTTCACGAGCATGACGCACACGCCAGCCATCGTACATCGTAAATATGTGACGTCATACCGTCATATGTGACAAGGACGGGGGGTAAAAAAATCATGAAATTCGCGTGACGTAATTATGTATGTATATTGTTTCATAGTCTGTTGGTTTCCTAGTCACGATCTTGATACCATCATAACAGCATTTTCACTTTCCGACTATGTTTTTTTTAATATATCACACATACATATATCGAAAACAAAAATAACATTATAGTAGTACCTACTTCTTTAAAAAAAATAAGCATTCCAATTCTTATTGAATATTTGATCTCGCTTTAGGATACTGATACTGACATTTTAACAAAAACTTTTTTTTAATACCAATAGATACAAAGAAGAAAATAAAAATCGCAATTAGTATCAACATCTGATTTCAATTCTAGTCAAACTCACTGATAATAGATTAATTAATTTGAAATCATTAATGTACTTAATAAAATGTTGATGAAAGTGGAAATAAATGAACCACTTAATTTGATATTTAGTGCCTATACGAAACGCCTGTTAAGCCGCGCACAGACATGGCGAAGCACACATTGCGATTTGTTTATTCTATAAACAAGAAGCTGGCTCACTGTAAACATTGCATTTGTATGATACAAGCTGATGTAATGTGCTGTTAATGTGCGAACTGTAATTCTGCGTCGATAGCTATTTTTGTATTGAATACAAGCAAAATGTGGCCATCTTGTTGTAACTGATACTAGTACTGGCTAGATCCCTTCACACTAGCGTTTGTCCAGAGTAGGCATTCGATGAACGTATGCACAGCGCAGACGCTACAACAACGTGACGCTTACGTCGCGTTGTCGCGGCGTTGAGTCTGCAGTCGCGTGTGCGCAACTGACGAAAATTGAGTCTCGTATGCGCTGAGTTAGCAAGTGAGTTCGACCCCTCCCTTGGTACACTCACGTGAACCCACTGATAACACGGATTTGGCTCAGCTGGAGGGGTTAACAAGATTACAAGTAAAATATAACCAATGTTACTAGTAATAAAAAAAAAATTACTGACGGGCACTTTTCGTATAGAGAAAAGCACTGAACTCGCGTGACCGTCACGCTCAGTTGACATATATTGTCATGATGACATATAGATGTGTATGCATGGGTGTATGTTCCGATATACACTGAGAGCACTGTTCAGTGCTCGTACTGGGGAGAAATTCGCTCTGTTATAGACTCACAGTATACTGTCGCAGTATCGTAGTTAAAAGTATGACGTCATAAACGTCATTTTGTCATTTTTGTACTGTGAGCACTGGAGTTTTCGAGGTAAGGTGCTCTCACAATGTCACTTTTATTATGCGATTTGACAATTGACTTGAATTGACAATTTCTGACAGTATACTAGACCGCGTTCCGTTTTATACAGTAACCAGTATAGCTAACTATAAAGGAACAGCTTCGCAGTATACTGAATTGACGTCATACATAAAAAAACTGTCAGTCTTAGAACTGCACGTCAGAAGTACTGCAGTACTTCTGACGTGCAGTCCTAAGACTGACAGTTTTTTTTTTTGATAAATGGACCAGGCGTTGGTATTCCAACTCACCTGATGGAAAGTGAAGACAAAGGTGATACACACCTATCTAAGAGAAACCTGTTCACTCTACTCTTGAACGTCCCAGGATTATAATTATTTGGAAAATTAGCAGGCAGTTCATTCCAGATCTTGGCGAGTCGAACCAGACAGGATCACGCCATGTTTAGTTCAACTTTTTGGTGTTTTGACAAAGAAAGGGTAGAACTTCTAGTCTGGATGGAGCCTGCGTCTAGTAGTCCGATGAAGTAATGGTTATATTAATTTAAGCATGACTTTTTCTTTGGTTATTTTCAACGAATACTTCATGTCTATACTCGGCTTTACATATCTGACAAACAATAGCTTATTAACCTAAAATATATCTGTTAGGTAGTTTATTAATTCCACGACCTGAATTCGATACATTTTGAGATATACAAAATTAAAGTAAAGAAGCACTTATACACCGAAAACACTTTGGTTCATCACGTTTAGTCGCTAGACGTATTTTCTTCCTCTGTCAGTATCGCTGAGTTTTCAGGAGACTTCAACAACTTTCTCAATAAAACTACTATACCTGTTACTAGAAGAGCTATGCCAATTGCCTGGAAATAAAAAAAAAACGGTATTTATAAGATGATTTTATGATTTTGCACGTCACGGCAAAATACTATGTGACACAACACGGCAATCCTACTAACCCTACTAATATTATAAACGTGAAAGTTTATGAGTATGGATGTTTGTTACTCTTTCACGCTAAAACTACTGAACCGATTACGATAAAACTTGGCATGTAGATAGCTGGAGACCTGGATTAACATATTTTATAACAGTTTAGGGATGTAAATCCCTAAACAACCATTGAGCCCTGTCAGTCCCCCTCGTTTAAAATTTATAAAACAATTCGCTGGCTTGCCAGCACTTGTATTTATTGTACATTTGTGTATTTTTCCCTATCTACCACACAATATGCATGCTGTGGCGACCTGTAATTTAGTCAACACTTAACCCTTTAATTACAAATTAAGATAGTATTAAGCATGTACCAGTGTATGGCTTGTTGGTTGTCTTAATAAATATATAAATAAAACGGAGTAATGTTACATTAGGGATTCTTAAAAGTTTAAATGTGTGTAGATGAAGTGCAGAAAGCTACAATATTGGTCATTGATTTAGGACAAAATAATCAATTAATTTAATGGCTTAAGGTCAAATTCCACCACCAGGCGATCTCCCATTCTGGAAGAATCTCGGCCACTCAAAGCTTGTTGTTTCAACTAGTAGGTATGTCAGCAAGACAAATTGTTTTATATTTTTTTTACATAAATAAGGAGACTAGGCTCCAGCAAAAACCCTTTTTTAATTCTTGAAACAGTAAAACCAGGGTTTTTTCTTGGGTACTTTTTTTCTAAACCTGACTCCAAGGATGGCGTAATGGTTTAAGTAACCACCTCGTCACTACGCGACAAACACGTTTTTTATAAGTATTTCGTCACGCCAAATCTTACACCCTGTATCTAGATTTGTCGTAAAAAGTGTTATACTCACAGTGAGTGCGTAGAACGCATAAGGTATCCAGTACCTCATGCGGAGTGCGAACCTCGCCATGGCGGCGTACTCCGGCGTCGTCTCCATCTCCTGACGGAACCAGAACATCGGCACCAACGTGTCGTTATCCGGCAACGCGTTGTTGATGCTGACGAGAATGGAAATTGGTTAACATTTTATGTTTAATTTAATTTTTTATAGAAAGTTCGCGCGCCGATTAATATATAACCAGAATAGCCAGTAGGAACGAAGGTCCGACCTAGTTTAAGCCAAGTACAACCGGCTACACCTGATAATAGCCAGGAATAGAAATGATACACCTTAGTTTAACCAACAGCTACCAACCGAACCTAGGTTTAGCCGGCTAGAACTAGGTGTAACCGGACTTCGGCTTTTAGCCGTAACATTTATAAACTTCCCAACATCGTCGGTTGGGCCGCGGTCCGGCGTGATCGCCTAGTCTTGTCGGAAATGACTCTCTTTGTACTGGAGGAACCTAACACTCGTTCCTACACACTGCCATTGTTGCGCAATTACCAACAAAACTGTAAAAGACACGAAAACCCCTAAATATTTTAATTCTAGAATCGTTTAATTGAAAAGTAATATTTTCAAATAACTCTGACACTCTGTTATCATTGACAACCTTTATTATGATCGATTTTATTTTAATCAACAAAAGTTTCATTTATAATAAAAAATCATTTTTTCCTTTTCTTTGTTCCGCCATCCCCTAATGCAAGATGACATTCTAGTAGAGGCTCGGGTAGACATATACATATCCTTTATTTTTAACATACTAGTAAATTATAGTTGGCAAAATGTGGGTGTTTATTAAAGCTCTGCCTACCCCTTAGGCGATACAAGCGTGAGTATATATATGTACAAACTAGTACTCACGAAGTGTTTATTCTCACAACTATAATATTACTAGCTGTTGTCCGCTACTTCGTTCGCGTGGAAATTTTAGTGAAGGGTAGAACATGACTAAAGCCGAACATGACTTCCATCCAACAACCCAAATCTATCCCACGGGACCTGTACATTTTTCCGAGATAAAAAGTAGCCTATGAGGTATTCAAGACTATAATCTATCTCTGTGTCAAATTTCATTAAGATCCGTTTAGCCGTTTTTGCGTGAAATAGTAACAGACAACCATCCTCACAAACTATCCCCTGTATAATATTAGCGAGATTAAAGTACTTACACAACGCCTGAGTGTCGAATTAACAAATTGATCTGCAGTTGCGCCGACACTCCCAGCGGCATGCCGGTGAACATCTCTAGCGTTAGTCCAAAGTTCATGTCACTGAAACAACAATGTTTGTTAAAACAAACGTGTGCGTCTCGGGACGCTCGACAGAAGTGATAACTTAAACGCCAGACAGACTGGTGCCGTAACGCTTTACGTAACGAAGCGGTTTACCCTCCCATAAGAAGTTATCACTTCAATATAAATATGTATTTTTAAACTGAAAACTTCTTTGGGCACGTTTGTGCACTTTTGCTATGAGGAAAAAAGCACTGAACTCGTGACCGTCACGCTAATAATACATATATAGATCCACTAGAGGGCGCCATTCTAAACATTGAGTTCTGTGAGCTCCTTATTAATTTAAGTTACCAAACTGCTAATGTGTGTTTTAAGTTCGTCGTTTGTTTTCAGTTTTCACTTCTGTCGGCAGTCCCATGACTGCCTATTTTTTTTTTAAATAGCTAACGGTCACTCTTTGGACAACCTCTGTGGTGCGGCGGTAATGCATTCGAATGCCCCACCGGGGGTAGCGGGTTCAATTCCAGCCCGGTGCAAATATTTTTTTGCCTAGCACAACCAATATCTGGAGCAAATTCTGGAGACGGTTCACCTGATGATAAGTCACTACCGCCGCCCATGGACATCTGCAGCTCAGGAGTCATAAGTGCGTTGCCGGCCTTTGAGGTGGGAGTACGCTCTATCTTGAAGGTTTTTAATATACTTTATTATCAACTTGTACAACAGTTGTGTAGCAATATTCATAACGGTCAGACAATGTGATAAATAGCGAAGTTTATATAAGTATTAATCACACAGCCTGATTTTACTTGTCATTATTCATATTGCCCGGGCATTATAAATAGTGCAGTTTTTAATCACTTGGTTCATAACATATGTAAGCCCAAACGACCAATCCATTCCATTTATTTCGACAGGTGGGATCTAAATGCGCATGGACGTTTTTTTTAAGTGAAAACTTCTTTAGGCACGTTGGGTACTTTTGGTATGGGAGAAAAGCACTGAACTACTGAACTCGCGTGACCGTCACGCTCAGATGAGTCAGTTATGTTTTCACTTTTGACGTGCAGTCCTACGACTGACAATTTTTTTTAATCAATAGGATTCTCTCACCTCCTCGGGCCACCTCTTCCATTAAATTTGGCAAATCGTTGCATAAAAATTCCAAATAACTTTGGCCAGATAAGTTTCTGAGCAGTTCAAATTGACCAATTATCTTCCCGTTCGAATAAAGTTTTGGACGTTACTGTACATTCATGTACACCACATGAATGTACAGTGATGTCGAAAACTTTTTTTTTTAATTTCATATTTTGGGTACCACTTGGTTTTTTTTTATATTTTTTTTGGAGCGGCTGATAGCTGTACTATTAAGTGCTCCAGGATTATCCACTCTGTCTGAGACACGCTGCATACCCATATTTGCAAACATTTAACATCACGCTACCACTCTAAGAAGCTGATCTTAAACCCGGTTGAAACAGCGGAAGTATATAAGTAGGCGTTACTCTGTGGCGTTGAGGCCGTCGAGCTTGCTGGGGTAGTAGGGGTGGGCGTGCAGGAAGTGCGGCAGGGACACGAAGGCGGGCGCGCCGAAGCGGCACAGCGACACGTTGAGCGCGCCGGGCGGCAGGCAGTCCGGCGACGACACCGGCTCGGCGCAGAAACATGCCTGCAATTTACATTCATTACATTTATTGAAGCATAGGATATAGTTAACTCTTAATTTCATTCCTATAAAAAGCTCTCTTTCTCCTCTCTCCTAATGAAAACTTTGATGTGCCCACAGTCCATAATTGATTCTACTCTTATATTTAACATCTTATCAATGTAATTATGGAATGCAATAAAGTAATGAGTAATGAGAGTAACTTTTTCATCTAAATAATTTCACCGATCACCTGAAAATATTTTGTACCTTAAACAAGAGTTTTGGTATTGGGTTAAAAATTGGTATCCGTTTGGAATACAACATTGTTTTTTTTTTTCATGTTATAGGAGGCAAACGAGCAGACGGGTCACCTGATGGTAAGTCACTACCGCCGCCCATGGGCACTTGCAACTCCATAATCACAAGTGCGTTGCCGGCCTTTAAGGTAGGTAGCGGAAGGAGGTGAGGAGGGGAGAGGGAGATAGGGAAGGGTTAGGGCCTCCGGTAACCTCACTCACTCGGCGAAAATCATAGTTTCACTGCCGGTTTTCTGTGAGGCCGTGGTATCACTCAGGTCGAGCGGGCCCATGCGTGCCGAAGCATGGCCCTCTCACTGTAAATTCGATTGAAATAGATTGTCTATCTTAAATGCATAGTTAATAACTCATACCTATATTAAATTACATTTATCTAATTATCAGCAATGCTTTTATCTGTCCCATCTTTATCGAAGTCGAAGGCGCCGGTTGTTGGAATGCCAGTACATTTAATCAGCATGCTGCGATGAGTCGTATCGGACGTGCCCTATCTATTGGAATGTTTACTATGAAGATTATAAATTATATATTTGATTATTATTATGACTTAGAATTGAGTAAGTACAGTGGTCCCTTAGCAAAGAGGCTTTTTTACCCTCGTTTGTTTTTTTACGTAGATTGGATAGTCTCTCCATAGACCTCTCCCAATGTGCGCCACAGCACCCGGTCCTCCGCCTTCCGCATCCAGTCTCTCCCAACTACCTTCCTCAGGTCGGCAGTCCATCTGGCTGGGTGGCGTCCTACCTTCCGTTTACTGGTTTGCGGTCTCCACTCTAAGCCCGTTTGCTTAAACAGCCACCGGTTTTTCAACATACGTGGCGACTTGGCCAGCCCATTATCACTTAAGCGTGCTTATTCTGTCGGTAACTTTAATTCTTTTGAATTTTATCCTACAAAGAGACTTCAATCAGAGCTCGCTCTAGGGCCCGCTGCGCGACATTCAGTTTGTGGAATAGTCCTACCGTTAGTGTCCACATCTCGGCACCGTAGGTTATAACAGGATGGACGCACTCATCGAAGACTTCAGTTTTGAGGCATTGCAGTAAGGGGGATGAGAAGATTCGACGTAGTTTGCCAAATGCTGCTTGTAGGACTCTTCTGGCGACTTCTTTCTTGAAGTTGTTTCTACCGAGCTGGATAGCCTGCCCAAGGTAGACATATTCTTGAACAACTTCGAGCGTCGACCCTTCGACGTCAATCGGGTGTGACGTTTTCATTAAACACAACTTTAGTTTTGATCCAATTCGAATTAAAAATTATAAAAAAGTTCTAGTATACACCTCCCAGCTTCAACATCAGACAAGTAAGTTAAAATTGACTTCTAAGATTTGTTTAAAGGATCTCTTGCTATATTATTAGACATTAATTTTACCATTGCCGTAATACGAACTTTTATTCAGGCAACACCACTAATAGATATTATGATGACGTCAGTATCACACGGATTTAATACAGGATTTGTAATAAATACTGATAAGTCATAACATGGCATGTTTTTAGAGTATAATATGATAACATTGTATAGGTACCTACTTTTTATTTGGAGGCCTTTCACGACTAATGTTGCGGAACAAGTTAAGAGTAGCTATATAGTTGTAACCGTGTTTACTACGAAATTATACATTAAAATGTATTTCTTCTTTACACGAGGCACCCTCTGAAAGAAATCCGTCTTGAGTCCATTCCTAAATAGTCATAAGTAATTCAAATGTAATATAAATCTTAAAATTGTAATTTAAATGACCCTGGTCATGTTCCTGCATGCCACTGGGGTCCAGTTAAATACCAGAGCTCTGGTGCCAATCCGCACCAGGCAATACTTAACTGGATCCCCTATCCGTACCGTCGCGAGACATCCTAAATTAATGTTTTGTATATCTCATCTGCTGTGTATTCTTATCTGCTTATCTGTTATTATTTTATTTAAGATTGTCTCGTAGTGCCGAAATAAATGTTTTTTCTTTCATTCATTCTATAGTTGTTATATAGTTATTATTGTTATATAGCAGAAGTTCGTTTTGCCGTCTTTGTCTATCTCAATGCCACCTACAATCTTTAGGGTTGCCAGTTATAAGTAATTACCATTTTATGACGGACACTTGCAATGTAGTGCCTAATTCAAATCCTACCTAATTGATCACTTCACTGTCGCACAGTAACAGGCGCGTGAAGGACAATTAGCGATGGTGAATGGCAAATGCACTAAAATTATACACGTGAATGATACACCACGTTGACTATGACGCATTTTCTGAAGGCTTCTTAGTACGCAGGCGCAAAGACACGTGCTAGCATACGAAGATTATAAGAAATTTTATTTTGTTTGGTTCACTTCAAATATTACTATAGTCGAACCACCTCTTTTTTTAAGGCCGTTTAAAAGAAAGTCACATACACAACAATAAATCTTATTAAAACAGTTCGATATGTTTTTTTTCTTTTTTTTTTATGGTATAGGGGGCAAACGATCAGACGGGTCACCTGATGATAAATGACTACCGCCGCCTATGGGCACCTGTAACTCAAGAGTCACAAGTGCGTTGCCGCCCTTTAAGGGAATAGGGGAAGAGGAGAGGGGAAAGAGCGGGAAGGCGGGAGAGGGGGATTAGAGGAGAGGGGGAGAGGGGAAGGACGGGAATAGTCGGGAGGGAAGGGTAACCTTACTCACGCCGCGAAAAGCAATGCAAGCATTGTTTTACTGCCGGTTTTTTGTGAGGCCGTGGTATCGAGCGGAGTCGAGCCGGCCCATACGTGCCAAAGCATGGCTCTCCCACGTCAGTAAATAAGTCACAATTTACTTAAGATTCATAGAATAATGGTATATAGTATGGGATATTTAACTAGTAATGGTTAGTTTTTACGTACCATGTGTGGGTAATTGTGTCCGTTGTCAAAAGTTGTTGCGTTGGCCGCGTAACGAACACCGTTGATGCCTTGGACAGCCACGTCGCCCACCTTGCTCAGTTGTATGAATCTATAAAAGAAACATCCATTAAGAACTCCTTGCAAAGAGGAATATTAAGGAGGGTGTGACATATGGGATATACAAAATCCAGATAATATCAGAAGAAAAAGGAGCTTGTGTCTATGATAATTAGAATCATCTGCTACATATTACACATTAATCTAGTCCCAAACTAAGCAAAGCTTGTACTAATTCATACTTATATATATATATATACTTTTTGGAATGAATTTCCTTATCGCACGTTTCACTTCAGATACTCGGTGGATGGCTAGACGGAAAAATAATGTTAGCGCAAAGAAAAATGCTGACCGCGAGTTGATTTGGTTTCTTTACGCCATCTGTGGCTCCTGCGCGATACTACTGTAATTTGATGTTGGTTGTATACTCTATTACTATTATATTAGTTGGGGCAACTTTCATAGATGGCGCATTATTTACTATATTTTGACACAATTTATTGAATCCATTAATTTATATAATGTAACGAAAAGAACTTCGTCCTAACCGGGTGTCTGTGGGGCACCTCACACGTAAATACGTACACAATAGTACACATACATAATATATTTTATTTTATTGGAGCACCAAACAGTTACACATTGCATCATATAATAATAAATTTTAACATAACATATTAGTAGGTTAATGTGTAACCGACACTTATGTCGTCAGAATAATATAGAAGTTGAAGAAAGTTAAACTAATCCAGTACCTCCATGTACAACAATCGTAGAAGTAAGGTTGGTACATCAATCACAGAAATACATATTACTAGCAACGCCTCGCGGTTTCAACTACGTAAGTCCCGATCCCGTGGGAAAATCGGGATAAAAAGTAGCCTATATGTTAATCCAGGTCTCCAACTATCTACATACCAAGTTTCATCGCAATCGGTTCAATAGTTATGGCGTGAAAGGGTAACAAACATCCATACATACATACATCCATACATCCTCACAAACTTCCACGTTTATAATATTAGTAGGATGTATGTTTTTTAGAAACATCCAGACAAATGCTAATGCAAACCGCCGCGCCACACCGTTCGATACTTTTGTCTTCATCTTCATATACACATGCATTTCATGTACACATGTGTATATGTTAACCTATATATATGTAAAAAAATTATAAATACATGGATGAAATTAACGTTTATATTATATTAATATGCAATCCATCCACAGATAACACGAATACCTATAAAGTTTTTCTTTCATTTTTCATTACACTTCTGTCCATTCAAAGGCTGGCAAAGGGCAAGCCTTAAATATATTACTATTTGTCATAACATAAGGCAGCCCTTTGTACATTTTAAACATAATATGTATAATCATATTATCTGTGTTTATATTTGGTGTACTACAACAAATAATAGTGACTTAGTTTAGTTAGTAGTAGTTTAATTTAATTTTGTATATTTCTTTAATTGTATTTAGTTTTGTAATTACTCATGGATAGTGAGGTCATTTGAAAGTATGTGCTTTAAGTTGAATTGGCGAAATAGCTGTCATAATTAATATGAATATTTATTAATGTAAGTAAAAAAAAAAGTTTAACAATTCGGTTGGACACCAAACCGAACTGAAACTGTAGATAATGGACAATTGCAACACGAGGAATGTCAAGCCAAATCTTTGTCAGGTAAACCTTTTGATGTCCTGTTTGAAGAATTCTATATTTTTGGCACAGGGGTAAAAGTTCGCACAGCAGGCAAACTTTCTGATTATGAGGCGTAAGGGTCAGTCGCCTCTCTAAACAATCACTTCTGCAACACAGACCATAATATAAGCGACTACTGGTCCGCCTATAAAGATCTTAGAGTGATATTACATAGCCTATTCCTCAATGAGTAGTTTTTAAACAGACGCGGCGGGGTACTTTGTTTTATAATACGTAGTAATGATAAACTATAGGAAGTAAATTTTTACCTACTTCTAATTGGTGTATCAAAATGAAACTTTGTATATGTAGTTTGAGTGACAATACGATTATTTGACATCTTGGAACTGATCTGCTGATAGAGTAAGGAGACTCATAGCGTAACTCTTCAGTGGCTACTAGGGCACTGCTAGGCACTAGTTTGGGCTCATATGATTTGTTTGGATGAATTCAACAGATTGGGTTTAGTAACTATGGTCTGGTGATGAAGCCAGGAGGTAGATACTGGAACTATTTTTTACTTTTTTATTCCGTTCGCTTTTAAAGCGAGTTTTTTTTTGTTTTTTCTAAACTGTAATTTATTTATATACAGTATTAAGTAGTTATTCCAAAACACGACTGGCTTGGTAGTAAGTGGTTACCTTCATCGCGTCGACACTCCTACTGCGGGTTCGATTCCCGCTTAGTGCAAAAGTTTGTATGCTTGAATATGTCTATTTGCTTTAATCTAGGTATTTCTATGTGTAATGTATTTAGAAAAACAAATGTATCTTTGTATGTATTTCCGTGATCTAGAACCCAAGGTACAAGCTCTGTTTAGTTAGGTCTAGATAGCGACGTGTATTGTGTAATATGTCACATGATATTACTAATCGCACGTTGCACTTCAGACGCTTGTCGGATGGGGGCTAGACGAAAAAAAATGTTAGCGCAACGAAAAATGCTGACCGCGAGTTGTTTTTTTTTATTACGCCATCTGTGGATCCTGCGCGATACTAATGTAATTTGATGTTGGTTGTATACTAATTATCCATATAGAGATCAATATAATTATAATTTTATTTTCGAGTTTTTACAATAGCCTACTAATATTATAAACGTGAAAGTTTGTGAGGGTTATGGATGTATGGATGTTTGTTGCTCTTTCACGCAAAAACTACAGAACCGATTGCGATGAAACTTGGTATGTAGATAGATAGCTGGACACTTGGATTAACACATAGGCTACATTTTATCCCGATATTCTTACGGCATCGGGACTTACCCGGGTGAAAGCGCAAGGCGCCGCTAGTTTACTATATTTTGGTACAATTTATTTAATATATTAAGAAAGGAAATTCGTTGCAACCAGGTGTCCCAGAGACACTTTTCATTATTATCTTTTCACACCCATTGAGGTCAGCAACCCCACCCATCGCCAGAACACTAATACTACGTTAGTCAAACCGGGTAACGCGAGTTGTCTTTATAACGCTTATCGAGACATAGCTAGGTCTTGTGGACTGTGTCTTACCTCCTATAATTACTACCGAAATTAAAAAAAGTTAGCACCGATGTGTACTTACGAGCAAAGATCCGAGGAGAACACATAAACTGTTTCTTGCCCATATTCTGGCGCCCATAACTCTCCGGTAGACCCTTTGACCACCCCACACTCGTCCCTATAGTCGGTTCTGTTGCTATACTGCCATTGTTGAACGTTGCCCAGCTGTGAGAAGTCACCGGCACCAGTGTTCATATTGAATGCACCATCGAATTCAATGGAACCGTTACGCTGCGAATGAATATATAGTAACCATAAGTAAGTATGCGGAAAAAAAATATGATTCATCTCACACACGGCTGTCTGATCCCAAACTAGGCAGAGCCTGTACTATGGTAACCAGACTGTTGATAAACATAATGTATATATTACTAAATACATACATATCACTATATATTATAAAACTGTCTGTCTGTCCGCGATAAACTCAAAAACGAATGTCCAGATTATCATGCGATTTTCACCAATAGATAGAGCGATTCATAAGGAAGGTTTAGGTGTATAATTTGTTAAGGTTTTGGGTAAATTGGTTGAAATATAATGATAATTGTTGGAGATGTCTCTGCTACCCGTGCAAAGCTGGGGCGGGTTGCTAGTTAGAAATAAAGTACACCCAGACACGGAACCAATGATTATGCTCATCACATAATTATTTGTCCTGGGTGCGAATCGAACCCACGACCTCTGGCTAAGCATTAAGGATCACTAATTGGACCGAGTGGGAATCAAACCCGCGACCCCCGCGTCACAAGTTGGTAGCAAGACATGCGACATGCATATACATGTAAGCTTTTTTTATTAGAACGAAATTCCTTATCGCACGTTACACTTCCGATGCTCGGCGGATTGGGCGCTCGACGGAATAAAGTGTTAGCGCAACTAAAAGTGTTGACCGCGAGTTGATTTATTTTATTTAGGCCATCTGTGGATTCTGCGCAATACTACTGTACTTTGGTGTTTGTTGTTTACTAATTATCCATATATTAGTTCGGGCAATTTTCACAGATGGCGTAATTTAAATTTTACAATTCGTAACATAAAAAAAATAAGATTACCAAACTTTAGCATTTTATTTAAAAATACAGTTTCTTAACTTTTTATATGTATGTATGTACTTATGAATAAATGTATAAAACACGAATGTTTTTACGCAACTTTTATGAAATGTTCAATTCGTTTTCTACTCATTATAACATATGCATTATGATCAATTGCTTTAGTGTACTCGTACAACTGTTTAGCTTGTTCCACATTTTATCTATTTTACGGTCAAGCCATTGTATTTTTTTAAATTAAAGTTTAAATTAAACACACACACAAACACAACGAAATTAAATTTTCAGATAGAAATCAAAAGTTTTATTGCTTTTTTATACAACATTTTACACCATATTTCAGGCAGGATCGTTATTTATTGAACTCAACAAGGTCTACAAGTGTCTCACGACACGAGAGAATTATGCTAGCGCATATTTTACGGTGTCATCTTGACCCAATAGGTACGCATGACTTGTACTAAGAATTCTAGAATACTCAAAAACATATATTATTATTAATATATTAGTAGCAAATACTCAGACTAAAGCAAAAAAGAGACAAGAAAACGCATATTAAGAGCGTGGACCGAACCGTTGATAGAGGTCAGCGTAGCTAATACTCAACCGTCTCCTTACTAAGTTTTCAATCCTACTAATATTATAAACGTGAAAGTTTGTGAGGATGTATGGATGTATGTATGGATATTCGTTACTCTTTCACGCCAAAACTACTGAACCGATTGCGATGAAACTTGGTTTGTAGATAGCTGGAGACCTGGATTAACATATAGGCTACTTTTTATCTCGATATTCCCACGGGATCGGGACTTACGCAAGTGAAACCGCGGGGCGCTGCTACTAAAGAATAAAAGTAGAAAATGCATGAAAATATACAAAGTTAGCTACCTATTCGTGTTGCACAAGAGGGAAAGTTACTACGTGTGATCCATGAAGGAATTCTACCGATCGTAACTGCGTGACGCAACTCATTAACTACGGCCACGAATGTGTCTCGTGTTCTAGTCTATCGGGTAATAAACTGTAAGAAAAATTACAAATACTTTTCTATTAGCTCTTTCTTTTGAAGAACTATAAGGAATTCACAATACGCCCTCGTGAGTGGTGATAGTAGTGAAAGAGCAACCGGTCTCTCCTTAAGGTGGCGCCTGACCGGAGCATTACATCGTAGCGTAACATTCGTGGTGAGCATGATACGTTACGGCATTGCTGACTGGCTGGTAACTGGTGACTTCGTCTTCATCGTCTCTTTTCATCAGGTGAGTTGGAAGATGCCATTTCAAAATAAAAAAAAAAACCCTCCAAGCTCCAAGCTCCAAGCTCCATTAAAGACGCTCGTCTTTAATGGAGCTTGGAGCTAAGTATATGGAGCCTGGACTCCATATTCGTCTTTTTTAAACAGAAAGCCTTTCTTTGAGCTGTACTGACCTAAAATCGAGTCGTTACGTAACACTCAAAAGAATTCGTCAAATTTCAAAAACCAGCGGATCTCGCGGAGCTCGAGACGAGCGGCTCAGCTCGCTGTACTGTGTATACAAAATGCTCGCAACGTAGATCAGTTGCCAAGTTTAGATGTTGTCCAACGCGCCCATAAAATTAAGAGAGAGACAAGAACGATCTTGTCTCTCTCTTAATTTAGCTACGCACAGATTCGCAATGTTAAGGAACAGATAATAAAAAAAGGACTTAATAATAAAATCTTGGCCATTACACTAGAATTTCAACGATAGCGAAATTATCTACAATTTGTGTAGGTAGCTTTAAAACGGTGCTGAAGTAGGCACTAATACCACTGAAACTTATTTTAATCGCTTCTTTGTTGGTGTTTTATTAGTTTTGGTTGGTCAGGTAATAACATTATGCTATAAACTTATAGTTGAGGTAGACAGCGGGTGTGGCGGGACGGTAACGCAGCGTGAGCGGTGAAAATGTACTAGCGCTGAGCCCGACGGTGCTTTGTGACATCTTCTAAATTAAATAGTACATTACAACCTGCTCACGCTGCGTCGCCGTCCTGTCCTGCCCGTTGTTTGACTCAACCTTAATAAAACTACTAATCACTGTCTCCAGATTAGCTAGTGGGACATAACTTTAGTACAGCCATTTTAAGGAAGTCTAACTACAAGTCGCTTAGAAAATATGCATACGATATTTTCATAATCTTGTATGTCACATTGGTTAACTCAAAGGTGAAAAACAGTATATGATGTAACTTCAATAGCTATGTTGTAACAACTATTCATTATCCTTATCACTGTCTGTCTTTCAATTGATATTAAATTCTTTGTTTTCGGTTATAGAATATAACTGGCTCAAGGTGGAATTCTTGATCAGCTTAATACAATTCGTTACATTTTGTATAATAATAATGAATATTCACAGTTATAAAGCTCTAACTACGAGTTCTTTACCATGTCATCAAAAGTTTACGAAGTCTGGAAACCGCAAAAGCTCATTCAACAGCGGGACAGTTTATAAACAGGGTTGATATCTATGCAGGAAGGTTGTAGCCGCAATTACCGATAACAATATAACGTAACGGTTTGAACCGCCGCGTATAATACAACCGCCTCTTCCATATAAAGGCCTGTGTGGGCAGCGGAGAATTCGACAGCAACTTGGTCCAAATATTTGTTATTATGACTATGTTTATTTCGTATTGGTTTGGTATTTCTATGTGTAACGTATGTAATTCTAAAAACCCTAGAACCCATACTAGAATCTATGTTTAATTTAGGTCTAGATACCACCAACCGCTCCTGGGCCTCTCCTACTTTAGGCGCAGTGCGGCACCCCGTGGGTTTTAGGTACATTTCAATACACCGCCCCACCGAAAACTACGGCTGTGGTAACGGCCCGTGGGGGTGTCAGACACGTAGAAAAAAAATCCGACCACCGCCTCTAGTTATTATTAATAAGCAACTTGACAACCTTGAAAAATTGCAGGCATATTTATAAAGTGTTCTACGTTAATGCATTAAAATGTTAGCACAAACACACCAGAAGTTTATTGTGCCGTGACATTGACAAGTCGGTCAGACGAGCCGTGTTATGTAATATAGTGCGCAATGCTATTGCACCAGTAACACTGCTCTAGTGATTTCTAAGAATAACAGCACCGCTGCTGTTCTTTACTTTCTAAAGCCTTTAAAAAGTCCCGAATCCTGAAGTGAGTTGAAGCTCCACGATCCAGGGAAGATTGTGTCTTTTTGCATCAATATAAAGAAAGTTCAATAACTTATTTTTTTTCTTGTCGCCGCCATTTGTAAACCAATTTGAATATTTAAATTTTTTTATTGGACAAGATAGAATTTAGAGTAGTTTCATGTTTGAAAAAAATCAGAAGGTAAAATAATGAATTATCTCCCGTTCATCTGGTTATATGCATTTTTTTTTCTAAATATAAGTCATTCATATCAATATTGAGTTTACTTTTTATATAGATTTTTATTTTATACCAATGTTTTCGAATTTGCTACGCAACTTTCTTAATTTTTTCTTACATAAGAACCTTCTCCTGACAATAACAACCACAAAAAAAAAAGAATTGGCGAAATCGGTCCAGCCGTTCACGCGTGATGCCGTGACCAAGGGAAATAGAGATTCATTTTTATTTATATAGATATTTTTAATACAAAAGTAAACAATAATAGAAACGAAATAAAGTATAATACTGTTTTTAACAGTTGGCAACCCTTGCAACCTATCGTCGTAATCGTTTTAAAAAAGACAGGAACTGTCTTTTAATGGTGGTCTCAACATACCACTTATTAATAAATAATTATTTTATAGAAAAAGGTGGAATCCGGGATCATGGATGGACCACGACCCTTAATTTTGATCTTTAATCCCAGATTTTTTAAATATTTTAATTTTTACATAACCATAATAAGTATAATGCTACCAAGGACGATTTAAGGTTATAATTGTCAAAACTATAGAAAATTGCGTGCACGAGTACAGTGACTTAGTATGATTCGTCCACTGATATGATGTCATACTCACAAATAACAATAAAACTTAGAACGTAAACATACCAATCATATTCATGTATTTTACATTAATAGCCTACACGAGCGATATAAATAGAAGCAAAAAAATAAAGACAATGCAAAAAATAAAACAGAAGAAGAAACTTAATGGGAGGGGGAGAAATAAGGAGGTATTCCGTGAAGCACACCCAATTAAAGCACACCCAGACGAAGCACACCTAAAGTATTCCACTTAGCACACCCATAGGTGGGCTTTAAATAAAAATTTTAAATAATTAATTTCCTATTCCATGAATATCACTCGCATAGTGCGGAGACTAAGAAATAAAAATTTCGATAGAAGAAATATTTATTATTTAAAAGACTAACTTAAATATCTAACATCTTTCAGTTTCACTTTATTATTCACTAAACAGGTAGCTATAAGAAAACTTTAACATAGTGGATTAACTTAGGCTACTGTGTTACTGTACTGTGCTATAGTGGAGTAACTTAGGCTACTGTGTTACTGTACTGTGCTATAGTGGAGTAACTTAGGCTACTGTGTTACTGTACTGTGCTATAGTGGAGTAACTTAGGCTACTGTGTTACTGTACTGTGCTATAGTGGAGTAACTTAGGCTACTGTGTTACTGTACTGTGCTATAGTGGAGTAACTTAGGCTACTGTGTTACTACTGTGCTATAGTGGAGTAACTTAGGCTACTTTGATTTTGGAAAAAAAAATTAGGGTACTGTGCAAAATATATAAATATGTACACGTGAGCGAAGCCGCGGAGGAACTGCTAGTTGAAAGTATGGAGGAGGATTGAAAATGTCAAATCTTCTAAAGATTGAGTGACACTTTAAGTTGTAACTATTTTCTGCTTTATGATGCATATATACAGAAAGACCCGTCTTTATCTCTGTTATTCTAAATAAATTATGTACGTACAAAGGTCAATGTTTATGTGATTCATTTAGAATGATCATACTATGTGGAATATAAAATTTAACTTAGTCACAATTATCACAACATTATAGTCAGAATTATATATATATATGCATATACAATATTTTTATAATATAGACCTGACCTCTGTTGTAGTGATTTTGTGAACATACTACAAAAAGTATTACGAAAAAGAGGTTTTATTTATGGAACACTGGCGTATTTTACTTTTATTTTTAAAATAAGATCATTTACGATAAAAAATACAAAAGTTGCAACCTCAAATTTCCCTTCACATTTTTTTTTATTTCCACATTATTATATATATTATAGTGGGTTAAATAATATAATTTATTATCCCTACATATTATAAAACAAAGTCCCCCGCCGCGTCTGTTTGTCTGTTCGCGATAAACTGAAACACTACTGAACGGATTTTCATGGGGTTTCCACTAATAGACAGAGTGATTCATGAGGAAGGTTTAGGTGTATAATTTGTACCCGTGCGAAGCCGGGGCGGGTTGCTAGTAGAGTATAAGGCACATAAGTTAGGTACTGGTAATTAAATATTCAGATTAAATAATTCTTTGAAAAAAGACTCCCATTACGTCGCGGCCTCGTCAAAACAGATAAGAGTTACGTGATAGAAGAGAGACAAAGATAGCGATAGAGAGAGACGTTGTGCGACCTAAATTGCGACTTTATTGTGGCGGAGCAAGAGTCGTTATTTATTTATATGATTTTGCAGAGTACGACTTCTGTATATGTACTATTAGGCATTCTGTGCTTTAATCTAAAAAAAGACATGTGTAGAGAAATTATCGTTAGTGAAAATAACATTTAACTCAGTTCCACGGATTCGCAGGAAAATGATACATGATGTAAAGCTAGTCAGAGACTTTTAGAAGAGGTTATCTAAAAGTATCTGACCAGAGACTTAAAATACTTTTAGAAGTTAGAGACTTGGGATGTAGAAATTGGATTTAGAGGGCTTCCCAGCAACAGTTTGAGTTATAGGTTGCGGCCCTGACCTATATGAGCTATATAATATTCTTTGCTTTCTTCTGCTTTCTTTGGGCACGTTAGGGAAAAATGATGAGAGTAGATTTTTACGATGCGTGCGCACCCCGTCACAAAAAAACCGACATCCTGAAGTTAGCCAGACATTAAAGATGCGCGAGCACACCGTCACAAAAAACCGACACCCTAAAGTTATGTTAGTCAAAACTTTAGTTTTTCAAAAAAGTTACCAACTTCACGATTTTATTTCAAATAATATATAGTGGTGACTGATATTTATTAACAACTAGCAGCGCCACGCGGTTTCACCCGCGTAAGTCCCGATCCCCTTGGAATATCGGGATAAAAAGTAGCCTATGCTATAATCCAGGTCTCCAGCTATCTACATACTAAGTAAGAATCATAGCAATCGGTACAGTGGTTTTTGCGTGCAAGAGTAACAAACATACATCCATCCATCCAAACTTTGACATTTATAATATTAGTGGGATTAATTGATTTAAAGATAAATAATTTAATGTGATTGTAAGTGATAAACATATTGCTTCCAGTACGTTTGTAGAATTTGAGGTTAGTTGACGGTATGTTTTATTTATTATGATATTTAAATAAACTTTATTTAACCAGCGCCAAAGAAGTATAACTTCTTACGTGCGTACACAAAAGTTACACACACACACACACACACACTTATTTTATCTAACTTTCCTTTCAATATTCTAAAAATTTTCCCATCTTTAAGTGTCCGATCGAAGACTTGCTTCCCATTACGGAGTGGGAAAAAAATATAGTTGACACAGTGTTGGTATTTAAACAGCGTAAGTGTATATTGTAAAAAGAAAAACTCACCCCATAAAACCATCCAAATTTATCATAAGGTATGACAAATGGTAGACTTGGCATATCAGCGGCCAAATCCAATAACGGATCCGATATGCCGTCGAATATCCAGGAAGACACGTTGGCCGACAAAAACATGTTGCCGTGTGTCTCCCATAGGACGGCGTCGATAAGCGCTTGTATTGGTAGTGGACTATGGCGCAATACGTAAGCTACCGTCTGTGAAGAAAACACAATAGTATTTTAACACGCTTCTAATAAAGGCGTCCAATATACATAATGTATTTATCAGCGACGTCAGACTTCTAAACAAAAAATTGAGAAAATTCATGTAAAACATGTCAGTTATTTTAGTATTCATGGAAGCACTTGTTTAAAAAACATTGTCATAAATTAATTGTTAAGAAATACATTTACAGTGACTGTATCAATATAAGACATCTATATAGCTATAATAAATGTAATGACTTGCATATCTCACGGTAACATAATCTAAATTTTAAAATAGTTTATTTATATGTAACTATTTTGAAATAGATAATCGTAATTTAGATATTCATAATTAAAGACAAGATAATAAGATGATTATGGCCATGATATAGTTATCCTTCCCAAAGGCAAAGTTACGAGTAAATACCGTAATAGTAATAATGTTACATGAAAGTGGTTCATAACTATCTCACTAGGAATATAACTATGATACGAGGACGACCTAGTAATATAACCAGACTAATGTAGTGAAATGATTGTAAAAATGATTGTTATTTTAATCATTGACTACTTTTGACATTGTTTGTTTTGGTTGTGACAATTTCGTACCAAAAATTTAAGATTAAAGCAAAATCGAAGTATTGTACTACTTGAATATATATTTATTTATTTTGCAGAAGGTTTTATAATGTTTTTTTTTTTATGGTATAGAGGGCAAACGAGCAGACGGGTCACCTGATAGTAAATGACTACCGCACGCCCATGGGCACCTGTAAGTCAAAGAGTCACAAGTGAGAAGCCGCCCTTGAAGGTGGGAGTAGGAGAAGAGGGGGAGGGGGGAAGAGGGGAGAAGGGAAGGACGGGAATAGGGGAGAGGGAAGGGTTAGGGCCTCCGGTAACCTCACTCACGCGGCGAAATCCAATGCAATCATTGCCTCACTACCGGTTTTCTGTGAGGCCGTGGTATCGAGCGGAGTCGAGCCGGCCCACACGTGCCGAAGCATGGCTCTCCCACGTAAAAAAATTAATTTAAGTCTTTACTTTTGTTGATTTTGTCTAAATATAAAAAAAAATGTTATTATGTATTGTTTATGTTATTTTAATGACTACATATAAAATTGTTTGGTTTGGTTGTAATAATTTCGCAACAAAAGTTAAAGAGAACAGGAAGATATAAGTAGTGTAGGTACTACTTGATTAGATAGTTCTTAATATGTAAAACATTTTTATAAAGTACATAGATATTTATGAAGTGAAGAAACTAGTTGTATAGGTTGTGAAATAATGCGGTGTGATGTCCATCTAACTAAAGGGGGATCCTCCACCCTGGTAAGGTGATCGTAACTTACGGAACGCGGCCCATCGGTTGATGTCGGGAAGTCGTACCTATAACAGCGCGCGATGCAGAATCAGTGAATCAGTGTGACTATGGTGGTTGTATAGCTTTTCTTCGGTAGACCGTGCTAAAGTATGCTTTTGTTGCATGTGGATGTCACCACATTTTTAAACTTATTGTTACGAAAACTACTTTATGCGAATTACTACTAACTACAGAATTTGATATCTAAGAACACAAGTATAAAACAACTTACGGCAATGATAGGATTGACGCTGGTGATCATATCTGACAACGAGCCGACTGACCTGTCCTCCTGGAAATGCCAATACCTCTGGTTGTAGAACGTGATGGTGTTGTTGTCATTCCACGTCATGTTGACCTGTTAAAAATAAAAAAAAAGTCACTAAGAGAAAACTGTATTGGACTCTGTACAACTTGGGAGCTGTCTGGTTTCTCTAGGAGCTTAGGACTTAGCAGATGGAGGTAAGGCGTACGAGTTTTCTGCTCGATCTGGAACGACCCGCTTGGAAAAGCACCTTCAGATGATTGTGTTAGTTAATGACTCATTCCGTTGCATTAAAAATAAATATACAGATAGATGGGAGATCACGGGAGTCGGTCTGGCCTCTCTCTCAACCTGTAATTCTGACAGACAAGAGACAAGATTGTGTACTAAGTATTTTTTCTTTATATGGGAAAGGGGGCAAACGAGCAGACAGATCACCTGATGGTAAGTGACTACCGCCGCCTATGGACACCTGCAACTCAAAAGTCACAAGTGCCTTGCAGTAGTGTAGTGGGAGTAGGGAATGGGAAAAAGGGGAAAGAGGGGTGAGGGGGGGATGAGGTAGGGCCTCCGGTAACCTCACTCTCTCGGCGAAAGACAATGAAATCATTGCTTCACGCCGGTATTCTGTGAGGCCGTGGTATCACTCTGGTTAAGCCGGCCCACACGTGCCGAAGCATGGCCCTCCCACCACATAACATTATAAAACAACTAGCAGCGCCCCGCGGTTTCACCCGCGTAAGTCCCGATCCCGTGGGAAAATCGGGATAAAAAGTAGCCTATATGTTAATCCAGGTCTCAAGCTCAAGACATACAGCAATCGGTTCAGTAGTTTTGGCGTGAAAGAGTAACAAACATCCATACATCCACACATCCATACATCCTCACAAACTTTCACGTTTATAATATCAGTAGGATATTTTTCATACTACCATATTAAATGAGTTAATTATGAGTGTTTTGGGCGGCGACGGCGACCGCCGTTACTGCTGGTGCCGCGAGCACGCACCAACCTACTACAGCGATACGGGCGCTCAACCAGCATCAAACGAAATTGATAATTTTTCATGTGCACTGAACGTATTCATACGAGTTGTTTATTGTGTAATGTGTATTTTATTTTTAAAACACTTCCTGCAGATGCATTGCATGAGGCGGACTTAATGCCGTAGGCATTTTCTACCAGTCAATACTTGGGTGATACAGAGATGTGTGTGGCAGGTGTATAATTGAAATAAGAAGAATTGTAAGTTTAAAAGAAGAACAACATAAGAGAACATAATATAAAGAATATATTTACATAAATAAACATACATACATATATACATATAAATACATACAATACAGATATTCAAATTCAATTCAAATTCAAAATCATTTATTCAATTAAGACACTAAGTGACATTTATGAACGTTAAATTGAAGCTAGAGTTAAAATCATAGATCGGCGCAAACAGACGCCATAGCATGTACTGGATTGTCGAGGTATATTAAGTGAAAACACCAAAATCTACTGCCTGCTTGTGTCGATCTATAACTTCCAGTTTCCAAAATGCGTAGAGCCTTATGAGAAGAATACTGGCAAAGAAACTCATGGCCACTCTTTTTAAAAGTCAGATCTTCAGGTACAAAAGTGTTAGTGTTACACGAAAGGTAAACAGGATGCAAGCTGATGCCACCTGAATTTCATTTTATTGAAATGCTCCAAAAGCTAACGTATTAAAAAATAAAAATCACTCGGTGATACCGTTGAAGGTTTGAACCTATTAAACATAGAAATCATTCAAGGTGCACATCTACCTTCATTCAGTTACAAAATCTACTGTTAAAAATAATTCGTGACTGGATTAAGAGGCTAGAGTTGCAGTTGATCGAACCAAAATAATAGTATAGGCTAAAGCATCGCTGACTAGGCCGACCAGTCACCCCAAGCAGCACCCGTTCACGTGTATGACGCATGGACCAGCCATCATCTCCTTTGCCATATCAGAGGGAAAGAAATGACCCGCCACATGACGACGCCGCAAGCAATGGCATTTTAGTGAGCATGACGAACCATAGTCGAGATACTGATAAAAATCACTACTGGTCAAATTACCATAATAATCGTCACGCATTACTTTCAACTGACAATGGTTTATTAATTCACCCGCGTAAGTCCCGATCCCGTAAGAATATCGGGATAAAAGTAGCCTATATGTTAATCCAGGTCTCCAGCTATCTGCATACCAAGTTTCATCGCAATCGGTTCTGTAGTTTTGGCGTGAAAGAGTAACAAACATCCATACATCCACACATCCATACATCCTCACAAACTTTCACGTTTATAATATTAATAGGATTTAGCTTAATTATAAGACAAAGAAGTTTGAATGTATATACCTAATGACACCTTAAGCCCAAGACTGTTTGTCGTTTAGATAATCGTTGATCGTATAGTAGGCTTTGATAATAAGCTGATTTTTTACAGTTAGCTTGATTTTATCTACAGGAAGGTCGATTACATGTATAGGAGTTTTATTACAAAAACGTATACCAAGACCTTCGAACGAGTTGTGTACTTTATGTAAGCGATGATAGGTACCAACGAGTTTAGACTTGTTTCTTGTATTAATATTGTATATATATCACTGTTTTTCTTATAGTAATTAATGTTGTGCCTAACAAACATAATATTTGCAAATATATACTGTGATGCAACAGTTAAAATACCTATATCCTTAAACAACTCTCGAAGAGAGACTCTAGCACCTAAATTGTATATGGAGCGGATGGCTCGTTTTTGGAGAATAAAAATCGTTTCAACATCAGCCGCCTTGCCCCAAAGTAGTATACCATAGGACATGACGCTATGAAAGTAGCTAAAATAAACTAGCCTAGCTGTGTCCGTATCAGGGAGCTGACGTAACTTCCATACTGCATAAGCTGCCGAACTAAGCCTACCTACAAGGCTGTCTATCTGGGCTCCCCATTGTAGTTTGCTGTCTAATGTAATTCCTAAGAATACTGTTGAGTCCACAATACTCAACATTTCATTATTTAGAGTTAAATTAGTACCTAGCTGTTTTACATTTGGCATAGTAAATCTCACACACTTTGTTTTATTTAAATTTAGTGCCCTATTCACATCGCCAAAAACTGTTTTCTTACGATCGACTTTAAAAATAAGTGACGTATCATCAGCAAATAGAACTATATCATAGAGATCTTTTAAATAATAAGGTAAATCGTTTATATATATGCGAAAAAGTAGAGGACCTAGAGCCCTGAGGAACGCCATTAAATATATGTCTCAAAAGAGTTGCACCAGCATCAATTGTTGAACGACCCTTTGTAAAGTCAAATTGTTCTTTGTGAAATAGATTATTTAGATTAAAAGGGCTTTCTAGTTGTTGCAAAATAACTTTTTCAAAAATTTTACTAATAGCCGGCAACATTGAGATTGGCCTAAAGTTACTTGGTTCAGTTTTACAACCTTTCTTGAATAAAGGTATTACTTTGCTATACTTCATCAGGTTAGTAAAAACACCAGAATCAACACAAATAATTATTCAGATGACTCTGCCCAAAACGTCTGTGTAGAGCTGTCGTACTTTAACCTTGAAAGTTTGTCGATTAGTGGTCATCCTGATTTCTAGTGGGAGCGCATTCAAGAGGTTCACAGCTTGGGCAGTGAAGGAGGAATGGACTATACTGAAATTATGGGAGGGACAAAGAAGGAGAAGATTGTTAGAAGAGCGGAGATTTCTGCCATGATTAGAAGACAGGTATTGGAAATGGGACGCTAGGTAAGATGGGGAGTTGGGAGTGTAGAGAAGAGAGTACAACGAAGTCAACGCCTTTAAATTGCGGCGTTGCCTTATGAGTAACCATGAGGGTTGGGTGCGATAAGTAGAAATATGTTCGTACTTCCGCAGGTTGAATATGAATCGAATGTAATTGTTGAGAAGTCGGTCGATTTTATTGAGTAGATCTGCATTCAAGTCGAGATAGCAATCATCACCATAGTCGACTACTGGGAACACCAAAGTCTGTATAAGCGACGTCTTTGTCTTGGTTGGGAGAAAATTTTTCAAACGATACAGACTACGCAAGATGTTAGTTACTTTCTGACTGACGTTTGAGACCTGAGTTTGCCAGCTTAGAATACTGTCGATGTACAGACCAAGATCCTTAAGCGAAGGACTGATGGGCAGACTTGATCCATTGAAAATTATTTCCGCAACGCTTGTAATATCAACTCTGCTCATCATTCTAGGGCTGTCTATTAAAATTGCTTTGCTTTTAGACACATTAACCGTTAAGCCAAACCTATTAGACCAGTTTTTTATAGCCTCCAAGTCAAGATTGATTGTACATATTGCGTCGTCCAGATCGTCTACTTTGGCCTGTGAGTATATCTGTAGATCATCTGCATACAAGTGATACGCACACCGAAGTTCATGAGATAAAAAAATTGATGAAGAGCGAAAACAGAAGAGGTGTAGTGAGTGATTAAGTTTGTTTAATATTGTTTTTAGTCTGTACACTATTGCCAATCTATTGTATTAGGTAATAACCTGTAAAAATAGATAGAGGTATAGAAATAAATAAAAAATCAAAAAGTATATATGATATGCCTTAGGTTAGGTTACATATTATACACAGAAACACCCAGATGTATTCATGTGTTCAAATATTTAGATTAGGCGGAATTCGAACCCGCGATCCTTGACCTTCAGTCGAATGTTCTAGCGCCGCGCCAGATAAATCATCATCTGTCTACCCTTGTCCCAATTTTAGTTGGGTACTCTATCATTCGTCATTTCACTGCGTACTCCCTGTATAGTCCTGTATATCTGTCAGTATTCTAGCCATATCTTCTTTCACACAGTCCATCCATGTCCACTGGTTTTCTTCTTTTGTATCTGTCAACTTCCATATGACGATACCTTTTTTGAAGTGATAACGTCTTATAAATCGATGAACGCGTGCTGCACGCACGAAAAAGCATGGCTCATTGTCACGTTCCGCCTGAGCAGAGCGTGCAAGCGAGAGCGCGGAACAAGCTATAGAGAGGCACGATCGGCTTAAGCGTCCGGCTTGTGACGCATCTATCTCTCTTCCACTGTTTGTTTATGACGTTATCAAGTAAAATTATCGTCCGTAAACCGACTTTACAGACAACCAAATTTATTTTAATATTATCTACCCATATTTTTTTCAATGTTTAGTGATGAAAGTTATTCAATTCCAGAATTAATTTAAAAAAGTCAGTATGTGCAAAATAGGTTTGAAATATTTTAGTGACATTATTTCGGCGCATGAAGTCATTTTTTTTGTATAATTATTATCGATTAATCTGTAATCGGCCAGCTCCTGTCTTAATGGCCTCTTCAGTCACAGGCAATACAGGACATTCGGGTACGCGACCCCGGCCTTCCGACCTACTGTACTCACAGTCCCGTTCCCCATCCGAGACTTGCGGTATCACTTACCCTAGGTTCCTTTCCCTGCCCATTTTTCTTTGTACAAATATACCTTCTTCCTTCTTTCCCGTCTTAAAACTACTACATTCCCAAGGGGGGTTGGCGCCAGGCAGGCGGCCTGTCATAAATGAAACGAGCCCAAATTCTTTGCACACATTGCGCCAACCAGAATGAAAATTAGAAAAATGGCAGGAATGCGATGATGAAGAATTGTTATCGATTAGAACCTTGGTGCAATCCCTATTATAGTGCCTACACTACAGTCATCGGTTACGATAAAGTTTGATGGTATATATTATCAATTATCAGTAAGATTTTATCAACCTAGTGATAACCTATCGCTACAATAGGGTATTTTACTCTATGTATGTTATGATTACATAACAGTAGGAAAGTTTAAGGAATAGGTAATCGGAAAATATTAGATGTTACATTAAGTCTGGAGCCATTCTGCTTTTAAATAAACAATGCAAATTTAAACAAAATCTGCGAATGAAATAAAAAACTACAAATTAGAATAACAATGAAAACGGAAATATCTCGAATTACATACAAAATGTCAAGTTAATAAAAAAGTGTTTTTAAGTGATCAGCAAAATAAGAACAACAACTAGATAATAATAATGTTTCATTTTAAAAATGTAATTTAAAAAAAAGACGTGTGGCACTCGGAGACTGCCGCGGTAAAGCTATTACATAGCATTTTTTATCAACTTATGCAATTATAATTATTTATTAATTTTATTTATGCAGTATTTTTTTTCCTTTGTTTTTTTTTTCTTTGATATTAATTCAAGTTACACTTTTTGAGCGTGGTGACCGATAAGAAAACAATTTTTTTTCTTTTATTAAAGAAATGAGAAGTTAATATTGTTCAAAATATTTTTATTAGCTATATATATATATAAGAAAGTCGTGTTAGTTACACTATTGATGACAGGTATGAGCACGGAGCAGATACAAAGAGGAGGTGTTGTAATTAGATTTCCCTATGAAACAACGCGTGACAATTTGCGGGGTGAGGGGGTGTTAAGCTCCGCCCATTTAGCTTTTTTCTTTCTACCAAACAATAGTAAAACTACTCGCATCGTTCTATGTCGATGTTGCTATGTAGTTTAGCTATCTCACGCTAGTTATAGGATGTAAGGGACCGTACTCAGAATTTACTTACCAGGTAGTAGCTTTTTCAAGATTAATTTATATCTTGATACAAAAGTGAAAGTTTGTGAGTTCTTTCTTTCTCCTAGCCTTGACCTTATTCCACAGCTGGACGGATTTGGATAAAATTTGGTATACAGATAGATTGCGACCTGGCTTAACATTTGGGCATTGGGCATTGCTAGTGTGAGAATAAAAAAGTTTGTGGTAAATCACGAATGATGATTCAAATTTGTTCACTTATTTATTCTTATCTTTTCTTTCTTTATTCGTATCTGTACCGCAGCTGCAGTTTATTTTGTAAATCTAACTTAATGAGCTTGAAATACCTTTTAAATCATCAGCCTAAGTACAAATTATTTCATTTTAATATTTAAAGGACTTTCAATTCAAGATAAATACTCGTATAGTCGTAGGTTGCTAGGTAAAATAATTGGGTTCTAATTACGGCCCTGTCTTTTTGTTCTGTTTATAAATGTTCTTCTAGTTGAAGATAGATGACAGTCTATTCAAAAAATGATTACAAAAAATATAAAAATAATACTTTGACGGCAAAAAATTCTTTAGGACTGGATGTAGAACACATTTTAGTATCTTCGTATGATTTATTTTACTAATACTTAGGCTCTACGTACCTTTGTTTTTTTAGTTCCCATTACACAAAGTTTTGCCATCTAGTGACGAATAGATTTAATTATATTTCAAAAAACACTCCCGAGATTTTTCTACAACTATTTTAATAAATAAAATAAGAAACTATAAGCCACGCTCACTGTGATGACTTCAGGACCTAGTTATAATCACAGTGCACAGTTGCTTAGGCCCTCTCCTCTTTGTATCTGCTCCATGGGCATGAGTCACCAGATTGCGGGGCGAAGAGGGGGATTACGCATGCGCAGTCACGCCGATACAACCAATGCCACCTAGAGGCGAGTTGCTGAACTAAAGAGACAAGCGTGATATTTCAAAAGTCATTAAAAGTTCTGCTATTCATGGATAGATGGCAAAACTAACAAGTATCACCGTTGTGCCGGTCGGAGTGGGAGCGTGAGGTTTTTTTTCGTTACGGAATTTCTGGATTCGGTCCCCGCGCTCAAGGCCCGCGATAGAAGCTATGCAATAGCTTAAAAATAAATTTATTAATCCTACTAATATTATAATCGTTTGGTAATCTTTCACGCCAAAACTACTGAACCGATCGCGATGAAACTTGGTATGTAGATAGCTGGAGACCTGGATTAACTTTGTGTTATGTGCTTGCTAGTTTTTTGAGACACTAGTTTTTGCCCGCGACTTGGCTCGCGCTTCTAATATCAATTGGTGATGATGATCGGCTTATGCCGCGTTCCAATAAACAAGAAACGATTCGTTTTGCTGACGGACGGTAAAATTTCGTTGAGTTTTCAATGAAAATTTTACAGTCCGTAAGCAAAAGCGTGAAAGCATTACAAGTAAACTCATATACGCATTCATAATATACTCTGTATAGGATGGCAAAAAATGGTTTAGGTATTACATATCTAGCGTAGGCGACTGACCCGGTTACTTATCTTATTAATGCCGCGTTCCTATAATGAAGAAACGATTCGTTTTGCTTACGCACGGTAAAGTTTGTTAAATTTTCAACAAAATTTTTACCGTCCGTAAGTACCCATACTACGTGACCCATTTTGTCCCATGTTCCCTTATAGTTAAGTGTAAAATACTGTGGTTAGTCGTCTATTGGGTAACTTTTAGGTTCTTTGTTTTCTTCTTTCTTTGGTTTTGGATTTCCAAAACCAAAGAAAGAAGAGAACAACGAAACTAAAGAAAAAAACAGTCGCATTGCACTTTTTTTAAATCCTTTTTAGAAGTACCTACGGATTCAGCAGGCTTCAAAGTCTTGCGCAACAGGCTTCCGACGCCGATAATGTCCCGTACATTATCGATACGAGTATAATAAGATTACCTTCCGTAATTAACGATTAGTGTTGTTTTCGTTATTTCGCCTACGAGATTACCACATCGTTGTCACATTAACGACAGGAATCGCAATACATTACGCAAATAATTATGTTTTAAAAAACCATCACCGACTTCAATGTGCTTTTTAGAAGAAAGGTTTTGTGGTAGGCCAACTAAACGCACTGCTCCAATGAGACAGCGAGGTTTTATCGATGTATACAATTTTTTGATATTTGTTGATTTTTCAAAAACCGCTCCACTGATTACGATAAAATTTAAATGGGACCACCTGGGAAATAAATAAAAAAAAAAGATTCCGACGAATTGAGAACCTCATCCTTTATTGAAGTCGATTAAAAAGCATTTTCAACTGTCATTGTGCAAGACAGGAATTGTGATGTATAAAAATTTTTTCATGCCTATTTATACATTGTTTCGTAATCTGTCTTGTTGTGTTATCACTGTTATCAGTTAATCACAATAAATTCTATCATCGTTTAGGAGACAATGGTAGTGGTATTTTATCGAAAATATTTCTAGAAATCCTCGTCATTATAAAACAAAAATGGATTAGAACATAACCTTGAAATGCGTTAGGTACCGATTATAGGAGAAAGTTCTCGACCATATTTTTTTAATGTATACCTAATCAGTATCTACAAGCACAACTTTTTAAGCTTTTATACGCTTTATGACCGCAGATTGATCTGTATCTTGACGTACGTCTTTCTTTCTTTCTTTAAAATTATGCCAAAAATTGTGATTTTTTTTATATTTCATGGTTAGCTTATTTTAATCATGTGGAAACTCCCACGGGTCATCACCTCACCGAAGCTAACAGTAAAGTGGGATGTCGGAATCTAAACTAAAACCACAAGGTGTTGCAGGTTGCACTGGCAGTGGACCAGTGCAACCTGCAACACCGTGATCAAAATGTCGCGCGTTGGACGATTCAATGGTATGTAATACCTAAAGTGGTCGAGCAATTCCCGGAAATATAATAAATTATATCAAGAAATGCGAAAGGTTAAAGTTAGTATAGCTTTTATTTGATACGACAATACAATCTTTGGTAAAAATAAACTTTGCCCGCTACGTCACGTCACGGCACGACACGTCACGTTTGGGCTATTAAAAGCACCTATTGATTGATTTTAAAAAAATACTCGTTAACAGTACATCACGATATATGTAAACGTGCTAATTTTACAGGGCAATAAGTCCTACTTGTTATTACTTTTTAAAGTCACGATTTTAATATTAGATATATCTATGCCGTTGTATATGTCCCAGGTGTAAGGACTCTTACACATCAATGTAGTGCGATATCCAGCAAAGGTTTTTTAAACGGCACGCAACTGTAGAACTATCGGGAATGCACTGTTTATTTATCTGGGCAACACTTGTAAATGCATATTGTACACATTGACATGTATGTCCAAAGTTTTTATAAAACTTAGGGCATATTAGGGCCAGTGGCGAATTTAACATTAGGCTGAGTAGGCTGAAGCCTAGGGCGGCAGATTTTAGGGGCAGCGAATTTGGAAAAAACATTTTTTTTGTCTTACAAAAATTAAAAAGATTAATATTTACATATATACCTAATTACCTAAATATCAATAGGTACACAAACAATTCAACATGTAAAATGTTTCACCACCTATATAAATGTTTCTACAAATGTATTTTCGTAGTCTAGTTTGGTTGCGGGCGGGAACGAGTGACACTACCGTTCACTAGTGTGTCTGGCCAACACAGTTTGAGTGAGAGAAGATTTTTAACTTAAAACACGATTAAAAAGTTATCTAAAATCTACCTTAAGCCAAGAACTTTTATAATTTAATTTAATTTCATCGTCATCATTGTCAGACGGATCGTTACCAGATAATTAAATAAAAATTTTTAAACGCAATAAAAATATTTTATTATGTTGAAGTCTCGAAAGCTGTTCCCCGGGAAACGCAAACAGCAACAGTCTAAACTCTCTCCCAAGACTCTCTAACTTATGAGTAAAATGCGCGAGCTATCAGCATCTCAGCCGTCTTCGTCAAACAGGAGTGCCTAAAATATTGTTATGACGCGACCTCCGAAGCTTCAACATTCACACAATAGAGAATACAATTGAGTGGAACAGCGGGTTAAGTGTTCGTTCAGCACTTGGCCTCCCCATCTGACGAAATCCAAAACTGAGAATGGCAGTCAACTCAAAGTGCTCGATTCTCTATGAGATCGAGAAGGTCTATGGATAGGTATACACATCACAGACGCTAGAACCAACGAGGCTCAGTGATGAAGATCACAGAACCCCATTAACGCGCCATTACATGGAGGATATACCTGAAATTGTCCACAGTGAGATAGAGCTATAGCTAAAAAATGGATCCTGGGGATGACGGAACTACTACCGAGCTCTAAAGGTAGGCCAGATGCAATTCCTGAAAGAGCTAGCGAGTCTAAGTTAAGTAGCAATGAAAAAGCCGATGAACTCGCCAGAGCTGCTGCAGACATACAGCATGGATCGGAACCATTCTGCGGCGAGCTTATTCAATCATAAACTCCCAATACATATCAATGGCAATTAAGAGATGGAAGACCACGACTTACTCTACTCTTAATAAAGAGCTATGATAACAAAGTATGAAAAGAACTTCTAGAGCTCAAGCGATACAAAACCTGAGCTCCTTCTCAATCGTCACCGGACACTGCAAACTGAACAAGCATATATTCAACCTAAAGTTAGCGAGAACACAATACGCAGATTCTCTCGAGAGGCAAAAGGAACTGCCATACATATTCTACGCTTTTGTGGCCCACTAATGCAGTACCGAAGTATTAACCTAGGGTTGTACATCATGCAACCGTGATAAGATCTGGAGGTATCTCGAAGCCATAAGTCTGAGCAGTGAACTATAAAGCAAAAGTGCGTTACAAAAGACCAATAATGGTTGAGGTAGCATTAGACACTAAAATATATATAATAAACTTGCAGCATGGAGTTAGACAAGGGAATTTTATCTCCAAACTATTCATCAACACCCTTGAGAAGTCTTCAAGACACTAGATTGGGCTAGACGGGGAATTAATATAAACGTCGAGTACATCTTACACCTTCGGTTTGCCGGTGACATCGTTCTAATAGCAGAGTCGCTGGGCAGCTGGGCGAAAAAAATAAAAAACTGACACTCACACATGTACACACGCTCACTCACAATAGGCTGCAAAGCCTAAATGGAGCATCTCGATGCGACGATCTTGGTATAAGCTTGGACAAAAGTAAGGTTATGTTCATGAACAAGTCGCACCCAGACCGATTGACTTCGAAGGGTTGACGCTCGAAGTTGTTCAGGAATATGTCTACATAGGGCACACTGAAAGTTCTGCGCTCCTGGCCGCTCATAACAGTTTCAATTTCGATGTTATATTTTTTTAAGAAACTCAATCATTGATTTAAAAAAATTGTCGGGAAATTGCGTGTCAATTGTTTTTTATCACAAGTTGAAGATCTTTGTCCGTAGCAAAAATGGAATTAACGCTTAAAGATTTTGGGACGATGATTTTTTATGATTTTAAAAGTTCATTGACTCCGCAAGACTGACTGCAATGCTCGTCTTCAAAATGCTTTAGGGAGGGAAGGACCTCATTTGAGCACCCTATGGCGTTGCTATGCGTTGTGATCGTATTTCTCTCCATGATGAAATTCGTGAAGGTTGGCCATCAACTGCGATCACTGAGGAAAATATGGCCGCTGTCAGGCAACTAATTGAAGATATCCGGCGTATCACCTATGAGGAGATTCGAGAGATTGGTATGAGCTAAATTTAAAAATCTTACATCAACATTTAAAAGTAAGAAAACTTTGTTGCCGCTGGTTCACCCCCAGAACAAAAACGGACTCGTGGTGATTGTTGTAAAAAAATGTTGTTAAATCACGACGTTAGATCACGAACGTTCAAATGCTGTGTATGACATTGTGACAGGAGATGAAACATGGATATATTGTTATATCTGTTCGAAGGTCACAGCAAACTAACAAAATTTAGGCAGGCGAGATACGTAGGCAAAAGAAATTATGGTATTTTTTTCTCCCGGACGGGTCCTGTCTGCACGATCCCACTTGAAGAACAAAAGTCAGTTAGTGCTGAGTGGTACACCACCATTTGTTTGCCCAGTGTCTTTGAAAAAGTTCGACCAAGAAATCGCATCCTATTGTACCGTAACGTTGCTTCGGCGCACACCGCGAACAACCCAAAGTCATTTTTGGCTTGTGAAGGTAGAGCTAGTGGACCATCCCGCACATAGTCCAGACCTGGCTGTGATTTCTTTATTTTCCCAAAAATTAAAGATTTCATGAGAGGCATGACATTTACGGGGCCGGAAGAGGCCGTGATAGCCTTCAACCAGCACGTGAAAAACATGCCCTTAGACCAATGTTCCTCATGTTTTCAAAAATGGTTTGACCGAATGAAAAAGTGGTTAAAATGTAATGGAGAAATACTTCGAAAAGCAGTAATATATTACATGTTTTTACTTTACATGTAAATCGTTTTATTAATGAGTTACGCAAAACTTTCAGTGTGCCCCACGTCCATTGAGGTACGGACATTTTGGGGTACGGAACCCTAAAAACATTCAATCTTCAACAGCTAAATCGTTGGGTTGTAAAAAAACTAGAAACTGAGACATCGATCTCCTAATTCACAATCATACCAATTATGGAAAAACAAATCATTGACCAAAAGTTGTAATCGAAGAAGAGGTAGAGGCGGCAAAATTTAACTAGCCTACTGGCGGCAAATGTGTAAATCCGGCACTGATTAGGGCATATCCTACTAATCCTACTAATATTGTAAACATGAAAGGTTGTGAGGATGAATGGATGTATGGATGTTTCACGCCAAAACTACTGAACTGATTGCGATGGATCTTGGCATGTAGATAGCTGGAGACCTGGATTTACACATAGGCTACTTTTTATCCCGATATTCCGACGGGATCGGGAATTACGCGGGCGAAATCGCGGGCGCTGCTAGTATATTATATATACAAGTATAAAAATTCGGGCAGGTGACTCCACCTTCCCCGGTTAAAGACATTCACTAATAAGACAGTAAGAGCTTGCATATTCAGAGCTTAGTCATTACAAGTTATCACATCTCAAGGTTCACATTTTATGTTTACGTAAAATAATAATTATATTATATCCTGTAACATACGAGACCAGCTTATGTGTCATGATTCTTTATAAAATATTTATTTCTGTCTTTTAAGGTTAAAATCGAATGGCAAGCATAATTTAGACGAGCATGCGAGATAAGTTTGTTGATTCTTCTAACATTATTTATATATTACTATACCAGTTCATTGGTTTCTGATAAGCGTCTGAATAATTTGTACTTTTGTAGCAACATCATATTACATAAAGTGTATATTTTTACATATATTTTTTTCTAAACGACCACACTCTGTTCGTGGAAGAGCCACGCTTTGACATGTACGCCATGTACGGGCCGGCTCGACCGGAATGATACCACGGCCTTACAGAAAACCGGCAGTGAAGCAATGCTTGCATTGTTTTTCGCCGAGTGAGGTTACCGGAAGCCCTAACCACTACCTATCTGTTCGTTTGGCCCCTATCCCAAAAAATAAGCTTCTATTTTTAAATCTTTTTTTATAAGTGGAAAGTTTGACTGGCCTGTTGTCCTAGTGGTTAGTGACACTGACCCTGCTATGCTATAAGTGTGGGTTCAATTCCCACCTGAGTCTGAGTGTTCTTTGTGTCCGTTGTTTGTATTTTTGTAAAGTTCCCCGCGACATAGAAGCAATTCCTAATGCGGGAGTTGTCTTTAAAAAAAAAGGTATCGTAAACATCTGTAATTTTTTGGTGTATTTATTTTGCGGTCTAATATCTGAGAAAAAATATATATTTTTGCTTTGCCCAAATCCTGTGGAAGTTATTGAGGCTATGTAACATCACACTACGACTATTACGAATATTAGATTACCTATGTTACCAAATCTGATAACTGAGATTGGCTTTGCCTATTTCAGTAAAATATATTCTTATCTTTTAGATAAACGAATATAACTTTGGAATTAATACACACGTCATAAGGTAGCGACACATTTTTCTACACGCTTTATATTGGCTTGCTCTGTGTCTATACTAATATTGTAAAGCTAAAAAGTTTGTTTGTTTGGTTGAACGCCCTAAATCACGAACTACTGGATCGAATTGAAAAATCATTTTGTGTTGGATAGTCCATTTATCGAGGAAGGCTATAGACTATATAACATCAGGCTACGACAAATAGGAGCGGAGAAAATATTCCTTTTGAGAGCTTCCATTGCGTGCGGTTGAAGTTACGCAAAAATCATGTATGCCGGAATTGTTTCCCTTTAAAAGTTTTAAAACAAAGTCCGCGACATCATATGTCTCTCTTTTTTTTTATTTGATTACCATAAACAAGGTTGTAGTAAGTCAACTCACTATAACTTTTTTTATGCTAATCGTTCTAAAATAATGCATTATTTGCGTAGGTGTTTTTTATAAATATCATATTAATCCGTATCCAAATAAATGTGTTATTCATCACAAGTATTTAATTTTGAACAAAATTGCCCTTGACTTCATTTGATTTCAACGAATATCTTAAAAGATATCATAGTTTTAAAATAACTCCGTAACAAAATAATGATCAGGGTACCACGCGCGCATTTATGATGTGCAATACGGGCCGGCGGGGGAGGGCGCTGGCTGGCCGCCCGGTAGCTCTGCGAGGTACCTTATTAGATACCCACATTTTATAAGACCCCAGTACTTTTACCCAGCGTTCATTTATTATGCCTGTTCCCGTAACATTTTTTACTATCGTTAAACCTACCTACCAAACCTAACCGTTACCTAAAAAAGCATTTTAAAGTAATGTAATAAATTAATAATCTTAAAGTAACAGAATATATTTCAGTAGGTTTTTTCCTCAAATTAACGCGGGTGAAACTGCGGTTTACAGCTAGTCTATCTATATATATATATAAATGAATCCCTGGTCACACCATACTCCGATTTCTATCATCTTTTTTGTTTTGTAATACTTTGTGCAAGGTTCTTACGGAACGAAAAATTAAGAAAATTGATCAGAAAATCGGTTTCCGTGGGATAAATTTGAACAGCTTTTTACTAAACAATTTTAATATTTTTGCCTGTCTGTTTGTTCCCGATAATCTTTAGAAGGGGTGGACCGATTTCTACAGGAATTTCACTGGCAGATAGCTGATGTTATAAGGAGTAACTAGGGATACTTTTAATTTGTAAAAAGAACCAGGGTTCCGCACAAAAGACATAAATATACTGAGCTAGTCAATAAATATAAAGAAAGATTCACCAGTAGAACGGGTCTTGCCTCAGTGAATATGTTTTGATTAAGCAATAATTACCGGTTTCTAGACGGATTTGACCTTCCACTGTTGATAATGGTATTTAAACTAATGTATGTGTAATTTTTAGACTTTAAACTTGTTTTAACTTAAACCTCGGTGATAGAAATTAAGTAGTTCAATTTTCTGTTTGGACAATGATCATTAGGGTTTTGCTGTTCAGAAATGTTCGGTTGCAGAACTAAGTATCACAAGTTGCCAGGGCAATGGCAACATGCCCGCCTCTTAAAAGGTGTGCCCAAAAATATAGCTGCAAAAATATACGGGGTAAGACACTCACACACTCACACTACTGTGTCACGTTGTGTGGTAACGTCCGAAGCATATCAGTTTCATACATTTTGTGTGGTTAGAAACACCTTATTACATGAGATGTATCAACACGAGACACTATAATTACGTGTTTTGTCGACGGCGACCTGCAAGGGGCCCGTGTAAGTAAAAAAAGAATTGGGTGTCCGTGAGATGTAACCGTGGCCCGTGGACCCCGCATGATGGTGGGTCTCATTTTAGGTAGGCCGTGACTATAGCTTTGACTCTCCATATTAATGGAATTACGCACATATACAGATTGCTTATTCGTTTTTACTTGAAATGTAACAAATGTAGGTACTATTCGTATCTCGTAGGTTTTGCAAACAAATTTATTTGCAAGCAAATTACTATATCTCATAAAGTTGTACATCCGGGGGTCTACCCAAACCCGAAACACATGGTGAGTGGTCTGCGGGACAATTAAGTTTGGGAACCTCTGGTCTAGTGGTTATTCAGGATGACTGCTAAACCAGAGGTCGTGGGTCCCACCCAGGAATAATAATTTTGTGATGAGCATGATCAATTGTCTGGGATTAATTTATCTACAATAAGTATGTATTTTGTAATATACAAGTATATTTATCAGCAATCTGGTGACCATACAGGCTTTGCCTAGTTTGGGATCCGACGGCTGTGAGTGAGGTGTCTCATGTTACCTATTCAAATACATAAAGTAAAAAAAAAAATCTAGGAATTGAAAACCATCTCACAATCAATCCATTCTTTCGTTTGTATTACATTAAAAGTTATTAGTATAAACAAGTTTGTACCTTATAGATGGACGACCAGTTTGGCGCGGCGGTAAACCATATTAAAAGTTATTAGTATGTACGAGTTTGTATCTTACAGATAGACGACCAGTTTGGCGCGGCGGTAAACCATATTAAAAGTTATTAGTATATACGAGTTTGTATCTTACAGATAGACGACCAGTTTGGCGCGGCGGTAAACCATATTAAAAGTTATTAGTATATACGAGTTTGTATCTTACAGATAGACGACCAGTTTGGCGCGGCGGTAAACCATATTAAAAGTTATTAGTATATACGAGTTTGTATCTTACAGATAGACGACCGGTTTGGCGCGGCGGTAAACCATATTAAAAGTTATTAGTATATACGAGTTTGTATCTTACAGATAGACGACCAGTTTGGCGCGGCGGTAAACCATATTAAAAGTTATTAGTATATACGAGTTTGTATCTTACAGATAGACGACCAGTTTGGCGCGGCGGTAAACCATTCAAATGCTACGTCCGTTGTCGCGGCTTCGAGTCCGCTCAGTGCAAATAGTTGTATTCAAGAATACATATATCTATTTACATTGGTCTCGGTGTTTCTATGTAAGTATAATATGTATACAGAGTGTATCTGTTATCGAACACTTACTTAAATCTCTGAAACATCATGAATCATGAGTCTAGCATGCAGTTACAAAAAGAGTGAAAAAAAAACTATCCGTTTGTAACATTTAAACTTTAATGCCGCGTTCCAATAAACAAAAAACGAATCGTTTTGCTTACGAACGGTAAAATTTTCGTTGAAAATTCAATGAAATTTTACCGTCCATAAGCAAAACGAATCGTTTTTCGTTTATTGGAACGCGGCATTAATGTTCTCATCGCTTGAATTTCCAGGTATTATTGCCTCCGCCCCAGGTAAGATAATAGTTACCCCGTTTCTCTTAGAAGCAGGTGTTATGTGTAAAGTTCAAGATTTTAAATTCAACGATATTTTACCGTCCGTAAGCAAAACGAATCGTTTTTTATTTATAGGAACGCAGCCTTAATGTTCTCATCGCTTGAATTTCCAGGTACTATTACCTCCGTCCCAGGTAAGATAATAATAGTTACCTTGTTTCTCTTAAAAACAGGTGTTATGTGTAAAGTTCAAGAATTTAAATGAAAACTTTTTTTTATTTTCATTCCGTTAAGTACTTACTAAGAAAATCCATGATAGAGTAGATAATAAAATAAAAATAAAACTTCGAAAACTTTTTAAGTTAGTTCTTATGGATTTTCTAAATAGCTGAGTCAATAATTACAAAAAAAAAATACGATTTATAAATCTTTAACTTTACACATTCCACCTGCTTTTAAGAGAAACGGAGGTAATAATACCGGGAAAATCAAACGGTCATCATAACTTGTAAACGGATAGTTCTCTTTTTTCAAAAATTCTTATTGTAACTGCATGTTAGAGTCGTACCCTTTCAGTAATTTAAATAAGTGTTTAACATAAGTTAAAAACATAATATGTTAAGTAAGTGAACAAATATATATTTGAAAATAAATTAATTGTAAAAAAAATATTTAAGTCTTCCAGCTCCATCATCAGAACATTTCCTTGATACTATATTATTGTATTGTCACCGAAGATACATAATTATACTGCAAATTTGAGCCCAATCGGACATCGGGAAGTGGTTCTAATTTAGCTTCCAAGATTCGTGCCGTACACATACATACTTACAAACACTTGAAGGTAAAAAAAAAGAAGTGTTCTGTAATGTATTTCTTAATAACTCACCTTTGTATGAGATTCCTTAAAAACATACGGCCCAATCTGTTCGACTTTCAGTTTGATACCCTTGGTTCCTGCTAGCATCTCATCAACGTTGCTAATGTTGAAGAAGAATATCTCTAGATACATGGGGATTGGCGTCTCTCGCCAGATGCTGAAGGACATGGATTCTTTGGTTAAGGTCATCATCTGAAAATAAAATATATATGTAAGAGACTGTTTCGAAGAGTCAGGTTTTTAATGTCAGGTGAATCATCAAAATCACGAAGGCAAATCTTTCCTCAATTCCGATCAGATAGTTCTATACAGTCAGATAATTTGATATAGCCCATGGAAAAGAGGTAAGAAGGTTTATTGGCATATCTCCCTTGCCTTATTTTAACTAATATGCATATGCATCTAGCAATAAGGCCGCCCTTTGTACGTTATAATATGATTCATATATTTTTATTATGTAAATGTATGTTGCTTCCAATGTAAAAATAGTGTACAAATAAAGAGTTATCTATCTATTTATATATCTATCTATTCTATAAATTTTTCACCTTTTGAAGAAAAAGGTGTTCCCTTTTTGTTCTCAACCGAGCCCTTTACATTTTTTTTCACAGAAACTTGATGTGGATTGAGTAGGTACTACCACGCACATCCGAAATACTAAAAATACTAGAAATACGAAAAACTTATCTCTATTTCGTAAAGGATTGAACATAATATTTGAAAACCCATTAGTAAAATATATTAAACGATCAATCATATTCAACTTGATACAATTCCTACCTATAGGCTTCATAAAGAGCTCATGGATTATTAAAAAGTCTTAGGTACAGATGGTGCACTCTAATAAGACGTTTTAATAAATAGCAACTCTCGCCGTATATGAATAGAGTTCAATATCGTTCAGTTCGTCGCGTGCCAAACTACCAACACGCTACTACAAGATGAAATTACTTACGTTACTCGTAACGTAACACCTGCCAAATACGAGAGGGACATAATTTTTCGCTACTGAGTGATTCCAATATCTACGCTGGACAGCGAAGGGTAACATTTAAGAGACAGTCTTAAAACAATTCTTAAATTTAATAATGTAACTACAAAATATTGCTGTTATTTTGGCTTATTCTACCATTAGGCATGCAAAGAGATACAATATAAATATCAATTAAAAACTTACATTAAGTCTAAGGTTTACCACTTGTATATTAACGAAATGTCAAAAGTGCGTATATTTTAGGAAAACGATAATTAATAATTCAGTCAATCCATACAATTAAAATGAGAGAGTCTTAAAATACTATAATATAAACGTTATGTCGAAGTATGTTAATAAAATGTAAATAAAATATGTAATAATAATTCAATGAGTCGAATGCATGAGCAATACGAGATACAATAATTAATGTAACGCCGTTCTACTCATCACTACACGTAATGTCCGCGTGACAAGCCCTCGATCGTTTTTCAAATAGATCGATATTGGTGCCGATTCTATTGTACACTCGACTAAACTAAAAACTGACTTAATTTCTTCATATGAATTAAACCTTGTGTTCTTCGTTTTAAGGTATATTTGTTACTGGCATCTATTTCTCAGCGCCACTAAATTTCACTAAAGCCTGTCAACGTATACTCAACTTTATTTCCACGCAGCTAGAGTCTCCATTTATTCAAATGCTGTATAATTGCCGTATAAAAACTTGTTCAAAACGAACTAAGATGACGTTATTTTAATCGACACCTACGAAGACGCTTACTAAAAACACAGAGCAAAAGAGATGGCATTTAACGGATAGCGGCTCTCGCTACGTGGTATTAAAGTTCATTTAAGCGTATCAGACTTTAGTCGACAAATAAATTGCTTATTTCGATAGCGACATATGTTACCTACTTGTTTCAATTTGAAATAAGACCTTGTTTTGAAGAGTACAAGGTTTACATCTTATATGAAGAAAATTTAGTGAATTTTAATTTAGCGAGTGAAGTAACAGAATTGGGAACATTGTGATTTACAAACCTGGCACAGTCCAAGATGTACATGCAAGGTAAAGTCAAAATATTGCTTACTATTTGTTGTGTTTGCAACTACTTGGATAGTCCTAATACACCGTTTCTGAGCTTTGAATGCTGAATGCCAGTCAGTGGAGTAACCCTAGAATATGATGCCATATCGCAACGTTGATGAGACAAGTCCATGATAGGTTGTTATCAGTGTTGATGTACTTATTCGCTATATTTCTTAGCTAAAACTATCCATAGACGGATTGACTCACTTTAGTAGATACTGATTCTATATGTGCTTTCAAATTTAGTTTATAAAAAATTAACTCTCAAAAATAGTAGACGATTATTTATATTTATTTGAATCTTGAAGTCTGCATCAGGGTTTGTGGTCATAGCAATTGTTTGAGACGATGCCCGTGGCTACTGAATAAAATCCCACTGTCTGCCACTGACAAAAGCAACTTCTTCTTCTCCACATTTGAAACCAGAGTGGTTACACATTCTGTGTTTCAAAAGGGACTTTTCTCTGACTCATAGGCCTTGACAACAGACACCGCATATTAACTGTATCGGATAAGTCCGCATTCGTACTCTTATGAGTAGTAATTTTTCGACTTTTTATCTTAATCCCAGATATTGTAAACCCGATTAAAATAAACGATAAGCGTCGAAAATCGACATAATTATGCAGTATATTAACGATATAAAAAGAAATCTATTTAGGATGATTGTTGTTGATGATTGGTGTAATTTCATTTAAAAGCGGTGGTAGTGTAATGGTTTGGACGTCGGACTTGTGATCAAATGGTTGGGGGTTCGAACCCCACCTAGTGCACTACCGACGACGTGATCCCGCTCCTAACACAAGCATTTAGCTTAGCTGGAAGGGTTAACAAGAATAAAAGTAATGTGTGGCGAACGGCGCAAGTATTTAAAAAAACGCAACCAGTCTTAAAGAAACGCACCACAGATTTAATCTGGCGTAAATTCGAGGTTTTAAAAAAACAGAAATCGCCCGGTGGTCGAATTTCGACCATAATTTACTAATACCAGACTATGAAATAATTTACTTTAAACATTGGCAATTACCCAATTATAGATCTAATAAATAAATAAACAAACCCTTTGCAATTGTGTTGTGAATATTGGCGGCCAAAAGACCACCATAACAGCTCCTACCACCACTGCCACAGCACCAAACCCCATGAATAACCCACTTTTGAAACCCGTGGAAACCATTTTCATTTGATGATCTGTAAATAAAAACGGAAAATTAATGTTCTGTTACCCTAAATCTTGCAACTCTGATTGTCAAACGAATTGTTATTGGTTCTCTTTATGTATAAAGGGTTTTACTAGCTATACCAGGCCGTCTCTACTGCGCACATAATATAAAGTTACAAGTACGCGGCGGGCTCGACTCATCGTGCCAAAACTTCATTGGGCTGCCGCGCGCCGGACAGCGAGCACGTTAGTTCGATGCTCACTCACACACCATGCCGCGGCATCCCTTCGTGTCCAGACTATCGAGTTAATTAGTACTTGTCTAGGTCTATTGTTCACAAAACTAGAGTAATAGGCACATAACTTACTGTTAATTAAGTATTCAAACTGTCGCGCGTTACGGCGCCGTCAGAACAGATAAGAGTTACGCGATATAAAGAGAGGCAACTTCTAGGTAAATAATATAATAACTATAATTACCAACTCTCGCTCCGAGACAATAAAGTCGCAATTTAGGTCGCACAGCGCGGGTGAATATGACTGATTCACCCGCGCTGGGTCATTGCTATTTATTTAAATGATTTTACGGAGTGAGACTTCTGTACGTGTACCATATGTATTCTGTGGCTATACGCCAATTTAGATCACCATGCAAAAAATATAATTTGGAAAAATACAGAAAAAAATATTTGTATTAGGTTTTTTTATCTTTAACATATAATTGCAGAAAGACAAAGAAATTGCCTACAAAAATTGCAATGAGCGGGATCAATCTCGCGACGCAGTCCTAATCCTTGACAACCGGGTTACAAAATTTGTCAGTTAATTGGCATTACATTATAATAATATTATCAAATTATGTTCATAAATCGTTTTCGTGCTTAATTAAGCGTAAATATTTGCAAATGTTTTCTGTGTGATAAACGTTCACTTTATTGTAATTAACTAAGTATGTAGGTAGATCATTCCAAATTCGAGTACTGATATAAATAAATAAGTCCGTAAGTATATCGATAATAGTTTGCGAGTTTGTTTGTTAACTTTTCATCCTGAAATGGCTGCATACATTTAAATGAACTTAGACATAAGAAAATGAATTTTTACTTGAATTTGTCACACAGGAGTGAGCTAGAACGTCATCCCTTAAATAAAGGGACCGACAACCTTAAAGAGGAGGTGTCTTTTAACACACATTCAGATTCAAATTCTTCTTTATTATCATGACCACCACATAGAGTGTCAAATCAAAATCATTTCTTTATTTAAGTTTATATGGGAAGTACGTCACTTTTGAAGGAAGAAGCACGAAATTTTATACGTCTGCTTCTGGTTAGAAATAAATGAACTCATTATTTCAGCGTTCTTTTTAATTTTACCATTAAGAGGGTGAATTAGGGGTTGTAAGTTTATACACACACAACATTTTTCTTCCCTATTATAAGAAGCTTTAATAGTGAATATGAATTTGTGTATGTGTGCTCCAGAGTTAGCTCTGCGAGAAGTTTAATCACTTAAACCTCAAAGGTACGCCATAAAAGTTGTTTACAAAGAAATCGCGTTGAACGGCTAGTCCTACTAATATTTTAAACGTGAAAGTTTGTGAGAATGTATGGATGTTTGTTGCTCTTTCACGCAAAAACTACTGAACCGATTGCGATGAAACTTTGTATGTAAATAGCTGGACACCTGGATTAACACAAAGGCTACTTTTTATCCCGATATGCCCACCGTTTCGGGACTTACGCGGGTGAAACAGCTTCCTTCCGCGTAGAAATTAAACCTTAGATGTCTGTGTTAATCCAAGATACAATCTATCAGTTCTAATAGTAAATTCTACCAAATCCGTACACGTTTTAGCGCGAAGGAGTAACATACATAACTACTAGTTCACCCACAAGCACGTACTAACAAATATTTGCATTTATTACTTCCATTAGTAAGATAAATACAATTGGCCACCGACTTTTTATCATTAAATGTATTTTCGGACAAGTATGTAGAACAAGGCTACTGGCGTATATGCCCTCTTAGTGGTGAACTGGGATACTCTTTATACGGAACAAGTATGATAGAAGCGTGATGGCATGAAATTAAATCCAGCCGCTCAAAAACAAAATTGTTTTAAGTAAAAACTTAAGCAATTTTTTAATAAATAAATTAAAAAATAAATAAACTTCTAGACATTGATAAAAGATCTGCAGCTGAGCAGGCCACATTATCCCAAAAGATTTCATGGTTTTCAGGGTTCCGTACATCAAAAGGAAAAAACGGAACCCTTATAGGAGGATCACTTTGTTGTCCGTCCGGCCGAAGGTCTGTCTGTCTGTCAAGACCCTTTTTCTTAGGAACGCGTGGAGGTATCAAGCTGAAATTTATATCTTGATACTCAGGTTTACTGTCCCTTGGAGCTGTGAAAAAATCAAACTTTTAAGCCAACGCAATCAAAAGATACAGCCGTTTATGCCGCAAATTTCCGCAAATTTTCGACACTCGCAAGGGAATCAAAACCTACAGGGTACTTCCCGTGAACTCAGAATCTTGAAATTTGGTACGAATCAACGTCTTATAGTACAGATAAAGGAAAAATTCCGAAAACCGTAAATTGTTAGTTACATCATGTAATAAATATACTTTACGGAACCCTCGGTGCGCGAGTCCGACTCGCACTGGGCCGGTGAAAATCCATTCGTAGTACTTTCAGCTCATCGAGTTCAGACAGACAGACTGACGCAGCGGAGGGACTATTTTTTGACATGCAGTGACAAAAATACAATGAGCATATTATAAACGTGTATTTATAAAAAATCTGAAAAAAAGTACTAAAGGCGCGGTACTATCTTTATAAAGTTCTATAAATTCAGCAAAAATATCACGTTCGATACGTTCCGCCGATGTTTTTATATAAATACGTGCAATATCTCCTCTTTCTTCGACGCGCAGGAGTGCTTAGTAATGATTAACTAGATGGGTCATTGTTAGCAACACCCAAATTTTCAGAAATTTAATTAATCTCTTCAAATAAACTGGATATATTTAAAGGTTGTCTAAATTGCTTTCAGCGATAAGGCCGCTCATTGTACATATTTTTTCTGCGATTTCCTTGTAATTTAATTGTAATTGGTGTACAAGTTTATTTCTATTCTATAAAATTTGTTGAGCTGTTCGAAAAGCACCATCATCATCATCATCATCATCATCATCATCATCATCAGCCTTTCATTATCCACTGCTGGACATAGGCCTCCCATAATGTACGCCACTGAGCTCGATCGTCGAAAAGCATCAGTTTCGTTGAATCGTTTGAAGCAAGTGTCGGATACTAAGATCATTTTAGATAGTGATTTCTTTAAATCGAAATGAAGTAGAATTACGCAAGCTGTCTTAAAGAATAGTGTGTGTTATTGTTGATTTATTTGTGTCTATCGTGTTAATCATGATTTCATGAACAACAAAAGATCATATTGCAGATAAAAATAAATGTCAACCATTTATTTTTCAAACGCAAATTTACTATCTGTTATCTATACTTATATGATTAAGATGAGGAGTTTTTTTTTGTTATTGTATGTTTGTTTAAACAGGCTAATCTCTGGAACTAAAAGTCGGATTTAAAAAAATATTTTTGTATGGGATAGATAGAGTATTCATTAAGGAAAGTTAAAGGCTATCTAACATCACAAGACTCTTAGAATATGAGCAGTGACCATAAACGAGGGTAAAACTGTGAGGAAACGAATAGTATTAAGTATATTCATATTATTAGCAAACCACCCTCAGAGTCGTCGATCTACCTTCAAAATTTATATAAAAGGAAGTGTAATTGAATATTGGGCGTTATTTGACCGTGAGCAGTCGTAGGGATCAGAGCAGCCCTTGTTCGTGTCCATTTTGTATTAAATTGTGATTACGCAGTAGTTTCCCAGTTCGAGTGCAAAACTTCGAACCGACTTCCAAACCTTCAGATGCACATGCAAAATGTTTTGCACTTGGCTCATTCTAATGCCTGATACAGGACGTTTTTGGTCAGCTTCAATCAGTTCTCGTACGGTAAAAATATTGGAATCTGTAACCGCAGTTGCCGGCCAACCTTATCGTACATGGTCATGGAGATGATCACGTCCAAATCTAAATTCTCTGAACCACGAATACACAGATCTGAGACATGGCTTTATCACCAATTGAAGTCTATTTCAACACTCTTGATGACGTATGCCACAGCAAAATTCGTAAAAGATCATTGAACAAAAATTTCACGAGTTAAATTCATCACAATTTTATAAGCGACGCCACAGACGAAAAACAAATGACAACCTCGCAAATTAAAAGGTAACATGTTCGTAGAGAGTTCCATTTTCGAATTCCGTACCTCTATTTTGCTTGCTTGCTTCTTATTTTTTTATTGTAGGTGGATAGCTCCAGAGACTTTGAGTATGCCCACTTAAATATAAATAGAATATTATAAAATATAATAACATAATAATAACGTGTATAAAAACGTGTCAATGACCAAGTAAACCATAACAATAAACCTATTTGATGTCTGAAACAATGGCAGTCAGTTTAAGTTAACACAAAATCAAATATTAATATTTAAATCTTTGCTTGAAGTTTATAAGACTCTCCTAAACAATTGATTTTAAAACCAAACAAGTAACTTTGTATAAAAATTATATTATTTCTTTAAAAAGAGATTTGTTAGGGCTGTTGATATACATTTTTAATATTTTATTTTTACTTTTAATGCATTTATAAAATAGTTGTGCTTTATGTAAGAGGTGGTAAATAAGCACAGTTCTTTTATTGGTTATAAAAGAACTGTGCTTATTCACCATGTCTCGTTAAGTTTTGTTTTTACAAAGTGCCAACTATCACTTCACAATAGCTTGCATCACACACAAACTACCATTTTTTTAAGTGTGCCATTGTTTATCTCAAGATTTTAATATCAGGTCAACACACAAAAAATAAATCTTCTAAATTGGTGTAGATGTCTCACAAACATATTGGTTTATATGTACATTAAAAAATAGAACTTTATCCTTGCAGCCGTCAGTTAATAATTAAGAATATTTTATTTTATTTTTTCACAATGAAAAAATTAAAAAAAAATGCCTGATGGTGATCTATTAATACTTTCAAAACCTAAAAGATAAACAAAAAAAAATAACAGTACTAGTATAGTATTATATTATCTGTGACAGTACATAGCTCATAAATTTGATAAATGTAAGTATATTCTATTTTTTTAATTTATAAACTACTAGCAACCCACCCTGGCTTCGCAGAGGTAGCATCTTCAACAATTATCATCATATTTCAACTAATTTACACAAAACCTTAACAAATTATACACCTAAACCTTCCTCGTGAATTGCTCTATCTATTGGTGAAAACCGCATGAAAATCCGTTCAGTAGTTTTTGAGTTTATCGCAAACAGACGGACAGAAGAACAGACGTGGGACGGGACTTTGTTTCATAATGTGTAGTGATCTAAATGAATAGAAACTCAATGAGTAGACAAAGTTCACAAAAACAGACAAACTATTATAAGCTGATATTTGTTTTGATTATTGCTATCAGTGCAGCCTTGGAGCATCTAAACAAATTATACAGGCCAAAAGGCAAAAACTTCGCTTGCAAATTCAATCAGTTAAAGACGCATTAATTTTTTTTAATGGATATTTAAAAACGATCGGAGCTATAGACATATATTATGATTAAATAATTTTAACAAAGAAATCTATAAAGAATATACTTAGTAACACTAAAATAAAAACAACTTGCTTAAAACAACTTATCGAAAAAAAGCAAATCTCTGTACTGATGAATATTAGGAATATTATCCAATCTACTTACGTGTTTACAATCAGGTGATAACTTAACAAAACACTTGTTCACGGCCTAATCAATTAGTGATTCTTCTATAAATACATTCACTTATTATCAACTACAATCATTACTAAATATTCTTAAAAAGTCGTTATAAATCTAAACACAATAAAATTAATTGATACGTAAAAAATAAATGAACAAAAATTTGCGTGATCCTCCCATCAAGCACTTTTTACAATTAAAAAATTATGAATGGGTAAATTACTGTCACACTCAAATGACGTTTGTGACATAATAAAGTTACCATGATTATATTAAAATTTCTACTAATAAAGTAATAAATTGTTATGCCTTACAAATATTACTATTATTTGAAACAAAATTTAGCCTTATCGAATACAACTACCTACAATGTCCAGAAGATAGAACGGTATTTAAGTTTTTAATAATAACTTTTGCCGATAATGGGATTACGCGGCAGATTTAAGGATATTTATATTTTCAAAAAAAGCTGCATCATGACATAAGGCTGCATTCTGTAACCTGTGTGCTACCTATGTATAAATTATGTATTTGGAGGCGGAGGGTATTGAGCATAATACCTATTGCTTGATTTAACGATAAATTCACTTCCGACTTTCGGATCTTTGTGGATGATTGTTGTAAGAATCACGGTTATTATAAACGCACATGCCTTATTTGCAGAGCTGTAATTTTTTTCAATTTTTAGTATCTTGCAATCTGTCTAGGAATTTGGCATTTGGCTAGAGGTTATAATATGTGATTTTAATGTGTCTTGCATGGAGTTAGCCCAGTGACGAATCCATTTTGTTATTGCCAAGACAATATAAGGTCTTGGGGAACTTTTCTTTTTATCCTGTTGAACATGATTATGGCCATCCATCAGGTTGCAGGCGAGTGTGTTTGGATGAGTCTCAAGTCTCAATACGTTTTGCGTAGTTTAACTTTCAAGTATCTCCTGTTACACCATTGGTATTTCAAGGTCGCGTTGGAGTTGATTTTTGGTGATATACCATGGTGCATTTGTTATCATCCGTAACATTTTAGATTGAAAGCGTTGTTGTTCAAAGATTTCTTATTTTGAGTTTGACGCAGTTCCCCCAGGTCAACTCCATATGACCACATCGGCTTCAATATACATTTGTATATTAGAAGTTTATTGTCCAATAGTAATTTAGATTTAAGAGACATTAGCCAGATAAATTTTAGGTATGTCAAATATTACTACGCATTAAGTGGTATTTTACTTATATTTTTGAGTCTAAGGAGGAAATAATAAAATTATTATTAGTTACATCGTCCGGTATAAAATATAGCTGTGTCCTAGTAATATATGGAAAAGGTTGTAGTATATTTATTTGGAAGGAATTGTTTGGATGAACTGATGGCATGTTTTTTGTCTACAACATATTGAGCTTATCTTAAAATCACAGTATGTGGACAGTACATACTTAAAAAGATAATCACAAATGCGATATTTATATCAGCGACACAAGGCAAGTCGGTCCACTTGTTACGTACTTAAGTATGAAACGTGTTCATATTTAGGTAATTGTTTGACAATCAGATGCTTAATAATTTTGTTCTGTAGGTGAATAAATAAGACAATGTATACCTACATGCTTCTTTATTGAATAAATTACAAAAAGTGCTATTAATGTAAATACCATCATTCAGGCAGTATATCTGCATAAAGATAACTCTTCAAATTAAGTAGGTATGCTATATTAAAACCTAAAACCAAAAAGTCCAAATCGCATCATTTTACTGAAAAGCATACTTGGAATGCTCCAGAAGCCTACAATTGGAGACGAGCATAAAACATTAAACTAAGAAAAATCCTAGTATAAAAGCGACGACTTTAAATACTTAATTAAGTTTAACGTTTGGTAGGCGAACATACTTTTTCAAAACATTGACTCGATTATCACAAGTTTCCTAGTTTACGAAAACCCCGAATTCATACTGAATCGATTAGAAAAACTTGTCATCGATCATTGGACATGGTGTGTTGTAAAATTCTGCCACAAGCATAAAATTATACGCCAGGACCGGGTAGTAGATTGTTCACTTGTGGGGTTAACCCTTTTTGACATTTTTATCGGTTATTTAGTACTACTTTAATGGTTGCCAGTAACAATATATCTACTAAAATAGTAGTTTTTCTGATCGGCCCGTGTACTAATTGATATATTCCTAATCAAACACTGATTAGTGAATAGCGATGAGGCCAGATTCTAATAACTTTTGGATCTTGGCGGCAATATCCGGATTCTTGAGGTGGTCCTGTAGAGCCTGGGGATCTTGCTGCATCTGTTCGAGGATGCATCGCATTGCTGGGTCGCGAAGAATTTGTTGGACTTCGGGGTCAGACATGGCACGTTTGCGCACCTGCGTAAAGTAAAAAAAAAACTTAAATATTCAACACACAATTACGATATAGTAGGTCATAAGATAATTAATCAAAAGATAGATAAACACTCATACTATAATATAATAATTGCAGTACGATCAAAATTAAATGTATATCGATTTTATTTAAACACAGCATTTGTAATCACTACTAACAGAACTGTCAAGTTAAGTGGTGTCAAATTATTGTTCAACTAACAGAGCTGTTAAGTTAACAGTGGTGTCAAATCAGTTCAAGTGTCTGAAACATTTGACTAAAATCTTGCAGAAAATTTGACATTTGACACAAGCTCTGTTAACTGATCCGATGAAAGTGCCGAATCATGCTTTCAGCAACTTATACAGTTGACAAGAGATTTAACATACGATTAGTTAATTTTTGCGTTTATTAAGCTTTGAGAAATCGAGCGTGTATTTCTTCCCAGCTTGGTTACAGATGGTCAATTTACAAGTGCTGGAGGTAAGCTGTGTCCTGGACAGTCAGGCTTTTGGAACCTGAATAATCTCTTATACAAACGAAATGTCTTACCTCCTCAGGATTGGAGTGCAGTTGCGTAGAGCACGCGCGGTAACCTTCGAGCGCCTCAGCATTGTTGGGGTCCAGTTCCAAAGCCTTCTGGTATGCAGTGAGGGCTTTGGAGTGTTGTTGCATACCCTATAAATAAAAATACTTTCAGCCAAAATATTTCAATATATTTTCAATCTGGTCAATACATGTTTAGATCACATTCGATCACACATTTGTGAAATGGGTTGTACGATTTTTATTTAATTACTCTAGTGACTGTGGTCGTTATTGATAACAAGATAAAAAAGTAATTGTAAAAATATACATAGGTATAGTTACCGACAACTAACTTGGCAAGGTTTTGGCGTAGTGGGAGAAAGTTTGCGCATGTACACTTACGTGCAAATAAAAATGTTTCCTGTTATCATGATATTTTTTTAAATGTTTTTTTAGATGAAAGTTAACCGATTCGTTGCGACGCCCATTTTGGTGCACTTTTATGCGTGGCGACGAACAAATATTTCGTGACACGACAGTCGTGTCAAGCGCCATATCAGTTGATGACACGTCTATTGTGCCATCAGCCATGTACAGAACAAAATGCTCTTTTTACTTGTTTAGCCTTGAATTGTATTCAGTCGACTTCCAAAATCGAACGTAAACAGTCAGTTACTTTGTGTTAAGTGGTTTTGAACTGATTATATAAGTGTTTCACTGAAAATGGATGGTAAGTGACTTTTTTATTCAGATGTTGTAAACCTTTTGTATTGTTTTATGATTTACATAGATATCATACTGGGATTGTAGGTTCACAAACAATGGACGCCGGCGCCTTTCTTTATGAGTCCTTATTAGTGTTTCACGCAAAAAGGAACAGAAAGACAACAAAAAAGTGTTTTTTCAAAATATTGCCGAGACGATCCAGCCGACTTACGAAACTTGTTTACAAAATAAATTCTTAAGGGATCGGAACAAGATTTAGCAAATGTGAAATTAATTTATTATTTATATGTAATACCTACTTATGTATGAATTATTTATTAGGTATCTAATACCTACTTATATTTATAATAGTCCAATAAGCTAAATAAGAAAAATAGATGCAGCTATTAATAATAATTCGAGGTAAATAATGCATTTCATTAATACCTACCTAATCGCAGTAATCGTAATGCAACTTATCGAGGTTGTCAACCCCTGAAATTATCTGATTTGCATTATTTCCAGAAACGAAGTCTATAATAATGATCCGCATTCAAAAAGATTAATGTTTAGTTCAAGAAGCACCTCATGAAATTTCGATTTGAGCGAGATATAAGACATTTAAAAATGACACGAAACTCGTGTCATGCGCCATATGTAAAAAAGTTGGATGGCACGTCTGTCGTGCCATCCGCAACGAATCGGTTAAGAAGAGAAATTCGTGAAATATGTGAGGTGTAAAAAATAAAATACACACATTTACACATACTTATGGAATTTATTATATAGGTAATCAAATATTGTTATTCCATCATTAAGTAGTCGTCGCTATCACTTTGTAAAAGAAGAAGAAACTTTCTAATAGGAAATTATGTACACAGGTTCTTATTACAAACTGATCAAAAGTATCGATCTCAGTGATCGTTTTTTTTGTATTTCTCTTTTTTCCTGGTGTCCTAAAAACAGTGAGAAGTTCAGTGTCTACCTTCTTTGATTATACGTCTAACCGCCTTTCTGAGGTTTTGGTGGCTTCAAGTCCGTTGTACTGTCTCTTTCTCAGTTTTGGATTCATTTTCCATTTAGCAGTAGACATCGTAAACCAACACCAACCACCATTTTTGTCGTTGTTCGTGGCATTACAGTTAACATTACACAATTGAAACAAAACAATAACAATTTAGAAAGAAAGAAAAATATTTTGTTTGTATCTTCAGTTATAACAATAAAAATCATATGCCTTAAGACTAGGGTGGTACTGAAGACCAAATAGGGTACCTGCGTCAGCTAGTTTCGCAGATCGCTCTGCAGCGCTGCAACGCTCATTTATAACAATAACAAGTAACAAAAAACAAAAACAAGCGGTACAATTTAGTGCACGCAATTGTACTCAGGAGCAAACGGGACGTAAACATGTTGCGGGAGGCAAGGGTCGACTGGCCATCCAATCACGCGCTCGGAACGATGTTACCTCGTTTCCCGCGTCCCGCTTGATAACCAAAGAGATCTAAAAAACGACTTCTGCGCATCTAACGAATCTTGCCACGATAGGTGCCGGGAACTATACAACTTAACATAGAAGAACCTCCTCCATTTTTAAAGTTGGTTAATAACAATAAAATTAAAACACTCGTATGTATCCTTCATTTCTGAGGGTTTGCCCCGCTTTGTTTTAGATACTATAATCGGATCCTTACTAGGTAACAATAGGAACGAGGCCTTGGGAGTATCAAACACTATCAAACACTTTCAAACGAAAAAGATACTTTAAATTGGTTGGTCAGGAAAAAAATACATACAGCCGAACATAGAACCTACTCCTTTTTTGAAGTCGGTTAAAATATAAATAGTCAGAGCAAGAACAAGAATAAATATCCTGACTCAAAAATTACATTACTTCAACTATTAGAAAACCGCTGATAATCTTCGAACGGCTAAACAGATTTTCTTAAAGTATAGCAAAGAATACTCTCGATCAAGACACCTTTCAAGCAAAAACAAAAAACCGCTCCATTAGTTTAGGAGCTATGATGGCACAGACAGACACACAGATACTATATTAAACTTTTAACATTACTCCTTTTGGCATTCGGGGTTAAAAATAACAGCAATCAAAAAGACAAATAGCGCTCATGGACACTCAGACCTAGCTTCAAAACTCAACTTTTATTGCAAACAGTAAGAGACTTATTGTTACAGGACGTTTCGACCGAAGTCAGGTCCAAACCATGGGATTGAACTACCCACAGGTCCTTTTCACCAACCGTCACTATTACTCGTACGTGTATTATTGTATGTGTTTTTTAATTTCGACTGCCTCGCACAGTATAAGTGAGGCAGTCGAAGTAAAATAAAAACCGGCCAAGTGCGAGTCGGACTCGCGCACCGAGGGTTTCGTAAAATATTTTTATTATATGATGCGACTAAAAATGCTATTTTGCTATTTTGCTTTCGCTATTTGTCCTTTATCTGTGCTATAAGACGTTGCTTCGTACCAAATTTCAAGATTCTGAGTTCACGGGAAATACCCTGTAGGTTTTGATGCCCTTGCGAGTGTCGAAAATTTGCGGCATAAACGGCTGTATCTTTTGATTGCGTTGGCTTAGAAATTTGATTTTTTCACAGCTCTAAGGGACAGTAGACTTGAGTATTTGATATAAACTCCAGCTTGATACCTTCACGCGTTCCTGAGAAAAAGGATCTTGACAGACAGACAGACCATCGGACTGACGGACAACAAAGTGATGCTATAAGGGTTCCGTTTTTCCTTTCGAGGTACGGAACCCTAAAAATATAAAAAATTCAACCGTGAAGATCGGTACTGCTTGTCAACATCTTGGAATCATCAGCAAATGCAATCGTCAGCGAATACAAGCTTCTCGATAGCACGTTAAGTGTAGTGTCGAAGAACCGATAGTACGGACGAAATTAAAAATAATGTGGACTAAGTGTTGGTGCCAAAACTGGCTCTCACCAGTCCACCTGTGACCACGATCGGTGTAATTTGGTAAAAAAATACACCACATAAATATTAAGGCTATTAAGTCCAGATTTACACTATGAATATGGCATTATGACTTCTGCATACCTGTAATATCTTTCCCTTCCTAATCCACCCTTTGATGAACTTAGGGTCAAGTTTGCAGCACTGGTCGCAGTCCCTCAGGCCCAGGTCAAACGCGGCCAACTTGGTGTAGCACGCCGCGCGGTTGGAATAGAGTTTTGGATCGTCCGGATTGCGTTTTATGGCTTCAGTATAATGCTTGACTGCCATACTGTAGTCACCTGTAATAAAAAATCCTTTTATGATACATGATGTCATAAAAATGATGTTTCTAAATCAAATCAATAAAAAATAAACGGAGCCCTATACCAACAGACAAAATAACTTTTACGCGAGCGGAGCTGCTGGCGACAGCTAGCAGCATTGGATTAACATGTGGTAAAACCACATGTAAATCCGGCAGAGGTAAGTTACTTAAATAATAATCACGGCTATCCTACATCGCAATGTAACTGATTACAAGATGATTACCAAAACATCGATTAATGAGTCAGACGAGCAAGATCACAAAGGAAGATCAGAGATTTCCTGTGTCCAAGAAATATTGCATCCTGTCATTGGACACTTGTGAACTAATGCACATTATTTTGGGTAATAGAGACGACTAAACTATCAGAAAACGTAACTTTGTATGTAGTAGAAAACGTTAATACTGACCTATTTGTTTCACATTAAGAAAACTTGTCAGGTAGACATGATAAATATGGAAAAAAAAAGTGTGGGAGAGCCATGCTTCGGCACGTATGCGCCAGCTCGCCTGGAGTGATACCACGGCCTCACAGACCAGCAGTGAATCAATGGTTGCATTGCTTTTTGGCTAGTGAGTGAGGTTACCGGAGGCCTTAACCCTTCCCTCTCCTCCTCTTCCCTCTTCTCCCCCTCCCTGCACTCTCTCTCTTCCCCCACTTCCGCTACTGCCACCTTAAAGCCCGGCAACGCACTTGTGACTCGAGTTGCAGGCGCCCATGGGCGGCGGTAGTCACTTACAATCAGGTGACCCGTCTGCTCGTTTGCCCTCTATCACATAACAAAAAATAGCCAGCGCCAGTGAGCATCTAACTGATCCTGTATTGCACTATTCAAGTTTAAACAGCTTGTTAATTTATTAGGCTTTATGTTGTGGCTCATATTTAGTTCACAGAATCAAAATCATTTATTTCAATTAAACCGCTATGGGTATTTTTGAATGTCAGGAGTAGTAGTCAGTCAGACTAAGTCAGTCATGAAGCCAGTTGTCTGTTCCAATTCGTAGATCCAGTGGAGAAGAACAGGCAAGAAACTCCAAGGACACTCTTTTTGTGTTTTTTACAAATCTCTGGTTACATTGCTTATATGCGCAAGTTAAATGTGAGGACAATGTAACGTATTGTTCTAAACTATTAACTACTACTATATGTAAGTAACAGCAGTTCGGAAATGACCAGCCCCAACCAACGGCTCTCGTTCACGAGCATGACGCACGCGCCGGCCATCGTCCACTTCAACCACATGATATCAAAGGGAACCGAACGACCCGACACGTACGCTACCATCGGCAGGACGTCTAAACAGCATCAGCAATTATCACTTACCTTTCTTAAAGTAATCATTGCCAAGCTCTTTCTCATGCTCTGCCTTGACAGGATCCACATAGGCCTTCTTCTCTTCCTCAACTACTCGTCTCTCCATTTCACTAAGCAAAGTCTTGATCTCTGGCGTGCGGTGCTCAGACATTGACTTCTCGAAGTACGTTCTTGCTAGTTTCCATTGCTCCATTTTTTTGTATGCATTACCTGGATAAGTATGAGTAGTTAAATGTTTGTCTCAATGATACAGCAGAGAAGTTGCCCAATGACCTACTTTTTAACCGACGAAAAAAAGGTTCTCAATTCAACCATATCTGTTTTTTTTTATCTATGTTCAGCCCTCTCTCCGTTATTTATGAACCGATTTTGATTATTCTTTTTTTGTTAGATAGGGTATGCCTCAAGGGTGGTAACATTTCAAGGAACTCAGGGTGTGATGATGGGATCCTGATAAAATTGATTTTGTATAAACTTATTTTGAGTCGCCGCCAAATAATAAAATGATTAATTACCCACGTAGAACCATGTCCATTTCTACGTAGGTACTAATAAAAGTTAGATAATTATTTTTTGCTTTTTAGTTCTTTTCGTCGGTTTAATTTTTTGTTAAAAAGATTTTTTATATTAATATATACGAGGAATCCCTAGCACAATAAAATGTCAACCCTGCAATTTTATCACAAAAATTAATAAAAAGAACCTATTTTGCTGGCAGATATAGTAGTAGGTCCACTAGTTTCAGGAAGGATGTATCGTTACGATGATATTGATAAGCTAACCACAGCCATTTTTATTTCAATCACACACAGTTGTGGTAATAGTTTTATAAAAAAATTAGTTGCATAATTTGTTTTTTCCCTTTACTCTGTTTTAAGTGATATGGTTTTGACTTGGAATACTGGATAAACTTCAATTATAAGACACTTACCAATTCTAGTAAAAGCTTTGGCTATTAATTTAAAGTCCGCCCTATTTTCTCTACCAATTTCGATAGCCTTCTCACATTCCTTAATACATTTCTCATATTCCTTCTGTTCAAAGTGTACAGCAGCCATATTTGTGTAAAATGTGATATCTGTTGGATCATTGTCTATTGCCTTTTGATAATGCTTTAATGCATTTTCAAAATCTTTTTTCTTATAGTAATCGTTACCATGATCTTTCTCCTCTAGAGCTAATCTTCGGTTCTCTGGTAAGCCATCATATTTATTTTTTGGTGGTTCCTCTTCAGGCTTTGGTGGCGCTGCAGCAGGCTTCCGGTCTGGGGTGGGTGGGTCGACGTCCATTGCAGTATGGAAGTTCAGACCTAACATAATGCTAATCGTTGTTAGAATGCGCTCATCTTGGAGTTTACTATGAAGGCCCACGGTATCAAAAGGATTCTGGACTACTTTCTGTGGATTGAAACAAGAAATTACTCTTAAATAATGCAAATGAATAATATGTAGCATAGATATTTAGTAATATAGAACACATGTAGTAGAAGGTGGATCAAAGCAGCCTACTGTAGCCTAACCTACCACCAGACTAGAAGAGACTGCAGTTACACAGAACTTTTGCTGTATTTCTCTTTGTGATTAAAGTCACCAGTGCTCCCTTAGATTCGATCTATAAGATATCAGTAAACTCTAGGCTGGCTTTGTGATTGTTGGGCAACTCAGATATATAAGAAATCCTTGCTCCAATTACAACCACCCTTTAAGCATCACCACGTTTCGCTAAAGATCACAGTTACAATAAGGGGTCCATCCATTAAATATTCGGTTCAAAATGGGGTCCAGTAAAATCTCATCAAAACTTATTTAAACTGATTATGTCTTACTAGAAAGTCTCGTACACCATCATGTTATATTTATTTGTTGTATGAAAATAAACATAATAACTATACTTTAAATCTCGTAAGGGGTGGGAAACGGAAAGCGAAATCCAAATTAGAGACAGCTGTCGTATATAATAGATGTTCCCTTGGGTTCCCAGTGTATGAGATTTCCATCTCCACGGTTTCAAAATGAGGCTTCTTTCATAAGCGGTCCCTAGACAATCAAGCGGCATGACATGCTGAATCATCACGCTGCATGAAGGACCTATTGAGAGTCTATAATGGAGCATGATAATTCGCTTGGTATAATCATTTTATTTAGTTGATATAGTGAAGAGGTGTTCTGCGCGGTAGGATTTTTTTAAAGGAACAGATTTCTTTAGGGTTAGTATGAAAATTGTGTATCGCTGTTTAGTTTGATGCTTCTTACTAAAAAAATTGTACTTATATAGGATGTCTCAATAAGAGTGCACGATTTAAATTTCACGCCATTTTTTTTCTTTGGAGGTTGCAGCTCTGATATTCGACAGCTGGCATCAACGATTGTTCCGATTATCAAAAAATGAGCGCTACACAACTGAACAACGCGTTTAATAACAAACGCGTGAAAACCCATTACAAAAATGCAGTGACTGTGAATGCCATTCGTTACAGGAACATGCTAACGGAGTTCTTGAGGCCTCAATTGGTTGGTATGGATCTAAACGACATGTGGTTTCAGCAGGATGGCACCACATGCCACACCGCGCACGGAACAATCGATTTATTGAAGCAACGATTTCCAGACCGAATCAGCTCCCGAAATCCCGATGTCAATTGGCCGCCAAAATCGTGCGATTTAACGCCGTGCGATTTAACGCCGTGCGATTTCCTTCTGTTTTTTTTTTTTTGAAATCTCAGGTCTATGTGAATAAACCACAACCAATTTCTGAGCTCAAAGCCAAGATCCAACGCGATCCGTGAGATAGAGCCACATCTTTGTAAAAATCTCATCAAAAATTTCATGAAAAGAGCAAGAGCCTGTGTTCAGCGCCGAGGGGGCCATATGCCGGATATTTCATTCCATACATAATCCGAACAAGTCTACAACGCAATAAAAATATCATCACTCGCTCAAAAAAACATGCGTTTTATTTTTTAATTAAATCGTGCACTCTCATTGGGTCACCTTTATTTGTGAAGCCCATTCCATCTGGGAAAACAATGTTTGATTGAAACATCATAATATATTTCGCACTTCCAATAAAATTGTGTAACAACTCTTAAATTGTTTAGAATATACAAAAATGGTCACATTATTTTTTGTATTTGAAAATTCATGCACTTTTGGCAGATGCCATATATTGAAGAATCAGTGAGTTTTTACAGTTATTACTCTTTTTGGTAGTGTAAAATGAGTAATAGCGGTAACAGCGATACTTTTATTAAGAAAACGCTTAACTGAAAATTTTCAAATTATTTCTGTATTTATTTAAGTCTTTCACAGCAAATGCATTACAAATTGAGGTACAAACCATGTTAGTAAATAATATGGCTGATACATTTGCCAATTACGGAATAACCAGCATGCGTATTATGACAATGACACAAAGAAAAAAAAACATGTATTAACACAATGAATAAACTAAACAAAATAACATTTCTACGAAACTGAATTTAGTAGAAAATAGATAAAATAATTACTGATACTATGGTACCTACTACTTAAAATTGTTGTTGTTATTATTAGAGGTTCGAAAGGAATAAATTAAAAAATAAAATTTTATTTTTTAAACTATTTTTAGAGACATGGTAGATGTCTATGTCAGGTGTGGACTTGTATTTGTACGGAGGTGCGATAGACTAAGAGACCCCACAATAAAGTCTCATTTTAAGTTTTAAGACTTTGAAAACATAGCATTCTACTGTGGAGGAACGGGTGTTATATCCCTCCAACACAAAGGGAGGATCCTCCGACCAGGCGAGGTGATCATGCCTGGCGGGCCGCGGCCCAAAGGTTGATGTTGGGAATTTGTATATATACTAATCAGCGCGAGAACTCTCATAGCGCGATGCAGGATAAGTAGGTTGAAGATGATGTTGGAGTATGTTTCTTTTTGCTATATGTGGAAGTCGCCACACTACCACTGCACCGTTGAGCAGGGCATTCATCCCCACACATTGAAACCTAGATGATTGCGCACAGTATGGTCCCAGAGGAATTTCCTCCCGCTAACGCTCCAGTTGTGGAATGAGCTTTGAGTTTTTAAAGGGTCACCAATGCGTATGCGAGTCCTCTAGAATTGCAAGCGTTCATAGGCTACGGTAACCGCTTACCATCAGGCGGGCCGTATGCTTGTTTGCCATCGACATAGTATAAAAAAAAATAAACAATTGGTAGCAGCTTTTAAAATTGGGCTAAGATATGACTATTTAACAATAGTAGTAGGTTTCACAGTATGGAAATAACAACTGTTGCTACAAGAATAAATTAATAAATTACTCATTGTTCATTTGTAAGTACATTGTTCGTTGTAGTCTTGGGTAATGATAGGAACAGTTGTAAAAGTAAAAACTGCCTTTTTTACAGAATATATCAAGCATCAAGACATATAATTTTGACTTAACTTTTGACAGTAAAAAAATGTGATTTAAAAAAAAACAGAAGTGATGATAAACTTAGTATTCTACTAAAAACTACTTAGATTGTTTAAAATGTGTTCTTCAAAAAGTAATGTTTTTAGATATAGACATTTCATAATATGGCAGTAGTAATTACATGCACCTAGATTATTCTCACATTATAATAAAAACGCTTTAATCTTTTTCATGGTCAATCAATATATAATATTCAACAGATGTATTAAAATAAAATCAAATTTTTGGTTTAATGGTAGAGATTGCTGACTGGGCATTTTGGAAGTAATAATAATTGTAGAAAAAGGAAAACACGGCAACGAGATGTCGCTCCACAATTGCGCAGGCGCTGTCACGTGACTCAGTCGGGGCAGAGTATAAATGAGACATGTTAAACCAAGTTTTAGCTAACTATCTGAGTAAACAAATCTTGAAAGCTAATTTTAACCTCTATAAATGAATCTCTAATTACACATCTTGAAGCTGATCTGATGACGGAGCCAGAAGGTGGATAATGAAACTCTTCACTGGCTCATAGGAAACCCCTTGTGTTTGGGATAGGCTGGACTTTGTATCAATGCTTTGATGAAAAAGCCAGGAGGCGGATAGTGGAACTATTTCTACTTTTTATTAGGATTGCCATTAAAATGTGTGTTTTAGTTTCATTTTAGTTTAAATTAAATTTTTTCTATGCAGCTGAAATGGTTGTGTGATTTTTTTGCTTATCACTACATATTATAAAACGAGGTGCGCGATAAACTGAAAAACTACTAAATAGATTTTCATGCGGTTTTCACTAGTAGGCAGAGTGATTTGAGAGAAGGTTTAGGTGTATAATTTGTTAAAATTTTGTGTAAATTGATTGAAATATGATGATGATTGGTGAAGATGTCTCTGCTACCCGTGCAAGCCGGGTCGAGTTGCTAGTTATATGTAATGTAGTTATAAATAATTATCTGTTTGTATTTTCCTACTACAATCTCTTACAAATTTAAACCATAACCAATCCTTTCAATTCTGATATTTTTTCTTTATTATTCTCAGATATTCTGAAAACCCGTAACCGTATCTGAAACCGACTCAAAATTACTCATATATTCCATAATATCCCTAGTATGTACCATCATTGCTTACTGTCAGAGTGGCAATACTCCTAGTCAAATATGCATAAATTACAATGAAAATATTGTAATGCTACATGGAGCAGTGACACTAACTACCTCTGCACGAAAATCACCTGACAATTTCAACTCTTATCCCAAACAAGTGGTTTCCATCTCATTTTTAAAAGCCTAAGGTTAAAGATAATTAGCAGCAGTGAGTAATCAGTTAAGCATTTTGACACAGTTGTCAACCAAAGTTCCTGTCACATAATTTTTAGTTAGCTTTGCTTTTAATATGTTCAAATTAAATATAATTTACCAAATTCTTATTTCATAAAATGGTGAAATGACTCACCTTTACAGTTTCAACATATTCCGGATCATTCAACCAATCTTTCGTGGCAGGATTGTCTCTCAGCTTTTGAAATAGTTGTTCTGTTTTTATCTGAAGCTCAGCAGCTTGTTTCTTAACCTCCTCCAGACCAGCAGCCAATTGTGCATTTCCTGGCTCGAGTTCTAGACCCTTCTCATAAGCTGCAAGGGCCTCGTCAAATTTCCCCAAATAAGCTAGTGCTGAGCCTTTCCGAGAATAGCCTTTACTCCACGTAGGATTCAATTCAACGGTTTTGTTGGCGTCCACGAGCGCTGCAGCGTAGTTTTCTGCCTTTGCATAAGCTGCTGAGCGGTTGCTATACAGAACGTGGTTGTTAGGGTCCAAGTTTATAGCTTGCGTATAATGTGAAACGGCAGTCTCGTACTGTCCCAGAGATAACGCCGCGTTTCCCTTTTCCTTTAACTGATTTACCTAATAGGGACACCAAAGAGCCAATTACGATACTTTATTCGAGAAAAAATTTATTCACAAAGCATCGTTATAACCTCTTACCTGTTCCATGATTGTTCTCTGTTATCAACTAATAAAGTTAACAGCACACTTAGGATATAATAACTGAATAATAAATTTTAAACTTAATTCCCTCACAGTGTCTTTTATCCACAAATTTGTTCTCGCTTGTAGAACTCAAGACTAACAGAAACAGTACTAAATGAAGAACTCACGAATTGGAAATGACACTTCAAATTCGAGAAATTTCTGAACAAAATGCGATATGCAGAGCGTTCCAGAAACTAAGTTTAGAATTAGACCCCATTTTTGCAGTTAAGTATGACGAGATGAACTACTATGAACTTTTTATATCTCGCTTGTATTTGAGGCATTCGTATATATTTGTCTCAGTCTAGAAATTTACAAAACTGAAAACATGAGTATGAGTGCATGACTCAATAGTTCCATACAACAACCAAAATTACAAAATTACCAAAGTAAAAAAATATGTATACTTTGTAAAATATGTACCTTGAGGATTAAATAAAAAAATACTAGCAACCCGCCCCGGCTTCGCACCGGTAGTAAAGACATCTTCAACAATCATCAACAGAATTCAATCAATTCAACACAAAATCTTAACAAATTATACAGCTAAATCTCTCTCATGAATTACTCTGTCTCAGTCTCTGCTCCGTGGGAATACCGCATAAAAATTCGTTTAGTAGTTTTTTTGACAGACAGACAGACGCGGCGGGGGACTTTGTTTTATAATATGTAGCGGTTAAATAAGGTAAGAAATTGAAGAAACTTAAATATTGAAATTTTTTAAGTCACTTATTAATAAAAATTATAACTCAGGTCAACAACCTAGCAATCCAAATATTGTGTGACTATTTCTATTTGTGTAAAGAGTTGTATACTGTATTTCACATTCACAGTTTCCGCATCTTTAGCATGTCATTAATTAATAACTACAACTACAAATCAAAGTAGGTATTTTTTCTAAGCTAAAGTAATCCTTACTTATGGATGAATTCTAAATTTATTGTCTACCATGTTTATTATGTTTCTTACTTTTGCGAATGGACACCCTGCGGTTACATATATTTTATCTGTGCATAGCAAAATGTCTCCTGAGTTGTCCTGTGTCTCTAAACGAGTGTTTTATTTTATTTAGCTCAGTTTTCCTGCCCAATGCAGTTACTAAACTTTTAACGGGATCATGATAAATTTATAACTTTGCACAGTAAATTTTATACTGAACCGACGCCTGTCAGGTTTAATTTGTGTTGCTCGTAATTGGTTCCTAGACGTCGTGGGGAATACCAAGTGGTGGTTGTGATCGATGGCGGTTTGAGTGGTGTTGCGGAGTGATTATTGGCGGGAGGTGCGCGCTCCCGTTATCGGTGACTCATATACTGTACGAGTGCGCCCGTAACCATGGACACTGACGATGGCGAATCGTCCAGCAGTGGGCCTATGTCCAGCTTGAACAGCTTGTTCTCGTTTACGAGTCCTGCTGTCAAGAAACTTTTAGGATGGAAACAGGTAAGGTTTTATCGTAGCTGCTTTCAGTAGCATTTACTCGTTTCAGTTCTCAATCAGTTACAGTACTAATACTTTACAACAAATATTTTTATTTTAAAGATTTAGGGTGGAATCATGTCTGGAGCTTGTATAGGTGAAGAGCTATTAAAGCTAGGGATAGATATGCAATAGTGTTAGCCATTTATTCATCATCTTGGTATAAAATTGAAATTATACATAAAATATCTATACTGTGGTCTATATTTTTGTCTAAATTTATACAGTAGTCACATAACAGTTTCTTATCATTTAGAGTATTTATAGGAGCTTATCGTTGCAATTAAAGAACTGAAATTGCATAAATTTTAATTTAAAGCTTTCTTAACAGTTGTAAGACCTTTCTTGTAAAAACTATTATTACTATTGCTTCAACTTAAAAGCAATCTATTATATATTACATGTTGTATGCTGGTGAACACAGAATTAGGAATAATTAGAACTTATCTAAACCCTCACCAAAAAATACAAAAATACAGTGCCTACATAAACATATCCACATTATCATAAATGTTATTTATGGCTTGACCACAATAGGCTTATCCCCTATGTCATGAGTGGGACTAAATTATATTTGACCAAATGTGGGTGCTTCATACGGCTCTACTTACCCCTTTGGGGATACCGGCGTGAGTGTATGTGTATAGGTGTGGTTTTACATGTGTGTTTTGATTGTTCTCTTACATATCTACAGTAGTTGTAACATAGGTAAATTTTCTTAGGATTCTATTGTCCTATTGTGTTCCTTTTCCTTATATGCTACGCAGTTATCATTAAATAAATAAAATAAAAAGTCTTTATAATTTCATTGGCATGTGCATTCATGATTAGTAATGGGCGTGGATATTGTTAGTCCCTCCAGAGATTGCCACTCGTCTTGATTCCTTGCAAGGTTGGGCCAATTTCGTGTTCCGACGGTCTCCATCTCGTCCTTCCACCTTGCCTTTGGTCTCCCTCTGCTTCTATGCCCATGATGCCCATGCCCTGTGCAGTTATCATTACTAATTATAAAAGAATCTGAAAAAAAGTAATACCTATAGGTTGTTCAAATAAACATGTAAATATTTATATATTGCCCGCGTCTTGCAGTTTCACCTGCGTAAGTCCCAGGTCTGTGGGAATATCATGATAAAAAGTAATGTGTTAATTCAGGTTTCTAGCTATCAACATACCGAGTTTTATTGCAATTAGTTTAGTAGTTTTTGGGTGAACAAACATCCGACATCTACACAAAGTTTCATGTTTATAATATTAGTATGATAAATTATTTTGATAACTAAACATTACTTGTAAATTAACTACTAGCTGTTCCCTGCAGTTTCACCCATGTTTATGGCCACTGCTCCGCTCCTAAGAGTCATAGCGTGATGTTATATAGCCATAACCTTCCCCAATAAATACTCTATCCAATACATCCAACTGGCAGTTCGAGAGATTAGCATGTTTACATAAACAAACAATCAAACACAACTCATCAGCTTTATTATATTAGCATAGATGATTGTCCATGGACAACTGTAGCCACTTACCATCAGGTGATCTATCTGTTTGTTTGCTCTTTTTTTATTATATCCTCAAAGATTTTTTGAAGAACATCACTTTCTATTTCATTTCTCTAACGTTGACGGTCCTATTTAATTTTTTATATAATAAACAGCAACTAGAAATGTTGGCCTCTCTTGCCTCTGCAATACATTTGCTGGAAGCAGCAATATCGATGAAAAGAGTAGAGGATAACCAGGAGTTTACTACATGCAGCTGTTTCACAATACATGTTCTAAGAAATGTTTGACTGTTTTTACTCCTCATCCTGTTCAAGAGAAAAGTTTATTTTTACACATATAATATATGTAATATATACTTATATAAATACTGAGTCATGACTTACAGTCAGATAGTTCTAAGAATGAGTGATTCATAACTGTTGTTTACTATTATAAATATTGGTTTCTTTCAATACTGTTGTAATAATACCTCCCCCTGTAGTAAAACTCACCTGCCAATCACAGCCAGCCTTTTCCGCGTAGATCTCGATTTCGTCGTGTTATTCCAAGGACATAATTTATCTGTTTGTTCAGTTTCATTGAAATCTATGTAGCGGTTTTAGCATGATACATACACACTATCACCCTCACAGTCACCGTCACAAGCATTCTTATTTATAATCACTACATATTATAAAACAAACTCTTACGCCGCGTCTGTCTGTCTGTTCGCGATAAACTCAAAAACGACTGAACGGATTTTCATGCGGTTTTCACCAATAGATGATGAATTGCTCTATTCAGGAGGAAGGTTTAGATATATAATTTGTTAAGGTTTTGTGTAAATTGGTTGAAATATGATAATGATTGTTGCTAGTACCCAATAAACATCTGTTTCACTGCCTACAAGGAAAAGTATAAACAAATAGTATGATGAATGTTAGGGACTAATAAAATGTTCTTTCCATAAACACCTTCAACATTAGTGTTGTGTATTGCCCCAAACTTCTTTCCCATCATGGAGCTCTGTGGACTCTGTCCATCATCATTAAGCAGTATGTTTCATTCAATGAAATCATCACAATTATTCTTCATCAATAGTATTCTTGCTAAACCACATAGAGTAGCTACATACACGTTGATATTTCATGAATGTGAGACTGAGTGATCTGACTTGTTTCTGTTGATACAAATCGAAAGACATCAAATAACATGTGAAATATTTTTTTTTACATGGCCGTCTGATCCCAAACTAGGCAGAGCCTGTACTGTGGTAACCAGACTGCTGATAAACATACTTATATATTACTAAATACTATTTATTATAGATAAATAACACCCAGACACAGAATAAATGATCATGCTCATCACACAATTATTTGTCCTGGGTGGGAATCGAACCGACGGCCTCTGGCTAAGCAGTCAGGATCACTAATCACTAGACCAACAGGCCAGTCAAATTATGTGTTTACTTTTCATATTAATGAACTTTCCGTCCTTTCTCCGTCTACTAATTGGGTGATGTCCAGACACATGGACATCACACACACATATACATACATGCACACGCCTATATACCAGAAGGGGTATGCAGAGGTGATTAAACACACAACAATATAATTTGGTCGCACTCATGTAATCCCCTATTATGTGACTAGGACCAAATAGTATAGTAAATCTATCCTACATCTATCCTCTATCTTTGGACATCACCCATGATATTAATGAACTGCTTCAAATCTGAATCATATAAAAATAGTAAGATGTCTACTAGGTCGTAGAGGTCTTGCTAGGAACTAATTTGGTCTCAAGTTCTCAGAAATAATATAAACATGGTCATTTCCGATTGATATGACGCCAACCTTGTCACTCTTAATGCTATTAAAACTAACAACTATCTGTTTTCTGCCAAATTAATTTATTTTGAACCTGTACGCCATCAATCTTTTTAACGCACTTTTATTTTAGCTTGGTATGTACCTACTCGTTATGTGTAACTGAATGTTGTACGTGATTTTCACCCTTCATAACGTCTGATTAATTTGAAACTTTGCACACTGTCCTTGATAGGGCCGATGACATCGCAATAATTTTAATAGTTTGTTCCACTATCCTGATCAGGATCTTCAGGATTAGCAATTTTTTTTATCCGAAGATACGCATTTAAAATAATTAATCAGGAGAGGGAACCTGAGAAATGGTGACAAAATCCGAGGAAGGCAGCAGGCGCACAAATTACCCTTTAGGGTAGTTACAACCTTAATAAATTATCGTTTAAAAAATAAAAAATCACGCATTAATGATAAATGGAACTAAAAAGTGAAAAATAAATAATAGTTTAAAAAATCTAAAAAAAAAACGCTATTTTACTGGACTGAACAACCTATTAACATAAAATGAGATGGTTAAATATACACCAACTTATACACCATAGACTTTTACTCCAGTGCAGTGATGTGGACACATCAGCAAGTTTGCTGCTTGTCCATAATTCAATAATAATAATAACAATAATATTTATAATTATAATTATATTTTTTTTATTAATTTATAATCTCACCTTCTATATATGGATGATTTGAAACTACTAGCCCCCACTAATTTGCAATTGACAGCGTTACTGAAGGTAACTGAAAACTTTAGTAACTCTTATCAGGATGGAATTTAGTGTGGACAAGTGTGCAGTCATGCATGTAAAGAAAGGTGTGATAGTGGAATCTGAAGGAGTCGAACTTTCCGATTCAACAAAACTCAGATCTCTGTCTGCCACCGATACCTACAAGGTATATCACAATCATTGGGAATACCTGAACCTACTATGAAACAAGCGCTGCAGGAGCGCTTTTATGGCCGCCTGAAAAAAGTGCTAAAAAGTCTTCTATCAGGGGGTAACAAAATACGTGCTTGCAACGGTTGGGTTATGCCGGTTCTGATGTATTCCTTTGGTATACTTAGATGGTCTCAGACGGAACTAGACGACCTTGACAGAAGAGTCCGTACACTGCTTACTGCATTTCGAATGCACCACCCACGTTCATCGGTAATGAGGTTGTATATCCCACGAAAGTTTGGGGGTCGTAGACTTTTAAACATTAAGACCTTACACAATCGTGAGATATACAACCTTAGAGAATATAATAAGAACATACTGATGTGGGTGTGCATTGTAATGTGGTTGCAGTGGACAACGGACTCACTCCGCTCGCTCTGGCTAAAGAGAACTGGCGCAAACCTGTAGTTCTTAGTACTAATGAGCGCCGGGAGGTATGGAAGGGCAAAGCACTTCATGGTCGTTTTTATCGGGCCCTAAATGGGCCTGATATAGACTTAAAAGCGTCCACATCTTGGCTACGGTTCGGTGATCTCTTCGGAGAAACCGAAGGTTTTGTCTTTGCAATTATGGACGAAGTTGTTATGACAAATAACTATCGGAAATATATCCTGAAAGATGGTACGGTTGACATCTGTCGGGCATGCCACCGCCCCGGTGAATCTATCAGGCATATTATTTCTGGTTGTTCTTGTCTTGCCAATGGTGAATATTTGCACAGACACAACCAAGTGGCCAGGATTGTACATCAACAGCTAGCCCTTAAATACAACCTTGTGAATTCAGAGGTGCCATATTACAGGTATGTGCCCGACCCAGTTCTTGAAAATGGTCAAGCGACATTGTATTGGGATCGATCTATCATCACTGACAGAACTATTGTTGCGATTAAACCTGATAGTGATAGTGGTGATAGATCGATTAGAGCGCCGTGCAATGATGATCGATATCGCTGTTCCTCATGACGAGAATCTCGTGAAAGTTGAAAAAGATAAACAAATCAAATATATGGATTTGTCTCACAAGATTGTCGATATGTGGAATGTCGAATCGGCGATCATTGTTCCGATTGTCATATCTGCTCATGGATTAACAGCCAAGAGCCTCGATCGACACCTTAAGAGGCTCACGTTAGACGGTTGGATCAAGGGACTGATGCAGAAGGCAGTTTTTCTCGACACGGCCCGTATAGTGAGGAGGTTCCTGTCTTTGGAGCCCTAACCACCGGTATCTTGGTCCCTGTACCCGATGTCGGTGGTCTACTATTTTTTATATTTTTAAATATATATATTTTTTTTTATGTACATATTTAGAAATGTAATTTATATGGTAAAAGATGAATAAAAAGAATAATAATATTTATAACAATTGACGTCAAGTGAACAGAGATGTAACGCCGATTTCGTGCCAACGAGAAAGCGACAAGTTCATTATATATTTGAGACAAAACACTAGCGTAAATCACAAACTCATTGCCTTTCTCTAAAATCAATAATTTTTAGTTCCGTCGCTATTTTCGCGATATTGTTTAAAAGTTTCAAGTAGCTTTCTGCACTTCTTCTATACATAAACTTTAAGTATTAATTTATAGATTAGGTGTGTAATATAAATATATCGTTTCTGACATAGGCTGTTTGCTAGTACTTCAACAGTTCCTAGAAATTTACGCTTTAGAACAGGTTTTACTTGCACACGCCGAGAGCTCACGCGTGATTAGAATCTATGATTCCCCACGCAACTATTTTCCTTCCTTAATTAGTGCTTGCATTAAGTCTTGTATAGTACTTGAACTTGTGATGTGCACTTACTGTATGAAGAAATCAATTGAAATACCTTTTGACTTACGATCATGATATTATCCAGTTTCTGAGAAGTATCTTTTTGATTTTCAGGGTGACGAAGAAGAAAAATGGGCAGAAAAGGCAGTGGACAGTTTAGTGAAAAAGCTAAAGAAGCGGAAAGGTGCCATCGAAGAATTAGAGAGGGCGTTGTCGTGTCCTGGCACACCGTCCAAGTGTGTTACTATACCCAGGTCACTTGATGGAAGATTACAGGTACAAAGTACATGTGACAGATTTGATTTTGCCAGAAGCGATGCCTTTTTGCTGAAATGTAACTCAAAAAGCTACCCAGCTAGTTCAAATATTTACGATGCCATTGATGCCATGATATATGCAACCAGGAATTTTTTATCCGCTAACTTTTCTTGTAGATAAACCTATTTATAATTCAGTTTACCTGTCAACCATTTCCACCAAAAATCATAGTACCATCTAGAACAACACCATTTTTAGTAGTAGTTTTGTATTTATAGACTTGTTTTCTTAGTGCTCTTAATTTTATTATATTATGTAGGAGGTCCAGACTTTATAGCTACAAAATAAGTGTAGTTCCCAGTTTGTGCCTATTATGTGCCCCCGGACAATGTGCAGAATGCTGCAGCTTTGATGTACAAACAATTGAAATAAATTTCATCGCTTTCAGGTGTCACATCGCAAAGGCTTACCTCACGTCATTTACTGCCGAGTATGGCGTTGGCCCGACCTTCAAAGCCACCACGAGCTGAAGCCCTTGGAGATCTGCCAGTATCCATTTAGCGCAAAGCAAAAGGAAGTGTGTATCAATCCTTACCATTACAAACGTGTTGAGAGCCCCGTTCTACCACCAGTGCTAGTGCCTAGACATTCGGAATTTGCTCCAGGACATTCTCTGCTACCATTCCAAAGGACTGCAGAACCTTCGATGCCCCACAACGTTTCCTATTCTGGATCAGGGTTTCCACCTTCAGCTAGCTCAGAGCTGCCTGATACGCCACCACCAGCTTATTCCCCACCCTCAGATGATACAGAACCGCCGGGAGAAGTAGCGCCTGTGTCATACCAGGAACCTTTATACTGGGCCTCTGTGGCTTATTATGAGTTGAATTGCCGTGTAGGGGAGGTATTCCACTGCAATTCTCATTCTGTAGTTGTTGATGGCTTTACCGATCCTTCTAATAATAGCGACAGGTTCTGCCTAGGCCAGCTCAGTAATGTGAACAGAAATTCCACCATTGAGAATACCAGGCGTCACATAGGGAAAGGAGTACATTTGTACTATGTTGGAGGGGAGGTTTACGCTGAATGCTTGTCAGATGCTGCGATATTTGTGCAGAGTCGCAATTGCAACCATCACCACGGATTTCATCCGTCAACTGTTTGTAAGATTCCTCCTGGTTGCTCTTTAAAAATCTTTAATAATCGGGAGTTTGCGCAGCTGTTGTCTCAGAGCGTTAACCATGGCTTCGAGGCAGTTTACGAACTTACAAAGATGTGTACGATTCGAATGTCGTTTGTAAAGGGTTGGGGCGCAGAGTATCATCGACAGGATGTGACGTCGACACCGTGCTGGATCGAAATTCACCTTCACGGTCCCCTTCAGTGGCTTGATAAAGTCCTCACACAGATGGGGTCCCCTCACAACGCTATTTCTTCTGTGTCTTAGCCACGTCCCATGCAGTCGACGAACCCCACCGTTCTTTGGTTATCTGGTATTAAAATTCATCTCAAAATCATATAAACCGTTGCATTTTTCTATTTTATATGACAATATTTTTAATATTTTTTTTATGTTTTGTGTTGTGAAGCCCCAATTGGCATTAAACAATTATGCAGCTCAAACCATGTGTCCAATTTATTGAAACGTAATTTAGGCGTAATGTAAAATAAAGACATTAAGGTTATTATATACATACTCGTCAATATAATTTATGACAAGGTAATGAGATATTATTGGTGTAAATATGCTTAATTTTTTTTTGGTAATGTCAAGCACAAAAATGTTCGCCATAAATTTTGTTCGATATGGATGATATTATGTAATGATGCATATTATAAATATTTTACTATGTAAGACATATTAGCAAGTTTCATGTATGGTTTAGATTTAGTATGATGCAATTTTTATTTTTTATCTAACATTTAAGTAAATGATATTTGGTTTTGTGGCTCATTTGTATATATCTAATGCCAGCAGTTTATACACGTATATTGTTACAGTGTTGTATATGTATACAAGGTGAGCCACATGCCTTAACTTGACATAGGATACTGATGGATGTGTTCTATATATACAGGGTGTAAGAACACCGTACCGAATATTGAAATAGTGTATTCAGACCATCATTCTGAGTCTAAAATCGTTGGAATTTTCTGTCGGAAAATTCATAACTTTTTTTTTGGTTAAAAGTGATATCACAATGAGTAAACAGAACATTTTACAGAAAAATATACCCCATACGGCAAAAAACTGCAATGTAATCAATTAAATAACATTAATGCAATCAGCTGCTTTGACGGCACCGTACGTTTTAGGTCATTCACTGTACCGCACAAAAATAATACCGCGTACATTAGCGCCAAATGAAACTAACGACTATAAATCCTTAATCTCGCATTTTTATGATTAACTGACTTTTGTATTGTGATAAGTATAAACAGAAAGAGGTTTCGCGTAGCTCAAACTTACACACTGTATATAATAATTGTATTTATAGCAACAAAATTAATAATTTTTTTGACATTGCAACTCGGTCAGTCATGAAATAGTTGATTTGTTTATTATTTGCAAATATTTAACTGTGGCTTTATTTGTTATGATAAATTATAAAATAATAAATAAAGACTTATGCATCCAAACTATTTGTCTCAGCACACAGGTTGAGGATTCAACCTGTATTAATCAATTATTTTTGTGTTAAAGTTAAAGTTATTCGCCATAGAATAACTTTTTTTACACACGATAAAATCAAGACAGTGTTGCAAGTGTCAAATATATTGTTAGTTTGGTAATTTTTTTTTAAATGTGCCATCAAAAGTTGACAGAGTTTATTTTGTCATGTAAATTATAAAATCAGAATGTTATTATGTTTGAATTGATTGTAGAATTTATTTTATACTGTAAAAAATATATTTTATAGACAATTTGGGCCCATAAAATCTGATGCGTAAATGAATGCAACTTTTTAAAGAGTAGTTTAGGAGTAACAGTTTCTAAAAAAACCAAATCAGGGGACATTGTACAGAGTAAAGATGTGATTGATCTCAAAATATTAGTAAGAAAATATGTAGTTCCTCAGAAAGAGCGAGTGTCCCAGCCTTAGTAGTGCAATTAATTAAACGTATATATTATTATTTAAATATTACATCGACTAATAACTCTGCTTTGACTTCAAAACTAGACCTGTCTATCTCAATTTTTCATTAACCCTTTCAATGTTGACATATTTCTGACAAATTATTTTTGTATTCAAAAACAAAAATATATTTCTGCTTAATGAAATTGCGGAGAATTTTAAACTTAGAAGCTTAAATTGTTATAGCGATCAGGAACATACAAGTACCATCATTATATGTTTATAACGCGCATATATTTTCAGTAGTCGCGTCTGAAATCTGACATATTATATTGATTGAGTCCTAAGCTAACGAAAAATGTCCTTATATTTAATCTCATCAATATCGTACTCCATGGTCTTGATGCCACCTAGGTATGTAAAAAAATGTCTAAACTTTAATAATCATGGATCTATAGTTATAAATCTGGGGTTCCTAAAATTTTTAGGAAACGGAATCTGTTTTTCTGTTTTAAATAAAGACAACTCCCGCATTAGGAATTACTCCTGTGTCGCGGGGGACTTTACAAACATACAAACAACGGACACAAAGAACACCCAGACTCAGGTGGGAATCGAACCCTAGACTAACCACTAGACCAACAGGCCATTCTATCCAGGAATACTCATCAAATACCTATATTTTTATGGAGCCCCACATTCATGAGCATACCGACCATATTTTTGTTAGTCGGCCAAGGTTTTATAAAAAAAAAATATACTTTAATAAACTTAATAGGTACGTAAGCATAAAAGATCTGCCCCCTCATGTCCCCCAACACCTGTGTGGCTATGTCTGGGGTAGCATCAGTCATAGTTCGGGCCCTATACCTAATTCTCGCTGAGTGCATAAAAGTAATGTTTCTTCTCAAGACAATTATTAAGTGCCATTTCAAAATAATGTTTGTACCTAATTATTTTTTTATTATTTTTTTTATTTTTTTTTTATTTTTTTTTATTTTAAATAATATATAATTTCTCGAAACCCTAGTGACTTTTCCACATAAAACTTTAGGATTCGCTAAAATAAATACGTCAGCATTTGAAGGGTTAAACAGAACACTATAGTACCAAAAGTGCCCCATTCTTCATTTGAAATGTTAAGGATGCATTTTTTTGCTGATATGACTAAAAGAAATATGTAATAATTAAGCTTATTGGTATGAAAACCTCAATTTTTTAGTACCTAGATATATATTTGTAGATAAAGATGAAGGTCTTTTTCAACATAAAAGTAATGTTGAACTTAATTCTATGGATTCGCGGGATAATAATTCATAATTTCTCTTTTGTTACATTTTCTGATAAAACCATTAAGCATTTCTAACTTATTGTTTCACATAGATAGAATATAATTTCTTCCTGTAAATGATATATTACTATCCATTTTTGAGTTCTGAAAAAGCATTTTTTTGTCATATCAGTAACTTCATGAATCCAAACAAAACTGAAAATATAAATAAATATATTATTATCTAAACGTGATAAACAAACGTAAAGTCACTAATATTGTGCCATACATAAAGTATCGCAAACATTATTAATTCTAGTGACATATTATTATGTAAAACAACTATACCTAAACATTAATTTAGTACCCTCATAAATGCTATAATTAATATAGAGCTGTACAACACATACTATATAAGTAAAGATCTCGATTCTTAAATTCTTTCTGGTCGAAGAAAGTTTACACTAATAGTATTATACTATAGAAACTAATAATCGATAAATTATCGAATTATTCAACATTCACTGATTTTGATTACGTATTTGTAAACCGTATGGCCTGTCAATTGTGCCTAGATATATAACCGTCCATATGAACAACTGAAATTTAGAATAGAATGAACAAAAAACCTAACCGCCTTGTCATAAAAAAAAACTGTTGCTGGTGAATAGTCTCTTTTCTACTTAATCGATGTCGAGAAAGAGGCAAACTAAGGCAAAGAGGAAAAAAGAAGGGAGTTCGAAACCGTGAGTTTGTTTTTTGGAAACAATGGAATATCAATCAATCATCCTGAAAGTCGATCCGCATTAAAAAGCGACCATAAACGCAGGTGTAATTGCTAACGTTTGGTCAATAATTTGGTCTTCTGAAAGGCGCCATGCCATATTCAAAATTCATAAAAGAATACAATAGACGTTTGACTAAATGCAGTAGGAATTGATCAATTGCTGATTCGGATAGCCCTATTTTGAATCTTTCAATCTTTCGTCTCCTACCAAGGAAGTGTAATACATTTTTTAAGTGAAAACTTCTTTTGGCACGTTTGTGCACTTTTGCTATGGGGAAAAAGCACTGATCTCGTGACCGTCACGCTTATAATACATAGTACATAATAGAGTGGCGCTAATCTAAACATTGAGTTCTGTTAGCTTCATATTAACTAATGTCACTAACCTGCTAGTGTGACGTTTTAAGTTCGTCGTTTCGTTTAAGTTTTCACTTCTGTCTGCAGTCCCATGACTGCCTATTTTATTTGTTCTATTCATAATTTCAGCTGTTTCATTATACAGTATACACAATAAATATGTATATTATATACAATTCATAATTTACAATGTTGAATCGTATAAACAATGTATAAGCTTGTTGTTACAAACATACACGCAGTTATATATTCTCATATATAGTGCCTTTAATACCATGAACTTGGACGATTGCCTTATTGTTTCATTATTTTTTTAATAATAATATAATAGTATTCATATAGAAATCTATTTGGATATAATGACGTTGCATTTTTGGTTTAATTCTCATTATATTTGACCATAATTATAATAGTGCCTACTTGTAATTTTAGTATAAATACCGTTTATATGCCTTATTTTATCGAATTCATATAAATGTTAAAAGTTGTGTTATAAGTAATAAATGTCTCCTCATAAAAAATGTTTTATTATTATTTATGTTTTTAACATTTGTAAGTTTAAAATATTGTATAATGCAAGGTGTCACAGTTCGGTGGAAAAATGTATTAGTTTAAAAAAAATCGATTTTCGTTATTCAAAATGTGCTATATTTCAAAGAGTATACAAACACTACGTTACTATATTTAATGGAGAAACAATATTTCTCAACTAAATATACACGTGAAAATATACTGATGCCTTGATTTTGATTGATTTTGATTTTGAAGGGAATGTCCATTAATCACGTGAGGCTTGAAAATGGTTCTTAAAAATCACCAAATATCACAAGGGGAGGGGGGGGGGTTTATGTAGTGTTTATTCTTTCATATAACGCGCAATTTTATCTTTATTTAACGTTAATATTCTGAAAGTTTTTAATATATTTGTATATATAATATAATATTTATATATATATATATATATACATATATACATATATATATATATATATATATACATATATACATATATATATATATATATATATATATATATATATATATATATATATATATATATATATATATATATATATATATATATATATATATGGCTAGGGAGGGTGGGGTTAGTCTAAAACCTCACCACGTATCACCAGGGAGAGGGGGTTAAAAAGTTGCTAAAAAAAATCACGTGATTAATGAACAGCTCCTAATTCGTAAAGGTAGGGTTGACATAACTGATACTCCTGATTGTAAATGGATAGGATTTTAATGGAATGAAAAAAAAAACAGTTTTAATAAATTAGGAATAGAACGTATGTTATAAATATGCATCTATAGATGATTAGGCATTGAATATTAAAAAAAAAAAACATAGAAGAAGTCACATATTCACATATACCTACATTATAATAGAAATCTAATAGATAGAAATCTCGTGTCACGGTGTTTGTGGTCGAACTCCTCCGAAACGACTCGATCGATTTTTTTTTATATATTTGCTAGGTTTGAGAATAGGTAGTAAAGTATTTTTCACCCTCCTGCCCCACCCACCATTTTTTGATAATTAAAAAAAGAAAAAGGCATTGCGCCGCATGCTGGGTGCAGCTAGTCTCTGTACAGATTTCTTACGTGTCTTAATTTGTTGCCTAGCATTCCTAATAGACTCCGCTGAGAGAGAAATGTCTAGAAAACTTCAGATCATACAAAATAATAGAACCATCTAACTCTTTAATCGACTGATTTTGAACAAAATCGTCCCGTCATTGACCTTCAAAGTCAAACTCAATTTTAATTTAATAGAATTCCTTAAAAAGTGCTTGAAATCGTCTTTTTTTTTACTAAAAATTATTATTTTGTGAAATGTAAACCGAATAATACCTATATAATAATACCGTGTTGCATATAGGTAAGATCGTTATCAACCAGTGTGCCTTGTGACACGAAATTAGGCAAACAAACTCATGCCACACTCTTAAATCACCTTCGCACTCCAATTAATAAAATTGTAATATCCTTGTATGATATGTATCTCAAATATTTTTATTCAGAACATTTATCAAACCAATAGTCTTGCAGTTTGTGCCTGCCGCGGCTGCGCTCGCGTGTAGGTACCTACATATTTTTAATTCTTGCGCGGAACCCTCATCCTTTTTCTAAAATAAAAGTAGTTAAAAGGTACTCCTTATCATAATCGTTAGCTATCTGCCAATGAAATTCCTGCGGCAACCGGACAGACCAAAACATTAAAAACAGTATTTTTGCCATAATTACCGCGTAAAAAATCAGATACATTAGTAAATAAACTATTATTTTGACATTACAAGCAGATGCTTCAATTTTATTTATTTGTATACAAGATTATGTATATTTTTAAAATACTTATTGTAATGAAATTTACACATTTTACTTTTGACACAACTTTCATGTAGGTACCTATTTGTCTGTTAAAAATCCTTAGAAATCTGTAAACTGATATTAAATTTAATTAATCTAATTAAAAAAATTCTAATTAAAAAATCTAACTAATATGGATTTTGGATGGATTGTACCAAATACATTACTTTTGTATTAGCTTGTATAGTATACGACAGCATCCTACTAATATTATAAACGTGAAAGATTGTGAGGATGTATGGATGTATGGATGTGTGGATGTATGGATGTATGGATGTTTGTTACTCTTTCACGCAAAAACTACTGAACCGATTGCGATAAAACTTGGTATGTAGATAGCTGGAGATCTGGATTAACACAAACACTTTTTATCCCGATATTGCCACGGCATCAGGGACTTACGCGGGTGAAACCGCGAGGCGCAGCTAGTAATTTATATTTGAACGAGATTGATGTAGGAATTGCACAGATATTCAATCTTTCACTACCAATATCTGAGATATCCAAACAGCTGTGTATTAGCGGTTCAATGTTGCCACAGTGATGTGCTATTTGTAAATTATACGTATAGAGGATACAATGAGGTTGACATGTCTAAATAGACAAAAACCCCTACTCAATAACTAGTAGTGGAGTTTTATTCTAACGCTTAGGTGTCGAACAAGAACCCGGTAAACTTAAACTGAATTAAAATGTTATTTGGTTAAGGTGCAGGCAGGTAATAATAAATGTTATGTATAAACATTCTAATTTAAACAAGTTTGACTATCGTTATTGTTAAATGTTATGAGTATGTCTAATGTCAGAATTTATTAAAAAAAAATAACACACTTCACTTGTAACTATGGGGTCGTCCATTAATCACGTGATGTTTTTTTAGCATCTTTTTAACCCCCCTCCCGCCTGGTAATACATGATGAGGTCTTAGACTAACCCTCTCCCCATCAAAAATCAGGTATTTTTTTAAGTTCAAAATACATTTAGAATTTTCAAAATATTATCATAAATTACAGATATAATCGCGCGTTCTACGAAAAAATAAATACACGTGATATCTCAATACACCCCCTCTCCCCCCTTGTGATATATCCTTTTTTTTTCGGACCCCCCCCCCCTTTCGAGCATCACGTGATTAATGGACAATCCCTATGTAAACAAATCTTGGAAGTCAATTTTAACCTACTTATAATTATTGTCGTATCGAAATGAACCCTTGAATGGATATGTATTTTTGTCGATACCGTAATTTGGCATCTTTGAGCTGATCTGATGTGATGGAACTCTTCAGTGGCTACTAGTAAACCCCCCGAGTTTGGGCTCATATGATTCGTTTTGACAAGTCCAACAGATTAGACTTAGTAGCGATGGTCTGATGATGAAGCCAGGAGGTGAATAGGGGACCTCTTTTTACTTTTTAATTCGGTTTGCCATTAAAACTATAATTACTATATATAATGTGATATTATGAATAAATGGAATATTTAAGTAGTTATGGGTAGGCAGGGATCTCGTGAGCATGACAGTTTTTGTTAACTGTATTTATAACTGCCGGTAACCGTAACCATCAGGTAGTTTAAGTACTTCTTTGTTAAAATAGTTGTATAAAGTTTTTTTGCAAAAAATTACTTTCACGAGAAACATAAATCAAACAAAACTGGACTTTATACATACTCTCTAGCCTGTCTGCCCGCGGATGTATTAAACACCCACAATTTACCAATTAAAATTAATATAAAAATTGGTCATTGTAAAAAAAAATGTTGGGGAGCCATACTTCGGCACGTATGTCCAAGCTCGACCGGAGTGATACCACGGCCTCACAGAATACCGTGAAGCAATGGTTGCGTTGTGTTTCACCGAACGAGTGAGGTTACCGGACACCCTAACCCCGCTTCCCCCCCCCTCCCTACATCTCCTACTCCCACCTTAAAGTTGCAGGTGTCCATGGGCAGCGGTAGTCACTTCCCATCAAGTGACCCGTCTGCTCCTTTGCCCCTATCCCATAAAAAGAGAAACCGTCCTCAAAAAAGCTGATGAAATTTGAACTGGCGTGATTAGACGCGTTGAACTCGGCTGTAATTTTTAAAAGATGACGTAGATTACAAAAGATTAATAGATATATTATATTTCTTTGGTACACTCCAGCCCAACAGCCTATTTTAACTACTAACTATATATACTATACTAACTATAATGATTATATGTACGTCTGTATGTGGAATATAATTAAGTATCTTTGTTTAGAAGTGAAATGTATTGTACATAATGTTTGTTCGTGTGGTAATGTTTGTTATCGTTATGTTAGCTTAGTTGAGATTTGACACCACTGTACACTGCTACAAGTTTAACTGTTAACCACTATTAAACACTAGCTTTTAGTTATATAAAGCTAGCTGCGCCCCGCGGTTTCACCCGCGTAATTCCCGATACCGTGGGAATATCGGGATAAAAATAGCCTATGTGTTAATCCAGGTCTCCAGTTATCTACATACCAAGTTTCATCGCAATCAGTAAAGTAATTTTTGCGTGACAGAGCAACTGACAAACATCGAAATATCCTCACTAAGTCACGTTTATAATATTAGTAGGATTTATAAGTAAAAATTAAATTCAGTAGAAATTCAATGAATTTAGTTTTTAACAGTTTCACAGTGGTGTCAAATTCCAAATGTTTGTCTGTTGATTTGTGCAAAGTTGTAAATGTCGTGTTGGTATTTTTGGATTTATATTGAGTAGGTATAGGATGTTGGATCAGACTCTTCGTGCACTGTGGTGTAAACCAGATTTATTTGGACAGATTTTCACATGCAAAACTTAATCGGGGAAGGAATTTTAAGTCTAAATAGACTCCCAAATATTACGAATTAAAATGTCTTAAATGGATGAATTTGACCTTTGGTAAAGAGGAATTTTGGGTGAAATTTTCCTACGGCATTAATATTTTTAAATTAGACAAGGGTAAAAGGATACCTATTCGTAAAAAATAAATACAAATAAATTAGTCAATATTTGTTTATTAAAAGGTCTATCTAATTATTTTGATTTCACAATTGGAATAAATCTCTTCCCTCTCCTCTATTCTCGTAGACACATTAATAAGTTGCAATGTTTAGAACTAAGTACTTGTGGAATACTATTAAAGAGATTATAATTAATTAATCTGTCGTTTTTAAACGGTTGTCGTATGACGTCACGGTGAACGAAGAGTACGATGTACAAAATTGTAAACATTTCCTTTCGCTCTATTTACAATAAGATAAGTATATAAGCGAATAGAAGCCATCGTTCATGTAATTTTTAGTATATTTTTCTCTGTTTAGCAATTAATAAAGTTTCTTTTATTGATGCTTTTGCGTCTTTTATTAAACCAAAACATTATTTAAAAATATTTTTGTTACATTACATTTTGTACAGTGTACACAACGCTTGAGATGGAAACATCCACCGTCATCTTAGAAACAGTTATTCATAGAAGGAGATAGAATAAGAGCTCTTAAATACCATTTGCGCCCAGAGATGACAAACCCTCTCTTGTCAGATTCTTGTCTCTTGTTTTGATGTAGAGATGTAATTTAGATGGCTCGTGCCCGAGACTCACCCCACATATTATTTTCGACGCATTATCGGAAAATTTACTTCGTACCTATGCAATTATATTGCCCATAGATTGTTAGGAAGTCTCTAAACAGACTTTCACTTTAAGAAAAAACAGTGCAATTAAATCTTCAAAGATGAGATATAATCTCGTTGCTATTATGAGACACCTATTGACAGTTGCTACTTTGATAGCGCACTTAACTTCGTATCACTGGTTGCATAAAATGTGCCCAGAAAATAATGAGCAATGGACACGTAAGATATTGCTATCTGTATGTCGGGTGCACGGTTTTCTAAACTATTTCCTTTACTCGACGTTCGTCGTATGTAGAATATCTGCTAGGTATCAAACTCGGGCGTCGAGACAGCAATTGTGTGGGACAGTGGGACTTACGAGACAAAACACGTGCTCCTTGAGAATGTGGTAAAGTATAGGCTATATATACGGTGAAGCAGCAGTGTCGTAGATATATAATTGTTTTGCTACAAAGTGGTAAATCCATTGTAATTTTTACAAAATGCATAGCGTCCTTTTTTGTTACTAAGTTACACAATCTAACTTAACGTGTTCTCATTGGTTGCTGTATTCCAATGAGTTAACAGTTTTAATGTTAATATTTAATTGTGCTTACAACTCCGTAGTAAAAACTGCTGTGTTTCTTCGAATATACGGTATAAGTATTTCGCCTAAAAGCAGCTAAAGTGACAATGCCAATCTGTTGCTTTTGCAACGGCCTCAGTACGTTTGCCCGGGTAGTGCTGCAGTAATACAACTGTTTAGCAACCTAGTATGAACTAAAAACCGTAACATTAAATCATATAACGAACGAAACGTGTAACAAGTGAAATAATATGCAATTATCGGTTACCGTTTCGTATGTCACTCGAATACAAATTGCGTCGGTGTGTCATGGCCGCTGGCGCACGCGCGGTGCACTTCAATGCGGTGAAAATTTGGCGCGAAGACATTATTTTTTACACGCATTAGATTAGCTTGACATGTAAATATTTATATATGTAACGAAATCTTTCAACTTCGGTTTCACCAACTTTAAGACGTCCTTTTAACGTTTAATTATAAAAAAAAACCGACCAAGTGCGAGTCGGACTCGTGCACCGAGGGTTCCGTAAAAATATTTTTATTATATGATGTAACTAAAAATGTACGGTTTTCGAACTTTTTTTTATCTGTGCTATAAGACGTTGCTTCGTACCAAATTTCAAGATTCTGAATTCACGGGAAGTACCCTGTAGGTTTTGATTCCCTTGCGAGTGTCGAAAGTTTGCGGAAATTTACGGCATAGACGGCTGTATCTTTTGAGAAGAAGTTAGATTTTTAGAAGTTTGATTTTTTCACAGTTCCAAGGGACAGTAGACCTGAGTATTTGATATAAATTCCAGCTTGATACCTCCACGCGTTCCTGAGAAAAAGGGTCTTGACAGACAGACAGACGGACAACAAAGTGAACGGAACCCTAAAAATGAAATGTGAAAGTTTCTACGACTGCCACGATGTGTTTTTTGCTTTTTTCAGCCATACCTACAGTTAGTCTTATCATAAAATAGGTCCGTCAAAAATTGTAGATCATGCAATTATCCATAAAAATTATCCTTACACTTTGGGAACGAAGTTCTTTATTGCTCTTTACACTTCAGAGGCTTGGCGGCGGCGAGACGGAAAAAAGTGTTAGTGCAACAAAAAATGCTGACCGCGAGTAGATTTATTTTATTTACGCCATCTGTGGATTGTGCGCGATACTACTGTAATTTCATGTTTGTTGTACAGTAATTATCTATATATTAGATCGGGTAAATTTCACAGATGTCGCAATTTTAACTTTGAGTTTTTACAATAGTTAGTAAGTTTTGATACAATTTATTAAATTAATTCAATATTTCAACAGGGTGTCATAAAGACACCTCAGTCACCACATGCTTTTTTTCCTAAGAATCACCATTTCTGACATAAATTATTATAATATAAGTATAGCGACTCAAAAAGTTGAAAAAGTCGTGTTTTCTATAATACTTATACCACATACTTACTTACATAAATGTAACAATTGAGGTGTAGTCTTAAATAGGACGTAACTCCCATTGTCTGACAGCTTTGGTACTAATCACAGATCACTATTGTTCTTGAACAAATAATTATCAAATATGGCGGTCAGACTGCGGACGGGCCACCTATTGTTTTTCTTGTTGGAATATGTAATTCGACACCTACAACGAAGGTAACACATTCCTACTTAAAAGAATTATTCTAAAATTCACCAGATTGCTGTTAAACGACATTGTGAGCCGCATTTCAATTAAGTATAGTACAAGGTAAGTATTTGCATCTCGTGTCCCCACAATGGGGTTAAAACACATATGATCTTCGAAATGGTAGGTAGATATATGTGTTACAAAATAGTGTGGCCAATTTTTTGCCGACAAATAGTTGATTTAGCTTAAACAAATTTTTTAAGTGAAAACTCCTTTACGCGGGTTGTGCACTTTTGCTGTGGGGAAAAAGTATTGAACTCGTGACCGTCACGCTAATAATACATATATAGATCTACTAGAGGGCGTTAATCTAAACATTGGGTTCTGTCAGCTCCTTATTAATTAATGTCACCAACCTGACGTGACGTTCTAAGTTCGTCGTTTCGTTTAAGTTTTCAATTCTGTCGGCAGTCCCATGACTGCCTATTTTTTTTTCGGAATCGTCTGGACATTCCATCAACAAACATCCTTGCTATTAAACACTCATAGTTTCATTTATGCCAGCCCTCTCTCTTAAAAAATATTAGCTTTATCGGTTAAGTTCAAGGTTTCTTTATTAAAAATCACGAATTTTCCTAAAATTGTTACCGCTTTAATTTTTTAATGGGATAGGGGCAAACGAGCAGACGGGTCACCTGATGGTAAGTGACTACCGCCGCCCATTCACACCTGCAAGTCAAGAGTCACAAGTGCGTTGCCGACCATTAAGGTGGGAGTAGGGGAAGAGGGGTAGAGAGGAGGGTGAGGGCCTCCGGTAACGTCACTCACTCGGCGAAATACTCCAGTCACTCCTTATCACTCTGGTCGAGCCGGCCATGGCATGGCTTTACGCATGGTCTACTATACGAACCCTTAAATATGACCACAGCTTTCTGTAACATTCTGCATATGTGTATGACTCATGCTGGGAAATTTATAAATGAAAAACTGTGACAAAAGGTTAAAATAATGATATATTTATAAGTAACCTGTCATGTTTAGTATGTAGGTAGGCTAGATGGAAATGACACATATTTAATTGACGCGGAATTTCTCTTACTAGCCTTGGAACTATTTTTTTATTAAGATTCTGAGAAAATGTTACAAGTCAGTAGGTACTTACTGCCAATGTTCTTATACTGTTATGAAGAGTTAGTACAAACTAAAATACTATAGTCAACTGATATGAAAGGTATTCAATGCAAATAAGGATAATATCCACCATGATATTTGGATACTTTATGCTACTTAGATGCTAATTTTACTAGTATTATTAAGTCGAAAGTTTATGATTATAGATAGATGGATCCAGATGGATGTTTGTTACTGTGTAACGCAAAAACGGCTGAACGGATCTGTCTAACATTTGGCACGGAGATAGGTTAGTCTGGAACAACACATAGGTCACTTTTTATCCTGATAGATTTCACCAAAATTGCCATGCGAACCAACTCGCGAGCAACAGCTAGTAATTTTATAGAATCTCAAAGTATAGAACCACATACTTAGGACCAGACTTTACACACTAAATTAATGATCGAAGTTTTCGAGTATCACCACTTTCACTTCTTTAGTGCACCTGAGAAGTGATTTTGAGGCAGTTCATTAATAACTTTTTTTTTATCCTAAGTGGGAGAGCCATGCTTCGGTACGTATGGGCCGGCTCGACCGGAGTGATACCAGGGCCTCACAGAAAACCGGTAGTAAAGCAATGCTTGCTTTTCGGCGCGTGAGTGAGGTTACCGGAGGCCCTAACCCTTAACTTTCTTCATTCCCGTCCTTCCCCTCACCTAAGCTCCCCTCTAATTCTGCTCTTCCCCTACTCCCACCTTAAAGGGCGGCAACGCACTTGTGACTCTTGAGTTACAGGTGCCCATGAGCGGCGGTAGTCATTTACCATCAGGTGACCCGTCTGCTCGTTTGCCCCCTATACCATAAAAAAAAACCTTGAATGCCTGGATACACATACAGTGTCTATTTTTTATATATAACCTGGTAGACATCATCGGTAACTCTCTCGCATGCTTTTTGAAATACTTCAGGGTGCCTTTCATCAAATACGCATATTTCATGGATGTAAGGGTAGAGTAGGTATATTTTATTTCCTGAAATAAAGCCTTCAAGAATCAAGTGGGGCAGCACCATAAATTGCTAATTAAGTTAGTTGTTGTTGCCTTAAAACATTTTTCCGCCACAAAAAATCTTTACCAATCGCAATTGAGTTTACCCACAACAATATTATATACCTTAGTGAAGCTCCTACATACCCACGCTTTCAAGGCTGTCTTCTTGTTTGCCAGTTTCCTATTCTTCCAGAGGACAAAAACGATGACGTTTATGCAACCTCACACTGTTTTGACGTGAGCTTTCCAGTTCAAATGGCTGTCGCGTGTAACACCTTGAAATTTAGTTTCATTTTCCTTGGCTATTTCATGACTGGCGAATTTAATGTTTCCATCCGATATTTTACTGTTATAGTTGAATCGCATTATTTTCACATTTATATTTTTAATAAATTAGTAGTGAGATGGCCACATTTTGTTCAACGTGCCGCCAACGCTAACGGTGAAGCTTTGAGGTCATTGGTTTAATTTGTATAAAATAAAAATATAAGAAATTAACCCGAGTTGATAGAGAAATAAAAATCTGTACTGATTTTGTTTTTAGGCTATTTGCAACGAATATAAAGCTTAAACTGAACTGCGACAACACCCCAGAAAAGCTCGCCATGTGAACACTATAAAAAACCCAAAGCGCGTTTGACGCGCGGCTAACGCCCGTCATCTGAATGCACTCTAACCATGTAGAGATTGTATCAATTGTTTATAATGTTTGTTCATAATCGTTTTCTCTGTCCTTATTATTTTTTTAAAATTTTTTTTTAAACACTTCCTGCAGATACATTGCATGAGGCGGACTTAATGCCGTAGGCATTTTCTACCAGTCAACCTTTGGGTGATACAGAGATGCGTGTGGCAGGTGTAAAATTTAAATAAGAAGCATTGTAATTGATAAATGACATTTAGAAAAAAAAAAGGACGACATAGGAGAATATGATATAAACAATATAATTATGAGAAACTACTACCGAAATATCGTTCGCAAACAATGTACACTTATGATTTGTGGTTTTCAGGATATCGTTAATGTAAATGAAAAACTTTAAGGGTTCATAAAACTCTTACCTGGGGAACTCCGACTCTATTTAATCCATACGTACTATAGGAGGTAGTGACCTGATTATCGTTTAAATCGAGTTCAACTGAGACTAGCTTTTTTTTATCTAGCGACTCTCTTACACCTTGTACGAGAGAGAAGCTAGTCAGAGGGGATGACTTGCTTTTTAATCCATTCTGGTCTCTTGTGATTCTGAAAATATTGTATTTATCAAAAAAATTTTTTGTACATGAATCAAGTTTAAAAAACTTTAGTGCTTTACTTAATCTCTAGCTACTTTTTTTGTGCAGCTTAACAATAGAGGTATTAAGCTTTTCAGGGAAACCACCATTTTGGAAAAAAAGGTTTATTACGTGATGATACGTACGTATTGGCGATTACAACAATATTTTATATTTTTGTAGAGATCGTATCGCACCCTGCTGCGTTTACATTTTTTCGACTTTGCTTTCAGAGCAGGGCACAAAAATGGTAGGGTCTACACTGCTAAGTAATTTATAGTTTGGAGTACAATTAATTAGTTTGTTTGTTTTCGATCATGTCAAGTTTATTGCCTACTAGGTGCACCCCGCAGTTCCACCCGCGTAAGTCCCGATGCCGTGGGAATAACGGGATAAAAAGTTGCATATGTGTTAATCCAGGTGTCCAGTCCAAGTTTCATAGCAATCGGTTCAGTAGTTTTTGTAAAAGAGCAACAAACATCCATACATCTTCACAAACTTTCACGTTAATAATATCAGTAGGATCATATCCCATGCTGCTTTACACCTGTTTGTTGCACCAGAAATGTGCACAAGATACTGTTCATATTCCTCTTGGAGGCTGTTATACATTTTTTATGCAAATTATTATATTTAATATAATTCGATTTGGTATCATTATCTTTGCTCTTGTAGCAATGTAGCATGCATTTCTTAAATTTCTTAAGACTTTTTTATGCCTTTGGTTATCCATTTTGGGTCGGTTTTATGCATTTTTATTTTATTTACAGGAAAACACAGATTGTAGAACATAATAAAAGGTCTTGTGAAATAACGTGGTTACAATCATGTTCGTTTAATATTTCCGACCACGATAGAATCGACTCGAAGGTCACTATTTGAAATATGGATATAATATTATCATCGTTATAATCTCGTCTATCTGCAAATATATGTATTTAGTGGGTTACATTTTGCACGTATTACAGGAAAGGCTAGATTGTGGTCACGTAACTAAAGGTGGTGTAAGTACTTCCCCTATGGCGTGTTTTGTATTATTGTGAATATGATCAATGCAATTTTGCGGCCTTGTCGTCTGAGTGCTGTCTGATTCGAGGTTATAATTTACGTATGTTTATGTTCAATCTCCACTAATATTAATTCGTTTGTTGTTCTTATGATAAAAGTTTTTGTGTTTTTAACTTGAAGAAAATTGATACATTAGCATTAGATATCGTATCGAAGCATATAATCACACATTGCAGTAAAGCAGTGGCGTAGCTACCGGAGGGTTGGTTACCGAGCTACGCCACTGCAGTAAAGATATATATCGACTCAACAACATTGAAATGTACCTACTCTCACTGGACAAATCACTACATACCTATCTGTAATGGTTTATAGGTCGTAAGTTTATGTAGGTTAGTGCATTGCTTCGGGATTTGCCGACACAATATATGTAGGAACCTAACATGTTTACATTTCTAGTAGGCAGTTCCCGAATTGTTTACTTAGAAATTAAAGGGTATACCTAGTTCCTTTACTTTTCCATTGTTTAGGTACATCTAGATGAGAAAATGTGCGATCGTACATTTTGTTTTAAAATTAAACATAAGAACTGTTTATTGTAATTACAAGAACTAAAATAAGATATTCCATGAATCATAGATTCTTCACATAGATTCTTTAAATAATCGTTATTATAACGTGAACTAAATTCGATATGACAATTTTTTTAAGGCAATATTAACATACAGGTAGGTACTTATTCATTTAATGATTTCTTTCTTATCACATTTAGAATAATTACATTGGTTTTATGTAAAGGCTTTAACAGTTTATCTTCCAGATGCTGTAATGATAAATGTTAAGAAAAGCTTCCGATAACTATTAGATATGTTTTAAATAAGGTAGCAATGTTAATCTACTCAAGTGATTTCTTAAACGACGAACGATAATAATAATAGGCCGAATATCTACGTCGCCCCTGCGGCACTGTAACAATAAAATTTTTCATAAACAACAAACAAACTTTTCAAAAACACAACGGCCACCATAAAAATAGAGCAGTTAAAAGAAGAACCGACTGGTTTTTTGTTTTTACTTTCAATTCAAGACTGATTAATTTATTGGTAAAAGTAATAATAAAACCTATATATTGTTACATACACATTCTCAAAATCTATGTAAAAGCTGACTATAAAGCGGCTTACTTGTAAGTAATTATTTAACTAATTAACCAATGTTTTACCGATATTATTTAAAGTACATCTTACAGAATATCAAGGCAGACACACATATAGGCTGCCGTATGTATTCGCTATTCAGACTGGAACTTATTACTAGAACTTATATAAATTTGACATTATTTGTATTGTATAATAACTATTTCTCACTCATTATCTAACTACTTATACTGTTGAACATATTACACTATTTATTAATTATTTCATAATTTACTTACGTTAAAAGTAAAGGTATGGTTTAATAACTTCGTTGTTTAAGGTGTGTCAGTAGTGATTTATTATTTTAGTCTGGTAATCCACAAAATAATGATATTAATTTTATTTATCATCTTGTGCAATTTTTACTTGATTTTTAATAGCTACTAAATTATAAGGAAAGCAGTATATTATAAATGGGACAGTTTGTTATCAAAACACCCTTTTTTTTATGTTTTTATTTTTTTTCGATTTGTAATGTTTTTGATTGAATGCTGTGTTTTATTAAACCAAATCATTTTCTTTTTCTTCCTATTCCTTAGTAAGTATTGCTAAGCCTATTTATGATTACTAATCAGCACTTACTATTTTATTTGTACAACGAAGAGGCACAGTAAATGCTGTTGCAATTTTTCTATGCCTGGATTAAGATCAGTAAATAGGAAGAGTTAGAAATATTTATAACTCAACAGCCTACGGCGGGAATCGGGGAAAAATGAACTCCTTTTTTTATTTCGCTATGGCATCCCCTGGTGTTCTATGTCGAAGTTCGTATTGGATATAGGTAAAGTTGATCTGAGAGTATCTTGACCTCTTCCACGTACCTATGACCCCTCTCATAACATAAGCAATTAAACTTAATTTTAGGAGTTAGTAGTATAATTCTTTGTACCCCTTTTTAAGAAAATTTCGGGAACGTAGTAAGGTAAATTTTGGAATATTTACTGTTTATATATAGAAGAAGAGCAGAAAGCTAAAAATTTTAAACAATATGTCTTTTAACTTTAAAAATTACGTGAAAACGGTTTAATGATATTACACGCGTCCAGTATATGTGATTACCTGTCATGGTAAGTAGGTCTATACAATGACAGCTCAAGTTATACTGGCCAATGAAAAAACCATGGTCGAAATTCAACCACCAAGCCATCTCTAGTTAAATGAAATCGTCGTAAGCTGCCTATGAGACTCTCATAGGATCGGCTGGTGGTCGAATTTTGACCATAATTAATTATAATTTTTTTTAAACTACCAATATAAATTTTCGTACCCTGACAATGATGATGATGATGACCCTATATGTTGGATATATACTAGACGCGTGTAGCTTGATGTAGCCGTTTCGCCTCATATTTATTTTTAAGCTTTCTCTACTTCTATATAACCTCGACTGGCCTGTTGGTCTAGTGGTTAGTGACCCTGACTGCTGAGCCAGAGGTCGTGGGTTCGATTCCCATTTGTGTCTGGGTGTTCTTTGTGTCCGTTGTTTGTATGTTTGTAAAGTCCCCCGTGACACAGGAGTAATTCCTAATGCGCGAGTTGTCTTTTTTAAGAAAAAAAAAACACACTTTACATACTCTGAAAATAGGACTTCCATACCAGTTTAGCCAAGATTCTTATAAAATATAATTTCAAAGATTGCTATACTGATTTATATTATGTTGTCGTCGCGTCCTCTAGCGAAGACAAGCTGAACTAAGTCAAACAACTGATCCTGCATCGCTTTATAAAATTTCTCACGTTCCCAAAATCGCCTAGTCTGCCTTGGAGTGAGCTTCTTCAAATGTCCTCCCTTGGTAGACTGCAGTGGTCTATAATGACAATGCTCCATTCGCAAAACTAAACAACCAACACCTTTTTTTTTTATCGTGTGGAAACCCCCACGGGTCATTACCTCACCGGGGCTGGCAGTGAAGTGGTATGTCGGAATCGAACCGACCAAAACCACACGGTGTTCCGACATAAGTGGGTCTATTGCAAGGGACTCGGGTATACCCTAGGAAGGAAGTCCCCGAGAACCCCGGCAGACCTTGGCCGCCTGTTTAATAGGCAGCCACACCAAAATATACGGGGGGCCTCACCCCCCTTCCATCAGAGGCGCGCGCGGAACACATCGCGCCACCATCTCAGGCCTGCTTCTGCTAGGGTAACGGGCACCCGTTACCCCCAGGCCAGCGCTTATGGAGGTCGGAGATCATTTTGGGGTCTCCGTCGCCTGGTGCCTCTTCTGCGGGACGGGAGAGTACTAACTCTCTCCCGTTTCCTTTCCGCCGCCTCTTTAGCGGACATCACTTTCTCACAAAACGAGGCGGCAGAATCCCAAGCACTCTCACTTTGGACCATGGACAGAACTTCCCACACCAATAGCAGTCACGAGGTCGCACCGCTGCTGCACCCACGCTGAGCACTCTACTAGAGTGTGGAGTGCAGTGTCCTCGTGACCGCCTCCGCAGTGATGGCACACAGACGTTGGCTCTCGGCCTATACGACACAGGTACTTTCCGAAGCAGCCGTGTCCAGTCAGCACCTGCGTCAGTCGGTAGGATAGCCCTAGATATCTCATCGAGGGCTCAATGCCGATGCGAACGCCTACCACGATAAGGCTAGATCCCGTTGGTGGCCTCTTCCGAGGCCCGTGAAAATATAGGGCCTCCGATTTATGCAGGGCCACCTCGAGACCCAGCAGCCGAATCCTTCCAACGACTAGAGCGACCCCGGCCGTGGCTTTATGGTAGCCTCGCGGTATGTCTTGCCTCTCGCCGTCACAAGGGTGTCATCAGCGTAGAAAGTGACGGCGACACCTCCTAAAAGCATTCCGCGAAGCACCCAGTCGTAACCGATGTTCCACAAGAGTGGCCCTAACACCGAGCCCTGAGGAACACCGCACGACATATCTCGCCAACCGTAACCTGCCCGACTCGGGTAGATAACGGCTCTCTCAGACAAATAAGCCCCGACAATACGGCGGAGGTAGAGAGGAACTCTGTGAAAAACTAGCGCCTCTCTAATGCAAATCCAGGGCAAGGTATTAAAAGCGTTAGCGATGTCAAGAGACACCGCCAACATCACCTCACCTCGGGATGTTGATTCCTCCGCCAGGGCCCTTACACGCATGATTGCATCCACGGTGGAGCGCCCCCGGCGAAAGCCAAACTGGTTTTCCGCCAGGTCCAGCCCCACTCTCGAAAGGTGCTCGACGAGGCGTTCCACGATGATTCGCTCAAATAGCTTGCCCACCTCGTCAAGCAACACGATGGGCCTATAGGCAGACGGAGAGTCTGCCCCACCTTACGGATGTGGACCAGTTTCTCCGTCTTCCACAATTTCGGAAACTGGCCTCTCTCCAAACATGCGCTAAAGAGCCCCATTAGCCGGGGTCCGAGAGCCTCAAGGGCTAGAACCCACGCTCGGCCTGGGATGCCGTCGGGTCCTGGGGCGGTGTTCTTGGCTTGAAGCCGTTGCACCGCAGCCCTTAATTCTGCCCGAGTAACTTCGGGGGCGTCGTCGTCTTCGGCGTTGAGCAACTGAGGCAGAGCCATTGGGGGAGGCGTGAGCTCCTCCGTGATGGGAGCAGGGAGCCAACGATTCCTTCAAGCAGCTCAGGTTGGAGACTCTGGGTCAACGGGGGAGCCCATGGGCGCAATTTACCTCTCACCAAAAGGTAGGGGCGCCCCCACGGATTACGTTCCAGAGTCTCTAGTAACTCGCGGCGGGTCTCTGATTTGGCCCGCTTTATTGCCGCTTGAAGGGTCCTCTTGGCATTCCTGTAACACGATAGAAGCTCTGCCTAAACAACCAACACCTAAATCTTAGTACATTATTAAGGTATACTATTAAATATGATAAATAATTATTAATAATAGATTAATCTTTTTAGTGTGTTTATTGTTTAGTGTCTATGAGTAGGTAAGTGTTGCTGGTACACAAAGTAGCTATATTTAGGAATCATAGGTAACTATATTTACGAAGTGGACCAGTCTAAACAAACAAGTAGAATTTGTAGAAACTCAACATTACAGGCACTTTAGAGTTGGAAATGTAAAATTGAACACCATACTCGGTATTACATCTACATAAAAACATAAAATAAAAGTTTGTCTCTGGTATGCGAATACTCTGATGAAATCATGTCCTTTGTGCGTGTGCATAATATATCAACTAGTAGTCTAAGACGCATTATTAGTCCAGGAGATAGTTGATTAAATTATTTCATTCATGCATGCATGTATAAAGGAAAAGGCGAAATTCGGAAGGGTAATGAAACGTTCTCAATCTCAATCATGCATAGAAGAAAAATTGACACACAACTTTCCTTAGTGAAGCTGTACCATGAGAAACAATAGAACAAACAAAAGGGCAGTGTCAAAGTTTGAAAACATTACAGCATCTTATAGCGCTCTAGCTATGTTCTTCTGTAAGGCATAGGTAGGTAGGGTTTATCAGATTTCAGGTCCAGAAGTGCCTAAACACTACAAAAGGTTATTATTAATCAGTACCACTAGCATAGTTTATAGCGTACGTCTGTTGGTCTACCTCTAATGGGAGCATTCAATTACATTAATTAAAAATCAACAGCACTAAAAAGTAGATTGTAATGTATGACCAATTTGTAGACTATATAAAGACTGATTTACTAATATGAAGGCCAATGTCATCACAAGTCGCACCAGTTCACGAGCATGACTTACGTGAAAGCAGGTGAGCAGCAGGTTTTAAATTGTCGGGTTGAGTAATACACGAACGATTGTTGACTGGAAAACTTATTGCTATACCTAATAATGCCTTAGCAAAAAACATTTAACCTTAAACAATGACAAAACCTTCTATGCAAACAATATGGTTATTACAGACACAGCAGTTTAAATCACAATGAAAGGTATTTAATATTTTGCAATAACTTTCACGTTGTGCACACCAGCTCTTAGACTACGTGTAGTAAGGGACTGGTTTTACTTGGCCTTGCTCGAAGCATCTAGATCAAGTTATGCCTCAAGGGACATGCCATTTAATACACATCAATCTATTTGTTAAGCAACTTCCTAAATATAAACACGGTGTTTTCTCTTAGATGTTCAAACGAATATTTCATAAAGGTTTATTAAGCGATGATAGTATAATGTAGCTGTCAGTTGATGTCCCTGTCTTAGTGGCCTCTCCAATAACAAGACGGACATACAGACCGCGGCCTCTTCGAACTAATGCAGTCTCAGCCCCGTTTTCCCATCCTTGAGGTATCCCTTACCGTAGCACCATCAATAAATAAAATATATGTTTTTGCAAAATACATTAAAACCTTTCTGCCTACCAACTACCTTTGAACTACCTAATTCTAACAAAAGTTGGACAAAATTTAGGTAAACGGGATTTCAAGTGACACTATAAACATAATATGCTGCCTTTGCCTCGTGAATATGAAATAAAATATATACATATACTAAGGCTATTATTGTTGTGATTGAGGATAAAGGCTACTATTTCTGTAATATCGGATATCCGTGCTTCCGGGTAAAAAGCTAATTAAAGTAAAAAACACTTTAAAATTGTGTTACTAATTAGTACAGAATTTTTTTTAAGAATTTATGTTTAACAGCAGCGCCCCGCGGTTTTACGCGCGTACGTGCCGATCCCGTTTGAATATCCATACATCCATACATTCTCACAAACTTTCACGTTTATAATATTAGTAGGATTGTGCTTCAGGCCTCATGCAGTAGTTTGATGAAAATACTAATATAACCGAGTATATAAAATCTAGATTTATTTATAAAAGAAGGGCTTGTTTTTTTGATTGATTGCTACAAAAGTTCTTCTAATGAACTTTAAGGAATATATTATTATTAAAGCAATGGATATCTCGTAAAATGTGTAAAAACGTTAAAATTTTCCAATTTAACTACAAAACGTTGATTATCTATTTCTATTGTGAATGAAATTTGAAAAGAAAGTTCTATTTTTTTATTGCCATGTAATTTTAATTCCAGATTCACTGTAATTTTTCTTTGTTTGATCTTTAATGTATTGTTTTATTGTGGCAATCTGTATTTAAATTTAAAATTTATTTTCGTTACTTGATGATACTTGAAATTTGTTATTTATTATCATTACTACAAAAAATTGAAAAATGAAACGAAACAAGGCAATGTTCTCAGAAACCTATTTTAGATATTTTTGTGCAAACTATAACGATGTCCTTTAAGAGCTTTTAAGGAAAATCGATAGAAAATGGGTATAAGGCCAAAAGCAAACACACATTGGCATGCAAAACACACAAAAATGTCTTCTTTGACCATGCTCTAAAAAGAAGCAAACCATAAATTAGGCTCCATGAGAAACATCATTACAAATAAAAAAAATAAACAGGAGTCTATAGACTCAGGTTTAGTTTTTTTTTTATCAAACCTAAAACTAGTTCAGTTTTTGTTACAGTAAAACCTTATTAAATAATCAGTACGTTTTCTCAATGAATCAATATTAAATATGTCAACGTATCAACGGGGGTGTTACGTTACGAGGGCTCTGCTACGCATAACAATATCAGAACAACCACTGTTGTAACCTGGCGACATTATAAATACAAGTGGCTGTGTAGCAGGCCGCAGACGTGTGTAGTGACCGTTCTGTGCCGACGTGAAAACGCGGGAAAATTTGACAAGCAGCCATGTTCGTTTTGAAGGTAAGTTTTTTGACATAAGATTTTCATTGGGTTAGAAAATTTTGAGGTTAGATTTGGCGGAAAAATTATACAAGTACCAGATTTTTTTATGTTTTTGTTAGAGCAAAATAAATTGTGTTCAATTTTGATATCCATCCGTAATAACCGTAAAATACTTTATGTAACCATACAACTAAATACGTCTTATGCTTCGTTCAACATTCTTAGACTTGATTTCCTTCAGTGTCACATTTATAATGCATATTGATGCAGTGTATGCTCTTCTAGTCACGACCTATTGATGTTCAAGTTATCAGAAGCTTATAACCTATTTACATGAAGAGTACTTATTATTTTTTACATTTATGTATTGTTAATTAGGTTATTTAAACGTTCGTTGTAACTACTACAAAAATTAACCTAAGGTAGTAAAATACGGGGGAGTAGGAATGAATGTACAGAGTTTTACAAAAATCAATATATTTTCAAATACTTAGTTAATATTCGTGTAACTCCTATATTTTAAGCGTATAAAAATAGCAAGCAACTGTTGGATTATGCATTATTATACCTAAATAAATAATATGAAACAAAAATAGGCTTGCAATGCCAGGCGCAACATTCAAAATATTTAAAAAAGTTTTTATTTTTTAACAATGATTAATAGAAACTATTAAAATAAAAACTCTATTAAGCATAAGTACATACATATTTCGTCGTATGAATATTTTTCATAAATGGAACGTAAGTAGCACAGTAAAAATAGGTGATCAACCAAATTTAATATGCTTTCTTCCTAAATTTAACACAATATTTTGTTTATTACATCAAAAGGAGGTTGTATGCTAGAAGTTAAGCCTTTAATCCGCCTTAAACAATATACCACTGCCTTATTGGTTGTAGATACGTATAAAATTGCGGAAATCCAACTCGGGTCCGAGCTTTTGTTTATAGGTTGTGACCTTGTTGTGGCATTAACAAGTTCTTACCGGTCCCTTTTACGTAGGCTTATGAAGTGTTTCACATAATTTTTATAAGTTTTATTTAACACTTAGTACCTAGATATGTATAGTGTTATTAGGGTAAACCACTCTTTTTACTGAATATGATAGATAATAGAATGGGTTTAAGTTGTTTTTGAACTTTCGCGTGTACACATTAGAGGTATCATCATATAATCAAGCCTTAATCGTGACAATAATAAAAACAGTCGTAGGACTGCACGTCAGAGTGAAAACACAATTTTTAAAGATTAATTAAAAAGGAGCTGACAAAACATAATGTTTAGATAAGCGCCCTCTAGTGCATCTATATATATATATATTACTAGCAGCGTCACGCGGTTTCACCCGCGTAAGTCCAGATCCCGTGAGAATATCCTATGCGTTAATGCGTCTCCAACTATCTACATACCAAGTTTAATCGCAATCTGTCCCGTGTTTTTTGCGTGAAAGAATAACAAACATCCATCCATCCAAACTTTCACATATATAATATTAGTGGGATTAGCGTGACCGTAACGAGATTAGTGTTTTTTTTCCCATAGCAAAAATGCACAAACGTGCCTAAAGAAGTTTTCACTTCAATAACTTTAGACACCTCACACAGCCGTCTGATCGAAAACTCGCAGAGCCTATATATGGTAACCATGCTGCTGATTAACATACCAATATATTACTAAATTTATAAAATCATAGATAAATTACGAAGTAATTAAAAACCGAGCCCGCGACCTCTGGCACAGTAGTCAGGTTCACTAACCACTAGACCAACAGGACCGTCAAATAACACTTTCAAGGTATGATATTTTCTTGGTTACCCGACGTTTCGATCCAATTGCACAAATTGTGGTCATGGGTTACAAATATTATTCCGATAAATTCCCGATTTACACCCCTAAAATATACCTATCAAAAAAACGGTCTAATACTCAACAATAATATTGACGTTATCATTGTAGGTAATATACGTAACGATTTTGCTTTCAAATAGTTACACTTAAGTCTTATATAAGTATATAATGTTAATTTTGATATTTCACGTGAAATTGACTAAATTTTCTTCATATAAGATGTATACCTTGTACACTTTGAAACAAGGTCTTATTTCAAATTTATACATGTAGATAACATATTACATGTCGCTGTCGAAATAGGCAATTTATTTGTCGACTAAAGTCTGACACGCTTAAATAAACTTTAATACCACGTAGCGAGAGCCGCTATCCGTTGAAAGTCATTTCTTTTGGTCTGTTTTTGGTAAGCGTCTTCGTAGGTGTCGATTAAAATAACGTCATCTTAGTTTTTTTTGAACAAGTTTTTATACAACAATTATACGGCATTTGAATAAATGGGGACTCTCGCTGCGTGGAAATAAAGTTGAGTATACGTTGACAGATTTTAGTGAAATTTAGTGGCGCTGAGAAATAGATGCCAGTAACAAATAGACCTTGTTACGAAGAAGACAAGGCTGATTTCATATGAAGAAATTAAGTCAGGTTTTAGTTTAGTCGAGTGTACAATAGAATTGGCACCAATATCAAAATACCGTATAGTTCTTCGTATTTACCATTATTACTTTAAATAATCGTCGTTATTGGTCGCCTTTTCTAACTTGACTAACTGCAAGTCAAAAAGCTTCTGAACGGCTTTCTAAATTCTGTACGTAAGTGTTGCACAACTTAACCCCACACGCTTCCAGCATCTTTCTATCCTGCGTAACATAAATACTTGTTTTCCATACAAACTCAAAATATCCCCTAGATTTAACTTGAACACGAATTAGCTACTAGATTTACATTGGTGAGAAGCTGGTGATGAAGAAATATGCCGGAAAGAATCCATTAAAGAATCAGTACTTTAAAGAAGTAGGTGTTGAAAACAGACAGACAGACGTGGCTAAACAAGATATTTTCATCCATCAATTAATTTTGTGCTACTTGAGATCTTCTTGTAAATGTGCGTTCCAATTGGCATATTTCTCAAATTTAGAAGTGTGTCGACGTACCGACATGGACCAAGAGGGCGGCAAGAGTATAGTCACCGAATTCAGTAATTCATGGAAGCGTTCAAAAGTCCGATACCTTCTAGACATTACCGCGTAAATTTAAAAATAGTAATACTTTTTCCACTTTACTACATGAAAAAATAGCTACTTTTTTAGGTCCCGGCAATCATTAGAATCTAGCTCCAATGACCGCAGCCATTACCACTTGCGTTATTCCATAGCGTCTTCGTGAGAAATTCTCAACACAGTAAGCTTTATTACCGTCACAATGTCTAAATACATTTAATTCTTTTGAAATTGCTGGCTACGATCTGATAGAAATCTTTTACACTACACGTGTAAAAATGTTTTGATTGTATCAGGGATAAATATGACGAAATGTGTCCAATTTATTGGCAAACTGCTTGAAGACTAAGAGACGGCCTCCTCCTACCAGGATAACTGAGGTTAGAGAGGATCAGAGAGCTTGATACTTCCATGTATTTTCATAGAGGAATTAGGTACGGAGGCGGGCTGATGTGCGTGTGGTTTTGAATGTGACTATGAATGGATCAGACGAATTAGTGTGTTTGATATATTCGGTGTATCCGATGGCTGTGAAAGTGTTAATTGAGCTTTCAAAATCTTGTCTTGTCGTGACCACAGAGCCATATTTTTGTACCTTACGTTCCCTACGACTTTCTTACGTTCGACTCCCTTATCTCGCGGACATTTTCTAGGTGAAGGAGTGACAACAGACAGTCCATATAATATAGAGAAGAGAGGAGCGACGAATATATTGGATTTAAATCTATCTCACTGGTAGAATTCATACCCTATCTTAACAAAGGTCATCTATTATTATCGCCGAAAATTTAATTCCGAGTGAATCTAGAAAAGCCATAGATCATTATACGAACTATATTTTTTTATCCATATGATATCTTAGACCAAGATCCCAGGGCTGCCAGACCTTACTTACTTTCTGACGAACAAAATGTGTCGTATTACTGTAAACTGTAACCTCTGCTATGGGGAGGACACTGGCCACTGTAACCCAGTTATACTAGCACAGGGGTCAGGGAATTCTTAACTATGTATGTACACCTTTATTATGTCAATAAAGAATTATCATTATTATTCTTCTCTTTATTCACTGAAATATACATATAATTTACATTTTTAAATACATTCAGATCATATCAAAAATACATTTAAAAATATAAAAGATAGTGCCCCACCAGTATCGGGTACAGGGACCAAGCTACCGGTGGTTAGGGTTCCATAGATAGAATCAGGGCTGATATGACTATCGGCACAATGATTGCTCAATCCACATCCCACATGTTTATTATTGTCGTTTTTAACATCTACTAAACATATAAATTACATTTTTAAATACATTACCGACGTCGGGTACAGGGACTAAGACACTGGTGGTTAGGGCTCCAAAGACCTCCTCACTATACGGGCCGTGTTGAGCAGGCCTGCTTTTCTGCATCAGTCTCTTGATCCAGCCGTCTAACGCGAGCCTCTTCACGTGTTGATCGAGGCTCTTGGCTATTAATCCATGAGCAGATATGACAATAGGAACAATGACCGCCGAATCGACACTCCACATATCGACAATCTCGTAAGACAAATCCAAATATTAGATTTGTTTTTCTTTTTCAACATTCACGAGGTTCTTGTCATGAGGAACAGCGATATCGACAATCATTGCGCGGCGCTCTAATTGGTCTATCAGTACTAAATCAGGTTTATTGGCAACAATAGTTCTGTCAGTGATGATAGATCCCGATGATACACCCAATACAATGAAAAACGATTATTTGCGAGAACTGCGTCGGGCACATACCTGTAATATGGCACCTCTGAATGCACAAGATTGTACTTATTATTATAATTATTATTTTATATAGTATAGGGGGCAAACAAGCAGACGGGTCACCTGATGATAAGTGACTATTTCCGTCCATGGCACCTGCAACTCAAGATTCACAAGTGCGTTGCTGGCCTTTAAGTTGGGAGTAGGGAAAGGGGTAAGAAGGGTCGAGGGGGTGAGGGAGGGAGAGGGGAAGGGGGAGAGGGAAGGGTTAGGGCCTTCGGTAACCTCACTCATTCGGCGAAAAACAATGAAACATTGCTTCGCTGCCGGTTTTCTGTATTATTATTGAGTAGTTTTAGTAGAGACTCTGAATGTATGTAAGGCAAGGCCAAATTTTCAGATAACGGGTGCTAAAGTTACATAAAATCATTGGTCACTTACCTTAAATACTGATTGCAGAGAGAATATGTTTAAGCTGACAACATCGAATGATCCAAATCACATTATTGCTTCATATTTCCAATTTAATCATAAATAGCAATAATTTGATACAAGTTTAAGTGTGTTTCTCAATAAGGAATGCGGTGCGTAAAATTGTGGGCGCGGTGGTTTGTGTAACAGACTTTACAGCAAAGTCCACAGTTGATACACCTAAATTATATAAATAGTAATGGCTACTTGACTTGTTGAGTACGATAACCTTTAGGTATTTAGTAACTTTAGTTTAAAAATGTATTTTCATAAAACACGCGACATAGTATGATATTATAAAGAGATCGACACCCCTACTTATAATTAGCGGGTGCCAACGCGTACTTTAAAAAAAAAAAAGTAAATCTTGTTGAACAATTGAATGTAATTTAACGCTTTAATGTTTAAAAACATAGATAAATGAAGATTTAAGTACTTAAAAAAAATGTGTATTATGTATAGATTTATGTTGATGTAGACTCATTTTAAAAAGGTAAATGAATACAACCAATTAATGAGGAAATAATGAAAATAGATGGTAGATATTAGACTGTATTGGTAGGGGAATTTTCCCTTTACCACAAAGGACTCACTCTCCAATTTAATAATATTTAACCATTTTTATGGGATTTTTCAAGATGGACGAATAGACGTCCATTTTTTTACTATACTATTATATTATATATACTATTATAAAACACTTGACATTGGCGGAATTCCTGCGTTGATTCTTCGCACGGGATAAGAGTCCATAATGAAATAATATATAAGTATAGATATAATAAACTATTTTTAAGACCTATTATATTTGTTAACTTCTTGAGATCCATTCTCAGTATATTTACAATATGTGAATGAACTAAAAAACCTCAGTATCAGCAAATAGCTAAAATTAATTCTTGCTTAAATATGTCGTCGTTTCATAATTAAAGAGATGTCATGATTGCAACGACAAATTGATTGATGAATCTCCTGACATGAGTTATATGTAATAGAATCAATGTTTTGCACTAATAAATAAGAATTTGATGTAGAAGAAATATGAAGATGCCGTTGGTCTTGTGGCTACTGGCGAATTTTATGTCCTGGGTTTGCCTGGGTGGATAATTTTTTTATGAGGCTTTCCTTTAAGGAATTTTAGTAGAAACACGGAAACGTGCTCTTTAGACGAAGTAATAGCGATACTAACTATCCTTTCAGCATGTGTTTTACTGCGTGAAATGAAAATATTTTTCTTTTAGTAACAAACGTTCCCAACTCCTGCTTGATGTGCATATCGAGGAAATTTCCCTAACGCTTTAAAGGACTTGTTTTTAAAATAACAAGGCCTAAGTACGTTTAAAAAGTTGTTTGAGACCCTTCGTTACAATAAAACGTTCCACAACAGTTATATCATAATCAGAAGACCGCGATTACGAAATTAGTTTAGTTATTATATTTTATAGGATTCATAGAAGCATTTTCGGCGTGAACGACTGTATAGAAAGTTGAGGTGAAATAAATCGGCCTGCTGCCGAGACTCCAATTGTTCCGGGCATAGCTTTGTTAATGCGTACGTAATAAAATAGGTGCTGCCTTTGACTACCGGTCTAACAACCTAGCATCAGGTAGGTGTGTGTTGCCAGTTTAGTTGTATTAAAGTGTATGAAGGCTGTCTACATATTTGTACGTACATCATATTAACACGTGCACCTAACACGCATAAAAAAATGCAAGGTTTTCATGAAATTCCTTTCTAATTATTATGACGTAAGGTTACAAATATTTCGTACTTTATATTTATTTCAACATTTTATTTTGTTGAAGGTATTTTATAATATTATAAAGTGAATATTAATATTGTTTTTGTGTGTATGTAACACAAAGGAAACTAGCTTGCATTGTATATAATCTATTAAGCATTAATTGATTACCTCTGAAGAATATTATTGAAAAAGTTTATTAAGTTTGTCTGTAATAATTATTACACAAATGTACACTTTTTATACTTATATTGTACAGAAGATGGCGAATATTGGGAGTTTGTGCGTTGTTGTCGAACTCATGTGAAGTCGGTGCGGGCCCTACAAATTTGGGTAGTTTGAACACACCAACCTCCACTACTCAAAGTACGATTTGAACAATTTTTTGTATAAGATAAGTTGTTTATTAGGAAATACTAGCTTTTGGCTTCGTTCAAGTAAAAAATATTTTTAAATCTCTTGGGAGTATTATTTATTATATTTATTTTTTAACGTGTATGTAAAATTTCGATGATTATTATCATCGATTGACTAGTTATAAGCATGAACTTATATTAGTTACGATCATTACGACATATAGGATCAAAGTAGTCACATTACAGTTTAGCAAAATTACACAGGAAAGATGGTAGAACATATAAGCCATTGCATTCGGACCTCTATTTAATTCTTCAGAAATATGTGTTATAAAATTGTATTGATGTACTTGTATCAAATAAATTTAGTTTCTACATTCCGTGTTCTTATTCATTATATTATAATATAAGATTATTACATTTCCTAGTAGGGTAAAAACCAATTCTGTGTTTAGGTAGACTTGGTTTGTGAGTCATCATTATAATCCTTCCGTTCATTTGTCAAGGTTTTTGAGCAGGTCAATGTCCGTAAGTAATTCCTGCCTTACATTTAGAACGTATTATATATTTTTGCCTACATATGTTTAAATAACTATCTTAGTAATATTATAAAGGCCAAAGTTTGTGATTATTGTTACTCTTTTACACAAAAACGGCCCAACGGATCTGGCATAGAGATAGATTATGGGCTGAAATAGCACATAGGCTACAGCTAGCAATAAATATATACTCTTACTCGTAAATGCTACTACCTTTTTTAAAGGAGTCAGTTTCAGAATAGGTGTAACCTGTTTAACGATATATCTATTAATAGACAATAATAAACGAAATCCTGAAAAACACAAGCAGCTTATGAGTAACCTACAAAATATTTCGGCTCGAAGGACCAAAATGACTTACCCAAGAGAATATATGATTCGTAATACACTTTATGAAAGTAACAATGACTATTGATATCGATAATGATTATCGATATATTATAATAATCGACTGGCTTGTTGGCCTAGTGGTTAGTGACCCTGACTGCTATGCTACAGGTCGTGGGTTCGATTCCCACTTGAGTCTGAGTGTTCTTTGTGTCCGTTGTTTGTGTGTTTGTAAAGTCCCCCGTCACACAGGAGTAATTCCTAATGCGGGAGTTGTCTTTTTTAAGAAAAAAAAAATTAAAAAAAAAGATAGTGAAATTTATAAATAAAAATGACTAGCAATTATAATGAATGGTGATTAAATTATATAATTTCGCAATTAACATTTGCACAGTGGTTGATATCGTTAAAAATCAACAACCTAATATAATCGAACAAACTCATTATTATTCTGGACTTATGCTAACAATTTGTATGCAAGTAATGTGAGGTGATAGATAAATTTTGCAATACCACCTAGTTCAGTTTACGCAATGTTGTTTACTGTAGAACAAGAATGTTTTTCTTGTTTAAAATCAAGTTCGTTTTTCGTTTTGCATGACAATGCGTAAATGGAATTGTTTTAGCTATTTAAGATAATAATAGACGAATAGAAAAGAGTGTATGTTCTATCCATAATATTCTTTTTTGATGTAAAGTGACCATTTCAAAGGCATAGTAACTATTTCAGGCCGAGGGCTTGATAATTTGGATTCTAGAAACTTATTATATTGGTTCTTCTCTTTATGAATAATGTTTACGACGTAGTGCATTTTCAAATACTTGTGGAATCCTCAGGCACAGGACTAGGCACAATGTGGGCACAAAGTAGGTACGGGCGATGAGAAAACTCCCTTTTGATACTCAATCACTGATGCATCGTAAACACGCGCTCTAAGCATCCGTACTAATGACCGAAGATGCGACATAGTTATATCTCTATACTATACAAGATTGCGGCTTATCTTAACTTATAGTGTATTTGTTGTTTTAATGCTGCGACTGTTTATAGGTGCAGAATACCGCTTACTTTCATGTTTGCTTTGTGCTTTTTACCAACTTGGATGTGCAAAAAAGTCCGATTTTTTTATCTTTTAGTCCGGAAATAAGCTACAATCCGTGTTGCATAGTGCAAAAATCTTTACTTTTCAATATTTAAATCAAATTCTCAGAATATATTACTATACAGTGTGTTACGGAAATTTTAGGAACGTTATGTGTAGCCGACAAATTGTTGATTTAGGTTAAAATTGATAAAAAATGTTTTTTCTTCGGATAATGCTTTATCTAATGTAGGTACACATTTCTAAATTTCTTTTATGTCAATTTCAATGATTTTTATTTCATTTAAAAAAAATTATTAAAACTCTAGACATGCCATCGACATCCTTGGTATTAAATATCCATAGTTTCATTGTCAACCTTCAAGTTCAATTTGTCGGCTTCATATACGTGTATTTCAATCAATGATCTCAACATATTTTTATTACGAGTACTATAATAGGTATATTAAATCTTTGACTGTTAGTTTATATAAGTACGTCGCGAAAATATAAAAACATGTTTTACATTTAACTAAAGAACAAATCTTATGATTTTATGAGTCACGATTAGATTTACAATTAAAAGTTTGAAGGTTCTTCGATAGTTTTGCCAATTGCGGGGACACACGTAATCACGTAACCGTCATTTGAAGTGAAAAATAAGACCAAAGTAACTGTGATTTTATAAATTAATCGCAGTGAACATGGTATAACAATTAAACAATATATTTATTGTGTGTATATGTGTATAATTGGAAGTACATAGGTACGTACCTACCTTACAAAATTAGCGTGTATTGAATCGCAATGTTACAATTGCAACGTTCGTTGCGTGACTGTGGCTAAGTAATTTGAATAAAAAAATATTGTGACTATAAATTAAGATAAAAACTATCCTATCCTCAAATTGGACCAAAGTGCACACAGTGTGTTTAGGAGTTCACAGCAGATAAAGAATGATACACGATTTTTTAATATTTAAAGATTGTAGTTTTTTTTTTATCGTAATATATATATTTTTAAGATAAAAAAGTGCGTGTAAAATGCACGTGTGCACGTGTGCTTTATGAAGAAAAACCACACGACGGCCTATGGATTGAGTCGTAGTTTCATTGAAGGATAAAATTGGTTGCGAGGTGATCGGGCAAAAAAAAACACACACACCTAGCTTGCCAAATAAGCAAAGACTGTCTACATCTTTCGAAGATCCGATTGTCGACTGGATGGTAATGTGTCATGCAAAAATGGATTAAGTTAATTATAGAGTAGATTATCTGAGATATGCTTGCGGTGTGTATTTTCGAGATGCCCAACTAGTTACGAAGAATATGGCACCTCAGATCATGGAAAGAAGGTTTTCTTTTGTTGTTGTTTCTATGATCTGAGGTAGTCCCTGACACCGACAAGACAGGTTGCTTTATTTCTTGATAAAGAGTCCCGGTTGGCCCCAAAGTTCCTGACATTTTGTTAACATAATATGGGTTTGTGTTTCTCTTTGTCAGGTAATGATGTCCATGTTTGATTGATGATAATAATTGACCAAGTATTTTTTGTACCGCAGGGATAATTCCCTAGTCTGTTAGATATTATGTACCTATACCTACGTGTTTAGATACAAAGGTTATAATGACGAATTGTATAGGTTTTTATCAATTACTTAAGATCGTGAACGGTAATTTCGTTGCTTACATAGTATCAAACAAAAATGATATTGGATTGATTTTAGTATTTCATTATTTCTTTATAATATCTTTGTATGTCGCAAAAGTTTAAATGTTTTAACGGGTATTAGGTATAGCAACACATTATCCTTAATCGAATCTAGTAATTGGTAGAATGTTCGACAAGCAATGTTTTGTTCTATAGTACAGATTGTGAATGGGTGTGGTAACAAGGCTGAGTAATGCAACTGGCAGTGAAAATAATCTCTAATCTGGGTCTTGAGATGTTTATGAAACATGTCGACAATAGTACAATTCTTAAGGTGCTGTGTGATTATGTCGCTGTGTCTTTACTAGTAGTAATAATAATAATCAATGAAATGTATGTTTTCAAATTCAAATTAGTTTATTTGCTGAAATGTGGTAATACAAAGTTGGTAAATATACTACAAAAGTACATCCAACACATTTGCCATCTTCAATTCATGGCGTACAAATAGGTAACTTAAATGACTAATTAATATGTTAGTGCTAATAAACAGCCCAAAAATATTATTTGTATTTATAATTTAAATATTCATTAACAGAGTAGAAACATCTGTCAACAAGCCATCTGAACAGTTGTCTCTTAAACTTATTAATAGGTAGATGTCTAGCATCTTGGGGTAGGTGATTGTAGATGCACACTGACATTGTACATTACTACGACTAAATATTTCAGTTTTTATTGGGGGAAGCATAAGATTATTTGGATATCGTGTATTGAATTTGTACATATCTTTCTTCAAATTAAAAAAGTTAATATTATTTTTAACGAAAATACATGTTTCATATATATAAAGACACGGTAGAGTTAACAATGAAAGTTTACGGAACAGAGGCTTACGGGTTATCCAGGGTGCTACGTTGCAAATCGAATGCTCTATTTATATTTACAGAGTTGCCCCAAAGCACTATGCCATATCTGAGTTTAGATACCACAAATGCATGATAGGCCTCCAGTGCTGTTTTTTTGTTAGCAATTCTTGTTAGTCTCCATAAAGCATAAACAAACCTATTAATTTTATTGTAAATATTGTCTATATGTGTTTTCCAATTACATGTATGATCCAACGTTATATGTAGCAAGAAACTTCATTAGTTTCTTAACCCAAGCTTTTTACCTCCTCTGCTAAGACATTATATACATTTAGTTTCTGCAATATTTACACTTATATTTTTATGAGTTAACCAATGGATTACTTTACCAACAGTTTCATTAAGCACATTATTTTAATCTGAATCAGATTTTTCAGGTATCAGTATAGAAATGTCATCTGCGTATGGGATAGTTTCATAACCTGTTATAGTGGGAAATTCATTGATATACAGAAGAAAAAGAAGCGGGCCGAGTATAGTCCCTTGAGGCACGCCTACATTATTATACCTAGCGTTCCATTTATACTTCTTCATTTTTTTAATTAAAGTTAGTATGTTTTGTTATATACATAGGTATTTAAAATTTGTAAGATTACTATGGTAACCATATTACGAAATACATACATATAGATAAATTACATCCAGACACAGAACAAAAACGATCATGCCCATCACACAATTATTTGCCAATAAGGTGTTTTAATTTTTTTGGGAGATAAGTATTTTAATTTATAGGCTTTATAACGAATAAACAAGCTGACTCTCTTAGAAACATAATCAGTATAATTACATAAATAAATTATTTCTAGCATAATAATGGTCTAAACCGGTACTTTACAGGTAATTTTTCAGATGACTAGTTCACAGTGTTAATGTTGTATTTAAATGATTGTTATTCAAGTATAGATTATGATATATAAAGATAGTTACAGGGGTAATCAATTGCCCTAAATTCTAATGGTAAATAAATGTTCGTGTCTTCTATAATTAGGAACATAAATTTACAAGTGGTAGCACTTCAAAACAACCTATGATTACAAAGCAAGGTCTGAAAGCTCCGAATCGTAATCAATAATGTACAAAATGACCTTTAAACAATATCTTAAAAGTGTGCCTAATTCAGGGCGCGGTCATGTCTTATTCAAATTACATACAGCAGACGTCTTTAGGTAGTCATTGCAATGTATGTGGATATAAATTAGCGGCGGTGGTGTAGTGGGACTTTATTGTAGTAAATATAAAAAAAAGTTCATTTACAGCTTGCTTAAATTGGTGTAAATTTTACACGTTTTACGTAGTTGCACACTACGTGTGTATTTAGCTTTCTGATAATCTGTATGTCAGTTCCGGTATGCAGATGTGTCACACTTTAGGGGACATTCAATCTGTTTTATAAAATGTGAAGTACAAATTAATTAGTGTAAAATTACATGTGTAGTTGCAGATTATAATATCGTTTTGGGATGACCTGTAAAGATACTGTAAATGAGTTGAGGTAAATCATAATTTACAAAATTTTGCATTTTACAAATTATTCGATACTTAATCGCGGTGACAATTAGAAGGCACAATACCTTATAATATTATATATTTACGGGAATTAACGCGATCACGAAAAGGTATTACATACCTCTGAATTGCCTGACGTTTCGACCAGGTTGCACTGGCCGTGGTCACAGGCTGACAGGCTCAGCGGTGCACGCCCTCTGTCGTCGACATCGTGAGGTAGAAGGTTCTTCATCCACCTCCACTTTTTTGATATTTTCGTTTCGCCATGTACCGTCACATACTACACTAACAGTGTCCCTATTCTGTAAGCAAACCGATGTGGCCCTATTCTGGTGTTCAACCCGACTGCGCATAAAAGCGAGGTGGCATGTTTTAATTCCCGTAAATACGTAGATAATATTATATCATGGAACGCGAAAGTTTAAAAGTTAGCATAATATCTTGTTTGGTTACCCGACTTTTCGATCGGATTGCACCGATCGTCGTCACGGGTGGACTGATTTATTTATCGGGGGTTATCGCGATTAAGTCCCGATTTAGCGCAATTCACACACAAAGCAAGAGCGGGTCGGGCGCGTGTCAGAACGGAAGTGCGGCGGGTCTAATTCCTTGTATTGTGTATTGCTTTCTGTGTGAATTACGTTTTACACTTGTAATATGTACAGTCGCGAAGGTTTTAAAACAATTTAGTAGAGCTGTTTTTCTAATGGTAATAACGGGCTTTAGAGGTTTATTTTTGTATTGGTTTTTAATAAATAATACTAGCAACGTGGGTCACACATTACTTGTGTTCTTATAAACGTCTCCAACTAAGCTACGTGCTTTTGCTAAATGTTATTAGTGGATTATTCCCCGGTGGGGTGCAGGCCCGAGGGATTTCCACATGCAAAAAAAAGCAGCGGATTATTCCATGGGTTGTGGGGATTGATGACTTGTGCCAGTGAGTGACATGATGATGATTTGCGAGTGCGTATAGACTTACAATTTAGGGGGGCATGATCATGTTTGCAAACTTAATTTCATAAAAATAAACATAAGATAAGATAAAATTAAAATCTATTTAACAAAAAATTAAACCGACGAAAAGAACTAATAAGCAAAAAATAAATTAACTTTAAGTCTTAAGTATTGACCTTATTTACATAAACTATCAAATTTTATATAAACTTATTTTGAGCCGGCGCCAAATAAAATTTTGATAATTAATCAGTTTGCTTTTTAGGTCTTTTCGTCGGTTTAATTTTTTGTTAAAAAGATTTTTATTTCATGATTTTTTTTCATCATCAGCTCAGCCACATGAAGTGATGATTTCTAAACGCAAATACCTGATAAAGTAAACAGAAACACTTTTCGTTCCTACAATTTTCGAGGGTTTCTCTGAATTTTATCAGGATCCCATCATCAGATCCTGACTTCCTTGACATGGGACCACCCTTGAGGTATACCCTATCCAATAAAAAAAGAATAATCAAAATCAATTTATAAATAACGGAGTGAGGGCTGAACATACATAAAAAATATATATATATATACGGTCGTATTGAGAACCTCCTTTTTTTTTCGTCGGTTAAAAATAGAAACATTTCCAACTCCACTGAAAATAACTCACAGATTGAAGACAACTATACTATAGACCTAAATAAGATACAAAAAAATATTATATTACTTTGCTAAATATATTTGATTGGTTATTACTCATATCAACAATCATCATAACATTCACAACGAGTGTATGCACATATTCAAACAACAAGACAAAGCTCGTCATAACAGATTTAGTATCGTGGTTCGAGCACGCCTTTACATCTCATTTACAATGGCTCCGGACGGCATTCCTGGACAAGTATGCAACGCTACTCCATAATTATAACAGCCTCCATTTTCATATTAAGTAAACCTTTGAAGGTTCCTCATTACTCCAGTAAGAGTCTAAGATACAAATAAGTGGTTTTAATAATTTAATTATTGTTTATGATTGTCAAGTCAGCATTTAATGTGTATGATATGACAACATAAGGGCGTGACGTCATTCCTTGTTTTTTAAACAAAAATATATTGTACCTACTGTTTTGAGTAAGTCTATTTCCTTTACATAAAAACTGTTGCTCCAACAATTATTTCAGGGTCTTTCTTTTGTCGTGTGAAAAACCATCACCTTACCGGGGCCAACGATGAAGTGGTAGGTATCTCGGAATCAAACTGACTAAACCCACGCGGTGTTCCCATACAAAGGGGTCTATTACCGACATGTGCATCGACATCGTGTGATTTTATTCGCTTCGATTCCAACATACCACTTTGCAAAGGCTCCGGGTATACCCTCAAAAGAAAGCATCCGGGAACACCTACAGACCTTGGCCATCTCTTGATCAGCAAGCGGCCACACCTAGACACCTGTTGTCATGCCCCCCTCCGGTACAGAGAGGCGCGCTCGAAACACGTCACCTCACTGTCTCAAGAATGGTCCTGCCAGGATAACAGGCAGCCTTACCCTTTACTCCCCCGGGCCCGTGCTCATGGAGGCCGGAAGTCGAGCGACGTTCGTCGTCTTCTATTGAATGGGAGAGTAATCGTCCTCTCCTATTCCCTTTCCGGTGCCTCTTTAGCCAACATCACCTCTTTACAAAATGATTCGGCGGAATCCCACGCACTCTAGCTTCGGACCATGGACATAACCATGGTCTCATGCCTCCTGCCCCGATAGCCGTCTATTGAGAGGCCATGTTGCGCCCACGCTGAGCACTCCACTTGGGTGTTGGTGTCGCAGACGTTGGCTCCCGGCTTTATTTCATTAGATATTGTTCCTACTAGTCTTGAGTCGTATAATCGTTCCGAGGTGCTACATCTGCAATTAAAATTGTCGCCATACATATCTTGGAGTTACGGAGTCTTTCTAAGACAGTTTTTCACTAAAAACATATTTATAAAATTTTTGAAACAAAATTTTCGTCACTGGTTCGAGGACAGTTTATATTTAGCTGGAACTCAGCGCGGTTTTGCTGGCTTTTCATTGGTCGCTGTTATTGATCGTAGTTTACAAGAGTCCTAAAATCCTGAAAATATTTGCTAGCATATCCTTACATACAAAACAATCCAATAAAGGATATTTATATCATACACGTATCAAAACGAAGAATGTTTTTTTAGTAAGCTATGATTTTGTATACCTCATATTTGACATCTTATAATTTGTGCAGAAATTAGGGAATATAAAAAAAAAAAAACAGCTTTAACGTCAGCATTTTCAGGTCATAGACGCATCAAAGCTTAGTCTAGTATTATTTCATTTGCGGTAAACATGTCGAGTGACAAATCAATGCTATTCTAAATCATAACCGCGAGTTCCACTTTGTGTACAGGAAACCATGTGAAGGCTGTTAGTCCTGGATGTTACGCAACGAAATAAGTTACGTCACTTCGATTATGTGCCAATAGCTTGGCAACACATAACAATTATAAATCTTAGCCTTCGGAACCTGGAAACTTGCATAGTATTCAATATACATATACCTACTTATATTATATCATGAATTATTTATTTACTTTAGATCGCCTAATGGTTGAATTTCTACTAAATTTAATTAAATTTCAATCCTATTTGTAACATTAATCAAGCTATAAATATCAAGTATTCGTAGAATTATCATTGTATCCGTACCGATGACAGGTCAACATTGTGTTGATACAAATACAAATACAAACACTTTAATTGCTTTAAATGAGGATACAGAGTGGTGGTAGGTTGTTATTTAAATAAATGTACAATATATGTGTAGCTTGTAGCCATTTTCACATAATTTTTAAATTCATAACATATGTATGTTGTTAAAAATGTTACTTTTCTACTTTTTATCCATAAAAACATTATGTATTACAAATCTCTCATTCCTCCGTGTGCGAAATTTGCTAAATAAGGGGTACAAAGATTCTCTTCACGTATTTATGTGTAGAAGAAGGTACTATACTTTTTGTTGGTCGGTGGGGTCGCCGTAACATGTTGCGAGATGTAACTTCCTAAAGATTTTAGCCACCTGCTATCTCAGGATTTGTTGGAGACGGTAAACACGGTGTGACACAGACCACTACCCTGTGATGGACAGGAACGGTTGTTCTCCCATAGTAAATGTGACACTACAGTCAAAGTCTTGACTATTAATAAGTCATATTTTCAAAAAAAAACACTAATTACTAATAATTATAATGATCATTATGTACGGATCATTTACATTACATTGATTTTTTACTAATTAATTACCCTTACCCGTCTTCCTTCTGTTATATAAGTACGTGTAGAAGCTGTTAAGGTTTCTTTTAATATACAGTGTGGTGTGGTCAATTTTGATTACTTTTTTTTGCGAAAAACGCTTTTGCTGGTGTAGTACATATGAATTTTCAGGCCCATTTCAATGATTTTGTGTTTGAAAAATCTGGATATTTCACTAACATCCTTGGTATGAAATAAGCATACTTTTATTAAAGTCAGCCCTCTCTCTTATCAAAAATTAGCTTTATCAGCCAATTTACAAGTTCAATTTATCAGTATAATTATGTATTTATACGGGAATTAACGCGATCACGAAATAGGTATTACTTATCTCTGAATTTAAATATACAATAAAAAGCGAAAGTTTAAAAGTTTGTATTAAATTTTTCAGATTTCCATATAAAAAATCACAATTTTTTTCTAATTGTAAGCGTTTTAAGTTTTTTTTTATTTACGTTACTAGCAGCGCCTCGCGGTTTCACCCGCGTAAGTTGCGATACCGTGGGAATATCGGGATAAAATAGCCTATATGTTAATCCAGGTCTTCAGCTATCTACAGACCAAATTTCATGACAATCGGTTCAGTAGTTTTGGCGTGAAAGAGTAACAAACATCCATACATCCATACATCCTCACAAACTTTCACGTTTAGAATATTAGTAGGATTTACGGGGTCTACTATATGTCCCTAAAATATTACCACACCTTACTGTGACATGATGTATATAGATGTTGCTTCAATGATGCATGAAGGAATGCGATTACTATGCGTATTTAATTAATATACCACAAAAAAGGTGAGACCGCATGTTTAATCCGTTTTTGTATGTCTGCAATATGTATAGAATAAATAAATAGATCATTTCTTAGAGTTATTTTGATTACGTTTGTATCCAATAGGACCTCTATCGGCGTAGTGGTCGGGCATTCATTTGAACGTCTGAAATCGTGAGTTCGAATCCTGTTTAATGCAAGATATATACATACGTACAAGTATGTATTTGCATATTTTTATTTTTATGTTTAGATGTTATCAGTGTTATAGGAACCATAGCAAAATATATTGGAACTCATAGCGTTGTGTAAAGTGCCAGAGTATGTATTATGAATTGATGATTATTATCAATCAAATAACCTACCTGGATATTATTTCTACGTGGTGGGCTTCTCAGAATGGCAGTTATTTCATCAATCAATTCTTCATCATCATTTATTTGGTAAATTAATTTTCCATTATTTTTAATGGGTAACGAATGGCTTGAGTCGCGGATGTCTTCCCTCACCACCACGGGACTATAGTAATAGCTTATTGCTCAAATGGCCATTTTCTACCAAAGTTATAGAAACTCTTTTTTTGTCATGTTGAAAGTTCCAGCTTAGGGATCGTCACCTTACCGGGACTAGCGGTGAAGATTTTAGATTCGAACAGACTAAAACAATTTGGTGTTTTTATTACAAGTGCGTCTACTGCAAAGGACCTAAGAATACCCTAAGAAGAAATCCTTCGAGAACCCCTGCAAACTTCATCCATCTCTTGATCATATGCAACTCTCTAAGAAACTGGTTAAAATCCTTGATTTCTCCACATTAGTCGTAGTAGTAGGTAGTATATATTCTAGATGGAAGCGTACGGTAGTGCAGTTTTTAAACCCCGACGGAAAAGGTGGAGTGTTATAAATTGAACGCGTGTCTCCTAAACAGATGGACCGATTTTGAATTAACTTTTTTTTGTTTGAAATGTGACTAAAACGAGTGTCCTTGCCTATAATTAAAAAAAAAATCTGTTTGGCCGTTTGAAGATTATCACCTTTTTTCGGAGAGATTTTTAGTTGGAGGTATTTTTAATTTATACTTGTTATGCCGTTAGGAGCTCAGTAGGCAGCGTGACATTTTCATTGCGAGTATTAACTGTAGCAAGGGCACCTGCTTACCATATACCTGGCCATGCACCTAAAAAACTTCTTAACAAAAAATTAAAGTGACGGAAGAAAAAAGGAATTGAAAAGCGAAAAATAAACTTGTTAGCCTAAGTCCTACACCAGTTTAAATACCTGAACCGAACAACAGATATGCAACAAACTTTTATTAAGTATAATCAAAATGAAAATCAAAACCGTTTATTTCAAGTCAACCAATGATAGGTATTTTTAAATTGTCAGGAGTAGGAGTCAGTCAGATTAGGTCAGTCGTGAAGCTAGTTGCCTGTTGGAATACTGTAGATCCTATGGAGAAGAACACGCAAGAAACTCCAAGGACACTCTTTACCAAAATGTTTTTTACAAATTTCTGGTTACATTGCTTATAAGCGTAAATAAAATGTGAGGACAATGTAACGTACCTATTATTCTTCAATATAAATAGACGCGCTAAAACTATACGTATTTAAGTAATAGCAGTCCGGAAATGATCAGCCCCAACCAACGGCACCCGTTCACGAGCATGACGCACACGCCAGCCATCGTACAGATACGGAACCGAACGACCCGACATATACGCCACCATCGGCAGGACTTCGAATAAACACGAAAATAAGAACAAACACGAAATAGATGCTGTAAAGTCTATGGTTTTTTTTTGTCGGTTAAAAGGGTAAAATGTGGTCATTTCTTTGTAGGTTTTCGAGGCATAAAAACATAAGACAAAGTTAATTATGTATTATGTATGACAAGTAATTATACTAACAAATATACCTACACAAAGTATTAATACGTGTCCGCTTTTGGCCACAAGGCGTCACAAGGCTAAGTCCGGACATTCACTTTGCGTCGAGTTTCTTGTCTCATTGTAACTACAGCGGAATTTCATAGAAAAAAAAATTACGGTAAATAACTCACCTTTTTTTGGTACGAATTAACTATGAGAGAATTACTACTTGTTCTCATGATGTGCTTAAAGTTCTATAGAAGTAACTACAGGACGGGGTTCTTCAAGAAAGGAGTGTACGAGTATAGGTTTTTAAAGGGTCGGCATCGCGCATGCGATTCCTCTAGAACTGCAATCGTCCATAAACTACGGTAAACGCTTACCATCAGGCGGGCCGTATACTTGTTTGCCACCGACGTAGTAGGTATATAAAAAAATTAAGTTATAATTTGACACATCTCACACATGGCGGTCTGATCCCATACTAGGCAAAGCCTGCACTATGGGTATTTTATTATCTGTGACTATGGTAAACGGACTGCTGATCTATTTCTAAATACATACATATCACTACATATTATAAAACAAAGTCCCGCACCGCGTCTGTCTGTCTGTTCGCGATAAACTGAAAAACTACTGAACGGCTTTTCATGTGGTTTTCACTAATAGACAGAGTGATTCATGAGGAAGGGGTAGGTGTATAAGTTGTTACGATTTTTTGTAAATTGATTGAAATATGTTGATGATTGTTGAAGATGTCTCTGCTACCCGCTCATCACACAATTATTTGTCGTGGGTAGGAATCGATTCCTGGATCTCTGGCTCAGCAGTCTAACTTGCTACTTATGCTCTTACTGATGCTCTTACATTTAAATGAATATTAGAAATCGCTTGGTGGTCGAATTTCGATATGCTTTTTACCTATTTATTACTAGTATAAGTTAAACTGTCTGTACCATGATAGGTCAATGTATATATATTATATACTGGACGCGTGTAGCTTGATTTTTTTTTTATATTTTGCCCCCTGCAAACGAGCAGACGGGTCACCTGATGGTAAGTGACTACCGTCGCCCATGGACATCTGCAACTCAAGAGTCACAAGTGCGTTGCCGTCCTTTGATGTCCTTTGATTTTTAACATAATTTTTTAATTTGTAATATTGTTTATAAATTTTAGCGTTCTGAAATTCGGCTTACGTTATGGTCAATATTCTTTCTTTTTACAAGACTTCTGAAATAATTCTGTAAAAAAAACCGACTAAAAAAAAACCATTCCATTAAAAGACTTATATGGTTTTCTCATGGATGCCATTGTCAGAACTAGACCAGAACTAAAAAAAAACAATATGGCGGCTGTATGGCGCGTAATACGTATTTTGGCGGGGCAATTGTTTTTTTTAATTAGTCACTGGCTAATGCCTATTTTTTTTGCATCAATGTTCTTCTGCAGAAATATAATTCATCGTAATTAATTCTCATAAAATATTATATTGATTAAATCAAGTACCTACGTGACATAATGACAAGGAAATTAATGTTTCCAGTTTAGTTTAAGAGTTTAATTAAATTTCTGAAGATTTTTGTGTTGCTAACAATGACCCGGAAGGAAAAATAACGAAGAATCCGAATAATGCTTAGCACTCATGGCCCAAGTTTATTTATACTCCATAAGTCTAGGTACAGTCACCCTCAAAAATATGTACATATTTAACTGTATGTAACTTGCCAATGCCAAGTAGAATCAGGTTCAGAACTTTGTAAACGGGTTTGTTTCAAAGTTTGTATGCACCTTATAATCCAACAAGGAACTACATAGTCTTCCAAAATGATACCGAAGTTTATCTTACAGTACCTAATGCCTAATGTACAGTACAGGGTAGAATGAATGAAATGAAATACCTAAATGCCTTGCGTAGAAATTCGTAAAACTACATAACAAAACGCTCTCATTTTCACTTAAAAAGTAAATAAAATGAGAGCACAGATTACACCATTGCAAGATCAAGGCCGCGGTTTACTTTTAACCAAATAAGAAATACTTAACACTAAGTGTGCAGTTTTTTTTTCTGTTGTTACGTAAGAACTAAATCAGTTACACGCTCCGTTCCACGCGGCGGCGCGGCGTCTAAATTAACTGGTTTGTTTCACTTCCGAAGGATTTCTAGGTTTCTGTGACGAATATGAAAGCTCTATTAATAATTTTCAAACTTATTTGACTGTCAAGTGAAGCTTATTTTTGTCGAGAACGTCGATCGTTTAGTTGTCGTCAATTAGTTTGAAGTAGTTGTTCCTCAAGGTGATGAAATTCGACCGCAAATTCATTAAATTATTTCATCGAGGGTAAGGCTAAAAAAAAACCTGATAAAAAATATTTATAGATACTTTAAATTTACACGTTTATACATATATATATATATATACAATTTAAATCATTATTATGTGTTCAATTTATTGTATATGGTGTAATTAGTAGGTCGTTTAATAGGACAAATAGGCATAATATATATGATGTAAATTTCAGTCGCCTCCAAAATGTTTAACATCTTTATTTTATACTAGCTTTTCCCCACGGTTTCTCTCGCCCGGGAACAGTACATTTTTAAAGCTACCATACCAGATCGTTAGTAGTTAAAGCATGAAAGTTTAGAAAACTCGCTTCGCGAAAGTATTTAGTCACCTAGTTCACTTAGTAATAATAGCCAGGTCAGTCTTAGGATGGGTGAACATTCTTAACACATCGAGACCTAAGGCCGTTAAGCCGTCGGTCCCGGTTGCCATACGAACATCTGTGGCATTCATTACTACAGAACTTCGATATCACCTAGTACTTACTTGGGTTGTGGAGGTCTGATGGCAGTCGCTTCACATAAAATATTGAAGTTCGGACTGAAAGCCGACCTCAACTTAGTTGAGAAAAGGCGCGAGGTGTAATAAATAGATGATTTATTAAAATAAGATCTATCGAATCGAGATTAGCGCATTTAAACACAAACGACCAGGTAAAGAAAATACAGAGAAACTTACAGACAGACTCCTCTATTTCATAAGGTTATGATGTTAATGATTTTGCATCCTATAGTGCACGGAACAATAATAAATTATGATACAGAAGTTGTCGCAACAATAAGAGCCTATCACCCGCAACTTTTCTTTCAATCTTGACATATTTTAAACTAGACATCTTGAATTCCAGACTCTCATCCTCTGCGCAGCCTACATGGCAGTTAACTGCCAGCATCAAGGCCCAACAACCACTCCGGTGCCCATCCTCAAGCAGATCAACCGACAAAACGACGATGGTTCCTACAGTTTTGGCTATGAGGCAGCCGATGGTTCCTTCAAGATCGAGACGAAATATCCTAATGGAGACGTTGCTGGGAAGTACGGATATCTTGATGAGAATGGAAAAACGAGGGAGATTTCGTATGGAGCTAGCAGTAAGAGAGGATTTGAACCTCAAGGTATGTTCAGTTTCTTATCTTTATGTCAATTTCTAATGCGTTTATGGTTACTGCTCTGTCCCTAAAGATCGTAGCGTGATGTTAAGTAGTCTATTCTCTTTCGCCTCTTGTGTGATTACTCTCAACTCGAGGAATAATCATTTTCAACAGAGTCAGCTCCTTACCAGTTTAGTCTTTTACTGCAAAAGTTCCTTCACGTAACGGGTCAGATGGCGAAAAACGTTTTGTTGTCCCCGGTAGTCTTGGTTTAGCGTTAGTAGTTAGTATCAGCTATTCCGTACCTACTAAAAACCTAATACTAGTAACGAGTATTATAATATGAGTAAAGAGGGTCACACATTAATAGTATTCTTGTTAACCCCTCCAGCTAAGCTAAGGTTCACGTCGGTGTTGCAATTTGTGGGGTTGTAATTATTGCTGTAATAAGTATTACACCTTGTCTGTAAGCACCATATTACACTATACTGTCACCACATTACATGTTGAATTAGTTTCCCAACTGCGGAGCAAACGGAGAGAGTTGTGCTGTAATCGACCTACTTTTTCTATTTGTTCATAAAACTGGATAGAGTGTAATATAATTATTTAAACGGGAATTAACGTAATCAATAGGTATAACATACCCATTGATTACGTTAATTCCCGTGTTATCGTATATGGTATATTATCATGGAACGCGAAAGGTTAAAAGTTGTATAGAATCTAATTATAAATTCTTGTAAATTTTTCTAAATAATGCTTAGTAACCACTGACCGTACCATAAGTTGAATTTTGAGAGATCCTGGATTCGTTCAAAGTTTATGATTGTTGTTGGGTTTTTCTAATAGTATATTCCCATATCCGTATTCGTGGGACGAATGTTATGGCTTACGAAATGTTAGTGTAATAAACCTCTGCTTAGGTCTTCGGGGTGATTATATAATATGAACATGGGTGTAAATAATACTATGCTATATGCTATATCATAGTATTATTTACACCGACACACATTACACAAAGGCGGCGGAAGATAGCTAATAAATTAGACCAATTTTTGGGAGAGACATATACACCTTTAGACATGCCTAGGGGAGTACGTTCTAAGAATATAGTGACAATAGTATAGCACATTTTTTTTTTCGATCCAAACATTGATTGATCAGATGTTTGGATAGCGAAAGGATTTGAATCGGTCGAGTATCCGTGGTCAGATAGCTTTGTTAGTGTTATTGATCTGATCACGGACACCATTTAGTGTCCTTGTTCAGATTGATTGAATTCCAATGGACATTGGACTCGTCAAGTATACGTGGTCAGACTGCTTTGTAAGATCGATCTGACCACGGACACCATTAAGTACCTTTGTTCAGATAACCTCTCCAACGCAGCGCAACCATTTCTGATGTCACTTGACTCGATAGATTGCCATAATATCGATTTATATATCGATATGGCCTCACTATTTACGTTTATTCGGAATATTATATTTTTACGTTGGTTCGTCACTATTCAAAAACAAATGTAGGTAGTAGTATATGTCGTCGATCAATATGCGATTTTTGGTGTCTAAACAATGCGAATCATTTAATTAAAACCGAATTTAATGTTAAGTACGGTGTAAATGCTCAAGTTAGTGACGCTTTTGTGTTGAAAATCTGTGTGTTGAAAAAGTTACAAGAAATACCATTTGTTCACTACTTAACATAAGTAAGTGACTCTTTAGTTGGTGTTAGGTAATACAATGTTTTAACTTAACATTTAGTTAGATAAGTTATCAGTGCGTGAAGGTTGGTGGCATTAGAGTAAATCTTACAACATCTTAAGCATAATGATTAGGTTATAATTGCTAACTGTTCTATAAGCGATTAGCCATTCCCTGTTACCTGCGTTTATGGTCACTGCTCCGCTTCTAAGGGTCGTAGCGTGATGTTACATAGCCTATAACCTTCCTCAATGAATGCTCTATCCAATACAAAAATAATTATTCAAATCTAACTGATAGTTTCAGAGATTAGCGCATTTAAACAAATAAAAATCTTTTTAACAAAAAATTAAAACCGACGAAAAGAACTAAAAAGCAAAAAATAAATAAACCTTAAGTCTTAAGTATTGAGCTCATTTACATAAACTTTTTTGCTTTTTAGTTCTTTTCGTCGGTTTTATTTTTTGTTAAAAATATTTTTATTTTATGGTTTTTTTTCATCATCAGCTCAGCTACATGATGTGATGATTTCTAAACGCAAATACCTGATAAAGTAATGAAAAGTAAACAGAAACACTATTCGTTCCTACAATTTTCGAGGGTTTCTCAAAATTCTTTCAGGATCCCATCATCTGATCCTGACTTCCTTGACATGGGACCACCTTTGAGGTATACCCTATCTAACAAAAAAAGAATAATCAAAATCGGTTCATAAATAACGGAGTGAGGGCTGAACAGACATAAAAAAAAAATATATATATAATACGGTCGAATTGAGAACCTCCTTTTTTTCGTCGGTTAACAAATAATCAAACTAAAAAACGCGGTTGGAACTAAGTTCCTTTCGCTACATATGTTTAATAGATTGTACAAATTGTATCAAAATATAGTAAATATTGTAAAAACTCGAAATTAGAATTGCGCCATCAGCGCTAATAATAAGTAAGTAATCAATAAAAAGGCAGGTAATTTATCTACTTGTAACTATCTATATTAATAATTCGGTCAAGGGGTACGGTAGACTCGATTGAAACCTTACTTGAATAATAAAACAAAAAAAAATAATGATTTCGAGTCGACTACATATATCAGCAAAATTCAGATTGTCGAGTATTTTGTTAAATTCTAATAGTGCAAATAGCAGTCGCCATATTGGCCACTCGGATGCCATCTTGAATTCGCTAAGGCCGATTCACACGTATATTTTGAGTTCGTTAAGGCCGATTTACACGTATATCTTGAGTTCGTTAAGGTCGATTCACACGTATATCTTGAGTTCGTTAAGGCCGATTCACACGTATATCTTGAGTTCGTTAAGGCCAATTAACACGTATATCTTGAGTTCGTTAAGGCCGATTCACACGTATATCTACCTACATTTTGTAAAAGATTGTGTATTATGAGATTTATGAGTCACATTTCACTCGAGCTAAACCGGGTTTTCATCTAGTAATATTCAAAAAACCTCTTAAATCTTATTCAGAGTGATAAAAACTCTATGCAAAGATAAAAAGATAAAAATATATAATAACAATACATAAAATTCGCGCGTGGAAGATGATGAAAAAAAAAACCATAATGTTAGATACAGAAATAATGACCAGAATATCAAACCGAATTAACACCAAAACTCTATAATCATAAGGATCAATACCTCTTTTACTAATGACAATCTTGAACTTTCAGGTCCTGGAATCCAAGTGCCCCCTCCAACTTTGAACAACCCACCTTCCAACGCTCTCACCGACGGTCAAGAAGATGACGGCCAGTACCGAGAAGACCCGAGCATTTACGAAGACCCTAAATACAACAGGCGTAATCAACCGAGTTCAGCCCCAATTCGCCAATACCACAAGTCAGCCCAGCCTGCTCAGGACCCTGCTCCTCAGTACCAACAGCAACCAGCTCCCAGCCAGTTCAGGTCAGCTCCGTTGTACTCTCAGAAGACCAGCCTCTTTGACCAATCTCCTCAAAAATTCACATCAACCAATCAAGATTTCCGCCCTCAAAGCCAAGTTTACCACCAGCAACCTGAGTTCTCCTACCAAGGTTACACTGGTCAGCCATACCAGAGCCAGAATTTCCAACCTCAGCCAGCTTACCAGTCACAGCCAGCCTACCAGGCTCAACCAGCCTACCAGGCTCAACCAGCCTACCAGCCTCAGCCAGCTTACCAGCCCCAGCCAACTTACCAGCCTCAGCCAGCTTACCAGCCGCAACCAAGTTATCAGCAACAAAACCAAGCATATCAAAGTCAGGACTACAACCCCTACTTTGGTCACCCCGCCCAGAATATTGACCCTAACACTGGATCTTACACCATCAATTTTACTGGTTAAGGGATGATATAGTTATGTTGTTATTTAATTTGAGGGTTTAGTTTAAAATAAGTGCCGAGGTTGACGAGTCATAGCGAAATGTATAAATAAAACTAACATCAAAATAATATTATCAACAAAAAGACGATCAAAACCAATTTCTAGAGGCTTTTTCGAGATCAAATTGTAATCTCTCTTTAACCAATTGAAAAACTTGAAAAAAAAAACTTGACCGGCGGTGTTGTGATGGGACATTGTTAATATTTTTTTTACTATGATCGAAGTAAAGAGATAGTCGCTCCTTTAAAAAATGTATTTTCACATTCATATCCACAAGCAAGGAGTAAAGAAACAGTGGAAATAAATTAATAACCCGTTCTAAAATCTAAAATTTCTGATACCGTTAACTACCTACATGTTTTTCTTATATTTGTCAAGGGATTTGTTGAAATTCGACGTACAAACGTATAACCTAAAACTTGATATCTAAAAATAAATTAAATGTTTAATTTTCGTGTTAAAATTAGCCTCATTAAGCATGTATGTTACTGCATTTTTAAACTAAGAGAAGGAACAATATGGTTCGTCTAAGTTGGCACTTATTGAACAATTATTTTGTACAAAATATACATAGGTACATATGATATTAAGGATATGCCCCAAAGTGACGAATGACACCTTTTTTACGGTTTTGTATAATCTTGGTACTAGTCAATATATTCGAGGCGCGTGTTGTACAATAAATACATATTACGGCTTTAAATGTATATGTACCGAACTAACAATTTGTATTAAATTATATTATTTATTTAATTACTCTTTTTTAGACTTAACAATACTTTTGAAATAGTAGTTAAGTTTTAATATTTACATGTATTTTTTATATTTAAAATGTAAAAAAATATTATTTAGTAATCGTCTAGGTACCCACAGGACAGGCTTGCCAAGTGTGGGGCCATCGGACATTCTTACATAACATTGTACATGTACCTATAACTTTTAGGATATAAACAGTTTATATTTATTATAAATATATTACATTTTTGTATTTTTTATATAGGGATTATATTCTACATGTATAATCTTTATTGTTATACATTTATTATTTTTATAGTTGGTAGTAGCGTATGTATAAAACAATATTTCTGTTTACGGGCACAGATAACATAATACTAAACTAGTAAGGGTTAAGACGACAGTGAAAAACGGTGTATATCTACTAATAGGTCACACTCGGGCTTCTCTAAAATATATACACAATACTGTATATTACATAATACACGCACATTCTGAAAAATATAATTTGATCCCAATCACGTAAAAGGAAGCAAGCCTATTGCCGCTAATCGGGCACTTTGGGAATTAAAAATGGGAAAATTTGGGAGTATATTGAAAGGGAAAGATAGGCAGGAAAGGAAATGGATGGAATGAGAAGTGTTAGCAATAGCTCGAGAAAGTCAAGGTTGAACTGGCGTCTTACTAGACTGTATACATATTACATTTTATAAAATACTTATATTCAAACTATATGTACAATATTAACAAATACAGTTGATTATTGTTTTCAATAAGTATATTTATAGTAGTTTTGCTAGATATTCATATATTTTTACGCCAAAAGATAAACGAAATATGAACACAAATGTTATATTATTTTAATTTACAGTAAATTCGTATAATGAAGTATATCAGTAAAATAACATTTGTGCTCTAGTTTCTTGATCGTTTGTTAGTATTTTTATACATTTAACTTTTTCAATACAATTAAAAGAAAGTGCTGGTTTTGAACGTAATTTTAAACGTGCATATTAAAAAAGTATTTTATTTTTTAATTGAAAGAAAGAAAAGAAAGAAAGAAAATCATTTTATTTTGCACAAACATTTGACGCACACAAGGCATATTTAAACAAAGAACATGTATATTAGGAAAAGAAGGAAATGACAAAAATAAAACAAAATAAAAAAAAACGAAATTAGCCTTATCTATGGTCGGATAAAAATTGGTAGTCTGTGCTAATCTGTCTGTGGATTCTCTGTAATACAACTGTCAAAAAGTATGGAAAAAAACATTACCTTATAAATTTTGTTGTAATTGAGCAGTTGCGTGAAAATTGTAAAGTGTTGCAATTATAACAATAGGTAAGTTTCAGATTTTGATGTGGTACTTATTTTAATCTATTCCTTTTTTGTAATAAAAAAATAATAGATTAAAATTAGTACCAATAATACGTCAACTAGTAAGACTTATTAGATGTATAACTTATTGGCGATAAAATTAATTTGTATTGGACCTTATAAATATTATCGCGATTAAGTCCTGAATTACACATATAATATGTATAAAAGATTAAAAATAATTATATTATATTCACAACTGTCAATACTGGCGTTAGCAAGATGAACGGTTTATTGATTTTTAGATGATTCACGCCCGTTCTGAAAGGCTTATCAACGCAAAAATTAACTAATAGTATGTCAAACATCTTGTGCAGTGTATATTGAGTTGCTGAAAGTATTGGAATAGCTATTGGAATTTTCGAATGTTGTTTGTAAATTTACCTTTGACTAGCAGTCCCCGCGCGGCTTCGCTCGCGTGTACATATCTATATATTTTTCGCGGAACCCTAATTCTTTTCCCAAAATAGTAGTAGCCTAAGTTACTCCTTATAACACCAGCTATCTGCCAGTGAAGTTTCCGTGGAAATCGGTCCACCCGTTCCGGAGATTAGCCTGAACAAACAGACAGACAAAAAATTGCAAAAAGTGCAAATAACTGTACGAGCTTAAAAAATATAATATTTTGACATTACAAACAGACACTTCAATTTTGTTTATTTGTATTGATGTATTGATTAACGTTTCCAAAACCCAAACTGATTTGACACCACTGTTAACTTGACAACTTTGTTAGTTGATCCATAATTTGATCAACTTTCAGAAACCGGGTGTAAGTTGTCAAATAAGAACAAAGGCCGTTGGCAGCATTAACGTAGCACCTATTTTTATTTACTTATATTAAGTTGTACAGGTTTGAAGGGTAGATGATCTTCGCCTTATTTCCGACAATTTAATGTTCATTTTTATGTAACTACAGAAGCAAAAGATAACATATTGAACAGCTTTTAAAATGTTACCAATAACAATAATAAAAAATTACATTCTTAGTTATAAGAGTATCAAGACATGTTAAGCTGTGTAGTAAAATCATTATATAACATTAAAATATGTATTCAAAGCAGTTCATTCGATTGCGCGAAATGGATGCTCCAAACTAAATAATACGTGTGCCGATTGTAAATACATTATGTATAAATAAATTGTTACCTAATGTTATTGTTTCATTTTATCGTTGTGAGAGAAAGTGTGCACTTGTTACCGATCGATTTCTTAGAGGATGTAGTTTGATATTCATTGGTTGTTAAACAACAGAGGCTGGCTCGGGTTAGTAGATGTCTAATTTAAAAAAAATATCAAAAAGCCTGATTACTGAAGAAAAGCAGCGAAATTTTAACATCCAACATACAACAAAATTCCGCATACAGTTTATATAAATATGTTAAAAGTTGATTTAAAAATGTCTGCACTGTTTTGCCTTCGAATATTGTTATATTTTGGAGCGGTCATAATAAGAAGAGAATGATATTAATTAGCTATGCAGTATTTTGTTTGTGGCTGTTATCAATATGCTATTATGATATAGATAGATAGAGCTGTATATAATCAGTAAATAGCAGCAGTTGTCGCAACCTCCGAAGTTCAGTGCTTGAGCTAGCGTGATACTAAGAAGCTTTTCCGTGAAAATGCTTTTTTAATAGCACTGTCACTACAAGAATTGCGCAGTTTTAAATTGTTATTTCGCACACTACTCACTCAAGCAAGAGTCGAGAGAAGTGAGTTTAATACTCATTGCAAGGATATAACGTGAAGTTCGTTAATTGCTATCTTCTTCATAGTCGAGGCACAGATAAGATAATAGTTACTTCGTAAGTCGAGGTGCTGATACAGGCTCCACTTTCCAGGTTGACTACAACACTTTTTGTTTCGGTAGTGGAATACATATCACAGTCGTGCTGAACTCCTCAATACGATTCTCATATCTAAATTTTGCTGCTAGTAAAGTACTGATAAATTATATAAATATGAACTTGCAATGAAAATACTTAGCGGTTTGAATGTACAAGCTCCTGGTGGCCAATATATATTTATATTTTTTTCCAATCAATTTTAGATTTTTTCCTAAATCGCTCAGTGCCTATTTATTATAATAAAGACCTAATAATTCGTTTTATAGCTATTAAACGAAATTAATATGTTTTTTACATTTGAAAATGGCGCCCCACAGACGCCACATTGATTTAAAAAAAAATATAGCCAGTGTCACTTGGGATGATGTAAGAATTCTAACTATACCCCATACATCCAAATCTGTTCAGGAGAGATTTAGAAGTTATGGTGGAATATGGTGAATCTCACATACATACGTACATGAACCCTGAGAACATTACACTCATTTTTTGACCAGTCGTCTAACAATTAGGTTTCAAATCAAGTAAAACAACTCGAACCGAAGGTGATTTCAAAAATATTAACAAATATTTAATATAGGTACACATAAATCTAAATTACCTTATTTAGATTTCTGTGGTTATGTATGAGTATGATTCATTAATACTTTGTATAATTTAATAAGTAATAAATCATAAAATTCTACTTTTAAAGAGGCAAGGCTTCGGATGAACGATACATAACTAAATAAGGTTGATTATTTAATTTTTTCAAATTCTATTACGTTCCATTATAATTATGTATACGTTACATTTCATGTAACACTAACACTATTGTACCCGAAGATTTGACTTTTAAAAAGAGTGGCCATGTTGAGTTTCTTTGCCAGTATTCTTCTCATAAGGCTCTACGCATTTTGGAAACTGAAGTTATAGATCGACACAAGCAGGCAGTAGATTTTGGTGTTTTCACCTTACTTCCCTCGACAATCTAGTACATGCTGTGGCGTCTGTTTGCGCCGATCTATGATTTTTAACTGTAGCTTCAATTTAACGTTAATAAATGTCACTTAGTGTCTTATTTGAATAAATGTTTTTGAATTGAATTGAATTGAAAAAAAAACAGAGAGGAAAGGGTGTTTAATATTCATTGCAGGGATATAACTTCAGGTTCAGTAAATTCCTACCTTTTGTAGCGTCGAGGTCTTTAAGCAAGCTGCCCTTTCCGGTTCGACTAAAGTACTATTTCGGTAATGTATATAGTTTGTTGTGATAAACTCCTCATTTCGATTCTCATGTCTAATAATGACACTGGCCGTGGTCTAAGGCTGACTCAGCCTTTTCTTTTTGTTTTTATCGAGTGACGGTGGTTTTTAACGGTAACGTGGTATGTCAGAATCGAACCGACTAAAACCACACGATGTTCCGTCACAAGTGGGTCTATTGCAGGGGATCCGGGTATACCCTAGGAAGGAAGCCTCTGGGAACCCCTGCAGACCTTGGCCGCCTGCAGCAGGCATCACACCATGGAGTACGGGGGGCCTTACCCCCAGAACGTCGCACCACCGTCTCAGAGGCTGAATCAGCCTATGACTAGTAATGTCTAGTGATTTAAACTTTGTATATATTTGCTCATGAGACAGTAAATTATTATTATGTCACAATTATTATCTTGTAGAGATTTCAGGCCAACTGAGAAAACATTAGAATCAGGTTTTATGTTATTTATTCGAAGACAAATAGTATAGGTTCACATGTTCAAATCAACCAACTATCAACATATTTTAAACAAACTGATCATCATGTAAAACAAAACTGGTGCGTTCGCCTTGAATGAATTTTGGTGTTTTCAGGCTCAGAATGAAACGTTAGGTTATTTAAAAGTATGCAATGCCTATAGCGTGCTTATAATAAGTTTAATTATAATTTTGAAATAAGGTTAAATTTGTATTTTGTGACCAGTAACAGAAGGAAGACCTCTGCTATTTTTTTCCCACGATTCATCTGCAGTTTGATGAGAAAACCATTAAATTAAGCAACAAATTATATCAAGGCCAACCTTACGATAATTTCGGAAGTACTTATAAATAAGCACTCTCAAACTGGATTATCCAGTATTGAGAGGAAATGTTGTAGGTTGGCGTCTGTATCCGGTTAGTAGGCGACTATTATGACAGTACGTGGTATTATTTCGATTTGTAAAATATTTATGTCGTTAATATCAAGACACCAAGTTCGATAATACGTAATAAGTTTATTTAATCCTTGAAATGTATGTTAATCTATGCTACTTACACAGATGCTATTTTTGTTATTCTTTATCAGATCCTAACCTAAAACTGCGGAATTTAGGGTTTCGTTCCCTAAGGGTAACCAACGGGACCCTATTACTAAGCCTCTGCTGTCCGTCCGTCCGTCTGTCTGTCAGCGGGCTGTATCTCATGATCCGTAATAGGTAGACAGTTGAAATTTTCACTATATATATCACAACAATAATAAGTTAAAAATTAAAGGGGGTTCTAGAACCGTCTTTTTTTTGCTCGATCCTAATAATGGCAATAAGAAGACCTAGTACCTTTATAGAATTAAATCTTGTACAATGGTGCGGAACCCTTCATGCATTATTTTTATTACTATTATGTGAATGGGACCATAATATTATAGGTGGCAAAATATGGGTGTTTAATCACCTCCATTTACCCCTTATTGATACAGGAATATATGTAAGTATGTGTTATCGACATATAGCTACTAAACAAAAAGTAATTTATTTTATTTTTTCTTATTTCAATAACTATTTGTAGCTTTACCCTACAATTGAGTACCAAGTATGTATCGGTCTAAATACTCAAAATAGAGATTTGAGATTTTGATAAGCTTTTCGTTCGATTATGCAATTGACATTCTTTGCATCATAATAATCGATTATATGATGGGCAATTAGCCAATATATAATATAACACCTATAATAATAACTTGACACATCTCACACACGGCCTTCTGATCCCAAACTAGGCAGAGCCTGTACTATGGTAACCAGACTGCTGGTAAACATACTTATATATTTCTAAATACATACATATAATAGACTAGCAGTTCCCGCGCGGCTTCGCTCGCGTGTACATATTTATATATTTTGCATGGAACCCTAATTCTTTTCCAAAATAAAAGTAGGTTAAGTTATCTGCCAGTGAAAGTCTCGTGAAAATCGGTCCACCCATATATCCATAGATTAGCCGGAACAAACAGACAGACAGACAGACGGACAAACAGACAAATATATTCAAAACAATTTTTTTGGCATAGGTATCACGCAAATAACTGTATGATAAAATTATTTTGACATTACAAACAGACGCTTCAATTTTATTTATTTGTATGTATGATGATAATGATATTGATGCTCATCACTAGAGATCGGATATTCGGATGCATATTTACCTAAAGTTGAGATATTGGCTATTATGGAAAGCACTTTTTTATCGAAAGAATCCCGCGATTCCAGGAAATTTAAATTTAAGTGTACCTATACTCCGTGAGATGTAATAAACCCCAGTTTGACACAAATGACACTTGCTCTGTTACAACGTATAATGGTTGCTTTTCCCTACTTTTATTGTCAGTGATTTTTAACGAAGCAAAAACAACCTTATTACGTTGTAACAAGTGTCAAATCGGGCCTATTAAACCCCAGGAAATGTAAGCATTTTGTAAGAGTGCGAGTGAGACGGCAAATTATACTTGCTTGTGCGCAAGTAGCGACGCGACAATACAACTGCATTCGTAAATAAAAATATACTTAGAAGCCGCTTCCATAATTTGTTACATAAAAAATTACTTTATGTAAATATGCATCCGATTATCCGATCTCTGCTCATCACACAAGTATTTATCCTGGGTACGAATCAAACCCACAATTTCTGACTCAGCAGCCAGGATCATTAAGCACTAAACATCAACAGGCCTGTCAAAAACATAATCATGGGAAAACTTGTTTAAACTAAACTATTTATAATTTACTAGTTTAAGTACCTACCGCAATAATGTTTTCATTGACATTAGTTAATTACCTTTGCACAATATTCTTCAAAATGTCAAGTATAAAAGGCAAGGCTGTTTAGTTGCGACAATTGATGTCTTGATATGCTTTTAGGGCGAAATTACTGCAAACTTTTGCATGTCTGACATTTAAATTAGTTACTTATTTAGTAATATTCACGATACGTGTGTATACCATTTTGATCTTAGTGTTTGTGTTCGGAGAAATTATACTTACCAGTAAAGTCGGCATCGAGTATAGTCATTACAAGGAGATTATGTATTTAAAGATAGATGTTCCAAGTGACCATAATAGTAGTAGGCCATAAGTATATGTAGAAACTCCTCCTTGTCTATCGGAAACATCGGGCGTGTTCACGTTTAATTTTGCGGGTAGACGTGAGTTGGCGGGCGAGGAAAATAATAACGGAGGAATTCCACCATGTCCTAAGAGGCGTTCAATGCATGCATTCTTTGATTAAAAAATGAGGTTGTTGGTTTACCTATTTGTTATGTGTATTTGTTACGCTGTCACTCCTCAACTACTTAACCGATCATTGCATTGCATACAGGTTGTCAGGGGTACAGAACCCTTTTCCTGTCCTTTACATAGGGTACCTTTGATTAAGAAAAAAAGTTATGTTGCCGAGGGGTAATATTTTTATTGTACATTGACGTTGCAATGCCATTTTTTTTTCTTTTTCTTTTTCATAGGTTTTTTAAGCCAGGAACCCTCGCGCGCGGCCCCCAAAATATCCTAAAAAAGTTTCATTACAATCTGACCAATACAAACACAACATAAAAACATTGATTTTTATTTATTCACCTCCTAGATCCATCACCAGACAATCGTTACCAGAACAATCTGAAAACGAATCATATGAGTCCAAACTCAAAAAGTTTACAAGTAACCCCTGAAGATTTCACTAGATCATCATCAGATCAGCTCAGCTCCAAGATACCAAATTATAGTATTGTTTATAAAATTACTATTAGCACCCCGCGGTTTCACCGGCGTAAGTCCCGATCCCGTGGGAATATCGGGTTAAAAAGTAGCCTATGCATTAATCAAGGTCTCCAGCTATCTACATACCAAGTTTCATCGCAATCGGTTCAGTGGTTTTGGCGTGAAAGAGTAACAAACATCCATCCATCCATCCAAACTTTCACATTTATAATATTAGTGGGATTCTTAAGTTAGGATGTAATAGATATTTCGTTGGAGTGTACATAATATGTAAAGCATATATTATATGTAACATGTTCGACCTCAGTAAAAGGTCTAATCAATAACACAGATGTAGGTACCACAAAACTAATAGCACTGTAAAGGTCACACAGACCTCCAAATTACACAGGCTCACTTTAATTCGTCACCTCTGTAATTCGACCACACCCTGTATGTATTGCATAGAGTAGTGTAATAATAGTGTGGTATTATTGTTCAATAAAAGCTATGAAATGCAGTATGTGGTGATGATTTTGGTTTTAATTTAGTAATTTTACCTGTTATTAATTAATAATATGAAAGCCTATCCAGTACTAAATCCATTTATGGCAAATTCAAGCATGGCGCTGGAGAAGCCGTGTACATACGCCAGCATCGATGCACAGCGCTTAAGTAGGATCGCGTGGAAGCCGCTCACGCAGCCACGGTACCTACTACGACAGCCACCGTATTTGTGTGGTGAGCACGATCATTTGTTCGGTGTAGTTTACACAATGTGGTATGTATTTAGTAATATATAAGTAAATTTATCAGCAGTCTGGTTACCATAGTACAGGTTCTGCCTAGTTTGGGATTGGACAGCCGTGTGTGAGATGTGTCAAGTTATTATTATTAAAAGAAAGATTTATTGTCCTATTTTCCTCCTTTTTAAACATTAATATTCTCTCTAACATAAAAACATATAAGAGTATTCTCTGTTTATCCATTTAGTCTGTAGACACCACCATGTTGCACTAGTTCCAAAATGTCACTTCCTTATGTGGTGCGGCCGTAAGCCTTAAGCACGGTCATGTGCCATCGGTGTCCTTGCAGAGGATGTCTCTTGTCAATAATTAACTACATCTTTGTTACGTCCGGGAGTATTGTAATTGTCTGTTATTTTTAAAGGTTCAGCATTGTTCTGAGTTGTTTCCCGGACATATTTTCGTAGGTGTTAAATTCAAATTTTAATCCTTATTTTCAGACATGAGTTCATATGGTTAGAATAAACAAAATGACTTAAAGTGGAAAAGTTAAAAAAGAAAAGAAACACTTCCATTTCACTTTCAGAGGCGGTGTTCACAGCCACTTCAAAGGCCGGCAACGCACTTGTGACTATTAAGTTACAGGTGTCCATAGGCGACGGGAGTCACTAACCATCTGGTGACCCGTCTGCTCGTTTGCCCCCTATTCCATAAAAAAAAAGAAAACATCAATTTTGGTTTCATTCGGCTAATGTAACATTTTAAAATACTGCAAAATTTGTCGTCTGTATTTTAAATAGAAACTGCTATGTAATTTATTATTTAAATTGCCAACATCAAAAGTGAATAATTTGACAATAGCAAGGGGTGACGTCATCTTTATTTTATCACACAAAACTGTACCCAACCTACCATTTTGACGATTAGTAACAAGTTACTGATTATAAAATTAAAAAAACATGAGTTCCCAGCCACAAAACGAGAGATTTACTAGAAGCCACTGAAGTGTTCCACTATCCAATTCCTGCTTCCATCATTAGATCAGCTCAGAGATACCAAATTATAGAATTGTCATCCGAACTCCATGCACCTACATACAAAGATTCAGTTCGAGACGACAAAGAAGTGGGTTAAAATGGACTTCCAAGATTTATTTATATAGCAAATTAGTTACAACTGCAGCTAATAAGAACGCGACGTGTTAAAAAAGGAATGAAACAGAACGGTTCGCTACAACACTATACTGTAAAACCATATAATATAATTAGCTAATTATATTTAAACTCTTTAAGTCGTGACCTCTGCTGCCTGTATCTATTTCACTATCTAAAAAACTATAACGTAATTCGATTCGCTTAAATACCTATATATTACAATTTCATCCAGCTGCTAGCTCTTTGAGATTTGTAATAAATTATTACTTATCTATGGAAATATGTCGTTTGTAGATTGTTGTGTGATCACGAGTTTGGTTTCTAATTTAGAATTAACTTTTTTTACCATTCGGCGTAGGCAAAGACAATATTCCTTCATTTACTTTTTTCTTCAAATACTTATTGGTTTTTCTTTTTTTCACACACACCAAAGTCTTTGTTCACTTATTGTGTATAATGACTAGACTTCGAGGCTGAAAAGAGGATTTACCACTAAGCTTTCCAAAGGCTAACTTTACCTACCCGCGGTATTCGATAAAAAAACAATTCAATGGTGAAAAAGTTGAAAAATTTCAGCTTTCCAAATACAAATATACTCTCCTAAATACCGGAATCGTTGACGCCCTATTACATCCCTTATTTTAATACTATACTATAGAAGTGCAATACAATATTGCTGACTTGCAATAATAGCAAATTGACATAAATTAACATTGCAGATCAGCAATAAATATACTGAAAATACGAATCAGTATCCTAAATTCGTTTATGTATTATTCTCTAGTGCTGATATAATTTGTGGTCTCTAAACACTCCCCAACCTTTATTGGTTTTCAGCAAGGAATTCTAGAGCAATAGTATACTCCGGGTCTATCGCTCTTCGTTAGGGCTATTAAACGCATATAATCCGTGCTAAGATGTGTAATATAAGTCTAGTGTCTGTCTTAAGTTACCAAAATTTGTGTAGAGTAAAATAATAGATAGTTGTGCTAGTAAGTGGTGTTTTTTTTTTATAAGTGCTAGATTGTTCAATCTAACAGCGAAAAGGGTAATTTCTTTCTTATTAAAATAATTTATTGAGGATACCGGGGCCCCTAACCGCACAGACCTCCCCCACTCCCACCTTAACGCACTTATGGCTCTTGAGTTGCAGGTGTCCATGGGCGGCGGTAGTCACTTACCATCAGGTGACCCGTCTGCTCGTTTGCCCCCTATCCTATAAAAAAAACAAACATAAAAACAGTTAATGATTTAATGATAGCAAAGTACCTGTGAAGTCCCATATTAATATGCATACTGTTTTGATGTTTCATTAACATGAACTGAATTGACTTAACAATCACTCACCTCGTTAATTTTAGGTCATCATAACTAGGTACCGACAGCATTAATATAACAGTCCACAAAGTTATATTATTGTTCCAATACTTTCATATTAAGTTATCGAAGACAATATCATTATACCTTTTCGACGTACATGAAAGGTGTCAAGGTCACAACTACTTCCTGCTCGACTTGCATATGACTTGCAGCTTGCGTAAAACTCGTTTCTTAAGGTTGAGTCACATTAAAATGATGATTTGAGTTCGACTTTACTTTAGTGTAGTAAGTAATCTTTCTATATAAATAAAAATGAATCGCCAAATGTGTTGCTAAGCGCAAAACTCGAGATCGAATCGACCGATTCGGCACAAGGAAGGTTCTTATGGAGAGAAAAACGTAAAAATTGTGAGGAAAATAGTAAAAACAATACTTTTCTTTTGCCATACAAAACAAAGAGTAAATTGAAACACATGTCCACAGCTGTCAAACATTTGACGTCAATCAAAACAAAACAAAGGCGTGTGAGGATTATTTTTGGTATGCCTTCAAGTTGATTAGGCTGTATGGATATTAATCTATACCTGCCTAAAATAAAGTTCGATTGGTTCATGCCGCCTATAAGACGCGGGCGCAGCAATTACTAAAGTCTAGTATTGTACGAAATCGAAAACTTATTTTTGTAAGTAATCGTTGTTTATTATTGAGACATTAAATCAATAAATAAAGTTATCACTCTGAAATACTTAGTTTATTTTTTCTATTGGACTGCAACATGCCAAAAACCTTTGACAGGATGAATTCTGTCGGGGCAGCTAGTACTTTAATAATTTTATATACAAATTGTTTGTATTAAAAAAAAACTTTCCTCCATATATTATTATAAAGAAATAATATTAACATTGATTTGATTGACGGTTTAAAAAAAGATACTCCTAACCAAAACGAAAAAATAATAGCATTTACACCTAAATCCCCGAAGGGGTAAGCAGAGGCGTGATGAACACCCACACATTTTCAAAACTATATGTTGGTCCCTCACTCACGCAAGCATATTTAAATCCACCGGTCACTTTGCCTGCCTTTCCCCTTTCAACGGGAAGGCAATTTAAGGCAATATATGTTTATACGAATGGATTAACAACTCATTATGATTTTTTATGTCAATTGCAATGATTTGTTTTTTTTTTCAGACATTTTCAGAAAAATCTGGCCATTCAGAAATTCAGAATTCATTTCAGAAAAATCTTGGTATTAAAATAGCTATAGTTTCATTCACGTCAGCCCTCTCAGATACGAAATATTAGCTTTACCTTAAATTATATTTAGGTCTTTTAAGGGCGACCCTAAAAATATGTGACCACACCTTTTTGTGGGTATATACAGGCTACCTAACTAACAAAAATAGTCTAATGCTTTCCCAAAAAGGAATCAGGTTTTATCACTATAAAATCAATTGTGTAAAATTTTAATAAATTCCTGAAATTTTGTAAATGTTCCCTTAAGAAGTCACTTGCGATGCACTTTGCAAATAAATGACCCTAATAGCGCCATCTAGAAGTTATAGTTGGAACTTCTTTGTATATTCTTTACGAATTTGCAGTATTTTTATTGTTGCATTAACAAAAATGTGTGCATTAATTTATAGTTTTGTATGATTATTTAAGTTTATTTTAAATCTCCATCTTCAATTATAAGGTTTAAAAAATAAAATGTTATAAATAATTACTAGTTCTAAAACCTAATTAATCAAAAACCATGCTCTATTGGTTAATAGATAGTCTAACTATAACATAAGAATTGGCATTTTTTCGGTTTTTCAATCCGATCGAAAACTCCCACAGTGACAAGTACAAAACCGATGATTTAAAATTAATAATGTATAAGTACCTAATGTATTACATTGCGTCTGTAGCGGACACAATGTACTAAATTTTATGTAACTTGGTAGAATATTAAAGTTAATTTAACAGTTTCCAAATAAAGTCGCTATTTTAGTCCATCTGTGCGTTTCTTTATTTCTTGCAATGGATTTCGATACGGTTTTCACTAACATTCAGGTAATTCCTTTTACTCATTTAAATATTAATAATACTTATAGATGTCCATGTGATGGTAACACCACATCCAATCCACATACACATACATAGTTTCGTGTCAATTACGGCAATTAGGAGTACGTTAAAATTAAGTTCCGAGATTTGTTCACATAGCTTGTTACTAATTATTTCTCGTCTCGCTTCAGTTTTCTAAACGAAGGATACTTTTGCAGCTTCACTTCATTAATGAGTTGAAATAAAAAATACCAACGTAATCTAGCTCAAATATTTATGCAACAGAGCTTTGTTTGCGACCTCTGTATTAAAGAATGTGAGCCGCCCGCACCGAGGCTCTTATGTCTAGCAGATAATATATTACTATTTTTATACACTAATACCTCAAAATGATTAAATGATTTACTGTTATATGCGAACAAAGGAGAAGCTTATGAAATCAGTTTTTTTTTATTCAGGACTAGGCAGAGCCTGTACTATGGCAACCAGACTGCTGATAAACATACTTATAGAACAAATGATCGTGTGCATCACACAATTGTTTATCCTGATTGGGAATCGGAACCAAGAGCTCTGGCTGAGCAGTCAGAATCACTAATCACTAGACCAAGAGGACCGCCAAAAAACTAAATAAAAGCCTATTTACTCGGATACTTTTTTGCTAGTAAATAGGATCCTCTAGTGGTCCTATGACTAACTTAAACATGACATAACTGGTATTGGTGCCGATTCTATTGCACACTCACTAAACTAAAACCTGACTTAATTTCTTCATATGAAATCAACCTTGTCTTCTTCGTAACAAGGTCTTTTGTTACTGGTATCTATTTCTCAGCGTCCCTTTATTTCCACGCAGCGAGAGTCCCCATTTATTTAAATACCGTAAAATTGCCACTCAGCGATAGTCCACAATTATTATTCAAATGCCGTATAAAAACTTGTTCAAAATTAACTAAGATTTCATAGAGATATTTTAATCAACACCTACGAAGATGCTTACTAAAACACAGAGCAAAAGAGATGGCATTCAACGGATAGCGGCTCTCGCTACGTGGTATTAAAGTTTATTTGCGTGTCAGGCTATAGTCGACAAATAAATTGCTTATTTCGATAGCGACATATGTTACCTACTTGTTTAAATTTGAAATAAGACCTTGTTTCGAAGTGTACAGGGTTTACATCTCATATGAAGCAAAATGTAGTCAGAATATAGTTTAGAGAGTGATGTAACAGAATCGGCACTATATTGTAAATGTTTAGAACTAACAATATTTACATGACACAACCGCGTGCTTACTTACCACCGCATTTAAAGATCACTATTCAACTGTTTTATGAGTCCAACTTAAACCAAAACAAATGACAAATTCTTTGTTATTTTCTTAAGATAACATTTATTAGGTACAACTGAAGGTTAATTATTTTTAAGCACACGTGGGAATATATCTCAGAGATAAAAATATTACCTAGCAAAATTAATTAACATATTTCATGTTATATAATTTTGTGTGCGTTTGTCACCAAGGATATGTCAATCAACTATTGTTTGAAAGGTAAACCTTTAATAATTTGTAATATAGGTACATACTATGTTTGACCAAATAATAATAATTATAATAACTTGACACATCTCTTACACGGCCTGCTCCCAAACTAGGCAGGACCTGTATGGTAACCAGACTGCTGATAAACATACTTATATATTTCTAAATACATACACATTATTGAAAAAATTACACCCAGACACAGAACAAATGGTTATGCTCATCACACAATTATTTGTCCAGAGTGGGAATGGAACCCACGACCTCAGGCTCGGTGATGTTCTGAAGTAAAGCAACGGCAGAAGTAGTTGTATGAAAGGCAGGAAATAATGACAGTAGAGGAAGCTAGTGAGGTATGTAACTCCCTACCCCGAAGGGAGTAAAGCGAGAGCTATATTAGGCCATCGCACTTATCTGGTTTTTAAAAAAATATTTTTGTAACTGCATGCTAGCGTTATACCGTAAGTAAGTGTTCCATTGTCAAATATAGGGTGTCAAATACAATATTATTATGTACTACATATACATAAACATATGATATATACATACCTAGAAAGAAATAATAACGATGTCTAGTAGTAGGTAGGTATATCTAGTTAATTTTTGAATTGAACGAAAACTATAATTGGATGTCCTACTTGTTTTACGACGCGTAAAATATAAATAATAAAAAAAAAAACAATTAACTAAGTTGCTTAATAAATTTATTGAATACGATTCTGTTTCTGATTCTGAATCATTTGATTTCAGAGTAATTTACAGTTATTCAGGCCTTTACAATATATGATCATTTGTGTAGGTTTCTAACAATTTGAGCCTTGATATTTATAGTTGTTGTAACTTGTTTCGTACCCAAAGAGTGGCAACAGAATCCTATCACTAAACCAGCGGAGGCTTAGTGATAGGTCCATTTGTTTGTCAGTGGACTGTATCTCATGAACCGTAAAAAGTAGACAGTTGAAGTTTTAACAGAGTATGTATTTCTATTGTCGCTATAACAGCAAATAATAAAAATGAAATAAAAAGGTGACTCCCATACAAGAAACGTGATTTTTGGCGTTACGAAAATCTTGTATCGGACGGAACCATCAGTGTACGAGTCCGATTCGCACTTGGCTGGATACAAAACCAGCATGTCGCATTACATTACTAGCAGTTCCAATATTTCCAAAATAAAATTAGCCTAAATTACTCCTTATAACACCAGCTATATCCCAATGAAAATCGGTTCACCCGTTCCGGAGATTAGCTGGAACAAACAGACAGACGGACAAAAATTAAAAAAAAAGATTTTTAGGCATAGGTATCTTGCAACTGTATGAGCTTAAATAAAACCTATTATTTTGACATTACAAACAAACATTTTAATTTTATTTATTAGTATTGATAAGATATGGAAAAATATTTTATATCTTTATTCAAACTAACTTTACAATAAATGTATAGGCGGCATTCATTCCAATAACAATCTAAATTAGTCAACCTTATATGTGTGATGAAAATAAATATAACGATTGACATTCATTTCGAACACAACGATTTTGAAAATAAACCACCTATAAGGTTAAATAAGATTGGAACTATTATCTTATCTGTGCTATTCATGACAAATAACATTTATTAGTTGGTTTCAGGGTTTTAACATTTCGGGAAAATAATCACTTGACGATTAAAAGTGTATATTCAAAGTCTTGGTCATAGACAAACCACAGGTAACTATTAGTAACAATGCATTGAAGTAAAGATCAAATGAAAGAGAAGAAACTCGGGATGAATGTTCAAAAAAAGTTTTTTTTTTTTTTAAAGACTGGGGACTTTACAAACATTCAAACAACGGACACAAAGAACACCCAGACTAGGGACAACTATTTGTGGATCACACAAATTTTTGTCTCATGTGGGATCTCGGCGCGGCGTAGTGGCGAGGTGACCACTTAAACCATTGCGCCATCCGTGCAGTCATGTTTCTAACGCACATACATTATATAAAATGCCAAAGTCGTCCTGCCCATCATATCTGGTGAAGACTCTTGGAAAAGAGCGAACTTATTTTTTATGGTATAGTTGGCAAACGATCAGACTGGTCACCTGATGGTAGGTGTCTACTGCCGCCCATGGACACTCAAGAGTCACAAGACTTACAAGTGCGTTGCTGGCCTTTAAGGTGGGAGTAGGGGAAGTAGGGGAGGGAGTGAGGGAGGTAGAGGGAGGTAGAGGGAGGGAGGGGGGAGAGGGAAGGGTTAGGGCCTCCGGTAACCTCACAAACATTGCTTCACTGCCGGTTTTCTGTGAGGCGATGGTATCACTCCGGTCGATCAGGCCCATACGTGCCGAAGCATGGTTCTCCCACGATTTAGGTGTATCTAGAATCAAAATTATCTTTCAATAAATTATTTACGTAAGACACATGAAAATAACTTGATCGACAGGTGCAATTGTCCTGCATCACGTGTCGTGAGCTCGTGCATCAGTCAAGTCGTGCACGTTGTAGCCAAGACACGAATACGCGACAAGCACTTCGAACAGTTGAAGTAACTTACGGTAATTACATCAAAGCTGAATATTTTACAATTGTTTCCAAGGGGTCAGACATTTTTTTCTTAAAGACAACTCCCACAATAGGAATATTTCCTGAGTCGTGGCAATCTTTAGACACTTTCCAACAACAAAGAACACACAGACTAGGGACAACTGTTTGTTGACACAGAGACGAATCCCCAACACACGGAGCGTTTTGTGGCGAGGTCCACTTTAACCATTCATGCAGTCTAGACTTCTAGAAGATCGCTCTATAAGGCACCGAAGTAATTTAACTTTTTAAGAATAAATTTTAAAGCATCTTAAATAATTACCTTTACTTGTAACTTTTAATATAAATTATGCAACACTCGATAAGGAATGTGAAATCATTGTTGAAATTAGAATATACGGAAGAAGTAAAATTCACCACATGTATTTCAGAACTCGAGGTACCTCTGAATTTAAATAAATATCTTAATATAATATTACTTACGTATTAACGGGAATTAACGCGATCACGAAAAGGTATTACATACCTCTGAATTGCCTGACGTTTCGACCAGGTTGCACTGGCCGTGGTCACAGGCTGACTGGCTCAGCGGTGCACGCCCTCCGTCGTCGACATCGTGAGGTAGAAGGTTCTTCATCCACCTCCACTTTTTTGATATTTTTGATATTTTCGTTTCGCCATGTACCGTCACATACTATACTAACAGTGTCCCTATTCTGTAAGCAAACCGATGTGGCCCTATTCTGGTGTTCACCCGACTGCGCATAAAAGCGAGGTGGCATGTATTTTATCACTTGATTCCACGCTGTAGATAATTTGAAACCATCTTCCCGATTGAAAGTTTTGTGTTTTTTAATTTCAATCGCTTCATGTACAACTCTTGAGTAAAAGTGACGTTCCGTGGAGAGGACTTGCGTGCGGTGAAATTCAATCCAGTGATTGGTGCCCGCTTCGAGTGCATGTTCTGCAATCGCTGATTTGCTAATCTGTCGGTTCTTCACAGCAGCGATGTGTTCTTTGACCCTTTCAGCAATAGTCCGCTTTGTTTGGCCTATGTAGGAACTACCACAGCTGCAGTTTATTTTGTAGACACCTGGAGTTTGTAACGGCAAGACGTCCTTCGGTGTACCCACGATGTTTTGAACCTTTATGCCTGGTGTGTATACTGTCGGAATGGAGTATTTCTTTAATACGGAGCCGATCTTATCCGTTACTCCTTTCACATATGGCATGTAGGCTGGTTGTCTGTTCACCTCCGGATGCTTGCGTCTCATTGTCGGTTGCTTCCGTGTTCCATTCACCTGATATCCGTTACTTTTAAGTACCTCCTGAACATGATCCAGCTCTCGCTCCAAATGTTCAGGGTCACAAAGATCGTATGCTCTGTTCTTGAGTGAAGTCATAACAGACTGCAGGTGTCGGTTATGATGATGAGACGTGGCGTGTAGGTACCTATCCGTATGAGTAGGCTTGCGGTACACACAGTGCGACAAGGACCCATCTGACCTCGCGGTTACTTTGACATCTAAAAATGACAATGACCTATCCGCCTCCACCTCATATGTGAACCTTATCTTGGGGTGAATGGAGTTGAGGTGTTGTAAATATTGATCTACTTCCTGTTTATTTCCTTTGACGATACTAAAGATGTCATCCACGAATCGCTTCCAAAGCCTAACGGTCTTCGGGCCGAGACTCAACGCCTTCTCTTCAAAATGCTCCATCCACATGTTGGCTAGTACAGGGGCTACAGGACTACCCATTGCGACACCATCAATCTGAAGGTAATGTTGACCTTGGAAAAGGAAATAGTTGCCCTCTAGACAATGTTCAAGTAAATCAATAAAATTGAACAGCAATTCGTGGTCTCTCAGCAGGTCTTTTACGACGTCCAAACATTATTTTATTGGAACATTGGTGTAAAGTGATTCCACGTCAAAGCTCACCATGACGTCATCAGGTTCCAACTTGAGATCTTTTATAATTTGTATGAAGTGCCGCGAGTCTTTCACAAAAGACGGTGTTTTGCCTACAAGTGGTTGCAATACTGACGCAACATGCTTCGCGAGATCGTAAGTAGGAGTTTTCGTGATCGCGTTAATTCCCGTTAATACGTAAATAATATTATATCATGGAACGCGAAAGTTTAAAAGTTAAAATATCTTAATATTCCAGAAATTCATATTTTTTATAGATATCACATTGATTTATATTCAGAAAAAAATATTCAATCTTGGAAATTAATTTATAAAATCTATGAATGTGCAATCGAAGTGGTGTTGTATTAATTTAATAAAAGAAATCAATAAATGAAACAGAAAAACGTTTGCGTTGAAATACTAATAAACCTACTAATAATATATTTTTGTAATCATCTTTTAAAACCTTAATTTTGGGAGATTTCGGAGATTGTTTTTTGAAAACATGCAGGTTTTTTTTTTAATACAGCCAAATATCCGCAATTTCTTATTTTTTATAATTTAATATACCCAGTGACACTCGCGCATTAAACACAAATCTAACAACATATCATTCATCAAGACCAGTCACATATTAGTAGTTACAAGGAAACGTAGGGACGGCCATGTTGCGGAAGAATGCAATGGCGATTCTCGCTCCCCCGATCATGGGCAAGCAGTGGAACACCGGGGTGGTTTTTAGTCGGTAAGAGTCCGACAGACCCCTTCACCCCCCCCCCCCCACCCCCAGGGCGGAAGACATCCATGAGGATCTTCCACCTCGTCATCAAAAAAAAAAAGGGGGACGGCCATACCTTCTCCTCGCAATCGTGTATAAAACAAATGTGCAATCTATGATACAATGCAAGTACAGGAAGATTCTTAAACATTCGTAAAGCGCTATATCAGAATGCACTCAGTAAAAAGAAAGTGAACTGGAATCTAGCGTTACATACAGAAATGTCTCATAGACTTTAATCAAATATAATAGACGAGACACGTCGTCTGTTTATCTTTGATGAGTACACGGTAGGAAATACTCTGGATAGTACGACTTTGTACTGACCACGTGCTGTTCAGACGTGTGTAGACTTAAAGCAAGCAAGGAAGTATTGATTCCACTAATGAGTTTACAACTAGACACTGAGTTTTGCACGAACTTCTTAAAATAAGTTACAGTTCAGAAAAGCGAGCATAATGTTAAAAGTAAAAAACGCGTGACGTGTCTTTGAGACACCCGGTTGAAACAAGGTTTCTTTCGCCATATGCATATATTTAATGGATTGATTGAATTGAAATAAATATTGTTAAAACTCGAAATAAAATTGCGCAATCTGTGGAAGCCACCCTAACTCATATATATCATAGATAATCATAGATAAATTAGTATACAATCATTGGAAATTCAAACGGTCATAACCTTGTAAACGGATAGTTTTTTTTAAAATTCTTATTGCAAACTGCATGCTAGAGTCGTTCATTGATTTAAGTAAGTGTTCCTTTTTCAAATATACCCTGTATATACATAGAAAATAAGACATTAACTACAATATAAGTGCCACACCTGTTATGAACCCTATAATTTATCACGAGGTTATATTTTACTTTGAATCATCGATTTAAGTAATACGGCAGAAAAACTGTGCTCATTAACCATAGTCTCTAGACCATACTTTCCCAGTTAGGTAGCATAAGTTCGAGCAGAAGTCTACTGTGGCTATTCTTTTTTTTTTAATAAAACAGCGGTGTGGAATTTTGTCTCTGGTCTAGTTTTACCAGGCAAAAAAAATTATAATGCAGTGCTACACTTGTCTTGTATTTGGCGACAACTTTGCATACATTTAGGAAATAAAATTGATAATTACTAGGCTAAGTCGAGTCAAATGAACCTAGATGTGACATTGTACCAAGAATGTGCTAGGCGCGGTCCTATTTTCTTTCCGCTGCGCCCCCAAGGTTATTCGCAAGATAATATTTTAATTAGAAATAGCATTTAAGGAATACTAACTTATTTCATAGCCACGTTGGCCTCTTTTTCCCCGCTGGACTGGTATTTTTGTTTTTTTTTTTTATGTTTTAGAGGGCAAACGAGCAGACGGGTCACCTGATGGTAAATGACTAACGCCGCCCATGGGCACCTGTAACTCAAAAGTCACAAGTGCGTTGCCGCCCTTTAAGGTAGAAGTAGGGAAGAGTGGGAGGGGGCGGAGAGTGGGAATAGGGGAGAGGGGGATTACATTGGAGGAGAGGACGGGAATAGGGGAGAGGGAAGGGTTAGGGCCTCCGGTAACATCACTCACGCGGTGAAGAGCAATGCAAGCACTGCGAGTATCGAGTAATGCAATCACCTTTGGGATGGCTCAGCTAAGTACCAACTAGAAGCTCTAGACTCTGTATGTCGAAGAGCCCGTATGCTTATAAATGACTTTGTGCTCACGAATAGGGAACTACATAGCCTTGAGCATCGTTGTGAAATCGCCTGCTCATCGGTTTTTTGTAGCATTCACTTTGGTGAGTCTGCGAAAGCTTTCTTCGAATTAATTGAACCCTCACCATTCCTTTATCTTACTACTAGCCGCAGACGGAGGTCCATCCCTTCGTTGTCGAAACACCAAAAGTTTAAGTAAGCGCTTGGACAGCGCCTTTTTGGTTCGAGTCGCCACGATGTGGAATGAACTGCCTCAGTCTATTTTTCTAGTTAAAATTTTCAGCAGCGTTATGGGCCCCCTGCTGTTCCTCATATATGTAAATGACATCCCTAAAGTCACACAACATAAATGTACTCTATTCGCAGACGATATTTCCGTAGTTGTCACTCAAAACAATCCCAACTCCGATTACATGGAAATATTAAATAACACAATAGAGAGCATATCTAAATGGCTCGATGAAAATAATCTCACTGCTAACATAAATCAAATTAAAATAATACAATTGTAACTACAAAAATAAATCGAATAAATTAAAAACAAGTCATCGTGACCATTTAATATTGGCATTCATATCTCAAAAAAAATGCGTTAGGGCCATTTGTGGTGCTGCTTCATCGGACTCGTGTAGACCTTTATTTAAAAAACTAAATTTGCTTACTTTAGTATCAATGTACATATTTGAGATAGGAGTATTGATTAAAAAATATTCAAACAGTTTTTTTTTAAAAAGCCAGTGACGCTAAGAAATATTAGGTAAGAGATCCTAGTAAACTACAGGTAAATACAACATCAAGCATGATATGTAAAAAGAATAGCAGCTCTATGTTTATAAAAATATTAATAAAATACCAAGAAATATTCGAGAATTACCACTGTCAAGATTTAAATATGTAATGAAGCAATGGCTTAAAGATAGTAGAGAAAAATAATGTTGATTATTGTAAATAATTATTATAGATAAACATTTAGTATTATAATATTTAATATAAATTAATGTGATTGTTTTAAATTGTAAAATAAGCAATAATCAATACATTAAGTAACTATAAAACTGTATTTTTATGGCGTTTTTATTGAATGTGTAATTTAATTATTTCTTCTTTTTTTTAAATATATAAATTTAAGTTACTAAATATTTGCATGCCGATTTAGTTAGTGAAACATGCTGTACTTAATTTATATGTAAAACAACAACACTATTGTAACCATGTTTCTAGCAAATAAAGATTATTAATATTGTTATTAATTATAATCCTAGAACGTTTAAGTGTAGATTGAATAGGTTTCTCTTGGATAGCCGTGAATCATCTTCGTCTTCATTATTCCTTTCCGTCAGGAGAGCGTCCGGTGAGAGCAGACGAACGCCTATACCATTTTACGAAAAAAAAAAAAAATCGGGCCCGCAGCAGGTCCCGCAGAGGTAGATTTCATGTATTTTTAATTTTTTTTGACAATCTGTCCCCCTTGGGGAAATATTCACAAACTTAAAACCTTTAATTTTTGCCCTGTTGATTTGTCGTCCAAGTTTGAAAGCAATCGGTGCATAATTGCGACCTCTATCGTGCCGATAAAATTGAGGTACATCCATATATATGTACGAGTATACATATACTAGCAGCGCCCCGCGGTTTCACCCGCGTAAGTCCCGGTACCGTGGGAATATCGAAAAAAAAAGTAGCCTATGTGTTAATCTAGCTCTCCAACTATCTACATACCAAGTTTCATCCCAATCAGATCAGTAGTTTTTGCGTGAAAGAGTAACAAACATCCATACATCCATACATCCACACATCCATACATCCATACATCCATACATCCACACATCCACACATCCATACATCCATACATCCTCATAAACTTTCACTTTGCTTATAATATTAGTAGGATATATATACTTTTTAACTGGCCGTTGTTTTTTGGTCTAGGGATCATAACTAGACCTCCTGTAAAAATTTTTTTATAAAATTCGACAACTGGTACAAAACCAATAGGTAGACTGTTCTTCGAAATGTACCTAAAACATTGAACACTTATCTGTTTGAGACGGTTCGTACAAAGTTTTTTTCGATATTGCTTTTAATAGTTCTTATAAACAGAAGCAACAAAAAATAGAATATAAAGATTCATATTTCAACACTAATATAACATTATTTCAGGTTAAAAATTAAATAAATATCTAATACTTAATAAATCTAAAAAATAAAATCCTAATTTAATAAATTTAATTGCTCAACAGTTTTAATCATTTCATTTTGAATTTATGTATACACACACACACATACCTACACCTGTATCACCTAAGGGGTAGGCAGGTATAAAACACCAACATTTTGCCAACTATAATTTTGGTCACACTCATGTAAGCCTAATATTGCCGTCCACCAAGACCTTTGGGAATGAAAGATGACAAATTGGGAGTATATTGAAATGGAAAAGAATGGTATAGGGGGTAAAGGAGCAGACGGGTCACCTGATGGTAAATGACTACCGCTGCCCATAGGCACCTGCAACTTAAAAGTCACAAGTGCGTTGCCGGCCTTTAAGGTGGGCGTAGGGGAAGAGTGTAAGAGGGGGAGAGGGGGGGAAGGGTTAGGGTCTCCGATAACCTCGCTCAATCTGTGATAAGCAATGGAACCATTCCTTCACTGCCGATTTTCTGTGAGGCCGTGGTATCACTCCTGTCGAGCATGGCTCTCTCACGATAAGAGCTTAAGATGTGTTGGGGAGTGTAAGTAATACCTGTCACTCGTAGAAACTGTTGCCAGGATGTCCGGTTCATCTAACAATTGATATTATTATGTTCATAATATATTCTGAGATTTTTTCAAGAAAGGCTGCTTTTTTATTTTTACGTTATCATGTTGCTACAGGGATAATATACATTTATAAAAATAATGATGTAGTTAATATAAGTTTTGAATTTCATTGTTTAACTACAAATAAATATGCATTTTTTTTTTGAGTTTGGAGCTAAAATATTATACACACTCCCAGTATTGACTTACACAGATCCAACGCCGCAAGTAGAACTGAATCGGCCACAAGCTCCGAAGGGTATATACTAAGGCAAGCCCTGGAATCCAAGGAAAGCGTAAACGTGGTCGCCCTAAGCAGACCTGGCGACGAACGATCAGCGCAGAGGCGAAGAACATAGGGAAGACTTGGAGCGAAATGAAGCGGGAAGCTCAAGACCGAAAGGGATGGCGGCGCACTGTGGACACAGGAACATAAGTCAAGTACTAACTTCCACGGGTCGGCTCGAGCACTGTCTTATTCTACGACATATTAGACAGCATTCTCTAGACTTAGTCAACTAAGAGGTTGTAGAACATAGATAAACATACTTAGATTATTTTTTAGGGGTCCGTTTCTCAAAAGCAAAAAAAGTAACCCTTATAGGATAACTTTATTGTCCGTCTGTCTATCTATATATCAAGATACAGTCATACGTCGATACGTCACCCGTGGACGCATTTAGTTTAAGTTAATACCAAATACTAATATCTGTGGTCCCTTGAAGCTATAAAAAAATCAAGCTTCTAAGTCAACGCAATCTAAAGATACGGCCATTAAGCCTTAGATTTTAACAAATTTACTTACCATTGACCTAGAATCATGAAATTTAGTAAGAAGCAAGGTCTGATAGCACAAGTAAAGGAAAAATCTGAAAGTCGTTTATTTGTTGTAACACAAAAGAAAATGTTTTTTGTGATTACGAACTTTTATTTTGCGGTTGGAAAGTTGACATTGCCGTACATCGATGTATGGGAGAGTATTTTTAGAACCGCAAAGCTAGGTTTGTCTTTCGGAAAAGACGGGCAAAATTTTTGAGAATTGATTCCCCAGACCTACTATATACATACAAGTTTGTTGTTTAGGGAACCCTCGGTGCGCGAGACAGACTCGCAATTGTTCAGTTTTTTTTTTAAATTCTCTTATGCATAGAAACACCCGGACCACTGCAAATACTTACATATTCTACGAGAAAGATTTTACATTTGGTGTAATTTACCAAAAAAAAAAATTATATATTTATTAGGCGTAATCTTATGTACATCTTAAAGATGAACTGTGTGAAAGAAGATATGGAGGTAACAGTGAAAAAGAAAACATTCCGCCAACCCCAAATAACATTGGGACAAGGGTAGGCAGATGATGATGGTGATGATCATTAGGAGTCTCTGAGCAAGAGTTCTAACAATCACAAATTATATCCAAGAGTGAGAGTTATCAATTTACCCATAATTTTTAAATGAAGCCAGAAATAAGATCTTCATTTCCTTCTCCACAAATTACGTATATGAAAATTTATCAACTAATTTTGTAAAGAAAAATTATTTTATTCTTGTATTTACTAAAACTTATTTCAAGGATTCATTTATTTGGAGAATCTATTCACAAGGTTATTGTTAATTAATTGCTGAAAGTCAACCAGCGTGGTTATTAAAATAATTAGAGCTTAAAAATATGAACATAAGAACTTTTTTTCAACAGTTTTGATTTCAGTTTAATCATTGAAAACAAATGTTAATTATTACAAGCCATTAAGTGTCAAGGTAAGGTGGTGGCGGTCAGCATTGATTTAGCGAAGGCCTTTAATAGACTGTGAGTAAATACTTGCATTACAAACGTCATTTTATGAAATGCCTAAGGAACTATGTAAATAAGTTGCTAGATTTACATTCAACAGACGAATTAAGAAGGTAATAAGTAGAAAAAAATCTCACCACTCACTACATTAACACAGCGAACACAAATTCAAGTACAGCTGAAAATAAGAACACAACTGGAATAAAAAAGCATAGTGACATTATCTAATCTATACTTAATACAATAAGCTGAAGAGTTTTTTATGGTATAGAGGGCAGGCGAGTCATCTGATGGTATAATTATGTATTTAAGCCTGGTCAGCCTGTGACCACGGCCAGTGCAACCTGGTCGAAACGTCAGGCAATTCAGAGGTATGTAATACCTTTTCCGTGATGATACCGTGATCGCGTTAATTCAAGTTTAAATACATAATTATATCATGGAACGTAAAAGTTAGTACACCTGATGGTAAGTGACTACCGCTGCCCATGAACACCTGCAAATAGAAAGTCACAAGTGCGTTGCTGGCCTTTGAGTTAGGAATAGGGGAAGTTAAAAGGGGGAGAGGGAAGAATTAGGGTCTCTGGTAATCACACTCACTCGGCGAAATACAACGAACCATTGCTTCACTGCCGGTTTTCTGTGAGGCCGTGGTCACTCCGGTGAAGCCGGCCCATACGTGCCGTAGCATGGGTCTCCCACAGTTAAGAAGTGCCCGGTTGACGACAACAGGCTTGCCTCCAGTTACGTAAGGTGGACCCTACCTACGTGTATGTGTATTTCATGGATGCCCGATTACTTTATAATATTAATAACTTGACGCATCTCACGCACGGCTGTCTGATCCCAAACTAGGCAGAGCCTGTACCACAGATTACTAAGTAGTTACTACGTAACAGATAAATCACTCCCTACAAAAACGTCCATACCTACCGTTCCGTCCTACCGTTTTAATTACCTACTCTTTCCGAGCGCCGACCCCTGCATGCGAAAATAATCTTTAATGTTTTCAATACACGATTATTATTGCCTTGCAATAGCGCATGGTTTCGTTGCCGTAGGTGAGTTTAGGGTTACCTCTTTTTTATGTAATATTAAACATCTATATTTTTATAAAAAAGGCTATGTTAATTAATAGAAGGGGAGCCCACTATGCTAAATGAGTATTTACTCCAGCGTCGTTGGGACCTATTGGATTTTGAAGATTAGATGGTAGAAAGAAAAACAGTTCAGGCGATGTATCCGTTTCATTGGTGGGGGGAGCTTCTACAGGCTTTCAAAGATGTAAAAAAAATAGTAAAATGGACTTACTCTAGCGTGTCAGATATTAATAGTGTAGATACACCACATGTCTCTGATAATGAGGGTAGGTTAATCTGCCTATTTGCATGGTGGGGGTGGCCGTATGGAAGGTTAGAATATGAAAAAAATATTTTTTTTTAGAGCGCGTCAGATATTAAGAGGGCATTTTAAGTATACCCAAAAGAAACCCCCATTCAATAATCTGACGATTCGGAAGTGACGCAAGCTCGCAGCGGCTTTTTGAAAATGCAAAAAAAAATCGCCGTTTTGACCATGTTGAGGGCGTCAGATTTTCATACAGATGGTTCAGCTTAATGTCCCAGACAAGCTGAGCAATAATCTGACGATTATTTGGATGGATTCTCTTAATCTGACGATTTCAAAAAAAATACATGTATTTTTATCATTCAATGTGTCAAATGTGCACGGAAAATAGCATGCAAATACAAAAAGACTTAACTATTTATATACATATATAAAAGCGAAAAGATACTCACTCATCTACTGACTAATCACGAAATCTGGAAAACTACTTGACCTATGAAAATAAAACTTGGCAGGGAGGTAGTTTATGAGTAAGAGAACTCAGCTAAGGAATGATTCTAACCTAAAAACAATTTTGTTAATTTACGAATATCATTTAAATTCTAAATTTCTTTAAAAACATATTCCAAAGTGAATTGTTTAGATAAATCAATATATTAAGCGTATAAAATCGCGGGCAAAAAAATAATAATAGTCGTATAGTAGCATGTACAAGTTGTTTTTATTACGTGTGTGAAAGAATGTATACCGCTTTTTTTTACAGAACTGATCTGTGATTTTATGAAGGTAAAGTAGGTTTTCTTAAATAAGCCACAGTCAGGATGTTTATTTCTTTATATTTCTGCCCTAGTGAATCACAACTACCTGAGTTATATAAATATATAAATTGCTCAGATACTCTTCTTCTGCAGCACGAATATAGTTTATGTGACATTATACTATGAAAATAACTAAAATAGACTAATCTGACTGTTTCAATATCAGTCAGTTCACGAATTTTTCTAACTGCGTATTCTGCTGAGCTGAGTCTATTCGATAATATTTATTTATTTTAATTAATAAGAATTTCGTGGTATCAACTAGTTTCAATTCGTCTTATTTAACCATTATAGTGTTTTCCACCTGTTTAACGTTTGGAGTAGTGAATTGGATACATTTATTATTTTCTCCATTTGAAAGTTGTTAACGTTAAACCAACGAACCACTATCTAAATAGCATCATTTAAAAGTTTGTACTCATACGTTTTAGTCTAAATAAGAGTAAATTATGATGAAGATGAAGTAATTAAATAATCAAGATCGGTTTGCACGCAAGCTCTCCAGCAACTTTCAAAAAGAACATAGACAACTGAACAGAGTATAGTGTGGGGATGGTGTGAGAGAGTGTGGGGATGGTGTGAGAGAGTGTGGGGATGGTGTGAGAGAGTGAGAGATAGAGAGAATGTAAAATTTAAAGAGAGGCGTGGAGTGGGAAATACATGCTTCACTGCAGCTGTATGTACTAAACTTTCTTTACGTTTTTTGTAACTTCGGCTTGTGGAAATGGGCAAATTATATGTTTTCTGTTATCCTTGAAATATTTCCTTCAAAATAAATTTTGCAAATTTGTAACCTTCCCACTGCCTTGCGTCACGCTCAAATCGTCAGATTATCAAAATGTACACTAGTCAGCATGTAATTAACCCCGCTTATAATAATCTGCCGCGCAGGAGTAAATCCAAAAAATCCCTTAATGGCCTCCCCTGCTATAAGTAAAGTTTTATTACACAAAAAATAGGGTGTGTTACCTGACTTAGAAAAGTGTAACACTTAATACCACGTCCCCGTAAGTTTACTAATACGAAACACTTAACAACAAATCGCTTCTCCGAAAAACTTATCGCCGAATCCACGCGACCTTGCTTGACCAAGCCTCTAACGAGAAACATTAATAAATTATTCGAGAAAAGAAACTTAAAGAATTTGTCGTAGCGTGATGTTGTATAGCCTATAGCCTTCCTCTATAAATGGATAGTCCATCCAACACAACATTTTAAGAATTTTTCAATTCGAACCAGCAGTTCTTGAAATTAGCGCTTCAACCAAACAAACGATCTCTTCAGCTTTATAATATTAGTATAGATGTGATGTAGTGATAAATCTAAAGAACAATGTTGCATATGTATATTGTTGATGCTCCTTAATTAAAGTTGAGTACCTACATCCAAATCTTTTCCCAATCAAACGCGTGGAATTCACTACACGAGTAGATGCGTCATTGTCCTTGACGACAATATCTAAAAACGAAAAGTTTTGGTCGGCTAGACGCACCGCTAGCGCGGTGGCGTTTTGCTTTTGGATAAAAGAATAAGGTACGTACGTACTAAAAATTTTATTTCTTGTAGTTATGGCATTCTTATAAATATAAACTAATAAAGTATCATTTATTTATAAATTATAAAGATAAGGTATTTAGTACTTACCTAAGTATATATGTTTTCCATAAATAGAATTTTAAAACCATTTCAAAATTACGTATTTTCTTTACTATTATAAATATTTAATAAGAATGGTAAACCATTATTAATTACTTTTATTATAGAATTAACTATTTGTATTCGAAATAAACACTTGATTAATTAAATAAATTGTATAATTCGAATGGTTTACCATTCGAATTAAGTAGGTATTTGTATATTAAAGAAAGGGCATAAAAATCCTTATCTAAAAAACAACTCTATGTGTCAGTGAAAACGGTGAAAACCGTATTAACTCTTATTTATGTGTAACAGAAACCAAAACATCAAAATAGAACAAAATATATTTGAAAACAAAAACAATTACAGATTTTGTTAATTTTTTCTCTTACTGTATCTACATCCATGTACAGCACATAAACTACCAGAAACCATGTCAATTTGTCTGTATTTAAAGTACATAAAGGTATAAAAATACGATTTCGAATTACGTAAAAATTCAAAAATAAAAGCATGAGCGCGCGGTACAGCTATCAGCAACCCACTGCGTATAAGGGCCGCCAGCGGCCGTGCGGCCGGTAGTTGTTTAGCGCACGTAAGTACATCGAGTGGCATAGGCCTGCCTGTACTATGGAAACCAGACTACTGAAAAACATACTTATAGATTTCTAAATACATGCATATTATGCATATCCCACTGATATTTTAAATGTGAAAGTTCAGATGGATGGATGGATGGATGTTTGTTACTCTTTCACGCCAAAACTACTGAACCGATTGCGATGAAATGTAGCAGATAGCTGGAGACCTGGATTAACATATAGGCTACTTTTATCCCGATATTTCCACGGGTATTATAGATAAATTACACCGAGATACAGAACAAACTATCATATGCTTAGCACACAAATATTTGTCTCTCTGGCCTCTGGATCAGCAGTCAGGATCACTTACCACTAGACCAACAGGCCTTTCATATAGTTTCTGGCCTCTCTTTATCAAACGGTGAAGGGATTGCCGCATCGGTGTAAGACGTGAACATAAACCTTAAAAACCGTTAGTTTTTATTGTAAGTTACATCTGTTAGAAATCGGATCAGTTAATTTACGTAAACTATGTGATTCATAAATATACATTTTCTTACTAATTATGTGGACTGTGCGTCTGTTCTTACGTTTTGTTGAATTGTAATATGTATATGGGAATTATGAGCAGTCTTAGGGTTCTGTATATGTGAAGAAATAACAGAACCAATAGAGAATAACTCTTCTATATCTGTCGTACCCTGCTCAGTATTCAAAGTAAAGTTAAAACCTGACATAGACTTGACAGGAAATCAGCAGCTTTGGTATTATTCATATAAAAATATCTCAAGTATATATAGACTCTCCGGCTCGACCGGAATGATACCACGGCCTCACGGAAACCGGCTGTGAAGCAACGTTTGCAGTGTGTTAGTGTGTTTCACTAAGTGAGTGAGGTTACCGAAGGCCCTAACTCTTTTTCACTCCCACCTTTAAGGCCGGCAACGCACTTGTGACTCTTGAGTTCCAGGTGCCCATGGGTCGCGGTAGACACTTACCATCAGGTGACCCGTTTACTCGTTTGCCATCTATCCCAAAAAAACACAATTTTAATTTAGTCACTTTCGTTATATATTATTAATGTACATTTATGCAACCGCTTATGTAAATTTATTTAAAAGGGTTATTTTAAAATAAAAAGAATCTGTTTTGATGTACACAAGAACTCGATGAATTAATTACTATATTGAAATTACACCTTATATAGAAACTGAATTGACAACACTCGAAGCAGTGACATTTGACTACTACTTCGAGTTAATAAACATTAGAATAAATCTTGAGTAAAAAAAACAGTCAGTAGTAGAACACGCACGTCAGAAGCACAAGAAGTGAAAACATAACTTCACAATGTATTTGCATACACATACACACACACACATCTGTATATATATAATTAGGTTAAAAAATAAAAAGTAGGTAATAAAATATCTAAATGTATACATAGGGTACATTGGAACTTTAGCGCTCCTGGGCGCTCATAAATCTTTGATTTTCGAATGTTATATTTTTTTAAATATAAGACACTCGGCTCCGTCTTACGAATTTTCGATCAGGGTCACGTGTCCTGACGCGGGTTTAACATTTATTACCCATCCCAAAAAGTGCACAACGACGCTTAAAAAGTTTTCACTTAAAAAAAAAACTGAGTATAATTTATTGGTACGGCACCATTTCAACGTGAGACTGGTTTCTATTGTTACCACCACAGTTTATGTTAAAAAAGAGTTTATAGCAGGTGCCAACACAATAACCGATAAGAATTAAAAAAAAAGTGTACCTACTTCACTTACATACAGCATATTCAATCTCAGGGTGGATTGAATCTTCGGTTCGTACAGCTGATTTCTGAGCAATTTTAGGTCATCTATGGTCAATATCGTTATTTTTTGGTAGTCGGCAAAAGATCAAGTGCCAGAATGCGAGATGACCATTTAAAAGCCAGGTCTGAGAGATGTTTCGCTGCTTTGAATGGCTGGTGGCAATGGGCCACAGCTGTAAAAATGAGATGTTATTGTAAGGTGTATAGTAAGTCTCACTTTCAACGCAGATATTATTTTGAATTTCTTCAAAAGACGTCGTTACATCACAATACATGTCTCGTGATTTTATTTCACACCGCTATTTCAACCTAACTCGTTGGCGGGAAGGAATTTGGATCATCTAGAATCGGAAGTTTTTTTAAACTCATATGGTGCCAAAGGATTTATAATAAAGAAACCCTATTTTGATACTGATAACATGAATATAAAAAAAAATCTAAAACAATGTAATTTATGTAAAAAATCACAAGACACTATTTACAAAGAGTCTCACATTGCACGAGGAGTCTAAATCATTTTGATGGCTATACACATTCACAAAATCAATGGTGACAATCCATCGTTGCCATAATGCCTAATTATCTAATTATGGCACTGGCAGAAATTCAAAACTACGTTTGTGGTAATTTCTTAAAATATAGATTAATAAAATATACCACTACTACCTGCGTAGGTCTGTTGAAATGTACGTCTACATATACATCTATATGTATATGTAGAAGTATATGTTTATTATGTCCATTAACGGTGCGATGATTCGTTTAGCTCTCATCAGTTCGGCCATATAAACGATCATTGTAGTGGACTGTGGGCTATGGAGTGGATTGTGGCCAAACAGCAAAGTTCTTGAATCGAAGTCTGACACTGGTCATGTATCTTGACCCTACTTAAGGCGCCCACTACACGGTAGGTTTTGCTGTCAGTTTTGCTACAATCAAAACGGTGATTGACGAATAACCCATCGTCGACGGTTGCATGATGAAAAATGACCAACTAACATCCGTCAATCATGAGTATCATGACTTTTGGTAATGTTTGACGTTTGCATGAGCGTCTAATGAACGCCTTAGACTGCGTACCTAAGTGTTGGATTGTAAAATTAACCGAAAATCGTATAGATTATTTTTAAAAATCATCCAATGCTTGGAATCTAATAGTTATTCTTTTTCTGTAAAATCTCCTATTTTCTCTACTACTCTACTCTCCTACTAATGATTGCCAAACAAAACGGGCTTTGTTTTTTTTTTTCGTGTGGAAACCCCCACGGGTCATCACCTCACCATGGCTATCGGTGAAGTGGTATGTCGGAATCGAACCGACTAAAACCACACGGTGTTCCGTCATAAGTGAGTCTATCGCAAGGGACTCGGGTATACCCTAAGAAGGAAGTCCCCGAGAACAAACAAAACGGGCCTGTTGGTCTAGTGGTTAGTGATCCTAATTGCTGAGGTCATGGGTTCGATTCCCACCCAGAACAAATAATTGTGTGTCATTTGTTCTGTGTCTGGGTGTAATTATCTATAATATGTATGTATTTAGAAATACATAGGTATGGTTACCAACAGTCTCGTTGTCATAGAACAGGCTCTGCCTAGTTTGGGATCAGACGGCCGTGAGTGAGATTGCTATAGATACATATAAAAAAAGGTCTAAAGTACTAGGTCCGGTTGCGGTTGAGTCTCACTATCTCTCCTTTATTTTTATTGTCCAACAATCAACAAATAGACAGATACTCAGTCGTCAAAACTTTTTAGACGGAAACCAATTGGCATTGAAAATCCGTCAATAGGCAATTGTGTGAGCCTGACTTTGTCTAATCTTATTAAACTTAAGGTCAATGGCATGTAGCTATTTTTAAAATACGAACACTTTTTTTTATTATACTACTTTTTATCTTTACCTAGACGCCCTTATTTTTGGAAAATCCTTATTTTTTTGTTGGAGATCATGTAAAAGCAACTGTATATAATTTTATTAATTTATTACTTAATTAGATATTATATAAAATCAATATCAAGTATTTAAAGTGGATTCTTAAAATACAAATATTTTGTATTGCATCCCCTAATTTATAAAAAAAAACTTGTAAGTACAGTGAAAGGTCGCCCCGTAGTCGATATAAAAGAGACCTGCACAAGCGCCGCGCCTCCGACTTGCCGCCATGACACCGTACGCACGATTGGTACGTTAATTTTATTATTACCTTTTTTAGTAAAAAAATTGAAATGAAACTAAATAAAAGTATTCGAATTTCAAATACTTAAATTACTTTTTTATTATTATTTTTCAGTTATTTTTCTGTCAATATGACATTTGACTTTAATGTATAAGTTTAAGACTAATTTCTTGGCTTTTAACTCCTTATGTCACCAAAAATATAGTGCCTTTAACACTATTATTATTTGTTCATACAAACAACTATTTTTGTGTAATTAAGTGAAAGTTATGAGTTTAAACATAAGTGATGTTGCGATACCCCCTTTGTCTTCCAGTTAACAATTAACCAGTGACGTGTTGATTACAGATCGCGAAAGTGTCAGTGATAATTATCATTTTTGTTAAATGTTAGTCTAAGTGTAGTGATATAAAATATAAAAGTGTTAATTTACAAGTGGTTGTAGCAAGACAAGTTTGGTACCAACAAATGTTTAAAATTGAGAAATATCCACTATATAGAAGTGGTTTCGGAAGTGTATTGAAATGAGGTCTAGAATTCTAATTAATAGGGGCGCGATTGTGAGTTTGAAGTGGTTGAGAATAGATTAAAGCCTGAGGTTAAAAATGACTATTTTAATAGAAAATGCAATAGATATTCGTGTAATATATATAGATAGATAGATGTACTCTTTATTGTACACAAACAAATAAGTTACAATATTTTACTTATATCTACTTACTAGCTAATGTTATATACAATTGGCGACCTTATCGCAATTTGCGATCTCTTTCAGGCAACCATAAAGTATGATTATTTTCTCGTTTTTATTGTGTTAATCGAATTCAGTAGGTTTCAGTATTTTTTTTTTCACTATTATATTCGATATACATATATAAAAATTGTATATCGATTTTAGTGATCATTTAATGAATTCCTGGAATGGTAGTCTCGTATACATTTCATATTAATTTGAATGATTTTTTATTATTTTAAAAAGGCTAATTTATTTTAGTTTAATTGATGGATCTATAGAAAACTTTTGTGGTTCTAGATAACAGAAACACATTTTTTTAAAACCTAAATGCGTTCTTATTATAGATAGAAATACCCAGACAATATTAGCATTAACCGGGAATCAAAGACGCAACCTTTGCAGTTACATTTGAATGCGACACAGTCCAAAAACAAATACTTATATATTAAAGAAATAAAAATTAGTAAGTTAACTTAACAAAACAATAAATTAAAACCCAACAAAAATTATCACTGATAGTAATCAGGTTTGTTCAGTTGTTTGCAATAAAGCTGTTAATATTGATCTGTGACATACCAGCGGGTACTACCGGGGCTGCGCGAGCGCAGATTGCCATTGTGCAAAATATAAACAGTAATACAACTTGCTTACGATAGCTAATAGACAAAGTCATAACAACCTATTGTTCGAAGCGTTGATAAACCTTTTTCATTGCTATTACATCCGTTCTAAGCGATACAAATTGATTCGTTAGGTTATAAATAGACTAGTTAAGTGCCTATACTCTAAACTATAAAGCGTTTGTGCTTCAATAGTAATCTAATACGACAGAATACATTTTTTTATGTGGTCTTGATTTTGGTTGGTTTTAAATCGGTTTAGCTTTACATTACATGATAAAGCGAGTCATATTTATTGGCTGCCATAGTAGGTATTGTGTCAATTGATTGATTGATTTTCAGTCATAGTACGTTGAGAGAACTGTAGTTGTATTGCTTTTTCTCCCAATTAACAACGAGCGGTAGCATCCTAATTCGTTAAAACCTTTTTAACATACGCATTTTGCACACAAATCCATTAAAATTACAAACAAACGTGTCTCAGCAGAGGCCTTCACATCGGTCTTGGTTACTCGTAGACTACTCATATTTTACTCTTAGTTAGGAATTGGAGAAAGCGTTAACCTCTCGTATCTGATTACTTTTTCCGTGTCTGTCTGCCTATGTTCCTGTCTATTGATTGATGAAGTTAAATATAAAACCGAGACATTGGCTGACCTTTATCATGACCTTGTCAGATACTTCACTTGTTTCGGAACAGTCACATGTGCACATACGAGTACAAGTACTTCCGCATAATTTAAATATATTTTACACTATCGTAGAAATTCAAAACCCAACTTTGCGACTTTTGCATTGAATTGAAATCCGCTTAACAACAAATATCAAAGAAATAAAATATCTCAATTGTCAAAGTTATATCACAATATTTTGATTTTAATTGTCAGCCTTAATCTGAACACAATAAAGATTATCTTTAAACTTGATTTAGGTATGTATGTACATTATATTGTCAGATCGAAATTTTTGTCTGGATATTCCAAGGGCGTAAAGGAGTGGTACTACTTATTTATCTCGACTGTGGCCAGTGAATGGACCGTGGCCTCTAAGTACGACTTTCCTATCTGGTCCCTTTGTGCGGAATTATTATAATAGTGGTCCACCTTTATAGGAAATAAAAAATGAGAAACAAGTTTGCAGTGAATTTGTGCTAATAGGAATTTATGCGGGAAAGTTGATTTCTACACGCCTGTGACCTTGGGAACTTGGGCAGAAGTATATTTGGCATTGGCTCCTAATGCACAATTGCAGTACAGCAAAATTTCAGCTCATATTGGAGCCAAGTAAAATATAACCGTATGGCAATCGGCACTTAGATTATGGTTTTGACATACTGTTGGGTTTTGCAGTTGTGTAGGGTTGCTACTTCCTAGAGAGTTGTTGAATTAATGTTTTGTGAATTTGAGGGAAAAAACCAGAAGATATAATCATTACTCTATGCAGTTTATTAAGAAAAATATTGACTTTTGTTCGTTAACTTACGATAGTTTATATAAAACGCTAAATAAATGGAAATATGTCTTCAAACAATAAATGTCTTCTAGGTCATTGTACTGAATCATTATAGTTGTGTAATACCTAATTAAAAAGTAAAAATGATCGCACTTTTAGCCAACAGGCTTTACCATCAGACCGTCGTTACCAAACCCAATCTTTTGGACTCGTCAAAGTGAATCATATAAGCCCACATTCGAGGGGGTTTACTAGTAGCCACTGAAGAGTTCCTCTAACCACCTCCTGGCTCCATCATTAGATCAGCACCAAGATGCTAAATTATAGTATTGTCATCCACCACACATGCATACAAAGTTTTGTAATCTTAGCAGTAGGTTAAAATTTACTTTGAGCAACATTTGTTTACATATTTACAAGTGAAGCTAATAAAGGCGTGTTAATAAACAACGGTTAGGAGTCGTCCATTAATCACGTGAGGTTTTTTAGCAACTTTTTAACCTGGTGATACGTGGTGAGGTTTAAGACTAACCCCACCCCCCCTTAACCAAAATGACGTGTATTTTTTCAAGTTCTAAAAAATTCTAAATATTGTCTTTAAATACAGTACTACGTTCGATAAACGTTCTACAATCGCGCGTTATACGAATAAATAAATATACGTAATATCTCACTACACCCCCATTCCCGCTTGTGATTCCTATCGAGTCTCACGTGATTAACTTTAATCAGTTAAATAGTTACCATTTAAACCATTTATTTGTTCACAATATGGGTAGACATAGGTGTTAAGTACATTTAAAAAAGTGAGTAGCTTCATATTTACCATTCCACACGTGAGAGATAAATTATAATTAAAATTAAAATAAACCTATTTGTTATACTTTTCAGAATCATAATACATCATTATTAAAAAAAAGTAAATACAAAGATGTGAACAGAAAATTAAATTATTACACATTTACAAAACTATTTGTACCAGATTTGAGAGTCGGTACTTGAATTTGGAAATAGGTTAGTAGTAATCTGTGCACTGAACTGGATCTGCCTTGTATATTTATTTTAGATTTTGGAAAAAAAAAAACAAGTGTAATGTTAAAAAAAAAGAAGTGTCTAATTTTTTCATTCTTAGATCGACCGAGGATAGTGGGGGAACAATATTCGACGATGGCAAGAAGGGTTTATCGCATCATCTTCTGATGGTTTCATTGGTGGCGAAAAGTTGTCAGCCTCCAGGAATTACGAACATTTTTAGCTTATGCGTGAACACTATTGATGTTAAGGTGTTGTTCACTAGCCAGGCATATATTTTTCTACGGAAGATGCATATTTAAAAATCATTTAGATCTACTAGTTGTGTATTCAACAATTTGATAGACATAGACTAGCAATGTCTCTTGTACTGTCCCGTATTGATGTTAGGGAACCTAAGTGTACTTGGATTGGGGGTGTTATACGTTTTTTAACTTCAATCATAGAAATATAATGTTAACATTTAAGCATTGATGAAATTCCGGCTTCAATGAAAACAATATAAATAATTAAAATTGAAGTGTCTGTTTGTATTATCATAATAAAAGTTATTTTAAGCTATAAAAACAGTTTTAAATACAGTTATTTGCACAATACCTCTGCTTAAAAATCAGTTTTTAAAATTTTTTGTCTGTCTTTCTGTCTGTCTGTCTGTTCGTTCGGCTAATCTCCGGAACGCGCGGGAACTGCTAGAAATGCGGGAAATTTGTTGTGTTTTTACGCCGTAACTACTGAACTAATAATCATGAAATTTTACACACACGTTGTCAGGGGTATAGAGAAAGACATTTATTTATATATTTTTTATGGATGCCTTTTATCCTGAAAAAAGACTGAAGACGGAAAAATCTATACTAATATCATAAAGCTGAAGAATTTTTGTTTTGTTTGTTTGTTTAAACGCGCTAATCTCTGGAACTAACAGTCGGATATCAAAAAATCTTTTTGCATATGATAGCTAGATTCATGAGGAATAGTATAAGCCATGTAACATCAGGCTACTCCCCTTAGCAGTGGAGCAGTGCTCATAAACGTAACGACTAATTAAGTATATTAATAAAGAAACAATCACACTTACGGTAAATTTTTATATCAAACCGTTTTACTTTTGCAATACCAATTTTACTATTATTAAAGTTTATCATGGCAACACTGTTATTGCATTGTTGTTAACGTTACGGAAAAGGTTAAATGTAAATAGGTATCTATATATTCATGTGTCATAAATATGTCCCAATTGGTTCGCTTGCCTGGCTGGTTACGCGAACCCTATTTGTAATGTCGACCTTAACCTAATAAACACTTGCAAATATTAAACTTTCTTTCTCCTTCACTAATACTCAGAGTATAATTAATATTGTAATTTATGCGTGTGTGTATGTGTGTTTGTGTTTTAGACCAATATAATATATTTTGTATCCTTATCTTACTACTATTATAGACGAAAGTTAGATAGGCTACTTTTTATCCCGGAATAATGTACGGCTCCACCATAAAATTACACGCGAACCAAGTCGCGTATAGGACACAGGCTACTGTTTATCCCGGAATAATGTACGGTTCATATAAAAGAATGTACACGCCAACGAAGTCGCGCATATGGGGCTACTTTTTATCCCGAAAAATGTACGGTTCCCACATAAAAAATTCCACGTGAACGAGGTCTCGTATTAATAGGACACAGGCCACTTTTTATAACGGAATGGGAATTTAATCCATGACTGGCTCAGCAGTCAGGATCACTAAGCACTAGACTAACAGACCCGTCAAAATGTAAAAAACAGCCTGTCACTTTTGACAGTCGTTAAAAAACAATATCGCAAAACAATATCCGATTTTCATGCTTATAATTGGCCTTCAATTGCACAATTATTAGACTTAGTAGTGCATAACACGCATACTAAACATTCGTAGTAATAAATCGTTTTGCTGTAACTGGTTTTGCGAAACAAAATAACAATATGAGCAAATAATATAATTAATTTAGTTTCCATTATGTACCTTACATATGGAAACTAAAATAATTAATTAAATATACAAACAAGCATGGCAGATCATAAATGGTTATGGTGATATCGCATATTAGATTTTTAGGGTTTTGTACCCGAAGGATAACCAACGGGACCCTATTACTAAGCCTCCGCTGTCTGTCCATCCGTCTATCTCATGATCCGTAATAGACAGACAGTACAAATGTTCACAGAATGTGTATTTCTATTGCTGCTTTATCAACAAATAATGAAAATAAATTAAAAATTAATATTTATTTAATTTTTACTTTATTATCTACTCTACATATTATTAAATCTTGTACGATGGTGCGGAAGCCTTCATGCCCGAGTCCGACTCGCACTTAGCCGGTTTTTTTTTAAAGATGTCTCCTCCAGTAGTAATCCGAGATCTGGCAAACCCACCAGCGGCAATAAGGTATTTCTGAAAATTGGAGTCTCTCAGATAATAACCGGTCACAGTGGTTTCACATTGCTTATCTCCTATGATAAGAAACTCTCGCGTCTGTGGCGTCTTCCACAGAATTGGAGGAACTTCTACCTTTTGTAGTTAAAACATTGACAACTGCAAAATGTCTATCAGTATCAAGTTATTGAACACTAGCAGCGCCTCGCGGTTTTACCCGCGTAAGTCCTGATCCCCTGGGAATGTCAGGATAAAAAGTAGCCTATGCGTTAATCCAGGTCTCCAGCTATCTACATACCAAGTTTCATCAGTCCAGTAGTTTTTGTGTGAAAACATTACAAACATACACACAAATGTTTCCTCTTTATAATATTAGTTTAGATTGCTACATTTTGCGACACGCTTGCAACAATAACTATACTTACTGTCGCATAGTTCTATATAAGTTTAGATCAAACATTGAGACAGACTGGCCGACAATTTGGCACGTAAATCCATCAATGCGTGAACTTTCGACATTTGAATGTGGCGCGAGTCATAGGCGGTCGACACATATAATAGTAATTATAAAATATTCTGAAGAAAACAAGCGCGATTCGTATTTTATGAGGTCAAGGTAGCAAACTTTAAAAGTCCATAAACTAAAAATTGTCTAGTCTGAAACGAAATGATTTTGAATTAAAATATAATGGTCCTATGGTGGTTATAGAATTCAACTTGCCTATAGACTGGAACTTTTCCTGTTTAACTAATGGGTAAAGAAATATGCCGATTCTAATACACACATCGTAAAGCTCATTAGAATTAGTACGTACATAAACACATAGAAAAGATTTTTTTACACACATACGCTTAGATACACACACAGAACACCGCTAAATAAACTCAATGCTAGCGACATCTATGACGCCAGTTTAGTTTGATTCTTCCCATTTCAGTAATCTAAGTACTTAATATTGAATTCTCAAGGTATCTGACATTATAAACATGAAAACATGATAATATTATAAATTATACATTACAAACATAAAATATTCATAAATTAAGTCTTAATTATAGAATAAAACAGATTCATGAATTATTGGTACCTCATTTTAAGTATAAAGTCATCTAAAAACGGTGTTACTTACTAAACTATTATTTTTTAAAATTACTTTGGACAATAATAATCACTACATATTTTAATAAAGTATCCCGCTGCGTCTGACTGTGTCTGTCTGTTCGCGATAAACTGTAATACTACTGAACGGATTGTATAATTTGTTAAGATTTTGTGTAAATTGATTGAAATATGTTGATGATTGTTGAAGATGTCTCTGCTACCCGTGCGAAGCCAGGGCGGGTTGCTAGAATTAATAAAATTTGATTTTTACATTAACAGTTTACTGTCACAAGTAACTTTTCTTTCTAATAACTATTAAAACAGTAAACTGATAGCGTAAAAGTCATCTGCGCAGTACAGAAAAAAGGGCATGAAATTTCCAGATCCCTTCCGGTAGCGGTAAATGGAAAAAAATCCAACTATCTCTATCAGTAGGGATATTTGAAACAGGGGGCGTTTCCTACCCGCTGTATCTTGTGTTTTAGATTTTTTATTTACACATTACGGTGTAATAAAACAATTTGAGTGTCAGGGGCTGTCACGCACCAGTTGTTATTCCGTAACTGTACCGCACTGATAGACTGACACCTTCGGCCTATACTAGTTACTCGCTTTTGCTTGATGACCTCTGTGGCGCCACCAAAGTGCAGTTGTCTTCAACTACAGGGGTTGTCACTTAGTGTAAATATTTGTGTGCATGGATATTTATAATATGTATTGCGCCGATCTATGATTTTAACTCTAGCTTCAATTTAACGTTCATAAATGTCACTTAGTGTCTTTAATAAATAAACGATTTTGAATTTGAATTGAATTTGAATTTGAATATTATGTATATATTTACAAAAAAATGTATCTATGTATCTAGAGCCCACGGTACAAGCTCTGCTTTGTTTGGGTCTAGTTAACGATGTGTACTATGTTTTAGGATATTATGATTATGTTATTTTAATGTTTATTTGCCTAGTTTGGGATCAGACGGCCGTGTGTGAGATGTGTGGAGTTATTATTATATATTAAGTACTGAAACATTTACTAGTACATTTTGTATTTTGCTTTCAGTTAAGAAAAAGATTTTTCAATTTAAAATTATATTAAAGTCAAGTAATGAGGGTGTTTACATTAGTATCGCGCAGAATCCATAGACATCGTAAATAAAAAATCAACTAGCGGTCACCATTTATCGTTGTGCTAACACTTTTTTCCGCCTAGCTCCGATCCACCGAGCATCTGAAGTGTAACGTGCGATATGCCTTATGTTATTTTTGTAGCCCTTGTCCCTCGGGATGATTTTCTGTGCAGGCCTTCGGAAGTTATGGTGGAATAAAGAACCTCACATACACACACGAACCCTGAAACCATTACACTCTTTTATGGGCAGTCGTGTAAAAAGTTATCGGCCCTATAAGGGCATGTTCTACAATCACTTCTGTCTAACTTACATACTGATATTATGACATAAGTGTTGTTATAAACGTCCTTATTAGATCATCATGTGAATTGTTTTTTTATTCCTCTTAACAATCAGAACCACACTCATTCATACACACCTTAAGCGTTGCATACACTTGTCTATTGAATCAGTAATCATTTTCCAAGACATGTCGAAACATGTTAGTCAAGTGTGCTACAGTCTTCGGGCCTCTACTTTGGTAACTACTAATACAAATTATTAGTATAAGTAATTAAATTTTCAATCATATTACAGTCTAAGATAGAAGTACTGTTAATCTGACTGGCTTATTGGTCTAGTGGTTAGTGAACCTGACAGCTGGGCCAGAGGTCGTGGTTTCGATTCCCACCCAGGACAAATAGTTGTGTGATGAGCACGATCATTTGTTCTGTGTCTAGGTGTAAGTTATCTATAATATGTATGTATTTAGTAATATATAAGTATGTTTATCAGCAGTCAGGTTATCATACTACAGGCACTAGTTTGGGATCAGACAGCCGTGTGTGAGGTGTGTCAAGTTATTATAATTCTACTACCTCCCACTCTAGGAATTATTCCTGTGTCGCGGGGGACTTTACAAACAACGGACACAAAGAACACTCAGACTCGTTACAGCTATTTGTATCTCGTAAAATTTTAGACCCGTCTGAGAAGCAAACCACTGACACTCGGCGCGGCGTAGTCGCTAGGCGATCATTTTAACCATTACCGTTTATATTACACCTGGATTTTTAATTAGTGTGTAATTTATTTCCAGGCCTTGCTGGCAGTAGTGGCGTGTGCCCACGCCCAAGACTACGAAGAGCGCTCACCACGATACATCGCATCGGAGCCAAAAGCTGTCTCACCGCCCGTTGCTATACTCAAGCAGATTAACCGGTAAGGGACAATCACCACCATCGACATTATTAATATCTCCTGTTCTTAGAAATAAAGCGCGTGGTGCTTGAACATTCGTCTGCAACGTCAGGTTTCGGTGGTTCGATTCCCGTTTAGTGCTAACATATCCCGGTATTATTACTTTATTTTTTTATGATAATAATAATAATAAAAACAATTTTAATGCTTACACTCAAGCATAGTGTGATAACATCCTTATACAGCGAAAACTTACTTCAGCGCCGTCTTTGGAGGACCAGGCGAACCACCTAGTAAATGCTAATCCTGTATCGCGTAATTAAAATTCTCGCGCCGTTGGAAGGACATCCCACATATTCCTTTACAACTGTTAGTTGTAGTTTCGTATTATTAAGTGAGCACAAGGCATGTATTTGTAATTTCTTTTGTCGTACTAGTTACCTGTAACATTTGTATTGCCAACAATAATAAATAAAAAAAAACTTTATTATCAAATGCAGGCAACAGATAATTTAAATGTTATATAAAAAATATTTTAAAAACAATTTACAGGCACAACGAAGATGGGTCATACACCTACGGGTACGAGGCCGGTGACGGATCCTTCAAGATCGAAACTAAATCTCCCACAGGAGAAGTAAAGGGCAAATACGGATACAAAGACGATACAGGAAAGGTGAGAAGTACTAAAATTTATTAAAAATTAAATTAGGAATTATAAGAAAGAAATCTAGGGTCCTATAATAAATATGGTCACTTCGCAACCACTAACTCTGAAATTGAGACTGAACTGCGATAGTTCTGTCTTGTCCTGACCTGTTTCAGCTTCAATGGTGTTTTTTGACGACAAAGTAAAAATATAAAACTATCTATAGGGTGTTACAGTAATGTGTGGTTATATTTTAGGGTCGCAGTAAACCCTGTGAATAACGTAAAGAGCTAACATTAAAAAAAAAACTCTTATGTTTAAAACTAAAATCTTACTTAGAAAATGACAAATTGCAATTTAAAATTGATTGATCGGTAAAGCTAACATTGCTCAAGAGAGAGGGCTGACATTAATAAAACTATGGGTATTTATGGTATCGGTCACCGCTGAAATTCAGCGCTGTTTGGCGCACAGCAACTTCTTTGCCGGCGCCATCAGCATTAATGCTGAACGGTGACAAATTTTCAGTTGTGACGTGTAAGTGCGTGCAAGGCTATTGTCGCCCTAATTTGTTTTTTTTTTAATTTGTATTTCTTTATCTTCTGTTACTTCCATTTGTTATTTCTTGTTTGATTGAAAAACACACTTTTTTAACGTCACAAGAAATAAAGACTCTTTCTTTCTTTTATTAAATACCGTATGCTTGCTGGAACGATCAGTTTTTTTGAAAATGTTTGCAAAAAAGAAATTAAGTCATAGTTTGTTCCTTTTATTAGTGTACCAAGAAAAGCGTATGCCGAAGAAAAACAGAAAAAAACTAATTTGTAACCTTTTGTGACATTTTGTATGCTAATCTTATAAAGTCCAAGAAGTCTTTGGTCGGACGCACTTATCTCAGGAACTAGTCGGTTTTTTTATGTTCTTGAATATAACAGTTCTTAAAAAATATTTTATTATCAATACCAAATATGATAAGAACAAAAAATTCTCAAATTTTATTTCATATTCCAGGTGCGTGTCGTTGAGTACGGTGCGAACAAATATGGTTTCCAGCCAGCCGGCGACGGGATCACTGTCGCGCCACCCACCCTGGTGGACGAAACCACCCGGGACCAGCCCCCCAAACAACAGGTGAGGGAGAGACAATCTTACATCGAGCAAAGAGACGCTGTAGACGCTAACTGTGTACAGTGAAGTTTATTTAGACAACCTAAAAACTGATCTTTAAAATAAATTATAGGTTACAAAACTCGGTTTATCTAATAGCGAACCGAGCCCTCCCTGGCTTCAGCAGGTATGGGCCGGGCACAGAAAAACAATGCTTGCGCTGTGTTTCGCGAGTGTGTGAGGGTACCGGATGCCTTACTTGAATTTCCCATCAAGATTTGTTTACATAGTTACATACTTAGCTAATAAAAGCGTGTTAAAGTAGAGAAAATCCGACTCAACGGAACAAGGGGACTAATTAAACGTGATGTACCTACAAAAAATTCGGTATCGTTACACTTATTTCAAATATTAATCTTAATAGCAAGTGTTCTAGATAGAAAATTCACTCAAAATTTTACAATGACAAACTTTCAATAGCTTTATAGCACCCTTCCGAGGGAGGAGATTTTTTTAAAATATGTATTTGACAAAAAAAAAAATCAAATACCATAGAATATTTTTAATTCAGTTATAAATATATTTAATGTTTTTTGGGTTGATAGTAATACAGTAAAACAGCCTACTTGTATTTTTAATTCCTGTAAACCGTTATCTTCACCTGACATATTTCCTTTACTAATAACTAGCAAGTATAAATTAAAGCTTAAAATCTTTCATGTTTAGAAAAGACCTGATAAGCATCAAGGGCTCAACAGATTTTCTAGAATTGTAGCTAAGAACGCTCTCGATCAAGTCACCTTTCAAACAAAGAATACAAATCAAAATCAGTCCATCCGTTTGGGGGCTATGATGACAGAGATAGACACAGGGACAGACACCTTTTCGCATTGGGGGTTAAAAACTTCCGATCGTGACTTTTATTAAAGCAAATAATCTGAATAAAGTGATAATTGCACAGCAGATACATATTACACAAGTTGAAATATTTTTTTAATTACTATAATGAGTCTTAAAGTAAGTACATTAAGCTCTACTCTCTCACGCAGGGTGGTCGCTCTCAATATCGCGCTCAAGACTACGACTACGAAGAACCAGCCCCCGCCCCCCGCCCCGCTCCCCGCCAGCAGCCCTACAGGCCTAACAATCAACCGCAACAGCAATACAGACCTGCCCCTCAGCCCCAGCAGCAATACAGGCCCGCCCCCCAACCCCAGCAGCAACAACAATACAGGCCTGCTCCTCAACCACAACAACAGTATAGGCCTGCTGCTTCAGGCCCCGCTCCTCCCAAGGTGAGTTTAAATTGTATCTATTATATATTATAAATTGTGTCACCTGCTGGTAAATGACTACCGCCGCTCATGTACCCATGGGCCCCCATTACAGGTGCCCATGTACCCACGGGTACCTGTAACTCAAGAGTCGCAAGTGCGTTGCCGCCCTTTAAGATGGGAGAAGATGGGGGAGGGGGGAAAGAGTGGGAAGAGGGGCGAGAGGGGAGAGGGGAAGGACGGGAATAGGGGAGAGGGAAGGGTTAGGGCCTCCGGTAACATCCCTCACGCGACGAAAAGCAATGCAAGCATTGCTTCACTGCCGGTTTTCGGTGAGGCCGTGGTATGTCAATCAAATCAAACAATGTACAGTCAAATCATATCAATTTGTCATTATAAGTCGTTCTGTGCACGGGGGTAGGACTGGGGAACTATACAGAGTGTGTATTATAGCCATAGGAGTGTCGTGTGTAGCCAAAAAATAGTTGATTAAGCTTAAAAACCACCACGACTCGCGCACCGAGGGTTCCGTAAACAAACAAACGTGTATGTAGATAGTACGTCCATCTCGGGAAGCAATTCTCGAAGATTTTTCCTGCCTTTTCCGAAAGACAAATTTAATTTTGCAGTTCTAAAATTACTTTCCCATACATCGATGTACGACAAAGTCAACTTTCCAACCGCAAAATATAAGTTTGTAATCACTTAAACCATTTTTTGTATGTGATATAACAAGAAACTAGCGACTTTCGGAATTTTTCCTTTACTTGTGCTGTCAGACCTTGCATGTGTCTTGTATCTGGGTGCGATTTATCTATAATATATAAGTAAGTTTATCAGCAGTCTGGTTACCCTAATCCAGGCTCTGGATAATTACGGATCAGACGGCCGTGTGTGAGATGTGTGAAGTTATTATTATTTGTTGATGTATACGCTGTCAATATTGACAATCCGAGACTTTACCATGGCATAACAGTATTATTATCTAATACCATAGTATTAGATAATAATACATATAGATATACAATATATCAGTATTTATAAAGTAATTCATTTTAATTTCAAACCGGTTCAGTAGATAATATTCTTACATCCGTTTCCATAGATAGTAGACCGTTTACAACTATCAGTAACCTTTCAAAATAATAGCAATCGATTAAGGAAAACAGAATTACTTCTACGTTTTACTGTAAAAAAATTGATGAAAGCTTATCCATCTATAAATTGGACGGTTGCAACATTGCTTACTAAAGCACTTAGCATTATTATCATCACTGCGTAATGGTTACTCAGTTATCTAAATAATATTTTGCAGCCTGCATTTTTCGCCGGTGCTGCCCCCTCGCCCGTATCAGACAACTTCTTCAACCCTGAACCAGCTCAGCCGAGGCACACTCAATACAAAGCGTCCAAACAGGACTTCAGGCCAGCTCCATCTTTCCAGCAGTTTGCTCCAAACCCAAAACCTCAGATAGATTACCAAGACTTCGACGCTCCCGCTCCTCAGAGACCGGCCTCTAACTTCGGCCAGCAGAGAAACACCCAGCCGTACTCCATGCTCGATGAACTCCTCAAAGAATACGCCTTGCCCAGTAACGGAGCTGCCCCCCTACACGATATCTCATTCGGATCCTATTAATTTAAGAATAAATCTCAAACTTTTTTTGTAAATATGTAGATTATTTTTTTAATAATTAAAACAACAACTAAATTAATTTTATCGACCGTATTTTTATTAAGTACTTAATAAGAATATTGTCTAACCTTTAAATAATTTTAGGTTTTCTTTTTTTAAGATTAGGTAAGCTGGCTGCCACTTTTATCCAAAAGAGACCACATCTTGCAAAAGACACCTTTTTGGGAAATGCTTACTATTCACAGTACAGGCTCTGCCAACGTTTTCTGCTCAGGTTTCTAGTTGTAAAGATGAATCATCTGTCGATGGTAGAAAATACTGGAACGATGATCATATACAAGTCATTAGAAATGAAAAATAATTACAATCGGCACAACAGAAATAAATAAACAAAATCTCTCCTTAAACTAAGAGACTCAATATCTCGACAAATTCGTTAAAGGAGGCCCTCACTTGGGGCTTGGCATGGCTTAGGTAGGCAATGCCTTCCCTTGTACATATGTACCTAAATTGTGCCCATGTCGGACAGTTGCCGTACTTAAATAATATTAATATTCGATTTAGAGAATCTATTGGGAATTAAAAACCTACCTAAAACAGGTAGGACTCGGTAAATTTCAAATAGATTCAGTATGAGAGGGGTAGGACGACGAAAATTTCGTTGAATTTTTAAAGAAAATTTTACCGTTCGTAAGCAAAACGATTTCTTGATTATAGGAACCGAGCATAAATAAACTCTAAGGCTGGATACCAAGACATTCATTTTTAAAAGTTGATATTCGCAAACTAGAAAATGAGTTGCGAGCTTAATAGATTTAGTTCTTCTCTTATTCACTCTTCATTTGCTGTCCAATCTATCTTGCTTTGGAATGTGCTCCCTCCTGAAATTAGGATGTCCACTAGCCGCCACACTTTTAAAACTAAAGTCCACGAGTTTTATAGAAAACAAATATCTTCATAATAACTTATATACTTATATTATCGTATTTATTTGCATGTGTCTATGTAGTAGTAGTATAGTTATGTATTATGGCATACGACATATATTATGTATTTGTGTATATATATGTATGTATATTTATGCCACGTCCTTCTCTGCACCACCCAAAGGTTGACTGGTAGATAATGCCACTTGGCATTGAGGCCGCCCCATGCAATTTAAAATGCAGGAAGTATAAAATAAATAATAGATTTAGTTCTAGCATCACAGTTTGCAAAAGTATCCGCTAGACGGTAGACTCGCCCCCTATTACGTGGTTAATTTTTGTCGAGATAGTAAAATTCCTTTGTGTTTCTGAAATCCTTAAACATTTATTTATAACCCTTTGTTCCAACAACTTTCAGTCTGTGAAGTATATAGTAGTGTATATATAGTATCTCTCTTTAGGAGCTGCTTAAGAAACACGTTTCCCTATTAAAGCCTTTTAAGACCCGCTTCAATCTATCAGACTGAAATTACTATAGAAAACTGTTATCATAAGACTGCTATAGAATGCCTATACCTCAATCTATAGCCACTTATAAAGGGGAATGTCACATATATACAAAACTGTTATCATAAGACTGCTATAGAATGCCTATACCTCAATCTATAGCCACTTATAAAAGGGAATGTCACATACACACAAAACTGTTATCATAAGACTGCTATAGAATGCCTATACCTCAATCTATAGCCACTTATAAAGGGGAATGTCACATACACACAAAACTGTTATCATAAGACTGCTATAGAATGCCTATACCTCAATCTATAGCCACTTATAAAGGGGAATGTCACATACACACAAAACTGTTATCATAAGACTGCTATAGAATGCCTATACCTCAATCTATAGCCACTTATAAAGGGGAATGTCACATACACACAAAACTGTTATCATAAGACTGTTATAGAATGCCTATACCTCAATCTATAGCCACTTATAAAGGGGAATGTCACATACACACAAAACTGTTATCATAAGACTGCTATAGAATGCCTATACCTCAATCTATAGCCACTTATAAAGGGGAATGTCACATACATAGAAAACTTCCGTTGTTTTGATATTTTTTATTTTTCAAGATAGGCTACTCATATTTAAGGCACTTCATCTGCCAAGTAATGCATATTAAAATATATGCGAGTATCCATCCGAAATTTCAACACAGCAGCGTACTATGCACGATGATTGTCTTAACAAAATAATATAATTAAATATTCTTGAATAAAAATGTAAAAAAAATAGCCACTCAACAATCTATATTCATTAATTCTTGGAAATTGGCGATACCTATGACCTTCTTAAATTACACAAAATAACTAACAAATGTCATAATTATTTTCCTTAATAACATTCAAGTTGGTCCGCAAGGTTGACATATAATGCTAATTAATAATATATATACGTATGTGAGTTTGTTTGTCTGTTAAACTGTCAATCCTTGACTACTCAATCGATAATCATGAAATTTTTGTACCTCTGACAACGTGTGTATGCAACATTGTAAGCGGTACAAAAACGTACCATTGATCTAGAAAAAACAACATTCCTCCATTGGTGTAAGCAGAGACAACAGCCGCGAATTTGCTTTTATCCTTTCAGACAAGCCCGCCGGTTTCGAGTACTTCGACCTGCCTTGTCTTCAGAACATCACCGATTTGTTCAGCCTATGTTCTGCGTGGTGGACTCCTAACGGCCCTCCAACTAACGCTTGCCTAAATACTTGTTTAGTCATTCATTCCGCACTCATTCTTTCTTTGAGGCCAAACAACCTCAGCATACCCTTTTTAATTTTCGTCACTACAATCTCTTTCAAGCCACTGCCAGCTCATCATCCTGGACTTTTTCCTAATTTCATTTGGAGTCGGCGCGATGGGAAATACTGTAATCTTTTTTATATTATTGTTTTGGTGGCATGTTTCTTTCTTGGTAATGTAGTCGTTTTCAGACGGGACAAAGGAAGAAGTTAAATTGGGTAAGGAAAACAGGTAGGGCGAGCGAGGGTAAGGGATACCGCAAGTCTCGGATGGGGAACAGGGACTGAGAATGCAGTAGTTTGAAGAGGCGGGCTCGCGTATCGACATACGTCCGTCCTGTGGTTGTAGAGGCCACTAAGACAGGAACATCAACTGGCCAAGCTACTGTTACAGTACAGTTAGATATTAATCAAAGACCTTTTCATTTTGTTTGTAAGTATATTTGGCGCCTACGCCTAGTGAAGTGAAGTGAGGTAGTGAATGTTCCTCCTCAGACACGTGTTCTATTTTTCTTTAACTGTGAATTGTCGTTACGTAGAGGTAAAAATAGACCTTGAAACTTGACAAACTATAAACAGTTATTGAAAACCCATACATACCATTACACAATCTATTACAGTATTGAATACGAACAGTACAGGCACTTGTCATTCGTGCAGTCACATCGGGGACGTGGGATCGCTTCCCATCATTATACGCATGGGAATTATTTGTTCGTATGTGTGTTATTTCTTGAGAATATTGCGTAATTTAACTATTGTTATGTATTACTTTAGAATGTAATGCGTTTACAGGTTTGTTGATTAACTTCGTGGATGTTTTGTTTTTTTAAGTTATTGCATTTGTAAAATTGAAGTGTCTGTTTGTAATATCAAAATAATAGTTTTTTTTTAAGCTCATACCTATGATTAAAAATCAGTTGTTAAAATTTTCGTCTGTCTGTCTGTTTGGTCAGGCTAATCTCCGGAACGGGAGGACCGATTTCCACGGGATTTTCACTGGCAGATAGCTGGTGTTATAAGCAGTAACTTAGGCTACATTTATTTTAGGAAAAGAATTAAGAATTAAGAAATACACGCGAGCGAAGCCGCGCGGCAATTGCTAGTCATATTAATATTGGGACAAATAACACAGGGCAATTTAGACCAAAAATTTAGCATTGCTTTTACTATGGGTTCTAGCACAAGGATAAACATACTAAGATTTATATTTTTTTACATATTATTCATAAAAATAAATAGACTAATGCAAATAGACATTTATAAGAAAATAAATAGTTACACCGAGCGGACGTTGAACCTGCGACTGCTGCTTTACCGCCGTGCCACCTCGGTTATCAAACACACAATACTCTCCAAAACTGAGAAGAAATCTTTTTATATACAGCCTGATACAGAATGGTGCTTAGAGGAAAGATGGGTCAGTTTTATATCAAACTCAGTATCCTGTTGTACACAAAAAGTAGTCAAAAAATTGTATTCGAAGATAGCTTAATTGAGGATAAATTTGTAACATGACTAGTAAACCCACTCGGGTTAGCCTAGCTATGTTAATTTACCCGACTTTAAAATGAAGGAGGTTTTCATGAGAGATGTAGATACAGGTTGTTACAGAAAGATGTGGTCATATTTTAGGTTCGTATAGACACCTCAAAAATTGTGGTTTTTAATACAGAAAGCTTATTTTGGAACTGACAAATTGACCCGATCGATTGACTTGAGGATGTTGATGGAATAAATCGAGATTTTTCCCAAAATGCCTGCATAAAAAGTAAAGAAACTAAATTATTGAAATCTACATGAAAATTCATAATATGTTCTTATAACTATGTGTGGAGGATTGGGTGTCATGTCCCTCCAACATAAAGGGAGGATCCTCCGACCAGGCGAGGTGATCATGGCTGGCGAGCCGCGGCCCAACGGTTGATGTTGGGAAGTTGTATATATACTAATCAGGGCGAGAACTCTCCTAACGCGATGCAGGATTAGTAGTTTCTTCGTAGTTCAGTTCGTCTTCGCTAGATGATGTTGGAGTATGTTTTTACTGTATGTGGAAGTCGCCACAATGGGAATTATGGCTATCTCGTATTTAAAAGATATATCATACCTTTAATTTGACTGGCGTTACGACCAGGTTGCAATGGCCGTAACGCGCTAATTCTTGTCATCATAAACATATTATTATGGAACGTGAACATTTAAAAGTTCATAATATGTTGTTTAGAAATGTGCACCAACATTAATAAGAAAAGCAATTATTCTTTCAAACTAAATCAGTCGGCTACACAACACACTCCTAAGATTTGACCACACCTTGACTAAATCGCACGATTTGACCAAATTATACTTTGACGTCTGACGCGAAAGCACAGAATACATAATGGTAGCGAGAGTTCACCCGTGACTGCGATCGATCGATTGAAACGTCGCGCTTAAACTTCGTCTAAACTTCTTTTCATGTAGATTTCAATAATTTAGTTTTTTTACTTTTTATGCAGACATTTTGGGAAAAATCTCGATTCATTCCATCAACATCCTCAAGTCAACCGATCAGGTCAATTTGTCAGTTCCAAAATAAGCTTTCTGTATTAAAAACCACAATTTTAGAGGTGTCTATATGACCCTAAAATATGACCACATCTTTCTGTAACAACCTGTATCTACATCTCTCATGAAAACCTCCTTCATTTTAAAGTCGGGTAAATTAACATAGCTAGGCTAACCCGAGTGGGTTTACTAGTCATGTTACAAATTTATGTTCAATTAAGCTATCTTCGAATACAATTTTTTTACTACTTTTTGTGTACAACAGGATACTGAGTTTGATATAAAATAAACCTGTCTTTCCTCTCAGCATCATTCTGTTTCCAATTTACTTCGTGAGGTGTCAAGATGAAATATCACACAGTGTTTTTGCTATGTATTTTAATTTGTCTGAATATTAATTGCAATTCGCGTTATTTTACATGGCAAGGCCTTTGGTTAAAAAGAAGACTTATAGAACAGGAAGAGAGCAAATATTTTTTTAAGGAAGACACGGCAAGAGTCGTCATACACAAGAGTGTAGGTTGTGTTTCATGTCCTATGTACAGGACTTCTTTAAACGGGGACATTTGTGCTTCAAACGAAATCAGACTAGGAAGTGACTGTTATAAGAGCATTCCAATTATAAATTTATAATTAAACCCCTTTTTATTGTATCACTAATAAAGGTATATGTTTGGTTTATCCTATAAGACTATCTTATGCCTGTTCGTTCGGGAAAAGTACTTCTTTTGGAGCAAAGGTATTCTATATTCTTTTATAAACCCCGGACAACGCGCATGCCAAATTTACTGGCGATCGGTTGAGTAGTTAATGCGTGAAAGCGTTAACAAACAAACTAATAATTTACTTTTCTGTTTTCATGTCTAGACAATAATTATAATCATTTCGTTTGGTATTTAATAGCAATTAATATAAACTAAAGTTTATATTAATTGCTATTAAATACCAAACGAAATGATTATAAATTATAAAACGGTATGTTATAAATAACATACCTCCATCGCTGATAAATAAATGTAAAGAGATATACCTCTTTGTCGTTTGTTTATTGACATAAAATCTTCTTGTTTACCCGTTTCGATCGAATTGCGTCAATCGCGGTCACAGGTGAACTTTCGTATCAAACGTCAAAGTATAATCGCCATTTAGTCCAGATTTGTACAGAATCTTACAGAAAAGTGTGGTGAAATTTTAGAAACATGTAGCAGACAAATAGTTGATTTATCTTGAAAAAAAATTAATGAATCTTTTTTTGGGAAATTGCTTTTCTTAGCACATTTAGAAACAACATAATTATGAGTTTTCATGTCAATTTTGATGATGTTTTTTCGTTTTTTTATGCAGACATTTACAGAAAAAACTGGGTTAACTCCATCAGTCAAATCAATCCTCAAGTCAATTTCTCAGTTTCAAAATAAGATTTGTGTAATAAAGATCCCCAATTTTCCAAAAATTGTTAGGCTAACCAGGGTGGGTTTACTAGTTAGTTATGTTTTAAATTGACCCTCAATTAAGCTATCCTCGAATACAATTTTTTTACTACTTTTTTGTATACAACAGGATAGTGAGTTTGATATAAAATTGACCCGTCTGTCCTCCAAGCATCATTCTTTATTCAATTTATTTCGTGAAGTGTCAAGATGAAATACGACACAGTGTTTTTTGCTATGTATTTTAATTTGCCATCATATTAATTGCAATTCGCGTTATTTTACATGGCAAGATCTTTGGTTAGAAAGAAGACGTATGGAGCAGAAGGATAGCAAAGATTTTTTTAAGGAAGATGCGGCAAGAGTCCAAAAACACAACAGTTCGGGTGGTGTTTCGGTTCCGTCTGCGGTATCAGCTTACATCGGGGACGGATGTGCTTCAGCCAATATCAGAGTAGGTAATAAGTGTATAAAGACCATTCCAATTATAAATATATAATTAAGCCCTTTTTTATTGTATCACTTTCATAAGTATATGTCTTGTTTATTTTTATATAATATGTCGCTGTGCCAAAATTCATTAAGATCCGTTCAGAAGTTTTGGCGTGATTGAGTAACAAACATCCCTTTATTCAAACTGTGGTATTTAGAATAGTTGTAAGATTATCACCATTTTATTACATAGTTTTTATATGTCTATTTTACTGTATTACAATTATATAAACACAATATAATGTGATCCACGTCTGAAATAAAAGAATGGCTTACCTCATTCATTTCCCAGGCTGTGGAATTTATACATAATAAGTATTGTACATAATTTGATTAGTTCCTAACACTATATACCCTGTGTTTTCATTGAGATATGTTTTTAACCTTTCTGCACTAACAGTAAAAAAGTGCTACATTATTTGTGGTTCAAACTATACGAGCGTTAAAAAAGGCGAGGGAATTTAAACGCCTCTAGCTATAACACCTCTATGCTCTATACCGGTAGAAAACTGTTGAAAAGATTACTTTTATTGTACAATTTTTTACCGTAATTCATTCAATGTTTAGGTTCCAATAGTACCACTCGTCACCGTCAGGGGTTTAAAAGGAAAAAGATCCTACAAACACTGAGCCACTTTGGGAGGCCATAGACACTCGGTGTTTGTGGGTGTGTGATTATCAAAAGAACCCACGGTAAACGATAGTGGCGGTAACGCGCAAGAGACAAATGCGATGCAAGGCGATCTCAGTGGTACAATTATAGCTTAGTTTAACTAAAGAAAACATGCTTTAATGGCGATCTGAGTTAAAAAGTAAAATACAGTTGAACTATTCACCGCCTTCATCATATGACCATCGTTACCAAGCCCAATCTATTGAACTCGTCAAAATGAATCATAGCCACTGAAGAGTTTCCCTATCCACCTTCTGGCTCCATTATCAGATCAGTCCCAAAATGCCAAATTATGATATTGTCATTCAATCTACATATACATACAAAGTTTCATTTCGATACGTTTTTTAGAAAGTCTACCAGTAACGTGGGTCACACATTACTAGTATTCTTGTTAACCCCTCCAGCTAAGCTAGATGCTTGTGTTAGGAGTGTGATCACGTCGGTAGTGCACTGGGTGGTGTTCGAACCCGCAATCACTCGATCGCAAGTTCGACGCCTTAGCCATTACGCTACCGCCGCTTAGAAGTAGGTTAAGATTGACTTCCATGACATGGTTATTTACATAGTTAGCTCCTATAGCCTTTTTACGTATTTCTGAGGCTTCACTTGGAGGCTCCAAGTGAAGCCTCAGAAATACGTAAAAAGGCTATCTATGTTATTTAAATAGCTCGCCTCTATAGTACCCTTTAATTACCATGGGAAATATCAACACGCGGTTTCATTAGCATTTCCACTCATAAGTCTGACACGCATATTGTTCTGTCTCAAGGATTTTTCCCAAAACATTAGCAGCATATGCATTAGCTGAACAATAGCCAACCTTCACGGGTGCGACTGTTGGCTCACAAAGGGGGTAAGCAGGTAAGCAAAACAGTTGTCGCAACTTGGTAAGAATGTATGAAATTCTTTGTGTACCCTTGAAAGTGTTTAATTGTGTCACAGTTTGACTGTCGAATACAGATAAAATACGGTGATATATAATGATATGAATGAAAAATAATGATAATGAAAATGGCTACTAACCATTGTCAGTATGAACATTATTTTACATACAGAAAATAGGAAGATAATAGTGTATGATATTCGCAGTGTTAAAGTAGACAAGTTATGTGTTAAATATTGAATCTTGGTTTGTGCACGAGTTCTCCAAATAAATTTTAAATATGCCAAATATTTTGGACCAAATATACTTATGTTGTCTATATTCTTTTCTACATTGCTTGTTCTGTATCGACTATTTACATTGTGTGGTTATAAAATTAATTACTTTTTATAAATTATGTTATCATTGAATGCACGGATGGCGCAATGGTTTTAGTGGTCACCTCGCCACTACGCCGCGCCGAGTGTTGTTTGTTCAAATTCCACACGGGAGTGTTCTTTGTGTCCTTTGTTTAAATGTTTGTGAAGCCTCCCGCGACACAGGAATATTCCTAATGCGGGAGTTGTCACTTAAAAAAAAAAGTAGGCAGTTATGGGACTGCCGACAGAAGTGAAAACTTAAACTGACGTGTCGCGTCAACGAAATTTTGAATAAAGGTTTTCGCTATGGCGTTATAAATTTTCACCTTAATTACAATTATGTTTTCGTTTATTTTACCATTTGAATTGCGCACACAATACGTACTTTTCTCTCTTTTTGTTCTTTTCTACTTTATTGAACTAATTATATTTTTAAGATTAATTAATAAGAAGCTGACAGAACTCAATGTTTAGATTAGCGCCCTCTAGTGGATCTATATGTGTATTATTAGCATGATGGTAACGAGTTCAGAGCTTTTATTCCCAAAGAAAAAGTACAGAACGTGCCTAAAGAAGTTTTCACTTCAAAAATTGACTATCAGAATTTCGATTATATATTTCACGATACAATCTATGCCTATAAAGGATATCTCTTGCCGTCCATTATCTTCCCTTTTTATCTGTCTTTTCTTTTCAATATACTCCCAATTTGCCATTGACTTGCCCGATTAAATAAGTGTATATTATGTAAGTGGGAACAAGCTATTGTTTGTAAAATTTTGGTGTTTAATACGCCTCTGGCCAGCCCCTCAATTAAACGGGCGTGAGTATGAGCATACAATAATGAAATATGCAAAAAATCTGTTTCTCATAAATTATACAATTTATCATTTAGCGTAGCTTTACGAAACGTAATTAGTTTGATGCGGAGGAATTTTACGGATCTCTACATATTCATATTATGTATTAAGAAGTCCTTCATGGTTTTTTTACTTTAATTAATTAAGTAATTCGTTAGTTTTCCGAAACATTTAAAACGTTTACTTATGAGACTCAACAAATAGTAGCGCCTTGAAGTTGTAAACTGAAATCTATTTTCGAGGTGTAGTGCCTGTGCAGAGACAAATATCGCCAGGAAGGTATTCTTTCACATCTTAATTTGTTTACGTCATTAAGCCGAGAATGAAATAAAGCGGTATATCGACCGATATAGGTCGTTATTGACGAAAATTCTTTTCATTACTAGTAAAACTGAACCGATTTTATTTACCTTTTAAGTGAAATACAATCCAAAAACAATTTAAACATTCAGGCAACATCATTCACGGCGATCTCTTCCAGACAACCTGTTTTTAGTAATTCTTTCACCATTAGAAAGCTAATTTAATTCTGTTATTTCAGTTATATACATCTATAGGTAAATTCGGAGCACAGCCAGTAGCTAAGATTACATTTAAACTATGTATGTGTTTATAACATGTTTAGATCTTAGTGCTAAGTTCATTAGCAGGCGAGGGCCCAATCCTTCTTTTGTTTAATGAAAAATAGCCTCATATAATTCGGATTTCTACACTACACTGTAATTAATACCTAATTAATAATTAATATTAATAATTAATTATTGCTATAAACTACATCAATCCATGTAGTTGAGACTGTAAAAATCACGGAATGCGACTACGCCAATAATTTTTCTCTCACCATTTCTTCTCTGTGAAATAAAGTAATCACAGATAAACGTGGCAACCGAGAGTGGACTAATAAGTGGGATACAATTCCTTGTCGTTTCAGAAAGGCTTTGCCGCTTCTGTTGCCCAGGGTGTAATGCGAAAAGGTTTTAAAGGCGACCAGACTTGTATGTTAATGGTATCTATGTATTAATGTATGTATCGTAATAGCTAAGGCGTCGAACTTATGATCGCGTGGTTGAGGGTTCCACCTGGTACACTACCACTCGTGAAATCAGTCTTACCAAAAGCATTTAGATTAGCTTAAGGGGTCAACAGGAATACTGATATAGTGTGACCAATGTTACTAGTATTCTATAAACAAGTTACTATTTAACTTAAAATTAATATTTAAAAGTTATGGTGGAATAATGAAACTCACATACGTAATGCGATATAGATCGGTAAGGCCACCGTTTGTACATTATTGATGCGATACATCTCCTGTTTCATACTCTCTGTAAAACCCTGGTGTACAAATAAAGTTTTATCTATCTATCTGTCTACATACATACATGAAGCCTGAAAAGTTTACACTCTTTTTTTGGGCAGTCGTGTAAAAATTCTTTGCCAAAGCAGCGCTTTAAAGCTAGATAATGAATGTCATTATTTATATTCAAGATTTCTACAAACAGAGGACAATCAAGCTGTCTGTTCCGGCGAGATGTGGGTACACATTGCGCAGTGAGAGGATGTTACGACTTTGTTATTGTGTTGCACATATAATAATTATGATTCTGCGACAATTTTGTAGAATTGCGGTAGCGATGTACTTGCTTAACCACCGTGGCTATCACAGTGATACTAGCCTTGCCTGTATTACACATATTTCTAACAAGTAAAAAAGGAAGAGGTACGCTACTACTCTTGTAATATAAAAAAAACATGTTTGTTCTGTTTTGATTATTTTAACTATTTTAAATTTTTCTTATTCGCTTTGTAAGTTTCTTTTTTTGTAAGACAGCTGGTGTGTACATTATTTTTAGATTCTAAAAATGCTGTTAATTTTGCTTATAAAATATTTTTGAACAAAGAAATCAGGTCAAATAGCAAACGGTTAGGAGGCAAAAAAACTTGGATGTGAACTTTGATTTGTCGTCCTGCACAGAGTCGTTCGGAAACAAAGATAAATATTTAAGTAATTGAGTTTTAGTTACGTTGCCTGCTTTCATAATGGACACCGTGAAATCAAACTACAGCAATTATCTTTAAATCGTTTCATTGCCACAAAAGGCACATAAAAAACTATTTACATTACATGAGTATTACTTAACACAAATTAACTTAGAAAAGAATAAATACCTCAATGCCTCTTCTCATCCATGGGGTGCTGTGAGCCCTCCTCTCCAAGGATCTGGACATTCCTAACCTGCTTCCTCGCAGGAGCAGCGGTAGTCAACTCGGTTGGCGGTGCCGGCGTGGGAGCGAAGTCAGGACTGATCGCCAGTATCAGCATCTTCAACAACAAAGCCTCTCTTATTTCTGGAGGAAGAAATTCTGGCATCTCTTCGATATGGTTCGAAGAAGATCCAGCCGTGTCATACGGTCGAGTATATAACCTCCTCCTCGGAACATATCTCTGACTCTCATACTGATTGTTGTAGCCCTGGTTTTGATACTCCTGTCTGTACTGGTCGTACCGATAGTCGTATCTATCATCTTCTTGATACCTCTGCTGGTACCGATAGTCACTTTCTGGTTGATACAGAGGTGATGCCGGCATCATTTGGTCCATCAAAGCTTGCAATCGGTTTTGTCTAAGAATCAGAATATGGAGCAAGCGTCGTAAGTCTCTAGTACTTACAGGCGTAGCTATTGAAGACATCTCATCTACTGGGGTGTTGTACCTTGGCTGGAACAACGCTGCCTGAGGTTGTGGTCTGTACGGGTTCACGAATCTTGTCTGGTATCCTTGAAGAGGGATTCCTCGTTCATCTACAGGTATTGGTATAATCCTTGCCATTGGTCTTACTTCATATGGTTCATTATTTGCTTCTGCAGCTTTGGGTATTTGCTGCATTGGTTCTTTTACATATTGCGGCTCCAAAACTTTGTTCTGATAATCATATTGAAGATAAGGTCGTTGGTTCCCTATAGGTACGGCAGCACCAGGATTGTCATTCAGATATTCACGAGTCCTGAAGTGAATTGCCGCTGGTGGCCTCCTGTAGATAGGCTGTTGATAAACCCGCTGATCAGGTTCCCCCTGTGGTTGTATGTGAACAATTGGCACTGGATTGGAAGTCACCGCACTGTCTTGGTCAAACACACGTCCTGTGCTAGCTTCGATGGTAGTTTCCTGCTCTTGGATAGGCACATTCGGATATTGTTGCTGGATTTTTTGTCTGGCAGCCACTAAAGAATGTATGGGCACTAATCTTTGTCGAGGTGTTGTAGTAGTGAACAAGGGACGAACAGTTCCCATAGATAGATGGCTTCCATAAACATCTGTGGAATCATCCCCCACTGATTGCTGCAGACTAACCATGCGAGGATTAGGGCTGGTTCCAGGTAGTTCTCGACGTATTGTATTGGCTCTATTTGCATCACTCTCTTGATCATTCTCCGAGACATGTTCGTAAACTGGTTTCACTGTCACGGGTATTTTCGTCGTTGTTTGTCTAGTAATTAAATCGTCTTTGACCATAGCTGACATCGGTTTTAAAATTTGAGTACGCGTCTTAACCTCATCCACTTTTGGTTTATATAAATTCAAAATATTACTTGTTGTCTCTTCAGGTTTTTGAGATTCAGTTGTAGTTTCCACGTGCGGCGCTCTTGAATTCGAGTGAACTCTTCTTCTTGGTATGGCTTGAATTACTGTTCCTCTCGTCGTATACGACCCTCTAGTTGGGTACACGACTGTGGCTAAAGGTCGTCTGGTAGTCGAAGACACTGTTTTATTCACTCTAACGATCATAGTCGGAGTACTTGGCGTAGTGCTCGTTGTCACAGGAACTGGTGTGCTATCACTCGAAGATGTATACGTCACTCGTTTCACTTCACCGTCCTGGTCAATGTACCCGAAAGTGCCCTTGACGTGGCCGAGGGCGTCTCTATTTTCGATCTTAAACGTTCCATCATCAGCCTCATACCCTATTGTATATGATCCGTCTTCATTCAACCGTCTAATTTGTTTAACTATTTCAACTTTTTTTGGGTCACCGGTTTCACTGGCTTTAAGAATCTCTTTGGTGGCATTGTTCGGTAATTCTGTAGCGGCATCTTTAGTGAAATTTGCAGCGGAAGCTGTGGTGATACAGGCGACGATGATGAGGGCGATCATCTCGCTGAGGTTACTGTCGGCATGTCGGTGGTACGGCTGCGCCGGCGAAGCGACTCCCCTATATAAAAATACCGCCCCACTCGCATCGCTACCGTGCGAATCTTACGCAAGTTGAACCATTGTTGTCATTTCATTATCTGAAACGGAAAATCTTTTTCTACTCAACTAGAGTTGTGCTGTAAGTTCTCGATTGTTTAATTGTCGGAATAGTTTTGTAAAACAGCACGTCTGTGGACAAATTTGCTTTATGGGGCGTTATAGATTCATCGGTGTTATTTTAATTGTTTTATTGTTTGTGGACGCTCATGTTACGAATGCTGTGTTTTGTTCCCACGACAGTCAAAGTCAAAATCGTAATAAAAGTTAGTTTTTAGGTCACACAAATGATAATTACTACATGAAAGTCAAACCTTAAAGAGGTTTTTTCTGGTTTATTGTATAAGGACGCAAGGTCCTTTCAGACAAGTTTGTTAAAAGACAATGTTGAAATTATTATATACAGTACGGCTCTACTCCCTGTCGCCACTGGGTCATCAATAGTCATCATTCAGACAACGTGTATAGAACCATCGTGAACGAAAGTATTATGTGTTCTGTGACCAAAGACTAATATTTATTAAACAAAGTAAAAAAAATATCTACCTCGAAATCTTTTATGTTTAGTAATCTATGTACTAATATAATAAAGATGATGAGTTTTTAAATTTTCAACTCAAGTTAATTCAATATACCTATTTCTGAACACATGTTACAAATGGTTTAACATTTTTTGTTAAACTATGACTCTCTATGCCCTATGGCGTACAAATTATAAAACAAATTAAATTCATACAAAGATAGATAGATACTTTGAAATAGAAACAATATGTAATTAAAATTTGAAATGAATTTAAGATGCCATTTCATATTCTATTATTATATTAAAGTCAATACACTTATTGAAGAAAAAGAAATCAATTACTTACTAATAACTAATATTCCATTTTAAATGTTAACTAGCGACCCGCCCCGGCTTCGCACGGGTAGCAGAGACATCTTCAACAATCATCATCATATTTCAACTACTTTACACAAAACCTTAACATCAAATATAGGTATATATGAAAAAATATATATATCTCAAATATAATATATAAAAAATATTTATATTTATATATCTCAACTTTTCTCATTAATCGCTCTATCTATAGATATAAACAGCATGAAAATCCGTTCAGTAGTTTTTGAGTTTATCGCGAACAGACAGACAGTTTATCATTCAAGAAAGATTTATGAAAAAAAAAGAAATAAGTTTTTTGTTTGATTTTTTTTATATTAGATAGAGTATCCATTGAGGAGGGTAAAAGAAGCTATATTACTTACCAAACTCACCCATTTGGTAAGTGATAGTGTAAGAGTGCTTCCTTGTAACCCCGCAGAGCCCCTGATGCACTAGCCTCGTAATCACGCATATGCTCGCTGTAACTGACAGACCTACGATGCTATAATCTTACTTACATCTATAGATAATTATAGACTCTTTAGATGATTTAATATAGATAGTTGGCACGTATAATTAAACATCTAGTACATACATTCACCTTGTAAACACTTACTGCTAAATAAATATATTTCATATCGCACAAGACAGAGGCTAGCTATTCTTTTAGGCGAAATATGTTCCCACAGTGATGTACTGAGAGCTTGATTCATGAACGTTAGATTAAATAATTATAATTTATAATATAATAAGAACAAAAAAGAGTTCTACTATCCACCTTCATCATAATAATATATATAATTTATCTATAATATTAATGTGATGAGACCTCCCGCGCCGTTTGCAAACTCCTAGTGGAATGAAAACTCCTTGATAAGGCACGGAGGTCTTGGCTGGTGGCGCCAGACTCGCAATTAAGAATAATCAAGTTTTTTAATTAATTATACGTTTTGTCCCCTCATTTCATTAATTGTTGTCCTTTTCATTTCATTAATTTTTTTCCTTTCATTAATTGTCAATAAAGAAAGATCAGTAATAAATAAAGATTTTTTTTAAAACAGAGGAGTAAAATGTACAGTTTCACCCGCGTTTATGGTCACTGCTCCGCTCCTTTGGCTCGTAGCGTGATGTTACATAATCTATAACCTTTCTCAATAAATACTCTATCCAATACAATAAGATTTTTCTTAATCCAACGGGTAGTTCCAGACATTATGGGGAATGGGAGGATATTAATCTTGACTTCACGGATGGCGCAATGGTTTAAGTGGTCACCTCGCTACTACGCCGCGCCGAGTGTTGTGGGTTCAAATCTCACACGGAACAAAAATTTGTGTGATCCACAAATAGTTGTCCCGAGTCTGGGTGTCCTTAGTGTCCGTTGTTTGAATGTTTGTGAAGCCCCCCGCGACACAGGAATATTTCTAATGCGGGAGTTGTCTTTTTAAAAAAAAAATGTCGTTACATAACCTCAAATTCATCTATAATCTATATTGTTGTAGCTATCGACGGCAATTCTACCATTAAGGTGCGAAACAAATACATACTTCAACACATAGATTTATTCGAGAATGATTAACTTCAGTCTACCCAAAGTAAGAGTTGGTGGTTTCATTATATTTGCGGTTTAAATCCGTACAAGTACTGATAAAATTATCTTATTTTGATTAAAAACCTTCACAATCAGTTGTACATATTTGCAACTAGCTCGTGGGAAGTTATTACAAACTGTGTATAGTACAATCGTCATTGTTAAAGCACTGATTATTATGTACTTTTAATAAGTTGCTGATGAGATTTTAATAAGAAGCTTATTACATTCTTGGATTGAGTTAGATATCTAAAGGGATAAATTAACTAGCTTTTTGAGGTCAACTTCGTTAGCCCTACTTTCTGAAAATGAAAAATCTATAGTCTATACCAGGGTTTATCAAATGACGGACCGCCGACCTATATTGTGCGGATCTTGTAAACAGTACAATATACGGGGTTTACAATATTGTAAACACTTACTTAAATTACTACAAGGGCATAACTAGCATGCAGTTACAAAATAAATTTTTAAAACAAAAACTTATCGTTGAAAAGCTATACTATAACCGTATGAATTTCTAGGTTTTATCACCTCCGTTTCTCATAAAAGCAGGTGGAATGTGTAAGTTAAAGATTTTAAATCGAACATATTTATTCTGTGTTTTTAAAAAAATCCATAAAATCTAAGTTAAAAAACTTAGATTTTATTAGCATCTTAGTATTTATGGATTTTCTTCTTTCTTTCTTTCTTTTCTGGGGCCTAGCGTCATGTATGTACATATACGTAGAACGCGAAAAAATGTACCATCACCATCTATTGAAATATGTCGCAACTTTTAGTTTCCTTCAATAGACAATCTTTGTCTCCGCTTTTTTAAGCTGTCTTTGGCTAACGAAATGACAGTTATTATTTTATTTTCTTCATCGAAGTGAGCAATGGCGTCGAGGTCAAAAACACGTGGTAAGTATTTATGAGCTTTTTAATTCAATATTGACAATTTCCTTAAGGATTTATGTTTTTCTTTTAGTTTCTGGTGCCCCCTCATTGAATATGCATCAATAATAATTGCCATTGGCTTCCAAACTATGAAACTTGTGGTGAAATTACATAAAGTCCCAATGACTAGTGTAAACTGGACGAGCCCAGTGTAAGACCTATATGACATTGAGCTGTTCCATATTGAAGCTGCATATTCTTATGTTATTTTTTATTTGCCTTACTAGATATGTGTGATAACGAAATTGTAAAGTATTTAGATGAGTCAGAACTCGATTTAGCCAATGGAAACGATCCAAAATATTTGCCAGTACCACAATATAATGGCAGTTCCGTCTCTAACTCTAGTTCTCAAAGTTCTTTAGATAAAAAAGAAGACCGTCAAATAAATGTTTTGCCTCATCAATTATTACTGCCATCAGGGGTTGTGTAAGAACCAGACGTAGTGTGGAGGACGCGCGGACATGGACAAAACGATAGATCTTTGCCAATAACCAACAATTGGATTAGTAATTTTTCACCATTAGATAAGCTAATTTTTCCGCCAAGGTACAATTTCTATTGAAAGTAATAACTGGACTGAAGAAGACCACTTGAAGCAATTATATTACTTATGCTATTTTGGAACAGATGATTGACTCGACAAATCCCATCCCACTTATGTTCTAAATGTGAAAGTTTGGATGGATGGATGTTTGTTACTCTTTCACGCCAAAACTACAAAACCGATTGCGATGAAACTTGGCATGTAGATAGCTGGATTAACATATAGGCTACTATTTATCCCGATATTCTATTTAGGGGCCATTGCAGGATATGCGAATATTACCATGGAAAACTAAATCCGCATACTTCAACGAAACAGGTTTCCCAAGACGTGTGTATTTTCAGAAAACCAAATTTGCGGGATATGCACCACAGCATATTTCGTAAAATGCCTGCTCACTGACAAAGTAAAGCTTAGCTGGAGGGGTTAACAAGAATACCAGTAATATGTGATCGTCGGTAGGATACTTTATTTAATAAAAAAAGTACAAAAATTCTTACATTAGAAAAATTAAGCAAATCTGTTGACTGTGATTTACTTGACTAGTTTTTTTAAAATTATTAATAAAAGCATTGCTATTGATAATCAAACTGGAAGTTTTCTTTATAAATTACTAGTATTTTAATATTACCCGTAACATAAAAGAATAGTTAATATCCTATGTCATATATATATGACACAAAATACTGTTAACACAGAGCACTCATGTCATATGTATACGACATTGAGAAAATCTACATTTTCCGAACTAGATTTTTCATTTAATTTTTTTCGGTTATGTACCTTATAAACTATTTAGTAAATTGGAATAGGTTTTATTTAAATTACTCACGAAAAAAGAAAAAAAGGAGGGGTGTTATAAGCTTTAAAAGTGTGTATCTGCAGGTTTGTCCGACTGGACCGATAGTTTTCTTTTTGAAAGACTGTTTAGCCAGTCGAAGATCATGAGGTGTTTTCTAATCGTTGAAGAAGTTTTCGAGTCGGAGATGTTTTAACTTTTTATTGGTACTTATGTCATTCATTATCTCTACGTCCAAGTCACCTCAGCGTTTATAGTGTATATAGTCAGAATATAATATTTGCTTCATTGGTGTGTTATATTTGCCTATTGGCTGTACTATGTATGTGTTATGTATTCTGTAGTATAATTGGTTAGTGTTTCTATAAAAAATAGGTAGTCATGGGACTGGCGACAGAAGTGAAAACATTAGTAGATTGGTGACATTAATTAATAAAGAGCTTACAGAATTCTATGTTTAGATTAGCGCCCTCTAGTGGATCTATATATGTATTATTAGCGTGACGGTCACGAGTTCAATGCTTTTTCCTCATAGCAAAAATGCACAAACGTGCCTAAAGAAGTTTTCACTTTAAACATGTTAACAGTGCAAATACTAAAACGTTTGACCAAAATGAATCTCGAATCGAATGTAATTTAAAATGGTTGATTTCAAAGTAATATTAGGTTCCGACCTGTGGGATTGCAATCATTGTAAAAAATTTATGTTCCAAGAAAATACAACTATGCAGTTGAACTTAAAATGCAAAACTCTGTCTGTACACAACATTTCATCAAAATCGTTGGAGCCGTTTCCTAGATTCAGATTATATATAATATATATACAAGAATTGCTCGTTTAAAGGTATTAGATAGATAGATAAATTATATATAGGTAGATTTTTGTTAGTTTATTTGTTTGAACGCACTAATCTCTTGAACTAGCAGTTGGATTAAGAAACATCTTTTTGTATTGGATAGAGTATTTATTGTAAAAGGTTAAACCCTATGTAACATCACGCTACGAGCCATAGCAGCGGAGCAGTGACTATAAACGTGGGTGAAACTGTACATTTTTCTCCTATATTTTATCCAATTTCCTTTTAATATTGTACTATTGACAAGCTTTACTGTTATCATAAAACAAATTGGTAAAGGTTTTTTTTATTACCTTCAGCAGATCTTTATTGTTATGAATAATATAATTAATTGTGGTAGAATTTCTGTCTTTGAGCGACCACTCGCTATTTCATTTTAATGATCTAGTAATCACTTTGTACCAACGCCATCTCATTTAATTAAAGCGAACTAAGATGTGAACTTCAAAGTTAGAATTGGATATAATCTTAAACGTTCTGAATGGTACCGTTAGATGACGCTGCTAAAAATTAAACAAGCAACATTTCATAGCAGTTTTTATGCAACCAAGGCAATCATGTACCCGTTCGACGTCATTTTTAGGTCCCTTTGGACCCTCTTCAAAATATAATAGTCTAAATGCCCATTGGACCTCTTATTTAGTACCCTTTGGACCTTCAAAATTAGAACTACTAAAAAAGGACTCGTTGGACCTCTTTTTTAGTACGTTGGACCTTCATAAAAATATGTGTTCATTTGGTATTCGTTCGATGTTATTTGGTTAGAAAAAGTGCAGTTATGTTGAAAATTGTTAATCGGAATTCTAAAAATTTGGTGAAATACCATAAGCAAATACAGGCACACATAGTACTCTGTAGTCTTTCATGTACAAAAACATGCATGTTTTATATTTAAAAATTTAAAGGTCAGTAAAATAAAAAAAAAATCGTGATCTGATTTTAATAGGTGATTTTATCTGTAATTATAACCTTAAATTACAAATAAAATTACCTATTCCAGTCAGATCACGTATTTTTTTAATATTTTTGATTAAAAATATTGATTTATTTTAAAGTGTTTTATTTTTGATCAAGTGTCTCACTTTTGTGCACGATTCTATTTTGGCTTTTCATACAAAAATGTATAAATGAGGTCCAACCGAACACGTTGTTTCATGGAGGGTCCAATGGGCACCAAAGTATAGGCAAAATCCAAGATTGAAGGTCCAAACGGTACAGGGACGTCCAATGGGTCATATTTGTAGATGAGGTCCAAATTTGGAGGTCCTACGGGTACGTAGCCTGTTGGAGACCAGCGCTCCCATGTGGGTATACGAAAAAGCTTACTCCCTCCTACTTGAAAAAGTACAGAAGGCTTTCCTCGGGTTTCTTTATAGACGTGTGTACGGATATTCCCCCTTTTTTTCCAATAACTTTTTGATGGGATTTTGGGTATAACTCCCTGGAAACTAGGAGAACTTGCGACCAAATGGTGACAGCGTGTATCTATCGTATCGTAATTATTTGGGGTAGATAAGATTCACCTGATCTCATCGAATTGTCTCGACTTTTTAGCCCCAACAACTACTGCCTAGTAGAAAGCACAAGTTTGTTTGCTGTGCCATTTTGTCGTACCATGCGATGTCGCCAATTCACTAGTACAACGAAAGCTCACTGCGTTTAACGGTATCCTAGATTCGGATGGATTTTCTTTCTTTCTTTCTGACTGCTGAGCCAGTAGTCGTGGGTTCGATTCTCCCTAGGACAAATAATTGTGTGATGAGCATGATCATTTGTTTTTTTTCTGGGTGTATTTTTTCTATAATATGTATGTATTTAAATATATATTTATGTTTATCAGCAGTCTGGTTACCATAGTACAGGCTCTGCGTAGTTTGGGATAAGACGGCCGTGTGTGAGATGTGTGAAGTTGTTATTATTATTGTTTTAAAGTCGACCCCTAGCGGCATCTTACTTACGTTCGCTTTTTATTATTCTTGTGTTTTCATTATTTTGTTCCGTACTCATTCTTTTCAAGTGCCAAACCACTTCACCATACCCTTTTAAATTTTGGTCACCACGTCCTTTCAAGTCTCGCTGCTTAATAAATCAATCTGTATTACGTCTGTCTAAAAATTTTCTTAGTTTAACAGTAAGCTATCATGAATACCTCTTGACATAGGTACGCTAACTATGTTGTATATTGACGAGTGTTTGGTAAAAATATGACGAAAGTTGAAGTTAGAAATTAATATTAAGAAGGTCTACTTTAGTTATATCAAATTAAAAAACGGGTAAATCTTTGTGTAATGCAATATTTATCTATCACTTTTACTTCTTCGTTATATGTTGAGTAAGACAGCAATGTCATTCACGGCGAAATGACAGTACTTTGTAGAAGTTTTTAGTTAGCCTTTTTGTAATTTTTTTGTTTACCCAAGCTCTCAACTAAAATATTAGGTTACTGCAATCCGTGGCAAAATGTAATTTTGCGCTTTTCATTTCACTAATTTCATTCATATACTCATTTCTGTGACTAATGATCCATGATAACCCTCAGATTAGCGATCTGTAAGTTCTAATAAGAGTTAAGTATCTTTCAAACGGTAAAGAAGTAATTAGAAACAAACTGGATGAGACAAAAAAAATATAATACTTACTGTAGAGGAATGGAGTATGATTTCCCTCAAACAAGGAGGGCAATATTGAGACCAGGTTAGGCGTTCATGAAGGGTTGCCATGCGGTTGATAATAGGATCTTATTTACTAATCAGACTGAGAACTTTCTGGAACACTTATTGCCACATTTATTGTCAGATTGAGCGTGAGCTTTTTGAATAGTATAATGAAGATAGGTTGGGGTAAGAAAAAAATCATCCCGAGCAGCCGAGCAGTATCTGTAACCTGTAGCAGGGCTACATCACTCGCTCGAGGTCGCGTTTTATATACCTACCAATTTAGCTTACCGTCCACGGTAAAAGTGTCAGTAGGGGCGACAATGCGTAGCTGAGAGCACGCACGCACGGCAGAACGGTGTTCTCCGTAAATAAAAACAAAATGTCAAATCGAACTTATTATGAAGTGGAGATGTTTTGTTATTGCTAAATGTATTTATTATGTTAAATTGCGTTATTGTTAGACGTTAGTGATCTGTGAAATTCTTTAAAAATAAGTTGCAAAAATTATTTTAGCTATTACTTTTTTGTCAATATAAAATTAAACATCTCCAATTCAGGTGTTTATTCTTTACTGTACTAATAATAAATAATAGGTATCTTCACAGCAAAATAATAAATGTTGCTTATATAAATTCTATACGATGTTGATAAATGATGATGATGTAATAAATGTAGTCTATTAAACCGTCAATGATAAACACATAATTTCTACGAAATGTGACGAACTTAGTAGGTGTGAACTGCCAGCGTATTCATTTGTTGTAACTTGTAGGCAAGGCGAACTGACGGCTGCTTCTCTCACACAATATGTAATATAGTTACAAATATAGTGAAAATAATAATAAGAGCTACTGAAATGTAAAACATATTGAGATCGGCACGGATTGAAGTTTTTATTTGAGTAGGTAGTTATTTAATACTTTTGTGTAAGATAATATGTTATACAAAGTTTAAATTATCAGAGTATCTTTCTTTAGTCTACGCAACAGCCATTACTAGCAAACCCGTCCCAGACAGACAGACAGAACAGACAAACGCGGCAGGGGACTTTGTTTTATAATGTGTAGTGATGTAGTGATAGTGATGTATATGTCTACAGCATCAACATTTTATGTTACTATCGAAGGTTTAAGGGATACTTGAATTACCTATAAACATTAAAGATATAAATTTTATATGGGAAATAATTTTATTGATCATTATACAAAACTCACCCATAAATTTGATTATAAAGTGTGTGTTCCGATATGCACTGCGAGCACTATAAGGAGTGACGTCAATTTAATATACTGCGAAGCTGTTCCTTTATAATTAGCCATATTGGTTACTGTTTAATACGGAACGCAGTCCAATATACTGTCATCTATGTTTTTTGGCGCTGTTTTGACGTGACAATAATTATCATATATATGTACAAGTTATCTGTTCAACAAGAAAAATTATTGTTTAAATGTAGTTATATTTAAAAATTTATTATTCAAGTCAATTGTCAATTGAATTACTCGCATAATAAAAGTAAGTTTACTTTTTATTAAAAGAAAATATTGTTTTTTAAGTAACCGAATGCATAATAACTTTTTAACCGAATTATTTATATGGGGCTATGTACGTCCGTTAAAAGTGATGAACAAAGCATTGAGAACACCTCTCCTCGAAAACGCCAGTGCTCACAGTACAAAAATGGCGACGATTTATGACGTCATTCCCTAGGATACTGCGGCAATATACTGTCAGTCCATAACGAAACGAATGTTTGCGCGGTAAGAGCACTGAACAGTGCTCGCAGTGTATATTGGAACATACCCCAAATAAATAATTTATTTCATTATTTGTGTACTTGGTACAACCCTAGAGTGTCCGGCAGTTCGGCTACACACACAGACGAAGGTCACGCGGTGGGCAAGGCGTTCTCAACTTTCGAAAAGCGTAAATAAGATATATTTCTGGTCGCAGCTAACGCCAGGTATTATTATTTAAATTTTGTAGGCTATTATAACGTAGGTATTTTCAGTTTTGTATGGGAGTGATGTATCTGTTACGAAGTAACTATTATCTTATCTGTGCCTGTAGTAGATACTATAAAAATTGTTTTGTATAGAATAGGGAGTCACTACGAGGATCCCGTCCTAATATTTCAAACTTTTTTGCTCCAATTCTGTTTCAACTTAGATACTATAATGTAGCCACTTTGTTCAAATTTTAATCATTCCACTTTTAACAATATTAGGCATTAACACTATGCCCAGATATTGAGTTAAAAACCGTCCGAACTAAACTGCATTACTTCATAGTCAAAGACACCTTTTTCTAAGAAATTAGACACATTCTAGAGTTTGTAGGTAGGTATTCAAACCATTTGACTGTTAATAGATTTCTCTAAAGCGGAAATCGGTGATTATTCCGTAAACGCATATAAACTAGTAAATTATGAGCAAGTTAGTTATTAAGCTGCTACAAGTGACGTTGGTAAATGATCTGGTTATGTGTGATCGTTCTTTGCATATTTGTGACATAAGAAATTAGTTTAAAGGATGTTTGTAATTATACAACTTAGGCATAGTTGTCAAATTGAGCGAAATATACTTGGGGCATTAAATAAGTCCAAACCTTATCATCAAAATTCCAAAACCAGGAAATATCTCTATCTCTCTAAAAATGTTTGTAGCTTTTGATGCCTGATGGGTCTGTGCTAGACTCCGACCGTTGCCGTAAAACAAGTTCAAAGACAGTGAAACAGGCTGCCTCCGCTGAGTAGAAAAACCGAAGAACGACCCTTTCCGTTCGTAGTCAGGGTTACGGGTTTTACCAGAAGTCCGAGCCAGCCCATGTTTACAGCGAAAAACCGAGTAAAACCTATCTGCTTTCTTGTCGTTTCAGAGTGGCACCCCGCTGAAATTAAGTCAAAAATATCTCACTCCTCTTAGCAGCAAGCAGTAATAAGGAGTCTTCCAAAGAGAAAATGTTCTTTAGCGGCGTTCTGATGATGGTGTAAGAAATATTTTTAAATTTAACACGCCTTAATTGGCTTCACTTGTAACCAACTAACTAGGAAAGTCAATTTCTTCTAACAATACTATGATTTGGCATCTTGGAGCTGATGTGATGATGGAGCTGCCAGGAGGTGGGTAGTGGAACGCTTCAATGGCTACTAGCAAACCCCGCGAGTATTAACCCATATGATTCGTTTTGACGAGTCCAACAAATTAGGCTTAGTAACTTACAAATCTTTATTGCAAAAATGTGGTGAATTACAGGATGTAGAGTAACGATGGTTTGATGATGAAGATCTCTCTTTTTTATTTTCTAATAATTAAAGCTTGTTTTTTTTTTTAGTTTTATTAGACTAAATTTATTTGTAGATAATGTATAATTTTATATTTTTTCTTTGATATTTCTTTTGATCAATTCGATATATCGATATTTACATTTAAATAATAAAATTATCTAAATTATTAGGTATACTTAGTAAGTATACTATAATTATGGTGATGTTATTATATCGTGTCTTGGGAGCATTGGATGTATTCGATTGAAAATAGAAAGAATGTTATCAAAATATAATTTATTATTAAAACAAAAATATTACAAATTAATAATTTGTAAGTTTTTTTCACAAAACGCGCGTCAGGGACTGATGCGCATGAAACTCATTCGATACGTTTTAATATTTTAAACTTATCGTACTATTTACTAAAATAACATTAAAGTACTGATTAGACACAGCGATTATGTACACGGGGCGGGGGCGCCACTGTCCATCCATAAACACTAGCTTTAAGCATACACACTTTCGCACTCGATTATACCTATCGACCAACCGAAGACTTGTACATTGCATATGGCCTTACTTCGAGAGACTGGACTAATTGGTCGATAGTGATTAACTAGCTTAGCTATGTTATTTAAATATACTAAAACTGAATGCCGTGCCCTCTAAGGAAGGCATCGATTTGTCCTGATGATGCGGATTCTCCACGAGGAGCGACGTAGTAGAACTGTGCCGGTGCCGCCTGACTCTGGGGTGAAACAGTTAATCTCTGTGCCTGGGCCCTAGCTGCAGCACGATCCCGCTGCAGTTGGCTCTGCTGAAGCTGTTGCTGTTGAGCAAACAGCTGCTGCGAATTCTGATATTGGTTCTCAGATTGTTGTCTCTGGTAGACTTCTTGGGGATTCTGAATATTTTGAAGTTGGTGCCTGTATAGAGGACCAGAAGGAGCGGCAGATGAAGGTATTGAAGGTTGTTGAGGAGAAGGCACGAAGGGTCTTGGCTGGGCCTGCGGGTTAGCTACATATGGCTGCAGCCTTTGGTTCAAATTCAACTCTCCCTTTGTCTGAGGTAGTGACTGGAACAGCTGGGTATCGTAATGTCCGCTTGAAGGATCGTAAACAAGCTCAGTGGAGTACAGCGGGTTTCCACTTGGAGCAGGTGCAGCAGGAGACGTCGCTTTTGTGGGGTTGGCGATAGCAGCGCTAGTTGTAGACTGCCGTTGGTTTTCACGGTGGAACTTTGCAAATTCAGCGGCAAAGTCAATTGCGCCAGGTCTGAGGGTTGTGCCGATGGCGGGAGCTGGAGAAGGTGAGTAGTTTTGTACAGGAGACGGGGAATAGTTTGGTGCAGGACTGTACTGAATTTGTTGCTGGGGTTTAGCAGTCACTTGGACGAGTTGCGGCCTATATGTGGTCGCTGGGGCCAATGTTCTAGGTGAGGTAACTTGTAATGGACGTGGAGTAATGGCGATAGGTTGAGGTTGGTAAGCCGGTCTTCTGGGTGCTGGGGTAGGACGCTGGACAACTCTTTGCCGGATGTGCTGGAGAGGTTCCTCTTCGGCTTCATCATCATCAGCGTCGCGGAAGTCGTTTTGGAAGAAAGTCGTAGGTGGTCGTGGGGTCGTGGGTCTGGGGGCTGGTCGTGTAGGATAGTTTGGTTCGGGGTCATCTCTTTCCGCGGAGTCAGGAGCTGCGGATTCATCCTCATCGTCCTGTTTGTTGGGGTCGCAGGGGTTGCCGGACACGTAGGTGAACTCACGCTTGTTACCGTCGGGGTCAACGTATCCGTATTTACCGCGTACTACACAGTCAGTTCCTCTGGTTTCTTCCTTGAAGGAACCATCAGCAGCTTCGTAGCCGAATGTAAAGCTACCATCATCATTCACCTGAAATAAATAAAAGATATTTTTAAAGTAAATTGTTATCAAAAGAAATTATATCTTATTGATCTATAGTTATAACGCGGTGGTCTTAAAATGTACGTTTCACTCTGCTGGCATGAGTTCGATACCTCAAGTATTGAACACTAAGAATATTTAAAAGTATGATTATCCTGAACTCCTAGACTTGTTAATATCTGAATGATATAATGTGGCATGTAATAAAAAAATACATATCGACATCCCAACGCAAGTTAAAACTTAGAAGAAAAAAGTTTGCCGTCCCCTGTCCTACCCCGAGCAATACGTAATGTACTGCTATGTCTATGACAAATGTAAACCACACAATTCAAGACTCTATTTTCACCTTATTGTAGTTCCTGATGGTCTGAACGGGCGGTTGCTTCGGTGCTTCCTGCGCCTGCTGCTGTTGTTGTTGTGTCTTAAACCTAGAGGGTATTGGCTGGCGCTGCAGGGCTCTGGGCTCGTATTCGTCGTCCAACCTGTCAGTTGTTCTGTAGAGTCCCTCGTATTGGTCTGCTACCAGGACCACCTGGAAGGTTTTTAGAAAGTTTATTAATACAAGATAATGTTTACTTTGCAAACTATTAATAAAGGGCTCAGGGACTAACCACGCATTTTAAAATTTCAAAGAAAACTGCTGCATATCCAATTGTAGAATTGTCATGATTGTCCCTGATGATTTTTACAGGATCGGCAGCACGTGAGCAATTCAACTTAATTCAAATTTTCTGATGAGAAATAGGATATAGGCCCTCTGACATTATAAGAGGATCTTCCGATCAGACTAAGTGATTATGCGAGCCGCGGTCCAGCGATTGATGTTGTGAAGTTGTGATATTATAATCATTAAGCGATGCAGGATCAGAAGTTGCTAAGTACTTCAGGTGGCTTTAGTTAGATGGCGCTGATGGTGCACGATCATGTGATATCTTGAAAACTACTCGTTGTATCCCATGAGGCCATAACAGTTTTGTTTCATTGGAGTGTTTTGGATACATGACGCTAAATATGTCGTCACACGTCCATAGTAGGTACATAATAAGCTATCTTTGTCATCATAGTTGCCTACCTGGTCTCCAGCAGCGCGATTCTGAGCTTGAGGTTCGTAGTCATACTCATCAGTAATGGCCTGTTGGTAGCGAGGTCGTTGGCGGGCACCTGCTGCTGCTCCTATGCACAGCACTAAACACAGGACCTGGAAAAATAGGAAAACGTTAGATATGCTGTATTTTGACGAAATTTCGTTCGCGGGCTTTCTCGAAAGTAATTTGATCTCTAGGTGTGTGCGTTAATATGTTCATGACCCAAATTAAGCATGCATAGCTTGTGCTATGGGCTCTAGATTTCTAAAACACCAATGAACATACCAAGTTTTTTTTTTTGTAAATGTCTACGTATCATACATAATATATATACATAGAAACACAGAGATCAATGTTAGTAGATATATTCATGGCAAAATATTAGAACTGAACGGGAATCAAACCCTTGACTCTTGAAATTACAGTCGAATGTTCCACTCTCGCGGCACGTACGTTTGAAAATGAGCTCTTCAACTTTATAAAATTTGTAGATTTTTTTCTTTATTGAGCATGAGAGCATTAATAAATTCAATGCAATTATTTTTATTATACAATACATAATAAAAATGATTGCATTGAATTTATTTAAATTCAGTCATTCAAATTGAATGCACCCAATCGAAATTAAATTAATTCAACGAATTGCATTATAACTTCTATAATCCTGAATTATCGCAAAACTATTCATAATCAACAGAGGACATCAAATTTAATGGCAGACCGCGGTCCAGATCCGATATTTCCGGACCTTAGGTAAACAGTACAATATAGTATAACATAAGCTTTTCTTACATTAATAATATATTTTAATATACTATTATTAATTTTATTATAAGTGTGTTATTTGAATATACCCGTTTTTTTACAGCACCGTTCATACGATTTAAAACCGAAAATTGTAATTAAATTAATTGGTGGTCTACAAGTATACAACCGTTTTTCAAAACTTTTTCATATGGATCATTATGTCAAATGATTTCTAATCTCAAAGGCCTTCAGACGTAGATAACAAAAATATTAATTAAAGTAACTATTATTGCTTCTTGTGTAAGCTTACACTTACTTTCTCCTAAAAACATTTTTTTACCAGTAAAACACAATTAATGGCCATTGTAATAGAGCGGAAACAATTTTTATTTGCAAGTTTTTTTCTCAGCGACACTACAGATCTGGTAATAAATTTGAAAAAAATAGAAGCAAACCTCATTATTAATGCTATGCTAATGAGTGTTACCATGTGACTTAGAATAGAATACAGAAAAAAAAAAGATTCGAATAGATTTCGTTTTTTACGGGAAGATAATATATAATTGTAGATTTCTAATGCTGCTTATAACACCAGATATGTCTTGTGCGTTTTACCAACTCTATGAAAATAAATGTTTTATTTTTGACTTTTTTAAGACCCGTTTTTGTACATAGTCAAAAAGGCTTTTGTTATCTATCTAGATGCCTAGAGCCTTTGCCTAGAGGGAAGAACAGTGTTCCATTTTATCAATATTACATACCAGCAGCGCCTTGCGGTTTCACCCGCGTAAGTCCCGATCCCGTGGGAATATTGGGATAAAAAGTAGCCTATATGTTAATCCAGGTCTCCAGGTATCTATATACTAAGTTTCATCGCAATCGGTTCAGTAGTTTTATCGTGAAAGAGTAACAAACAACCATCCATCCATCCATAGATCCAAACTTTCACATTTATAATATTGGGAATTAGTGGGAATTTTAAATTACCCAAGTTTCATCAATAAACATTAGTTTAATCATTATTTTATGCATATATACAACTTACTTGACCGTGCCTGTAACTCCTTTAATTATACTTGAGCAATGTGTTTCACAGTTTGTGTCCGTAATACTGGAAGTTACGAAATTGCATTCTTGTGGTCAGAAGATTGATATTGGCGGAACTGATTGTGGCTTTACTGTGGTTTATTGGTGTTGGTTTCGCATTTTTTGTTTTCAATAACCTGGATCTATTGATATATATTATATTGACATTTTCTAAACATTATTTAAAAAAATGGGTGAAATTACAATGGAAAATACGTCATTAAGATAATTTAGGTCGAAGAGGTAGGCGTGTAATTCCCAGGGGAAATAATAATGATTTTTACCGCGTGGCAACGGACGGACGGACACATGCTTTTTCAGACATCATACTTGCAGACGATCACATTACGATGCGGTAACTTTTCTCTCAATCCTGTCTTTAAAAAGTCTACCCTAAAAGGCTACACCCAAAAAGTGTTCAAAGAAGAACAATCATAGACACATGGCTATCTATATTATAACTGTGTATACTCGCTACAGATGAACTTTGTTCTAATATCTCTTAAAGTTATGAAGCTGTATCATGTAACACTAAGTCTCATAAGCTAGCCCTTCCTCGGCAATGACCGCGGCAAGGTTGTAAGGTCAGCTCGGAGGGCATTCACCTCGCTTACGTAATCTTTATTATAACTATTAAGATGAGCTAAGTTGGAGATGAGCTACGTAATTACTTGAAACCTTATTCGTTACGGTGGTACACTTAAATATAACCACAGAATTCGTTATTCGGTTTTGTTGCTATGTGCGTTTGTTTTTTTCGTTACGACTAAATTCTAATCGTAACTAATATTATATCTTCTGTCTCTCCGAATATTGTTTTTCATTTCATTAATTAAGAATGATTCCTGTGTTGCAGGGCACTTCACAAACACGGGACACGCAATGTGGGAATCACATGTATGAATCCAAACAAAGTGACAAATTGAGTTAAATGTCATGGCATTTGGTTCGCTATAAATCCTTACATTTGATTAGTCAATAATTTACGACTATTTATAAAAATAATAAGTCCAGTCGCCTTGACTGACGCCGTGACGTAGTTAGCCTGAAAGTCGACCCCAACTTGTTTTGGTAAAGGCGCGGAGGAGGCTGAATAAGTCCAGTCACAGGAAATACAGGACATTCGGGTGCGTACCCGAATATCCTGTATTTCGGTCTCGTGACCCTGGCGTTTGCTACTGCAGTCTTAATCGCGTTCCCCATCCGAGACTTATTTATAAAAAATTACCAGAATCCCAGTTTGCAGTCTTAAAACGACTTCATTCCCAAGGAGTGTAGCAAGGAGTGTAGGGGCGTCAGGCAAGCGGCCGGCCGTAAAAGGAACCAGCCAAAACCTCATTGCAATGTTTACACATTGCGCCAACCCAAATGAAAATGGGCAGGAAGATGGTGATGATGAATATATATTAATAAAAAATATTTATTCCAAAGATTATAGTATGCTGAATAAGTTATTAAGCTCTGTTTTCTAAAGTCAACAAGCTTTCTTTTACTCTCAATAGCGTAAAAAAAGTGTGCTAAGAAGTAATTCAATAACATTGTGATTATACAATTGCAGTAATGTATATGTAATTACAAAAGTTGGCCGCATTCCGTTGCGTTTGCGCACGTAACGCTAGGGCGGCCATGACGCAAGGAGAGCAAGACATGATTTTAAAACTAACATTTCTAATTTTTACATAAATGTGAAAGTTGTGAATATGCAGTAACTTATTTCGTGTCAAGTAAGAATTGTAATAAAATATAATTTAATTAATAGCTCACAGAATAAAACGCGTAAGTCTCAAGTCATCGAAGGACCAATGACCGTTGGAGCAAACGGGTCTTAGAGTGGAGACCGCGAATCGGTAAACGGAAGGTAGGTAGCCCCCCAGCAAGATGGACCGACGACCTGAGGAAAGTAGCTGAGAGGGACTGGATCCTGAAGGCAAAGGACAGGGTGCTATGGCGCACATTCGGAAAGACCTATTTCCAGCAGTAGGCTAATTGATTGGTTGATTGATTGAAGTACTACAGGTATGCAACGGATGTTAAGGACGGTAATTGGTTACTAGCGATTGTAAACACTTGAAACATTTGTACCTAACATTTAAAACAAATCATTTCAAAGTATATCTATGCATTAATAGAAACCACTAAACTATTTAAGATACCAACTAAAACTAGATAATTATATAATAGTACAACAATCCCATATATATATATACTCTAAGTGCCTAAATTGTTCATATCCTTGATGAGTCACTGACCACAACTTTAATTAAACTACCCATGTACGGACTAACAAAAAGCTTCTCACAGAAACTACTCACACCATAAATACTTCATTAATTAGGCAACCTAGGTAACTCATTTGAGAAGAAATATACCTTCTAACTTCAATTAAGGAGACTAGAAACTTTATATCTTCATTTACTAAACGTAAAAGGCATAAGTAATAGTCAGAATAATATTATATTTGAACACCTTACCAAAATGTCTCTGTAAATATTTATTATTGATATATATTCTCTTAATAACGCTGAAGCCTTTTATCTTGTCAAACGCGCTGATCTTTAGAAATGCCAGACGGATTGAATAAATTCTTTTAGCATTTGATAACCCCGTGCGAGAATATTTAACTTCACGAAACTGCGGGTAGCACAGGTCATTAATATTTTTAAAGGTATTTAATTTAACCTGATAAATCGACGAGATTTAAGCATAAAGGAACATCCTAATTTTTCCAAGCATACTACAGCGAAAAGTACTCATAGGCAACTGTCAAAACTGGTATTATTTTATAATTTTTGTACTTACATACTTGCGTTTATCGCGAAAGTTTCTAATGGTGACATAAGCCCTTAATAGTTTTAATAGAGTAATAAAAAAACAATAACGGACTAAGTATTTAATGTTAGTTTAAAGAAACTAAACTTAGTAGGAAAGTAGATAAGGCATATTTTTTTAGTACTAAATGATGGCTTCTTTTACAAGGTACTGAGAAACATGTCTCAAGAAAGAAACAAGTGTATATGTCCGGACAAAGCAAGTTTGCTTTCGCTTACGTCCACGCTTGTTCGTTTGTTTTTATTTTTTGCATTTTCGACTGGCTTTTATCTAATAAATATGTTTACATTTATAGGTACATAATAAAGTATTGTTTATTTATTTACTTCTATGCGCTTCTATGCTATATCTATCAAGCGATGAAGATGTTCATAAGTTGGCCGCCAGGATAAATTTGTTTGCTTAATCACAAAGAAGAGCCTTTTTGCACATTCTTATATTATACTCATACCTAAGAGTAATATTTTTATACTAGCTGCACCCCGAGGTTTCACCTGCGTAAGTCCCGGTACCGTGGGGATATCGGGATAAAAAGTACCCTATGTGTTAAACCAGGTCTCCATCTATCTACATACTAAATTTCGTTGTAATCGGTCCAGTATTTTTTGCGGGAAAGAGTAACAAATATCCATACATCCACACATACATACGTATAGGATATTTATTTGCATGAAACATGGTTACAATTTGTTTAAGTTAACAGGACTGGGTACAAGAGAGTCCAGCAGAAGCAAGCCATTTTGAAGGCTTCAAATATCAATGCAATATGTTAATGTATGCAAATATGTGGTAGTGCTGACATTATAAAAATGATATAACTCAGACTTGACTGTCAAATACACAAACAACTCTTCAGCTAATTTATGACCAAAACTTAAATACACAATTTCGTTAAGTTCAACTGAAAGTAAACCACTTAATTGACATTAACTATGTAAATATACTTTGGAATACATTATTAATGTCAGATATAATTCTTTAATTTACTGAATAATTATGTACGAGTATTTAAGAGTAATCAATATATTTAATACTAGCAACCCGCCCCGGCGGCCCGGGTAGCAGAGACATCTTAAACAATCATCAACATATTTCAATCAATGTCTGTTCTGTCTATTAGTGAAAACTGCATGAAAATCCGTTTAGTAGTTATTTAGTATATCCCGGACAAACAGACGCGGCGGGGGACTTTGTTTTATAATATGTAGTGACTAGCTGTTCAGGGCGCGGTTTCGCTCACGTGTATATATTTTTATATTTTGCGCGGAACCTTATTTTTTTTCCAAAATAGAAATAGCCTAGATCACTCTTATAACGTCGTTACTTTAGCGTTTTCAATTTATTTATAATCGTCAAGTTACTATTAAAAACGAATGATTTTACAACAGTAAGGCGTAACTTCATGCATAGATATTTTATACAAAAATGTACCGAACCTACCGTTTTGACGTTTAATAAATAGAAACTAATTTGACTTGAAAGTCAATTAGTTAAACAGCGTAACCCCCGGCTGATCAAAGCAAAAATTAACTAATCGTATGTCAAATCTCTTGTCAAGTAGGTAGGTATTTGTCGAGTTGCTGACAGCATGATAAAGCACTCTGATTTGATCATCAGATCAGTTGACACAGCTGTCAAAATCCTAATGTCCAATGCCATTCGAATGTGTACTGAAATTGATCGTAGATTATTTTTCTTTGATCAACATTCCAGAAACTCGAATTGATTTGTCACCGCTGTTAACTTGACACCTATGTTAGTTGAACAATATTTTCATAATCCTTTCAGAAACCGGGTGTTAGTCTCACACTTTAAGTACTTAGAATATTAAAATATTCTGATTGCTTGCAATTTTGATCTCCGCTAAGTACAAACCTTTAGTCAGATGCAAGTGTATCTAATAGGTGATAGAAGGACATATGCAGTAATTATACGATTACGCCATAGTGCACACGAACCTTAACACGTCGTACAAGGATAACGAGTCAGGCCTACGGCTAACGTGGGAATGCATTGAACCGATTTAATCGTTTAGGTACAAGGTTCGGTGGGTCGGTCGAGACTGATGGTTTAATTGGTGCATCAATTCATAACAGTCTTCTGTTAGATCGAATTTTTATCTTCATAGCCATACTACATAAACATACCCTCACATTAGAGCTTTAACTTCGTGACAGAAAAACCCAGTTCACAGTGTAGTTTCGACTGAACTGAAATAATAAAAACCCTGAATATAGAGAAGTATAAAAAGATATGAAATAAAAATCTATAGATACACGAGAGCATATTAATACGTCTTTGGGAAAGTGTCACAATAACCTTTTTTCTTTATCAATAGTTCGTAAGACACGGGCTTAACAATTGCCAGTTTCTATACAGTTATGATGAAACGTGTGTCTAGACGGTAAGGCTACGTGCAAAATATATTCGTGACAACAAAAACTAAACCAGGACCCTCCGAAAACATTTCACATACAATCATTACACATTAAAACACATTACGGGACTATTATCATCTTCCCCTAAGAAGTTAATAAACAAACCCATATTTGGAAAAGCAAACACATTAAATTATTTCCTACAGTACCAAGTTACTCAACTAGCGAAAGTGAGGTCGCGGTCGCAATATTAAATAGATCTCATTGAATAGACATTGGTGTGTAAAAACTCTGTGAATAAGTTGGATTGTGTAATTTAATTATTAGATTTTTCCAGGTTCCATAAGTTTTGCATCATTACTTATAGTACCTGCCTTCAAGAATATAGACAGCCTCAGTGTGATGCCACGTTCAAGAACCAAATAAAAAAAAAATACAATAAAAAAAAAACAAAAAACTATTGTAATTGTGTACCGTGAAAACTTTTAAATGGCGTGGTGGTTTACATGGTGAGGCATGTTAATAATATAATGGGAACGGGAGAGGACAAGCACTGTCACTTACGAAGTAACTATTATCTTATCTGTGCTCTCACTCCCAAGATGCACCAGGCACCAGAGAGCGCATACTGATCTCCAACCTTAATAAGCGCTGGCCTGGGGGTAGCGGGTCGGTCTGACCTAACCCCTAGCAGAAGCAGGCCTGAGACCTGTTCGCGTCTCTCTCTCCTTAAAATAAATACCTACTCAATTTATAGGATAGTCTTCTGTAGTTAAATAAATCTAAACTAATATTATAAAACTGAAGGGTTTGTTTGTTGGATAGCCCATTTATCGAAGAAGGCTATAGGCTATATAAAATCACACTTCAACCAATAAGAACGGAGCATCAATGATAAATGTTGCAAAAACGGGTAAAATTTACAAACGCGGACGAAGTTGCGCGGGTCAGCTAGTCATTTATAAATCCACGTGAAATAAGAGCGAAACATTCGATTCGTTACTATTTTCAAGTCTGTTATTCTTTTAATTGTCAAACCAATCATTATAAATAAATGATTTCACTATAGCAAAGATCTGACGTCACAAGTTGTTACGTTATTTTTAAGTTTAACGAACTCAAAAATCAGTTGATGATATGACACGCCAGTCAGCTACCGTATTACTTAATTGTTTTGTCTTGATGCCATTCTAGAAGGCAGCCTTATACGTTATTTGCCCTTTCGTGATCGACCACGCGGTTCCATCTACAGATAATTTATCTAAGTTCTAACAAGACATTGCTAGTATTAGCGTGTTGGGCAACTATGTAAGGACGAACATCCTTTCTAACGATTTTCAAATCGATTTCATACCCTTAATACGTATTGATCGAATAAAATTTAAATAATACCAGTACTAGTTTACTCAAGCGTTTATACCACTAAGGTGACAAATATGGCATAAACAGTTTACAGTGACCGCTTACTATCAAGCGGGCCGATTGCTTGTTTGCTACTATGTTGGTAAGGGTGTTGCGATCGAGGGGTTGTGGGTTTACCCAGTACTCGCTTATTTGGATAGCCTTCTAAGAGTATTAATGTGTGACACACGTTACAAAGTCTTTAAAAATAATTACGAACGAACGCGAGTAAGTGTGAAATTTGTCTCAACATTTAAAATAGATGTTGAACAGATAACTTAAACGAGATTATATCTGGTATTTGGTACTCGGTACTATAGACCAGGTACCATTGACTCATAAAGACATAATTAGTAGTTAAGTAACCCACGGTCACGACTTCGAGCCCCCGCGGCGACGGACTGTGACGAAACTATGATAAATGTCCTGAGATTTTCTTAACTGATAAGGCCCTTCTTTAACCGACTTCAACGAACTACGGTTCACATTTCGACTGTTTTGCATCGTATATAATATCCATTTCGAGTTTGAACGGAATTAAATGATTATCTTTAACCTATCCAAATAGGTAAAATATTTATTTATTTATTAAAAGTTTTTGCACATTAGTACATAGGCGGATTTAATGCCTAAAGCATTCTCTGCCAGTCAACCTTTGGGTGATGCAGAGAAAAGAAGTAGGTGCAATTAAAAATCTTGTAAAAAATTTACAAATGAAAAAAACCCCAGAGTGATTCCATAAAGATAAGAAAAATAAAATATTCTTGGAGGTATCAAAAAGATAAATAGCATAATTTATTTAGACGCATTGAAACCAATTACAATTGGAGGATAATTATCCTTGTTAAAATATAAATAATTATGTAATAACTATATTTGTTATGTTATATAATATAAGCTTGTTTCCAATTCTTTGAATTACCAGTATTTCTTGTTTAAACTCGTCTATAAAAATACTCTTGAAGTATAAAGGTGTGTATTGTTTCTTCCTGTGGCTTACACATTACTGTATGCTCGTTGAACCGTTGCAACTTAGACTTTAATATAGTATTTTATCGTGAAAGTATATGCAGTTATTGCGTATTTCTTAAAACACCTGTTGAGCTACAAAAAACTAGACCAGACATCATATAAATTAACTCATTGGAACATCTCACTGTAATATGGTTATATAATGCGTGTGTTTTTTGCAAAGTAAATTGCATGCCTCATTCAATAGTGTCGACATTGCACCAAATTAAATGTCTTCCAGCGAAGTTGAGTCGCCTACAGATAAACTTGTTATAGAAAATAAGTATTTGCAAGTTTTCTTTTGAAATAGTGTAGACAAAGCCTTGAAAAACATGTGTAGGCAATAAATTTAAAATCGGCATGACTCGACTTCCCATCGTTTCCGGTTCTCGTGAAAAAAACTATTTAAAATGAAATACTTCAAACTGTTAAATAAAAAAAGTTGTTGTTGAATGAGTATCGTTCGTATGCTAATATGAAGAGGATCGTCCTGTTTTTTTTTGGTAATCAGTATAAAATAAACCGGCCAAGTGATTTAATACCATATTCCAAAAAAACACGTTTCTAGTAGGGAGCCCCCTTTAATTTTATATTTATTTTTATTATTTGTTACAGTGGCAACAAAAATACACATTTTGTGAAAATTTCAACTGTCTACCTATTACGGATCATGAGATACAGCCCGCTGACAGACAGACGGACGGACAGACAGCGGAGGCTCAGTAATAGGGTCCCGTTGGTTACCCTTCGGGCACGGAACCACGGAATAATTGTCGTCACATTTAACCGCATCAAGCAATTTATTTCGCATATAAACTTATAAGCAAGTATTCAAAATGTTGGCATTTATCGTAACATAACGGATCCGGGCCGGACTATTAAAATGATATTAGATAACAATCACGTCAAATCCACAAGGATTTCCTTAATATTTCTCTACGGAATTGTATGAATAATATGTAGGTTATAAATTATTTTGTTGCAGTTACATAAAAAGCTGAATAATAAGATAATAATATATGATCCGCTTCACTGAATATCTCGCCAAGGTTGCTGCAGTAATCTCAAGGTACTAATTGCAGTCTATACTAACATAATATAGTTGAATAATAAGGTTTTTAGCACGCTTTTATTCGCTTCACTTGTAAATACGTAAACAAATCTCCTAATTCAATTTTAACCTACTTTCAATTAAGTAGATGCCTATGCTCAAAATAAATTATTTCGCCAAGTGTCGCAATAAAATAACTTAAAATACTGTGGAAATTGTCGTCCAGTTTCATTTTAAGGTTTTCAATTTACATTATAATTGTTAAGTTAACATGAAAAGTAAATGATTTGACAATACTAAGGCGTGACGTCACTCCTTAGTATTTCATACAAATATGTACGGAAGCTACCGTTTTGACGTTTACTAAAAAGATACTGATTTGACATGACAGTCATCTACCCTATTGTCGAAATAAAACTTTGTATGTCTGTAATTTGGATGATAATACTATAATTTGGCATCTTGGAGCTGATCTGATGATGGATCCAGGAGGTGGATAGTGGAACTCTTCAGTGGCTACTAGTAAAGTCCCCGAGTTTGGGCTCATATGATTTGTTTTGGCGAGGCTGGCGATTGGTTTTGGTGACGATGGTCTGATGTAGAAGCCAGGAGGGGGACAGTGGAACTCTTTTTTACTTTTCAAGTCCCATTCAACGGTGTTTTTTAGTTCTACGAAACTATTATTATTTCGGTTAAATGCAAAAATGAAAAAAAAAAAATTACATTTGATTGCCCAATTTTTGACAAAGTTTGCCCAATTTTTGACAAAGTTTTGCACAATTACCGCGGACGAAACTGCAGGGAACTATTAGTTCTGTATAAAGATCGAATCCATGACGTGAAGAGTCCCAAATATTTATTAAAGAACATGTGTCAAAATCTCAATTAATTTGTTTTTATTTCATTTAAAAAATAACCACTTCAAGTCTTTCACGATTTTTCCCATTTTCCGATCAACTTTTAAATATTTTCTTGTCCTAAAACCGTTATGCAGACTGTAATTTAAGATATGAAGAAAAGTGTAAGCCCAACCGGTCCAGTTCGGTCCGTTCTCAACTGAAGCTCATAACAATTAAACTGGAAATAAAATACAAATTGAATCCAAAATTAAAAATCTTTCTATAAAATCCGCCCTTATAATTCATTCAGGTCGTTATTGTTCTTTAGTTTTTAATATATTTTTTTTATTTTTTTTGTTTTTTTTTACACGCGATTCAGAGGCATGTAATACCTATTTCGTGATCGCGTTAATTCCCGTATACATACTTACATAATTATACGCTTTATGTTAGCTTGACTTACGAAGTAACTATTATCTTATCTGTGGCCTGTATCTATCTATTTACGTTACGGAATCTTTCATCGAAGTCCAGTCATTATCTTAAAAATTTGCATACGTATGAACGACCGATGACAATACAAAACTAAAAAATAACAAAATAAAAACTACCATTTAATAGCAAACCGAAATAAAAAGATTTTCGAATTTAAGAAGCGTGACATTAAATGTTACATAGAGTTTATTGGTAGATAGGTTTATGAAAGTGGAGGTGTTATAAAAATATAGCCAAAAGCAACCGCATCACAGATTACTAAGTAGTTACTATTGCCACGTAAACCGCGCACGCTTGTTTACAATCAAAAATTATGTCTTCTTTTTAGTTCGGTTTGCTATTGAATGGTAGTTTTTAGTTTATTTTGTTATTTTTAAAGCTTTTAACTATAATTAATTAAAAATGAGAGTAATAATCTATTCATTACAAGCAATACAGTCTAGTATCATAATTACATGCGCCATAATTACAAGAAATGCCAACTTCAGGTGAGAACCATTAACGTCGAAATGAACTTTAGTTTGAGTTCAAAACTTACATGTGTAATACACATGTCGAAAGTCGTCTGCCGTCGTCGCCAACAAACGACAAACAAATAGCGGTAATCAAATAACAATTTCTGATACTTTCGACATTGTTGTATTGGTGTTGTAAGCGATCATTAAAAACTGACCGAACTATGTAAAATATTCTTGATGCTTCAGTATTAACTACAAAAACTTTCTCTAAATCTAGACGAGTGACGTGGCGAAAATCTCATGACTTCTTTGGCGCTGCGTAGAGCATTTGACTGCAAATTCAAGTCTCGTGGGTTCGAGGGACTCAGTGGAAATATTTGTATGCATTAATATGTCTGTATTTGTTTTGGTCTGAGTGTTCCTATAAATATGTAAGTATGTATTATATCTGAGTATGTTTATCTGTGTTCTAGAACTTATAGTAAAAGCTATGTTTAGTTTAGGTCGAGATAGTGATGTGTAATAGCATGTTATGTCTTCTAATATGACTATTTTTGAAGTGAAAACTTCTTTAAGCACGTTTGTGCACTTTTGCCGTGACCGTCACACTAATAATATGTATATAGATCCACAAGAGGGCGCTAATCTAAACATTGAGTTCTGTCAGCTCCTTATTAATTAATGTCACGAACCTGCTAATGTGACGTTTTAAGTTCGTCGTTTCGTTTAAGATTTCACTTCTGTCAGCAATCCCATGACTGAATTTTTTTTTAAGACTAGTGTAGCAAACAAGCGTACGGTCTATCTGAGACTTGTTAACAGTGAGTGTTATAAATAGTTATAAAAACCTATGGGGTTTATCACTAGGGCACGTCAGACTACTCAACGAATTTCAGTGGCCCTACTAGGGTATTATCTTACTTATATTATTAAGGCGAACGTTTGTGAGGATGTTTGCTACTCTTTCACGCAAAATTAGTTGAACTGATCTGGATGAAATTCGGCACAGAGATAGATTATAGTCTGGAACACATAGGCTACTTTTTATCCAGGAAAAATGTACGGTTGCCGTTGGATAGATTTCACCAAAACTTCCACGAGAACGAAGTCGCGGCAACAGCTAGTAGACTCATCACTCATCGGTACTATCATTTTGTTTTAGTTTTCATAATTTACGACTTAAACTGTTTATTGAAAACTAGAGATGACGTGGTGGTCGAATTTCGACACTGGTTTCTTCATTGGCCAGTATAACTTGATCTGTCGTTGTATAGACTTACTTACCATGACAGGTAATCACATATACTGGACACTTGTAATTTCATTAAGCCGTTTTCGCGTAGTTTCTAAAGTTGTAAAACATATTGTTTAAAAATTTTAGCTTTCTGGACGTCTTCTATATATAAACTGTAAATATTCCAAAATTCACGTTACTACGTGCGCTAAATTTCCTTAAAAACCCACAAAGAATTCTCTTCGCGTATTAGATAGATAGATAGATAACAATTTATTTGTACATTAGCAATACAGTAGTAGATAAATTTTCATAATTACAGTAAACAGATAATGTACAAAGGGCGGCCTTATTGCTAGATGCAATCTCTTCCAGGCAACCTTAGGATGGATCAAAATGATATTAATATAATAAATATCAATGTGTCGTGAATATCAACAAAGACTCTCTATAGCATGTCGCGAACCCATCGCTCTTATAACGCTCGCAAAAGTCACTCTGTTTACTAGACTTAAAAACATTTCTTAAAATTTTTCAGTGGTTATTTTTCATGTAAATTTTATATAACACATTACAAAACAGACAATTCCGCCATCTTCATTTTGACATCAGCTTGACATTAATTCCGTCTGAACGTTTTGACCCGCAGCACGATAAAGCCATTTTATCTCGCTTTACTTCATCTATCGGATTTATCGACAGTAAATATCCACGACCGTTCAAAATTACACCTTTTAAGTTGCTAAGTAGCTTCCAGACAAATGCTGTGGTATTTTTGGGGCTGAACAGTAAACAGATTAACCAAAAACTTTGGTAGTTAGAGTAGATAGGCTTTTCCGTAAGGATTCCTTCATATTTTCACTAATGAACTGATAGAAATATACTAAATGAAAATCGGTCCATCCGTATAGAAACTATGGTGCCAGAAACAGACACACGGGTACACATATGAAACTTATAAACACCCCTTGTTTTTGTGTGGGAAGTGAAAAACTGGTGATATTCGAACGTCTGAACTGATATTATTGAATTATAGCCGAGTAAACTAAATCAAGTCACCTTTCAAACAAAAAAAAAACAAAACAAAATCAGTCCATCTGTTTAAGACCTATGCTAATGCCACAGACAGACACAGATACACAAACACACACATTAAACTTAAATTAAACACCCCTCTTTTTTGCGTTGGGTGTTCAAAAGTCGATGTCAGGGTAGTTGATTAACATAGTATCACATAGGGTCGAACTCGTGTCCTCTGACGATGTAGTGCAATGCGGTACCTATGTGGAGCCGCTCCACATAGGCCATCCATCATAAAATAGGACCGCCAAGCGAAGGTACAGTTTATAGAAAACAAGAAAGATAATATATTTATTCAGAACCCGCAACATACATAACATAAATAACAAAGAAAGAAAAAAAATAAAAACTATAAAACCATGATAGATATTTTCCTAGGAAATAAGATCACGTTATTATAATATTTTGTCTTGATTCTTAATAGATGCTTTCATTACATAAGGTAGTGCTAAAGATAATATTAAATGTACATATTAATATTATGGTATTCATAGAGATGTTTATATTACCATATATTTGTCACTGTTTGATCGTGAGTGGTAAGTAGTTATATTTATTAAAGACGATTTGAATCGACTGACGTTGTCTAGTCTAAATAAAAAAAAACTCTTCCAGTTTCCCCAGATTTTTCTCCATTTCCTGTTCAACTTTTCCAACTTTTCTTTCCCTAAAAACCTAATTCGTAATATTACTATGATTTATATTTATTAACAAAAAATTAAAATCAATGTATGTTTGTTCGTATTTTGCGAAACATCCGATCATCATGACCAGGACATGCTAGGGTATTACCTAGCATGTCCTGGTCATGATGATCGGATGTTTGGACATGCTAGGCTAGCTACATTGATTTTTATTTTTTATTAATAAATATTAATAATAGTAATATTACGAATTAGGTTTTTAGGGAAAGAAAAGTTGGAAAAGTTGAACAGGAAATGGAGAAAAATCTGGGGAAACTGGAAGTGTTTTTTTTACTGTTCCGGAGGAAGGAAAAAATTACTTTTACGTGAGCGAAACCGCGGGCCAGTGGTTATACTCATGTGAGTATTTCGGGGACGCTCCAATACTTTTATCAAGAGGTGTCTTGATAGTAAAAATATAATTTTACTTTTGGCCTCTGTAAATAAGGCAATTCTCACATTCAGAAGTACCGTCGCACGATAAACACCGTAAAATAAAAGTTACGCTATGAAAACTAAGCCACAAAATCCATTTCCTGAGATATGTGTGTATAACATCCAAAAACGAACTAGAAAATCATAACAAAAACATATTATTATTACTTTACCTGATGGACCACATTACATGCGTATGCAAAACCAGACAACGCTTAATAAACATGACCACAGACCAGCTGATTATGTAGTCTGTGAGTTCTGTGACGCATTACGAATTAGTTACGACCATTTATGACCACGTAGCTATGACCACATTTAGCGGACACGGTGAACAGTTATTTGGCGCGAATGGGTAACGTTGTTACAAACATTTTTTATTATAAAAATTAACTCTTGTAATGTTTTAATTAGGTATTGCATAATAATAAGTGTTAACTAATAAGCACACAAAAGCAAAATTAATTCAAAATCATTTTCTTCTGGAATTCCTGGTCCCTTTAGCCTTATGTTTTGTCCCGCAAAGTTTAAACAGACGTATTCGCCCCTTCAAAGTCAAAATGGTTTATTCGCCCCTTATAACAAAGCATATAAAAGTACAGTCATGTAAATTATTGTTAAGCCATTAAATATACCATAAAATATTTTAAGAAATACACTAAATGAAACAACGTCCATTATTAAAATATATAAGTTTAGTTTTTAAACCATAATGAAACTGAAAATCAATCATTATTATACATAGACATATATTATTTATTTATCCAACAAATCACGGGACAGTAGATGAAATTTTCTAAATGTACACATATTTGTAACGGATAAACATTTGTAGTGTTACAAGTCATATTTACATTTTTTTACGTTAATTTTTTACGTCTTTTTAATTCAGTTACCTTGTTTCTGCGTTTCGTGCTACTTATTCAAAGAATGTCTAATATAATAATAATAGTGTAAGTTGATTAATTCAGTTAATATTAATGTAATGGTTGGAGCAATAGTATTATCAGCGGCTGTTAAATCCACGCTGGTGTTTAGTGTATACCCTGTCATAATTTTAGAATTTCGTTGCTGACTGTACTCTTACTGACTTGTACAAGGGAGCAAACGGGTGCTTCGTAGCAAGGGGCGGTTGGATACTGTAATAGGGGCGAAAGAACCTTTTTAGGTAATGGGGACAAAACTTAAAAGGCGAACGGGTGTGGGACCGAATTCCTCCCGGTTCAAAATCACGTCTAAAGTCTCATCTTAATCTAACTAAAAATATAAAACTAAAGATAAAAATATAAAGATAGCAAGATGCTAATCCTAACTATTATTACCTAAATATATAAAAACTAGCAGCGCCCCGCGGTTTCACATGCGTAAGTCTCGATCCCATGGGAATATCGGGATAAAAAGTATACGTTAATCCAGGTCTTCAGCTATCTACATACCAAGTTTCATCGCAATCGTTTCCGTGGTTTTTGCGTGAAAGAGTAACAAACATACATCCATCTATCCGATTAAACTTTCACATTTATAATATTAGTGGGATGATAATCTGGAATGAATCTCTATTTCCCTTGGTGGCGTGAACAGCTGGACCGATTTCGTTAATTCTTTTTTTGTGTTTGTTATTGTCACGAGAAGGTTCTTATGATAAAAAAAAATGAAGAAAGTTGCGCGGAAAATTAGAAAATTCAATAAAATATAACGACAATATCAACTTTTCTGATATAACTGTCAGTCGTTTGACAGTTTCCGCGATTATTCAATATTCATAATTAAGACAGGACAACGTCTGTCGGGTCAGCTAGTAATATTATAAATGGGATGTGAGTTTGTCTTTATTTGTTTGTTACTTAACTACTCACCGATCATCATTAAATTGTAAATTCACGTTGGAAACTTGAAAAGGACATAGAATACTTTCCACTCAGAATAAAAACACTGTTTATACCAGAATTGATCGACAATATCTAGTTTACCGCGAGCAAAGCCGCAAACTAGTCAAATATTAATATAGTATTACAACCTGGCAAATTCCTAATTCTCCAGAAAGTAAAAAAAAAACGTAATTCTTAGAATTCGCTTAGCAGTGACCATTGGTAGTGAAATGCAGCTTTCTACCGCGAGACTGCGCGCGCATGCCTAATGGACGAGTAGTATTGCCCTCGCGCCGGACGCGGAACTCTATCGAAAGTGATATTATATATAAAATCAATGTAAGAGATTTAAAGCTATCCATTTTATTCGTCTAGCAAGTAATGTTTAAGGCTTTATTAAGAAGATAGCTGTCAATTTTGCTTAGCATGCTTATGAATTTTGCTAATAATGCGACATGACTGTGACAACCCCACTAGTAGAAACTAAAGATGATACTAGTGTCGCTGTTTTTTATCAAATCAAATCAAATCAAAATCATTTATTTCAATTAAAATAATAATAGGTATTTTTGAATTGTCAGGAGTAGGAGTCAGTCAGACTAAGTCAGTCGTGAAGCTAGTTGCCTGTTCCAATACGTAGAACCTATGGAGAAGAACAGGCAAGAAACTCCAAGGCCACTCTTTTTCAAAATGTTTTTTACAAATTTCTGGTTACATTGCTTATAAGCGTAAATGAAATGTGAGGACAATGTAATATACCTATTATTCTAAAATATAAATAGACGCGCTAATTACTACTATACATATTAAAGTAATAGCAGTCCGGAGATGACCAGCCCCGACCAACGGCACCCGTTCACGAGCATGACGCACACGCCAGCCATCATACAGATCAACCATATTGAAGGGAACTGAACGACCCGACATATACGCCACCATAAGCAGGACTTCTAGGCGAGCATGACATACTCAGAATCAGAATTATCCTGTTGAAACCCCTACGGTCATCACCTCACCGCGATTAGTGTCTTAGTCGTAATTGAACCGACTAATACCACGCGATGTTCCGACACAAATGGGTCCTATGCTAGGGATTCGGGTATAACCTAGGAATGAAGTCCCGAGAAGTATCGCTTTAAACTTCCTATCTATATATCTCCTCCTTTTTTCAGAAAGGAGGATTTCTTTTTTGTGTTCTGTTACGCCATAACTTTTATCGTTACTTTGTGAAGCGATTTTAATAAAAAAAAAATTATTGAATTGGTTGTACTCAAGGTTGGTTAAGAAACATTTGAGCTGGGTGTCATATATGGGATATGATTGAGAAAAAGAAATAAATAAGAGAATTAAAGCAACCAGCATGTATATAGCTCTTGAAATGAGCAGAAAGTATGAATGGGCCTTAAGAAATAAGAACGGACAACCGTGGGGAAGACGTTAAAAAGTTTCTTGAATACCATGGACTGAAAAGGGAAGGCAAGGGACGTCTCCCCACTAGATGAACCAACGTCCTGGTCAAAGCGCAGTTGTCAAGTCGCAATCGAGGTGTTGGATAAAGGTGCAAGATTGCTTTTAGTGGTAATAAGTGTTCACCAGTGGATGTTTTATGGCTAAGATACCGTCTGCAACTGGTGACACCTCTGCTAGTGTGAGCATTTATCTAAACTGGGAACCACTTTAATAAGTATGTTAGTTATATGGAAGTCAATTTTAACCTACTTCTAATTATCGTGTCAAAAAAGAACCTTGACTGGCCTGTTGGTCTAGTGGTTAGTGACCCTGACTGCTAAGCCAGAGGTCGTGGGTTCAATTCCCATCCAGGACAAGTAATTGTGTGATGAGCACGATAAATGAATATGTTTATGTATCTATTATTTATGTAACTATATTTATATATTCATGTATGTATCTATGTACATATTCTTTTCATATATATATATATATTTATTTCTTCTGATATTACACCCATCCGTATGCTTCCCAATGCACCTACTTTATTATTTTCTACACCACCTTAAGGTAGACTGGCAGAGAGTGCCTTTGGCATTAAGTCCGCCTCTGTACATGTTGTGCATAAAGTATTAAATAATAAATAATTTGTTCTGTGTCTGGGTGTAATTTATCTATAATATGTATGTATTTAGAAATATATAAGTATGTTTATCAGCAGTCTGGTTACCATATGCCTAGTTTGGGATCAGACGGCCGTGTGTGAGATGTGTGGAGTTATTATTATTATTATTATTGAATTGCAATACTATAATTTGGCATATTTTAGCTAATCTGATGACGGAGCTACGAGAGTGGAAGTCCTCAGTAGATACTTGTAAAGCCCTCGAGTTTGGGCTCATATGATTTATTTTTACGAGTTCAACAGTTTGGTTTTCGTAACAATGGTCTTATGATGAAGCCAGGAGGTGGATATTGGAACTCTTTTTAAGTTTTACGAAACTATAGTTTACTAATTTGGGAAATGGATTTCCTTGTACCTTTGGACACTGGACACTCACCATAGTTTTGGCAACTCTGAGAACCATATTCAATAGTAAGAAAAGAGCCCTGAGCGAAAACATCTTGTGAATCTTCTGTAACGTCGGCTGCCCCAACTCGTGCAGGAATCTGCAATGACCGACTTGATCTAGGTATGTATTAATAGTAAAAACTATTGGTCGTGACGTGGTGAGATTTAATTCAATCGCGTCAGAATGTTCCTTAGCACTAAATGGATTCAAGCATTCAATAATTTATTCGCCTTCCTAACTAAATAAACCGTTGTTTAAATAATGAAAATAAATATTGAACATTTCAGTCGCAACTACAGATAAATACTGCGCAGAGCTGCAACAATTTCAACTCAGACAGAGTATAAAAACATAATTAACATTAAAATTATACGCGGAAATGTGTAGCAGATTCAAAAATTATACATGTATCGTGTTTTGTTCCATTAAAAAATAAAATAAACACTATCTTTGAGATTAGCATACAATGCTGCGTTGTTTTAAAAGATTTATATCTCAAAAAATAAGCATTTTTATGATTTATTGAGGTTCCTTGTACGGTAATATGATTTATTATGAACTAGTTTTTGAAACGTAAAGACACTCAAATAAATCTAGCTGCAAAAACCCGTATTGCTTTAAATTACATTGATATAATATTATGTATACAGGAATGGGAGAGTATGATTATTAGTCTTTGGCGAGTTTTTTTTTTTTCCTAAAAGTTATGCAATGAAAACAGAACATTCGGATAGAGCTTTATGAATGCATCCATATTCCGTTACTAACTTAACGTAACGTTTTGTAAAGTAAGCAAAACGCCAGTCAGGGTTGTTCCAAATATCTATCCTTACATTTTGCAGAAATTGTTTAAACCATAGATTGAACATTAATGTACGCGGGTCATAGTAAATTCTGCCCTAATTGCTTCCACGTTGACAAAACTTGAGTTGCAGTAGTTTAAAGGCAACGATTGTCTTGTTAGGTATTGTGATTGTTTGACAATCATGCTACATATTTTAATTTGCGGGGGTCAGCGGCGAAAATAAATTTCAACTGGAAAAATTTACAAGATTACTAGTAGGAAATGTGTGTTTAACGCAAATACAAACAAAATCCTTTGCTCTACGGTCAGAAAAAAAAACATTAAATAATACCTGGTATTTCTATTACAACACTAATGTTGCAATGTTACGCACTATTCATTATGCGCATGATCGATTCTACTACTCGTTTGTTTTTATCGATGTAATCGACATGTGTTCCAAATTCAAATGTTTGAATGAAGAATGTGTTTATACGCATTATATTTGAATCATTGGCGAAGGTTGACGTTGATGATTTGGTTTAAAACCTATATATTCTTTTATTACAACTAAACAAAATAGGCTACAGACCTAGAACCTATCATGTTAGAATCCTTTTGTTCTGCATCATTTTTATTCACTGATCATATTCTTTGAGGTTTCATTACACTGAAGATTGGATGCTAGGATATTTGTATAGGCGGACAAACACAACCAGCTTAAAGTATATTTCTAGACCAACTTTTTGATACTTAAATAGACTACACTTGGTCATCTTTACTAATATCAGGGTCTATTAATAAGGACGACCAGATAAGTAGTTAAGTGCCCTAAGGTCATAAACATTAAAATATGGGTATCACTTGAGAAAGGCTGAACCGATTTAGATAACATGTTAAACTTACCTACATTATCGATTACTTAAGCAATCATAAGACAAAGTTTTTAGGAAAAGTTGAAAAGTGGAAATCGTGGAGAACAAAAAAGTGATAGGGTTTTCTTCTGTGTTGATCTTCTCTTCTGTGACCAAGAGAATAATGTCTATATATAATATTGAGAATCTCTGCTGGACTTAGATATAGGCATTCAGTACACTGGAGAAGCGGTGGTCTCATCATAGTAGTTAATAAAATCTTGCAAATGCAACGATTTATTCAGAAATTTATTTGTGAATAAATAATTAAATGATGATTTAAAATTGCCGATGACGATGACCACATACTTTCTCTTCATCACAACTGACCTACTGGTAAATACTTTTTAAAATTTCTATTCACTTCAGTCACCAAACGAAACAAAATTGTTAAACAATACTCCATTGAAGCTAAAATAGTCTCTAACAAAAAACTAATTGCGATGCAATATGATTTGAACTTGTCAAAATTACACACATCCATCAAAATAACAGTTTCAAGGGTGGTCAGTTAAAAAATGATTGTCTTTATGTATGTAGCATGGCAACATTAATCATTTCGTGAACTTTCGGTGCTCGGCGAGGTTATATCTATGTTCACCTTGTAGAGTATGCAGTTTAGTTTAATTCTCAGAACATAGTTACGAAAGATACCAAAAAGCTTATTGTTCAATTAATTCTAAATTAATAAATTGCTGTGTCTAACATTGTTTTGGCCAGGCGAGTTTTAAGTAAAGTATGAAGCCGCGTCCTGGGAAATAAGTTCATAGCAGAGTCTGATGTCGCACTAAAAATGTCACTCGTGCATTGCCAACTATAGCTTGCCATTGTATCTGTAGTAAACAAACTCACGCTCAGAAAAACAGCACGATGTTATTACTACAAGTTGTGTGGTTTCTGCTTTTTGTAGCTGTTGTTATTTACTCTTTAATTTAGGTATAACCTCAAAGGTCATTGGAACATTGGATATGAAAAGCGGAGCTGCTACATAGTAGTAAGTCTTGTAGCGTGGATTAAACTGATTGTTTTGTTTGTTCCATGGGTAGGTACCATAAACATGCTATTTTTTTAAATATAAATATACATGCAAGTTTCGTCAATAAATACCTAAGGACGCAAATTAGAAGTAGAACTCAAATGAGTAATAAGTTTACCTTTACCTATCGTTTTTGTAAACAAATTGTATGGCATCAGTTAAAACTTGTTTGTTTGTATAAAATATTAAGCTTTCTTTATATAAATACCAATCCTATGTTTAAGAAAAATGAGCGTTGTAAGTTAAAAAATAAATGAATAACTTTGCGTGCATTACTACAAACACCCTTCAAAATAAATTGGCTTTGTTCTGAGAATGTACTTCAGCTAAATCCATTCTAGTTAATTTAAATCCCATTATGATATAAAACTAATCGGTATAAATAAAGACCTCGACCTTTACCAAATCAATCGAAAAACAATATCGGTTCAAACAATCGCACCCGTTCTCTTCCCGCCAAAACTTTCACATGACAGCTGACCTTAACAGTTAGCCGCCATCTTGTAAATTAATAAATGTATTTTTTTATTAATTGTTCGACCATGCAAGTGGCCTATCAATGGATATTAACAGATGCTAGTCATGGCTTTGTGAGTTTTATTTAAGAAATATTGATAGTGGTAGGTATTATTTAATGTTTAGGACAATAAAAAAATAAAGACTACTAAACACTATGGTATAGTTCTCTAAATATGTGAAATGTAATAAAAGTAATACGTATAATGAAATTTATGGAATGGCAACATGAATGCACGTCGATGTTATTTTTTATTATAGAGGAAGTTCAAAACTTTCTTAGCTACCGTTGGAATAGCCATAGACATAAATGAACTATTATCGATTTCTTTCAGTTTTTTTCAACATAAATTATATTATTAATAAATGTAGGTAAATTTCAAATAAATTATTTTAATCATTTGCTTAACATAAATTATAGGAAATAATAAAAAGTTCATACTACGTAAGTATTGAGAAATACATAAATATTGAATAATTTAGAAAGAAAAAAATCATGTCATGTAAAAACGAACAAAATAAAGTTTTTGGATTGTGTTCTTCTTTATGAATAAAAGCTATAACATTCATATTTATGTAGATATTTCTACCTAAAAACATCTATAATTTATTTCATTCATTGTATTATTGTCTCTGACCGCGATGTTCTGTATTGTCTCTGTAGAATTATGCTACTTCCGTAATCTTGTGGCTTGAATGCGAGCAATATATTTACTATGTCCTACCTACTTTTAAATTCAAAAGTAAGCATTTTCTATTTTATGTTTCCACTTCAAAACTACCTTAAATCAAGTCTGTAAATTATAATATGTACCTATTAATACTGCTCTCGAAAGTTCACAGTCATTTACCATATACGTAATATCCACAGTCCACATACATATGCGGCAAAGTTTAATGCCTCCTGCAGACGTTATTAGACTTGAGTGAGAACAGGTTCCGAGTCTCACGGGGTCAAGATCTAGCGAAAGTGGCGGCATATGGCGGCTTATTAAATAAATTATATCGATCATGATATTTGATTGATTGAACAAGTGGGAGATTAATTCTAATGACTCATTGTCATATGTGATTGGTGGCGTGTAGGAAATTTCAAATTAGTAGGATCATCCTGCTAATTTGAAATTTCCGGATATTTTTAATTTTTTTAATTTCTTTATATTGTGTTTTGGGAAAAGTCTTTTACTACCTGCAGGTACAGTAAAGCTCTAAAATCCAATGCCAATGTATTTTAAAATTAAAATAATAACTTCAGTGGGTGGTATGTATAAAGCTAATTAAAGATTACGCCACGACCGATGCGACACTATATTACTTGCGCAGTGTTGTGGTTCTGCTGGTGAGTAGGACCAGTGGCGTAAACAATAGGCTGGCAGAGCGGGCCCTAAAGTACACAGTGCACTTATTACAAAATGGTTTTTTTTTTTTAAAAGAATACTAGTAACGGGGGTCACACATTACTAGTATTCTTGTTAACCCCTCCATCTAAGCTAAGTTGCATGTGTTAGGAGTCGGTTCACGCCGGTAGTGCACTGGGTGGGGTTCGAACCCGCAACCACTTGATCGCAAGTCCGACGCATTAGCCATTACGCTACCGCCGCTTGTGATTATTTTATTTCCATCGCGTTAAGTAATTTTTTTTTTTGCCGCGGCACTAGCGGAATTTTAGATCATTGACGTTATTAGTTTCCATTGCCAAATTCTGTAGAATATAGTCGCAGCCTCCAGTATAATGATCTTTTAAATGCCTCCTTTTGCTTTTTTTATGTTTTATTCTTTTAAAGTGTTTGCATGTTGATCTTGCAGAACTGGAAACGTACCGATATGAATAAGATGTATTCTTCATTCCTTAATTTTCCACCCTAAGAGGTGGAATATTTTCTTCAAATTAAAATGGGACCAAAAAAGAATGATTGAAATGGGTTCCCAAATAGCAAATATATCGCGTAATATCACAGAATATATAATAGTACATATAAATACACAAAATTGAAGACCTCGAGTTGAAAACCACCGCCTTTTTAAAGTCGTTTAAAAATGGTCAATCAGTCTTGCATTTCCTTAAAAAGCTACAGAGAAAGGTAATTTTGATGGAATTTGCCAGGGTTAATGTTTCCAAGATCCCGAAATCTTCTATAAAATAAACATATTCTATCGTATATTGGATTCATTTTCATATTCCATATCATTGGATCATAATTATTAATCAACTGAGATCGCAATGAAAGAAATTGTTTACAATTTCAATGTCTTGCATCCTGTCACTTTAATTAGTAGTTAATAAAAATGAACATACAAGCTTTATTACATTAAGAGTGCTGTGAAAAAGCTACCACCCTAAACGACCGATGCCATCGTCGATTGAGTGGTGTAGTAGCCTTTTCAGACCGATTGGTGTAGTTACGCCGCTGAGTAGGACAGGCAGAGTTGCGTTCCCAACGTGTGTGTGGCAACGGCGACCGGTTATCATCATGAGAACCGTCTGTTGTATAAACAAATATAAATTTAATAATCATACATTTAAAATTCAAAACACCGACTCGAAATTCCCTTCAACGATTAGAAAAGATTTGAAAAGATTTTCTTAAATTATATCTAAGAACATTCTCGATCAACTCACCTTTTAAACAAAAAGACACGCTCTTAAATTGGTTCATTCGTTTGGCAGCTACAACTAGTTTGGCCCCTAGGACTCAAAAATAGAACAATGTGAAATTAATGCGTGACCGCGCGTACACACAGTATAATATGCTTTTAAAGAGAGCGAACAAGCGAAAGTAAAAATATTATGACAGTTTTTCGCTTTTTCTTAAAAGTAGCTATCATTATTTTACTAGCTGTACCCACGACTTCATCCGCGTGGAATAGTGTATTTATATCGAATCAACAGCCTAAAATATAAGTTTCAAGCTTCTAGCTCTAAATATGACGACATTTCCATACAACTTTTCATCCCCACCTTTCCCCACCCCTTATACCCCTTTTTTCACATTAAAATGTAGCCTACTATGTCCTTGCTCAGGGTATAGACTATCTGTGTACCAAATTTCATTTAAATCGGTTCAGTAGTTTTGGCGTGAAAGAGCGACAGGCAGATAGACAGACAGACAGACAGATTTACTTCGGCATTTATAATATTGGTAAGGATTTCGTCATGGGCAATTTATACAGTTTCTCTATAAATTCAAAATTAGTTATATTTTTAATGTATGTATCTATTACATACATATAAAGCAATTACATTATTCAATTCAAAAATAGAACAATGTGAAATTAATGCGTGACCGCGCGTACACTCAGTATACTCGTAATATGCTTTTAAAGAGAGCGAACAAGCGAAAGTAAAAATATTATGACAGTTTTTCGCTTTTTCTTAAAAGTAGCTATCATTAGATGAGGTAATGTAAGAATATGGTTGGTATATTATGAAGGTGAAGTGTTAGTTTGTTTGTTTATTTGCGTAAATTTCAGCTTCGAAAACTCCAATTTAAAAAAATCCTTTTTTTAATATATTTATTATTATTAGTAAGTATATTAAACGTAAAAAAATTACGCCTACCTCCTACAGGCTAAAACATAGTACCGTCTACAATGTTTAAGATTTTTAAATATGTAGGTCAATATTCTATTTATTTCTTTAATTGGATTATACAACTCACAAAAGTCTTTTCAGTATTTCTGGTTGAGAAACAAACAAATAGAACGTAGAATATTACAGCAAATATAAAAATTACAAAAGTAAATCAAATTATACATTTTTGCCATTATCTTAGCTTCGTCGTATTCTATAAATAAAAATAAGAAAAAAAAGAAACTCGCATAATCAAGTCATGCTACATTTGTGACGATTTGCATGAACTGTAACGCGATTGCGTAAGCGTAGTCATCGCGGGCGTGAGTGCACACGGATGTGTGTCTGCCTGCGTTCCGTGACCGAACAACACGCAAACATTCACTGGCAGCGGGCGCCTGGGCTACTTATGTTAAGTAGGTACCTATTCAACTTATAAAGTCCCTAACACAAAATTCTTGAAATGCTAGACAATGGGGTCAGTACTGTGCAGAGATTTGAGGCATAAAATTTGTAGTATATGTAGTATGTATTTGTAGTATGTACAAAGATGATTAGAGAAGAATTGTTGGTGTTGGTGACAAGAGAAGACATGAAGGCATAATTAAACTTATGAAAGCTGCTAAGGTCTGCTAACACCTCTTCGCCCCTTCCGACTAAGTATTGACATCTCATATTATTAATTCAATAATTCAAGAAGTCTTTTTAATTTCTGAAGTCTGTTTTATTTAGACACCGATCAGTATTTTCAGCTTTTAGGTTACATAATAAGAAGTATAAAAGAAATCATTGGAAACATTCTAATACTTTCTTTTTATTCGTTGCTAATGCACGCAAAGTCCATCTGACTTTGCGTGCATTAGCAACGAATAAAAGGATTGGATTGGATTGGGACATTGTAAAATCTATCTTACTAATATTATTAAGGCGAATGTTTGTGAGGATAGATGGATGGATGGACGTTTGCTACTCTTTCACACAAAAACTGCTGAACGTATCTGAATGAGATTATAGTCTGGAATAAGCATAAGCATAAGCAACTTTTTATCCCGGAAAATGTATGGATCCCGTGGGACAGATTTCACCAAAAATTTCCACGCGAACGATGTCGCGGGCACCAGCTAGTACATAATAAGAAGTGAGAAGAGACATAAGAAAAAAACGAACGCACTATCAGACAAGGATACAATACCAGACAAGGCTGCAATACTATTTTCAGTGGGAGGTTTGACCGGAGTGATTTCCTCCTCTCCTCCCTCTCCTCCTCTTACCTCCCTTCCTCCCTTAAAGGCCAGCAACGCACTTATGACTCTCGAGTTGCAGGTGCCCATGGGTGGCGGTAGACACTTACTTACAGGTAACCCGTCTGCTTGTTTGCATGTATCTCACAAAAAAATATACCAGACAAGGCTGCAATACCAGACATTTCTCCAGTTCTAAAAGTTGGTTATCACAAGTCTCATTTCTCAAGGCAGAAACACATAGACTATATAGAATGTGTCTTTGGAAGACACGAAAAGTACGAATTAGAAATGAGAAACGCTTATCGAGGAAGTATGTCTTCTATTAATAAGTAGGTATTTACAGTCCCAATAATTTTCTTTTTTTTACCTGAAAGTACGAATGTTGTAAAACACGAAGAGATTAAAAACTTGTCGAATTTATAAGCAACTAGCTGCCCCGACAGACTTCGTTCTGTCAGAAGTTATTAATTGACGTCAAATGTTTGACAGCTGGAGACATGTTTTTATTTAGTATGTGGTTTGTATAGGAAAATAAAAGTGTTGTTTTTACTATTTTCCTCCCAATTTTTACGTTTTTTCTCTCCATAAGAACCTTCCTTGTGCCATAACGAAAATATGAAAAAAAAATTGCCGAATTGGTCGAGCCGTTCTCGAGTTTTGCGCTTAGCAACAGATTTGGCGATTCATTTTTATTTATATAGATAGATAGATAGGTAAATGAGATATTATTTCATCCACACATCACAAGTTTTGGCCGACCATTAACACCGCAACCTGCGTCTAAAGCCGAAGGGCCAAACAATGGTTTAATTCAACATGACTTCGAACACTGAATCGTCTTCTAGAGATTGAGGCCTTTGAAATTGTAAACATGTCAACCTGTTACCAGTTGCAAATGCAGTTTTAGAATTAAAAGAAACATTCGGTTGAGGCTTAAAGTTTTGAAAGGTAATCAAAATTAAGTTTCTGAGAAAAAGAGATTGAAAAGTTTATTATAAAGCCAGCACCAGCAAAACATTTCTCTCTCTCTCTCTCTCTCTCTCTCTCTCTCTCTCTCTCGTCTTTTCGAAAAGGACAAACTATTGTCAGATTGTTTTGACAAGAACATGTGAAATAATAAAGTATGTTGTACGTATAACACATTAATCAATCATATTTTATCTACGTATATGTAAACTGATCACCCTGAACGAAATTAAATATGTATTCATATTATGTCGCTAAAATGTGCTAATAAATAAACATGAAAAATTTATTAGGTACATAATTTGTCTTATTTTGGTGCATATAATTATAATTATTTCGAAATAGCGCATGTTTTTTTTTATAAATTAAGACCATGAATTTTGAAAACTTTTGCCTTGACTATTATTTATTATTATCTTTTTTCTTATTCTTAAGCCAATATTAACACTAAATTTGTAATGTTTTACTCCTGAGATATTTGTTGGGGTTTTACCTACAGGGAACTATTTTCAGTGCGTTTCCTAGATAATTTATTGTACTGCGTGTGTACTTTGTCCTATAGTTGTATATTTGTAGGTTTTCGTTTAACGCTACACTGCAGTTCAAAACAACATCACCGGTATCCCCTGTCAATTCCATTAGTGGATTATAATACCATGGAAATCAAATGAGTCTAAGTTATCAGCAAAAGAGGCACTTTACACCAGATACTTCTTACTTCTACGTCTTGCTTCTTCGACTTGCAGTCGAGCAAAAATTTGGATTTCTCACCCGGATTTACCTTATAACCATATAATAATAACTTGACACATCCCGAACTAGGCAGAGCCTGTACTATCATAACCAGACTGCTTATATTTCTAAATAATACATATTATGGATAAATTACACCCAGGCACAGAATAAATGATCGTGCTCATCACACATTTATTTGTCCTGGGTGGGAATCGAACCCACGACCTTTGGCTCAGAAGTCAGGATCACTAACCTAACCTTACTAACTAGACCAACAGGCCAGTCAACCTAGTAAGATCAAGAAATAACAATTACATAGTTCGTTGAATAACCTTGACCCTTTTTTAACGTTTAACATTCTTAACGGGCATGTTTTTAGATCATTCAGAGGTGGTAAAATCTGACGCGTGATATATGTATGGAAAGGATAATCCCTATTTCCCTTGGTCACGCCATAACTTGAGAACGATCTTTTTTTTATTCATCTTTTTTTTTATGTTTTCTAATACTTTGTAGAAGGTTCTTGAGGAACAAAAATTAAGAAAATTGAGCCGAAAATCGGTTCCCGTTTTGTATTTTTCTTACCTTCAACGGAGCTTTATTGTTCAATTGTTGTATCAATAGTTTAATGAATTGACTCTAATTTCGATTTCTAGACGATCTAGAGTTGATTGCCAATTTGTTGTGTGTGTTGTGTTGTATTCTTAAACAAATAACAGGTTACAGGGCTATTACAACGAGAGGCAAGTCTCGAGTTGTTTGATCTATAAGTACGTAGGAATGGCATTAGAAAGGATATCTGCAAGGTTGTAGTGTGTCCGCTATCGCATTGTGTGGTGCTGTATCTCTCAACAAGGTATAAGGACCATGTATTAATAGTCTTATACGCAGATATCAATAAACGCATCTATGTTCTTTATGATTTGTTACAAAAGATTTAAAATCGACTTAATTGTCTTGTGTATATATATATATATATATATGTGCGGTGTCGTAGCGGTGTCTTCTGGATACTATTAGTGTACTTTGCTAACCTTAAAAAACTTGAGAGAAGTTTGTTTTACTTAATAATAATACGGCTGAATTGTTTGTTTTAAATATTCTATGTAGGCTTTACAGCCAACATTTACTTTACCCAGTTTTGAAATAATATGTCGCTTCCGGCAACTTACCTGCAAAAATAAAAAAAAAACAATTAGTATAATTAAAAAATACCAAGTGTGTATGATGTGCAAAATTCAAAATAAAATGTAAACTAATAATAATAATATTATAAAGAGGAAACATTTGTGTTTTTGTATGTATGTTTGTAATGTTTTCACACAAAAACTACTGGACCGATTGCGATGAAACTTGGTATGTAAATAGCTGGAGACCTGGATTAACGCATAGACTACTTTTTATCAGGACATTCTCATCGCGACTTACGCGGGTAAAACCGCGAGGCGCTGCTAGTTTCATATAAATAGAAAGTTCTTCTGAAAGTGATTCGTTTTTAAATCAAAATTGTTTCTGATCCGATCCCTCTTTTACTCTGAAACCAAAAATAACAGAAATCTAATATCGAATTACGTTCAAATATTATCAACGTCACCTTTAATTACATCAGTTAAGGCTATGATTGAGTCCTTTATAGCGGGTAAATAGTTTAGGTTGCATATTTTTTAACATAAAAAGAGTTATTGATTTAAACCACAGTTCCGTTTTGTGCAAATTGCTGACTGCCAAATATGCAAAGCTGACAGCCAACCTTAATTAATTGGGGAGGCACCCAAAGAAGAAGAAGTTTCTTACTATGAACTCAAATCTAACTCCACTGTTCAAGATTGTTGAAGAGTTAATCTTATCCTGAATGAAATACTCGTTTAAGACATGGTAAGGTACGTAAGTAAACCACATATGACCTTCCTTCGAGTTGCTCCTACATGGTGAGGCTAAAAACAAGTTTATAGAAGCAATTTGATATGTAAATGAGCTTGCAATTAATGTAGTTTACTACCTGACTTTGTAAAAGGCCATTTACACCGGGGAAATTGTAGAAAGTACTGGGGAAAAGAATTTCAATTGACGAATAAACCTGCATAGTAAAGTAGCTACTGTAACACTATAATTAATTATTATATTATCATTCTCATCGTTTAGTTTATGTCAATGAGTGTAATAAGACTGACCTATCTTTGGCCATGAATAGAAGGAAGAACGCATAGAATGCCCTACTTCTACCCCTTACTTGATAGTAGTTGTATGTAATATTTTAGATGCAAATGCGGGTTTGATTTCTGGATAAGCTTTCACGTCTTATCTAAGTACTTTATTCCCACCCAGGACAAATAATATGTATATAGTAATATATAAGTATGTTTATTAGGAGTCTGGTTAATATAGTACAGGCTCTGCTTAGTTTGGGACCCGACGGCCGTGTGTGAGATGTGTCTAGCTTTTCCCTTTTATAAGATCAAGTTAAAAAAAAAAAAAAGACACGGCACGGCCCGCGTGAAGAAGTTACTGGTCCTGTAAACACCAGTAGAATAGTGTGTTGCCAACCTCTGATTACCCGATTTTATAAAATTCAAAATTTAATTTCTTATACCGTTACTGCCGTTACATCAACACGTTTTTATCAACATGATTTGCTATGATAGCCGCCCAATCATGTTTGCATTTGTTTGTCTTACAAGTAAAAAAATTGTGATCACTTTTGTCACCAATAAATTCAAAACCAACGGGTTTTGCTCCAAACTCACAAACTCTCTATAAAAAAATAATGTTTACAGACTAATTCTTTATAAAATTTAAACAGATATTATAAAAAAATATAATAAAAACAAAACTTAACTACTATCAAATGTTTTTTCTTTTCAGTCCAAGTGCTACTTACAAACTAATAAGCAGAATATTGCGACCCGACTAAGTATTATAGAGGTAGACTAGTGACATAGTATTAAGAGCTGCCTGCCTTTAATCTTGTCTTATAAATGTCTTATTTATAATCCAAGGATTTTCGCACAATTACCCTTTAGTTATGTTACTAAGTATTTTGAAGTGATGATAATATTTAACAATTTGTTATTTTTTTAATGTAAAACTTATTGTCTGTTTCTGGAATAAATTCAAAACGGAATGTTGAATAGTCATACCATTGATCCTTAAACCAAGATGTATAATAAGTTTCTCGATGTTATTAATATTTAGAGTCCAAAATCTTTAGATTAAATATCTCTTTTCCAATAATATTATATTTGAAATATGAAATCTTTAGAGGTTATTTTTTAATTTTTATTACGAAGGACATTGAGACTTGTAGATAAAATTAAATTTTTAGATGTTAGATTACATGTTTAATAATATATGTCTCGCTATTATATGGAGTTTATATTATTTTTATTCACAAAGTCATCAAAACATTTGCCAGATAACTCAGAATTAAATTTTTAGATTAATTTTTTATTAATCCTTTTTTTTTCTTTAATTTATGTCAAGATATAAAGTAATATATTCTACAATTATACGCAGATGGACAAGGAAGCTAAGCATAATTGGCACTTAAGCTTTGTATGCAAAGTGGCAAATTCTTTAAATGATTTCCTGGACTAAAATCTTCTTAAATAGGCATTATTTGTAGCTATAATACACTAAAAGAGGAAAACTCAATTACAAGAAATATAAATAAGGACAAATTTATTACATTAAAATAAAAAGAGAAAGACAAAGAAGAATCTGAACAGAACAAGCAGGAAGAGGCAAAGGCAGAGCGTAAACGTCGCCAATTTTATGTTACATTGTCCTCTGATTTGGCTTTTACTTCCAAGCAATGTTACCAGAATATTGTAAAAAAACATGACTAAAAAAGCGTCCTTGGAGTTTCCTGCTTGTTCTTCTCCATAGGATCTATGTATCGGAACAGGCAACTAGCTTCACGACTGACCGATTCTGACTGACTCTTAAATGTAACAATTCAATAATACCTATAACTAGTTTAATTTAAATAAATTTTTCGTTCTGTTCTGCGGTCAAGACTAACGACAAAACCGCAAAAAGCGTTTGAGAAGCGATAATTAGTATCGGTCACTCCTCAAATGCTTTGATTGCTTTTCCAGATATTGTTTTTATTTATCTTTAACTGATAAATAGTAAGTATAAATATGCAGAAATACAACAGTTCAAAACAGTTTTGTACGGGGCGGAGAAGAATAGAATAGAAATCAACTTTATTGTATACCAATTACAAATAAATTAGAAGGAAATCGCAGAAACAATATGTACAATGGGCGGTCTTATCGCTAATAGCAATTTCCCACAGGTTACCTTTGGATGGACAAAGACGAAGAAGAAAGAAGAAAATAAAAGAAATAATGGGTAGTTTTTGGTGTAAGAGAGTTGCGGGAGTTTTTTAAGTATTCATACTGTAGTAAATTTATAGTCTGTTAGTTCATATACAAGCCGAAATTTGCCTTGCCATGCCTTCGAGAATATCTATTGTATAGGTACATACATAAGTATTCCTCGGTGTATCCTCGAATTGTTACGAAAATACACAAATATATTGTTGACATTACTTTGAGAAATTCATTCTTCTATAATTACAATGAAGTACTAAACATTAATTAAGTGGCTTTAATGTGTTAAATTTAGTATGATAATGCTAATTGTTGAGACTCGAGGCTATTGTTTCAGAATTATCTCAAATATTAATGTTTCGTTGTAAAATAGTTTTGCGGTGCAATCAGTACATGTTATCCCAATGTTTGGGGTAACATTATTTGTAATGGCAATTTTACCTTTAAAACCATTATAGCCAACTACTAAGTATTGCCAACTAATAGTATATTCTATTGAATGCTGGTGAATGCCGTTTATATTTTTTTTTGTTATTTAAAGGTATAATCTTTTTCTGTAGTCTACAATTTGCTAATAATATGAATCTATTTTCAGTATATTGTTTGTGAATAATTAAAATAATAATAATTAATTACATATCTATTCTAATTTTTAATAAATTCACTTTATTATTGTATTTTGTGGTATTAAATAACTCTTTAATGTCCACAACAAAAAAAGAAAAACTGATTTCAATGCGTCCAAATGACGCTTGTATAAATTGTGATAATTTATTTTTAAATCTCTATGGTTGGATTATTTTATTATATAAATAAAATATTTATACATTAAAATATATGTACAATTAAAACACTGCTTAACAAATTTAATTTGTAAACACTTTATATTCATTATATTTTAATTATATTAATTAGCACATTTAGAGATGTTTTTTTTAGCACGATCTTTTGCCCACGGCTTCGCACTCATGGGGCCTCGTTTACGTAGTATACCATGTGAATGTGTTAATCCAAGTCATAAACTATAGTTTGTGCCAATTTAATCCAAATCCTTTCAGCTGTTTTTGCGTGAAGAATAATAAATTATCGTTTATAAAACTAAAAAACAAGCTTATGCTAATAGCGTAGCGGAGGTCCTATGATTGGAATGATGATGACAATACAAGTTGTTACACAACACTGATTAGCATCTAAAACTCCTTCTCATCAATGAATCTCGTCTACAAACAAAAACTGTCGTGTCTCCAAGCCCAGATTGCAGTCAGCTAAAACAATAACAGTATCCGTAGACAAGGTCACGTGAATGTTATGAAATGAGTCGTTACTACCAGATGACGGTGTTGCCACACTTCGTGGTAATAGAAAACATGTAATCATGTACTATCTAACGTGTAATTGTTGTTCTAGAAATATCTATGTTGGTTATTTGGGATTGTTAAGGAAAAGCATTGATGTATTTTAATCTATCGCTTCAGCACATAAGAACAACATTTACGATATAACATTTGAGATATAAATATTGATCAGTAGGAGGTGGTTAGACTTACATACATGGGTGTACCTTGGTACCTTGGCGTACCATGGCTGACTTTATTATGCTTACGTAGTATTAACTTTATTAGCGTAATGTTTAAGTCATGCATACATACATAGCCTCACGACCTATTCCCACCTGGGACAGGCAGCTTTTCATCAGACCTTTCGTACACGATTGGACCTTTCATTTTTCCCCTTTTCAGTGTACTGTGGATCTGGACAGTATAGGTACGTCTTTCGGGGCCTTCTAGCACTCTCTCGCCTCGCCCACTGACAGGGCCCTTTTTTTGTGGTGTTTAGAATAATTATAATATTCCTAGACATGTTCGCCTCGTCTGTCTGTCTATTTGAACGCGATAAACTCGGTAATTACCGAACGAATTTTCATACGCTTTTCACCAATAGACGGAGTGATTCATAATGAAGGTTTATTTGTATAATTAGTTTAGGTTTTGTGTAAAATGGCTGAAATATGAGGATGATTGTTGAAGATGTCGGAAAAATCAATATATATGGTCTGCTACCCGTGCGAAGCCGGGGCGGATTGCTATACTTATATAGATATTATACGAACAAACATCCATAATAATACAATCTCTCGCTGTTTCGTTAATTAATAAACAAATATCTATAAAACATAATATTCACGTAACAAATTTGACATTTTGTTAGTAACTTTTCAACAATAGAAATTGTGGACAAATGTAATAATAAGGAAGTCATAACAAGATTTTGTTTACATTCATCATTAAATATGGTGAATAAGTTTGGATCTTATGTGTATGTGATAAAGTTTAGTTTACTGGGAATGCGTGTTTTGTACGACTATATGTTTGTACAAAATGTTTATAGTTATGGGTATGGCACAATGCGCGTAAGTACTTTTTAAAATATAATGGCGCCTCTTTCTCTGAATATTTAAGAAGGCACAATAGATTTTGAGCAATTTAAGCCGACTGCGCAAGAAGGCGGGTTATTCTTATAAAAGACTTCACCTCAATAAACCAACACTTCTGGTTTACTTGTGGTAATAGTTTTACAGTTGGTAAGTGACATTTTTGGAGCTGCTTTTATAGGCACCGTATGCGTACCGTTATATTTTGGTGACTTATGTTATGACTTAATTAAATAAAATAAATCTTCTTAGAAAGATGTTAAAGTATATTAACTTTACTTGCAATTTTCATTACAATATATTTTTAAATAAGTTCAAATAAAGTTAATATTTTAAATGTTTCTGAGATTTGTATTTTATTGTCATTAACAGTGATACCATGGTGATCTAAAATTTGACTTGCCTGATAGCAATCAATTACCGGTAAAATCTTGTAACGTCAAACCTATCAATTGTTTGTAACCAATTTTATCTTGGGAACTAAAACACAGATAGGATCACAGTTACCACGTAATTTAAAAAGAAACTATACTCGAAGAGAGTCGGCTACACGCCTATGTTTCGTATTACAATATAAGCAATAGGTAATCCAACAGCTACTAAAAACCTATCACGCTCCATAAAAACAAGGAACCTGATACATTCATTATAATCAATCATGTATGTCTTTGAACTGCACACATCATTCAAGCTTGACTGCTAGACATTTGTTCATAGATCATTGTAATTAATTAGGGATGTATGTAACAGCTTTTTTTTGGAGTTTGGTAAAAGTTCACATATATTTTAGAGACTATTGCTAACATAAGCTAACATTAGATCAGTCCTCTGCCGAGGGTTAGATGGGAGAAAGAGATTATGTAGAAATAGAGTCTACAGCTGTTACTAGGTATTTACATCATTTTATTCATGGATCCGTAACGAATGATATCATATACTTATGTTTAAAAACATAGATTATATACATTCAAACGAACACATTACATAACTTGAGTTAAAAAATAAAAGTTATAACAATCATAAAACATAAAAAAAAACATCATCATTTTCCTGCCTTTTTTCCCAATTTTCATTTGGGGTGGGCGCAATGTGTAACGTTGCAAGGGGTTTTGGCTGGTGTCTTTTATGCCAACGCCAACCCCCCTTGGGAATGTAGTCGTTTTAAGACGGGAAAGAAGTAAGAAGGTAAATTTGTACAAGGAAAAATGTGTAGGGAGAGGAACCTAGGGTAATTGATACCACAAGTCTCGGATGGGGAACGGGACTGAGACTGCAGTGGCTCGCAGAGGCCGGGGTTGCGTACCCGAATGTCTTGCATTTCCTGTGACTGGAGATGCCACTAAGATAGGAACACCAGTTGGCGATAAGTACATAAACATTTAAAAGAAGGTACACACGGAGTAAGATAATCTATTCATTCATCATTCTAGTTAAATTCAGATGGAGTAAACCAAACGATAAACAGGCACCTTAGTGTCTGCAAATTGTTTAGGTTTACACGGTAGGTTTTGCTGTTAGTTTTACCACAATCAAGATCGTGACTGACGGATAACGAGATAACCTATCATCTAACACAGTGACTGATGGTTGCACGATATTGATTGCCCAACATCTGAACTCCTAAAGCTCTTTAACCGTTTTGGTAATAGAAAGCGTAAATCAACATAAGATTATAATACACGATAAAAGATACTTGGCAGTAACCAAAAGGAAAACTAAGTTTTCGTTTTTTTCAACGTTTGGATAAAGTAATTATTATAACTAGAAATCGCCTTGTGGTCGAAATTCGAGCAAAATTCATATATTTTTTACCTTTCATTGCCAGGTTAAGTTCAACTGTCATTGTTAGAATTTTCGTACTATGATAGGTCAACATGTATACTGGACGCGTGTAGCTTGATGTAGCCATTTTTACGTAATATTTAAACATGTAACACATATTGGTCCCAATTCTGTTACTTCACTTGCTAAATTAAAATTCACTAAATTTTCTTTATATAAGATGTAAACCTTGTACACTTCAAAACAAGGCCTTTTTTCAAATTGAAACAAGTAGGTGACATATGTCGCTATCGAAATAAGCAATTTATTTGTCGACTAAAGTCTGATACGCTTAAATAAACTTTAATAGCACGTAGCGAGAGCCGCTATCCGTTGAATGCCATCTCTTTTGCTCTGTGTTTTTAGTAAGGGTCTTCGTAGGTGTATATTAAAAACACGTCATCCTTGTTCGTTTTGAACAAGTTTTTATACGACAATTATACAGCGTTTGAATAAATGGAGACTCTCGCAGCGTGGGAATAAAGTTGAGTATACGTTGACAGGTGTTAGTGAAATTTTGCGGCGCTGAGAAATAGATGCTACTAACAAATAGACCTTATTACGAAGAACACTAGGTTGATTTCATATGAAGAAATTAAGTCAGGTTTTAGTTTTGTCGAGTGTACAATAGAATCGGCACCATTGTTTATTTTTTTAAGCGTCCTGCACTTCTTCTATACACAAAATTTCAGTAGTTACGTATTTAACTATTTATTTTTTTATTTTTTTTTCTAAAAAAGACAACTCCCGCATAAGGAATATTCCTGTGTCGCGGGGGCTTCACAAACATTCAAACAACGGACACAAAGAACACCCAGACTCGGGACAAATATTTGTGGATCACACAAATTTTTGTCCTGTGTGGGATTTGAACCCACAACACTCGGCGCGGCGTAGTGGCGAGGTGACCACTTAAACCATTGCGCCATCCGTGCAGTATTTAACGGTCCTCCATTCACGAAAGAACTACAAAGAATTCTCTACACCTATTAATATTGTTCTGTATGTATTTCTATGTGTGAGTGGCTGCGTCCCCTACCTGTGGGAACGAACAATAAATCAGTGTGCTAATAGCAGTCGCTTGTTTCACTTGCCTCCTATAACGTACATAACAAATATATAGATACTATACTCTATATTTCTGTTAATCCAATACCCTCACGAACTGACCCAATTCACAACAAAGAAAGTAACCAGCTGGACGTAACTTAATCCTGAACAAGATTGCGCAGCCACAAACCGGGCGGTAATGTATTTATAAGTACACAACTTTATTACTTACTATTACAAGTAACTATTATCTTATCTGTGCTATTACTTAGCTTGGAACCGTGGCTCCGCCCTGGATCTAGAATCCCGTAAAGCTATATATTATTCCAGGATACAAACTTACTACATGCCAAATAACTTTTTCTTTTTAACTAATTATCCAATTTTCAAGGATACTTCTCATCAGTTTTCCTTTGCCTGAAAGCACTGTCATAGAAGAGGAAATAATTTTTTTATATATTTTAAGTGTTTCCAAAATCTTTTTCAGTTTTTCTTTACCTAAAACAATATTATAAAAATCAGGCAATCGATACATGAGATGGGTGCTTAGCAACCAAAAGTATTTCATTTTCGTCGATATAAAAACCATAATTCATTCTACAATAGTAACCGGCCCGCCAGACTTTAAGTCGATACCGGATCCTTTAAACACTGTTAAACCATTCCTGCATTTTCAATTATCAATATTATTCCCCCTCCAAACCACCGCTTCCTCCCCCTAAATACCCTCTATTTAGGGTAGGGGTAGTTTCGTATTATGTTGCTGATCGAGTTGGTCGTATCAGATAAGACATAAGGGGGGCGCTGAGGTCTTCACGCCGCCTAGGCGGACAGCCCGAGCAAGATGAGACCGCAGGCGACACCTGTCTGTCGGTCTTCTGTAGAGTAAAACTACCGGTTACCAGGCGTAGAGGTAGCCTTCACTTCCATCAATGCAAGCTTCGTACGCACGTCCTTCATGATAAGTGAAGTAGGTTAAGAATTTGCGGTGAAGTTGACAATTACTTTCACTACGACAGTTTGGTAATATTACTTCACAGTTAAGTGTTTTTGGTGTAAGTCCTTACTTTCTAAAAGTATTGTGTTGTGCAATTCAAGGTCACGTTAATTGAGGAAAGTAATGAATACATGAATATTTATACATATAAAAGGTATTGATTTTATACTTATTGAACATATATGGTTATATTTATGGCACCTAAATTAGTTTCAGATAAACATACAGTGAAGCATTTAACACTGACGCGACAAGTCGCTTAGCTCCTTGTACAGTTTCCCTGTCCACTGCTACTAACTAATGACAAAGCGAGAATGATACTAGTGATGTTGTGATCTTTAATTTAGTCTGGGATTGCTACCGGTCCTTTACATTTTCAAGTTAATCTGACGCCTTGAAGCGTGTCAAAAACACGGCGCGCAAAAAATATGCAAACTTAGAACTATAAATCACATAAATAATTACTTACTGGAATCGAATTGGACTGCCCTGTTTGTATAATGGTTGGTATAATTAGTGACCCTGACTGCTCTGCCATAGATCGTGGGTTCGATTCCCACCCGAGTCTGGGTGTTCTTTGTGTCCGTTGTTCGTATGTTTGTAAAGTCCCCCGCGACACAGGAATAGTTGCTAATGCGGGAGTTGTCTTTTTTTTTAAAGAGAATCTACAACACTCGACGCTTTAACAGTTGAGGTGACAACCGAAAGCTCTGTGTCATCGCAATCATTGCTTACATGCCTCTCTCTACTTGTTGCCCTTAAGACCGGTTTCTGCGCAATAGTCGTTCGGCAGGCTCTATTATATACAGTCTTTTTTGTTCACGCACTGATAGAGAACATATAGCATTCATGTTTACAAATTAGATTCAGGCGATTTACCGATATTGTACGCTAACAAGGGCTAAACCTGATTACTTACAAGTTGATAAATTTACAAGATGTTAGCCACAATAGCCGTTGACATGACAATTCTTCTTTGTTAGACTTACTTCAGGCTTATGACTTCAGGCTTTTTGCTGCTATGGTTTCCAAAAGAAATTAATTAAAATTTTCATAAATCTTTTCTCTTCAGTTGAGAGAATGCATGGGCACTGACGCGAACTTGAAATTGTTCTACTAACAGAGCTCAAACGGTGGTGTCAAATCATTTCATATAGGTATCTGAAACGATCAATTCTGAAAATCTCGACGATCAATTTCATTGAACATTTTGCATTATAATTTGACATAAGCTCTGTTAACTGATTCGATGATCAAATCAAAGTTAATAATCATGCTTTGCAGCAACTCAATATATATTTGACATACATTTAGTTATATTTTGCGTTGATCAGCCTTTCAGAAACCGTGCGTCAATCTTTTAGTTAATGGATTTTTGTTACTATCTAAAATTTATCGTTGCTGAACTTATGGCTCTAGACTCCCTGCTGCTATGGTTTCCCAAAAGAAAACGATTAAAATTTGTCCTAACGTTGCTCTGCGGGAGTGGAGAATGCAAATTAAGTGAGATGTTTTGGTTATAACGAGCCAGAAACCAGGTGTCAGCTCCGGACCGTATCGCGACCGACTTTTTTATAAACCATCGCTTTAGCTCCCGTTAATTTAATTCTAATAGGTAAAAGTAGTATTATTATTGTTTTAAGTGCCTAGTGCCACCTCGACCATTTCTGGTATTTTGTAGCGCACTTTTTGCTCTACAGTTCACTGCTCAGACTTATGGCTTCGAGAAACCTCCAGATCCTATCAGCTGTTTGTATTTCCTGCGGTTGCATGATGTGTAACCCTAGGTTAATACTTCGGTGCCGCATTAGTGGGCCACAAGACCATAGAATATGCATTACAGTTTCTTCTGCCTCTTGGCAGAATCTGCATAATGAGTTCTGGCCCAACTTTAGGTTGAACATATGTTTGCTCAGTTTGCAGTGTCCGCTGAAGACTCTTGTTACTGCACAGGTTTTGTATCTTTTGAGCTAGAAAAGCTCTTTGGATACTTTATTACGGCTTTCGAGTGTCTTAGACCAGTCGTGGTCTTCCATCACTTAATAGCCAATGATGTATATTGGCCGTTTATGATTGAACAAAAGTAGTATCAATAATTACGTCACTTGAGAAGAGAAAGTGTATACTTGAGATAGTATATGAGGAAACGGTTTATGGAGCACTTAGATAACTGATAGCGGACCCATCGTAGGCATATATACTGTTACCTACTTATTTCTTCCTTTGGGCTATTTGCTTCCGATTACCAAAGGACAACCTAAACTGATCGCAAAGTCCCGCTTGAGGTAAATATTTGTTAGCATAAATATGTATAATATATGTGGGATGGGCCTCTTGGTCTAGTAGTCAGTGAGCCAGAGGTCGTGGGTTCGATGCCCATCCAGGGCAAGTTATGTGATGAGCACGATCATTTCTTCGGCTTCCTAAGCTTAATTTAAGTTTACAAAACGTTTATGAAGAATTCATAGACTTTTGCATTTATATAACCAATATAAATTTCATACTGTTTCGATGTTTTCATAAATACTAATTGCTTTAATTGTAAACTTAAACACAATGAAATTTATAGAGATTGTTAATATTAACAACTTATCTATAATTATATAATAAACAATTAAACAATAAAACTGTTAATTTAATTGTTAGTTCATTAGATTTGAGCAACATGGATGAATTTTTACCAAAGGCGTGCACAAAACTTTCCCATGAAAAGAATTAATATTCATTAAAATACCATTATTATTATAAATGTGAAAGTTTGGATAGATGGATGGATGGATGGATGTTTGTTACTCTTTCACACCAAAACTACTAAACCGATTGCGATGAAACTTGGTATGTAGGTAGCTAGAGAGCTTGATTAACATATAGGGTACTTTTTATCCCGATATTCCTACGGGATCGAGACTTACGCGGGTGAAACCGCGGGGCGCTGCTAGTATACAATAATTTATACTATTGGTATAATGACTAAGCTTAATATTATTACTAACTCAATTGCACAATATTTTTTGAAGACAATCTTTAAATTTGATGACGTTAAGAAAGTCTTTCTACAGGTAGGTTCGAGTACATAACGAAGCGGCCCAACCTGCGGGGTTATATGTCTGGTTCCCGCTGCAGCTAGTGGCGTCGCCAGAGCTTCAAAATAGAGGAAGCCCTCCAGATTATTTCGACATCGCGATAGTTTGTTGTACTTTCTCTTGTGTCTTCTTTCGTCACATTAATTCAAAATTCAAATTCATTTATTCAATTAAGACACTAAGTGACATTTATGAACGTTTAATTGAAGCTAGAGTTAAAATCATAGATCGGCACAAACAGACGCCACAGCATTGACGAACAGCAATTGACGAACATACCAAAGTGCACGAAAGGCAATGACTTCTAGACATTATTTAACAACATGGCATTAATGGCCGCTGCAGCTACAGAAAACCTTGTCATTTTTCACCCTTGGCAACAATATCAGCGACGGCTTTCTTTCTTTTTTTTTTGTTCTTTGTTAGAGCCATTGCTGATACCGGCTTTTATTGCTTCTAGGAGAGTGCGTTTGTTTCTCCCCGCGTCTGAATGAAGTGAAGGACGGTGAGGGAAATGATTTGCCGTCTCAGGATTCTCTTAGGCTGCTAGTAATGGTCTTTTGACCCTGGTCTTTTGATTATCGGGTTCTTTTTTAATTTGTATACGACTACTCTGAAGGCTTTCAACTTAAGCGATGACAAAGAATCTTCATTCTTATAACACAAAAAAATATTATTAGTCTTTTTTAACATCTTTTTTTTTTGTGAACCCTGGTTTACAAACGTTTGCATATTCCCGTATCCCCGTCCTATCTTTTTATCCTCCAAGAAAAGGTCGGAGACAACTGCTTCCAGTTAAAATTGACTAGCTTGTACCATGTTAGGAAGGTGTGTCGTGGGCTTTAGATCAACACACGGATAAACAACAATAGCTGTTAACACTATTGACCTCGACACGTTACTACAATGGCCCTGCTTTTTCTGTAATCCACTTATACATACATATATGACAAGCCCTTTCCCACAATTTTAACCGCGTTTATTGTCACTGCTCTGCTCTTAAGGGTAGCAGCGTGATGTTATAGTCTGCATGTATAACCTACCTCAAGAATTGGATTACCTAATAGGTACAAATACCACGCTAATAGCATACATATAGATATATATATATAAACCACTAGACCAACAGAAGAACCCAGACCAGTACTGACCAATGCAAATAGATCAGTTCATCAAGCATGCAAATTATTGCAGTGAGCTGGATTCTAACCTATGACGTTATAGTGGAAACCACAAAATAAGTAAAAATTGGTCAAGGTGTTGTTTTTTGTCTAGGATCTATAATGTACAAAGGTTTGAAAATGTATTACTTCATGGTTATCTCTTTGTATAATATGTAGGTATAGGAAAGACACAAACGATTGGCTTGTATTGTAGCGTAATTCTGTTTTAAATTTTATTTTATTCAATACTAGCAACCCGCCCCGGCTTCGCACGGATACAAATTATACACCTAAACCTTCCTCATGAATCACTCTGTCTATTAGTAAAAACCGCATGAAAATCCGCTCAGTAGTTTAACAGTTTATCACGAACAGACAGACAGACGCGGCGGGGGACTTTGCTTTATCAGATGTAGTGATCTTTATTTCATAAAATTGATCATCAGTTATTCGAAATCGTCCATTTGATCAATAATTATTATAATCAAAGAATAAAAATTATAGATCAACACACAGAGAGTCACCGCAACAATAGTTTGCTTCGTCAAATGTAAAATTATTAAAGAAAAAAATCGAAAACATAATATCATATCTGCCTGTTTTGATCTTTAACCGCCCGCTTCCTAATGGTCGAGCCTATGATACATTAACGTAAATATACCTAAGTAGGTATACGTCCGTTAATGTATCATACCTACTTTCAATAGTTTTATATTCTTCTTTTCACCGTGTTAAAACACCCACGGGTCATCATCTAACCGGAGCCAAGGGTGAAGTATTATAACGGACTCGAACCGACTAAAAACACAGTGTTCCGTCACGAGTGAGTCTATTATGAGGGACCCGGAATATCCTGAGAAGGAAGCCTCTGAGAACCCCTGCAGATTTTGCAGGACACCACACCGCGGAGTTCACGATACCTTACCCTTACTCCTGTTTAGTATTAGCTAAGGTAAAGTTAAATTTAGCCCCTCATGTCATTGAACTGTTATTTCAAAGCATTACCAGTTTAGGCATATCGTATCATTATGTAAATATTAATTCAGAAAAGGCAACAGCTATACAAATAAATAAAATTAGGGTGTCTGTTTGTAACGTCATACTAATAGCTTTTTACTAAATGCGTCTGCATGTTTACACGGTACAAAAAAAAACAATTTTATTAATGCTTGTCTGTCTGTCTGCCTGGTTGTTAAGGCTGAACTCAGGAACGTATGATTTCCACGGGACTTTCATTGGCAGGTAGCTGATGTTATAAGAAATAACTTGGGCTCTTTTTACTTTGGATTTTAGAAAAAGAATTAGGGTTCCGCGCAAAACACAAATATGTACAAGAGTGAAACCACGGCGGGCACAGCTAGCAAATAGATAATTACAATACATATCTGTATTATTAGTTCGTTTTGTGTTACAGTCAACAAAGCCTTCTATTTTGAGGGAGAATAAGATTAAATATTGTATTTAAATACAATATTAAGATAATTCATAGTTTTTGTATTTGGTAAGGGGGCGTCGATTAATTACGGTAGGCGTATAGAGGCGTATAGAAGGGGTCAAGCTGATTCCCACCCAAATATCACGTAATTTTTTTTTCGCAAGAACCAGTGTAAATTTGCTAGAAAACTGGGTTAAATTAAATAAGAAATGTTTCTCCACTAAATTAGTATATAATGTAAAATTTAAATAGTATAATAATATAAAGTAGTAGGGAGACTCTCCCTACATGGTACCACAACAGTAGTTGCTCCTGAGGAGATCCTCAGGGAGAGACGGGGGTCGAAAAATGGCCAAAATCACCTCACGTAATTAATGGATGCCCCCTAACGAGTCTTTTAAGTAGTGACTTCGCCATCTGCTAATGCTTAGAGTATTTTAGGTTTGATACGTGCAGGAGACAATTATTTATTTGAATGATTCATGGATAACCGCCCCGAGTCTATAATACCAATCGCCATTAGGAATAAAAATAAATTTAGCTTGTAATATGAGTTTAGAACACTAAAAGATTATTTTTTTTAATGCAGACCTACATTTTACAATGTAGACACACCCTTAGTCAACAAACATAAACACGTCCTACCTATAGCTAACTTTCTAATCACATCAACGTTTGATTGATTCATTTAAACAATCGATTATATCGATTATTCGTGATCGTAATAGATAATGAGAAAATGTCGGTCATCCTGTTAAGTGTTCGATTGCCAATATGTTTATTCGATTGTGTAATGTCTGGAGGCGTTTTCATCGTATTAAGTAAATCATTATCGAAATCAATTTATATTTAATATCATACTAAAATCGAGTAGGGCATGTACTTTTATTTTGTTCTTCTTTCTTTGTAAAACTGAGAATATTGAAATTTCAAATGGACGTTGATTATATATTATTTGTTTGCAAACGTCCATATAAAAAAATGAAATATGCAACATCACTGAAATTAAAATTGAAAAGAGTTATTTAAAAATGCTCACATACACTAGGAAACATAACAAAAAAAAGTAGGCAGTCATGGGACTGCCGACAGAAGTGAAAACTTAAAACGACGTGTGCGTCAACGAAATTTCAAAGGTTTTTTGTTTATTTTACCATATGAATTGCGCACATAATAAGTACACTATTGAACTAATTATATTTTTAAAGATAAATAAAATAAGAATCTGACAGAACTCAATATTTAGATTAGAGCCCTCTACCACTAGAGGGCTCTAATCTAAATATTGAGTTCCACATCCACATCTCTATATGTATTATTAGCGTGGTCACGAGTTCTGTGCTTTTTCTCCATAGCAAAAGTGCACAAACGTGCCTAAAGAAGTTTTCACTTCAAAAATATATATTCCACAGCAAAGATAAAAATTTGACAAGAAGTAAAATTCTTACTAAAGCGACGTATTGTGGAAACCTTTTTGGATCGGCCGCGTTTACTAAATACAAACATATAATAGATAAATTACACCCAGACACAGAACAAATGATCGTACTCAACTGTTCATCACACAATGATTTGTCCTAGGTAGGAATCGAACCCACGACCACGGCTCAGCCGTCAGGATTGATCACTAGCCTATGAGAATCTATAAATTAACATTTTAAATGAAGAAAGAATTATTTAAATAGGCGCGTTGACTCCAGACAAAATTTTACTAGCGCTATATGAAAATGTAACTGTCTTCTATCAGCCAGTAATTGTCGCTTTATTAAGTAAGTGCAGAGAAATACTTATTGCTGGCAATAAATATATACCCAAGAACTATCGTTCAGGTACCTATTCTATATTACGTTAACCATAATTATGTTTTCCTCGAGATAGCGGTTAACTGACCGCGACGGAACCATTGAGCACTATATTTTACTCCACGCCTATACCAGAAATGGAGTGTAAATACTTCCTATTCCTCACAATACTTAAACACACAGCTTAAGTTAGATAAAAAAACGTATGAGGTGTCTCTGGTCGAAAAATGTTCTCGTATTTTTAATGGTCCTTCGAGCCTAAGGCACTTTGGCTATTTGTCCCTTATTACGCTAATAGCTCGAGAAAAATTATTCCATACTATATAATTATTTCATATTAACAGTTTGGATCGCAGCATGATGTTACATAGCCTATAACCTTCCTCAATAAATATGATATCCAATACAAAAATAATTATTCAAATCTGACTGATAGTTTACGAAATTGACGCGTTTAAACAATCAAACCAAAAATATTTTCTTTATTAGATTAGTATGGATTAAGCACCTATTGTAATACGTAGTTTAACATCGTAACGACAAAAACCATAACCAATAACTTCCATTCAGACGTAGACAGACCACCTAGGAAACAATGAATTTGCAGACTTCGCGATTTTAAGCAAGGCTGATAGCCAGATAAAACTTAAATGCAATTGTGCATGCAACACAATGGCCGCCAGTTTTACAATAATTTTGGATACTTGAAGGTCGATTTTGAAAGTTTTATGAGCAATGTGAGTTACTGCAAAACTTAATTGCAGTGGTCTTGGCAGTGGGAATATTAGGGAAACGTGTCATTGCTTATTATTGTTACAACGCCATCTGTTATTAGTTTGTGGTAAATGTTAACAGTGCCATCTACTTGATGCATCTTCAAATATTAGAAGATATTATTATCTTGGTATACATGCTTGATGTCGAACATTAAACGCTCCATAGTCATTGATCATCCCTCATTTAGGTCCACATTGTCTCATTCTGGGTATAATTCAGTTGTAGGCAGGACATGACCTATGAGACTTTTTAAAACAGTCATTGAACTTTTTACCCCGGCTATACACTGCAGCGAGTGCGCCTCGTAGAGGACCTCGCATGATTCGTAGCGAGCGGAGGTTGCAACTGTACCATCCACACTCTCCATTTCTACAGTTGCCTACTTTGACTCCGACAAAACCCACACAGAACGGAGCGTTGGGGAGGCGAGGCACCAACTGAATTGTCGTACTTGCGTCGCCTCGTCTTGCTTCCTGGAGAGTATGGATCAGGCTTTAAAAGCTGCCAGTTCAGACTTGTGATCGTTAATGAAGTATAATATATATATATATATATATATGTCAAACGATTTCTAACGTCTATATTGTTCAACCATCTTCATTGTTTTACAATCCATTGGTCAAATCATCTTTAGATTGTGAATTTATTAAAAAATCATTTGACAATCATACTGGTATCAAACATCTAAGATACATATCTTATTTATTTATTAATTTGACACTTCCTCCATTTAAGATTTGACATCTTATCCTATTAAAATAAAGATTAAAAACAATCTTTGAAAATAATGTTTATTCTATTAGATTATAAAAGTCCCAAATTATTCGATCACCACAAAAAATAACTATTAATTATGTATATTTAAGACTATTTATATCATAACAAGATTATCAGAGAAAGTGAATCTTCTTTTGTAACAATATTTAAATGCTTAATTTCCTTGAATTTAGATACATATTTGTCGTATATTTAAAAGTCAAATGTCTTATTAGTTTTAGGACCATTGCACTCCATTGAATTGTTAGATTGGAAAGTGATATAGAAATTGTTCCATGACAAAATGATTTTAACAAAACTAAATTTGAGTGAAAGACTTTATCTTTTGTTGTAAGCCGGCTACTTACTTCAGTAGCCAAACAAACATCTCATTGTGTTATAACGTGTCTACATATTTATACAAACATTAATAGTTTCTTGTACAAAAATATAATAAGGATAGATTCAGTTCGTGAAGTGTTTTTTTGATTTTATCTACTATTTGTTTTTTTTTGACTATCCACGTTATGAAGTCATCTGCCCTGTATATTATTTATCCAAAATTAATTTTGTAAATAGCCGTATAAAGGTTGTCTGGAAGAAATCACCGTGAGTGATAAGACCGCCAATTGTCATGCCTGTATAATATAACATATCTATACAGCGACTATCGCCGCCCATGGGCACCTGTCACAAAGTGCGTTACCGGCCTTTGAGGTGGAAATAGGTACGCTCTTTTCTTGAAAGTTTAAAAGTATAATATATCTATGTAAGATGCGTCCTGATAGGTAAATTCAGGATTTTCCATTGCAGACTGTACTAGAGTATTCTAATCACTTACAGAACAGTTACTAATTCATTCAATTCATGACTTATAACAACCTCCATAGCCGTGGTTGAACACATGACTAGTATTATCTTTAACGATTCCAGCTCAGCTAAATTCTTGTCTTAGAAATGGGTTCACATCGGTAGTGTAGCACGTGAGGAACGAACTCCCAATATTTCTACAACAATCTCAATGCTTTACCCGTTATGGTAATGTATTGTTGTTACCATTTATACTGTGTCAAGTGTTCATGGTTTACGATGACTATTTACCATCAGAGACTACGTAAGATTATGTACTTATAAAAAATAATACAACGAATCTTAACAAAGTAAATTCATTTTCCTAGTCCTCTTCAATTTGGACTACTTTCCACAAACATGTCACAGTCTTTAGTAGCCAAAGCATGGACTCCAGTTCGTAGTTTTTCTTTTAGAATATCGCTTACTAAACGACACGTGTAGAAGTCCAGAATCTCTCAATAAAATGTCCGTATTCTATGGTCATCAGCTGTCGTGACGTAACTTAATCGATTAGTTCCACTTACAAAGAGTTTAACTAAACAACATCTTTCCGTTTATTTGAATTTAAAGTCTGTAATTAACAAAAGATGGAAGCATTTCGTGTCTACCGTCACGCGTCACGCGGCGCGGGTCAGACGGAAGAACCTTTGGTAACAGCCTTTGATCCTGACCTTTCCGCTACGTGCAGCAATTACACAGTTAAAGAGCATCGCGAGCACAATATAAACAATTGGGAGAGATGAGATACTGTTCAACATTAATAACTAATAAAGCATCATCCATTATGATCGATTGAGTTGTTCAGATATGAAAGCGTTGCACACAAACTAATTCACATTCGCGTTTACAAAATCAATAAGGATTTAAACATGTAAGGTAGTTTATGCATTTTGGTCAAACTCTTTCTGCCCAACTAGGAAAATATGTAGCAGAAGACGGTGGTTAAATAGCATGAATTGCTAAATTAATGTTATTTTCGCCAATTATAGCTATGAATAATTCCAGGCTTTGAAAATTTGGTATAAGCTTTATACTTGTTTGCTATACAATTAAAAAAAATACCCATTTCTTTACAAATGGATGATCCGAACAAAGAAAAATATGGAATGAAATTTAACGTGTGATGTCCTAATATGTTGCCAAATTAACATGTAGGTATATAGAATAACGTAATATATGCAACTCCGGGCCGTGGGAAACGCACGGGCCTTGCCACCCAACAGACTTACGAAAACCGAGTACTGAGACAAGCTTGGAAGGTTTCACATTAAACAAAGTAAATTCTAGTGAGTTACATTTTAAGCCGCTAGGGATAAGATGCTCGAGTCCTAGGATAAAAAAAAAAATATCAAGTCTGATGAAGTCAGGGTTGCCAACATTTTTCCGAATGAAAAACAAACAAAAAAAAAATATGATATGACCAAATAATAAAACATATTCCAACCATATTTGCTAACCAAGGAGTACAATTGTATTAAAAAAGTTGTTACTGATATTTTAAAGCAGTAAGAACTCAGTAAGTAGTAGAAAGAAAGAAAGCAAAACATTTTAAGAAAGATATTTAATATTTGAAATTGTATCAGAACATAAAAACGATTTCAGAACATTTTTCTGCCAGCCTGTAGAACTTTTTCTGATCTCACATAGCCTATTCCATTATATATAAATATGTGTTTAGAATTTTTAAAATTGTTCGAATTTTAAAATAAAACCAAATTAATAAGTATATTTTTTTCTTAAAATTATTAAATGCTTTGATAAATACATATCCTAAAGTGTCTGATTACCCTTTACAATATTTTTAAACAGAGTTCACAATAGGTCATGTTTGGATGAGCGGCCATAATGACGCCGTTCAATGTTTTAAAAAGTCTCTCGTTGACCTATGGTCGTATCGTTTATGGCAGAACATAATAGTTATGTTTAACACCATTTTCTCCTACCTCCCATCAAAATTACCTTAATAAATGTCACTGGCATGATTCTCTAAAATTAAATTGACTGATCTTAATTGCAGTTCAACAGGAAATCCAATATTTTGGTAAGCATGAGATGGCTTGGTTTTCTCAGCTGTGACTTCCTTTCCGATGGCTAAAACTATAATTCACAATGGTCGAGGTTTTGAGAAGGCTAAATCACTATTAACGCATAATTAATTCGGTTTTGATCCATGTTTAAGAATATTTTATATAAAAGGTAGATCGGCTCAAGACTTCAAGAGTAGGTATTAACGAGCAAAGCCGTGATCTACAGCTAAAAAAAGGTTTTGTCTATGCTGCTATCTCTTTGGTATTTTTAGTGTCATGGCGTCATTGTGTTATGATTAACATAATAAATCGTTTAAGCAGCTTAAATTCTTGTTTGTAAACTACAACAAAACAAAACCACGCGTTAATGTAATCGTATACAAACGCTCTTGAACCACAAGGCGAGCACCACCCAACTTGCATAGCTCGAAGCGAAAATGTGCACACCAGTCAATTTTATAAGCCTAATTAACAAGTATATTTTGTAACTGTCTCTCTTGATGTCCTAAAGGTGTAATTTGTACAGGTCCGATATTAAACATTCACTTTATGTAAATATGTGTTCATCTATCATTTTACTTACAACATAATTGATCAGAAATGATTTAAACTGTTACAATCATTAAGTGCTCGGGTAATGAGAAATGCAGGTGGAAGTTTTGCGCTGGCAAAATTGCGCTTGTCATGAAATATATCGATGACATTAGGTTGTTGGTTTTCTTATTGCTTATGTTCCCTATTTACTGTACTTAAAATTAGGTTAAGAACAAGAGACACGAGAACAAAGAGTTACATCACGGATGTGTACGAACGTAAATGAATTCTCATTCTGGAAGACACATAAGTCAACCATTCTTGTAAACAATGTATGGAAAGAATTTTCTAAGAAATACTTTATATACTGTGCCCGGCTGGCGCGCAATAGGCTTGTCCCGTTGTACCAAATTACAGTTGGCAAAATGTGGGTCTTTAATACACCTCTGATGTAAGTGTTCTGATGTAAGTATGCATGTATATTGGGCTAGGAGTCTTGGAGGAGGAAGGTCACATTTCTGATTTAATTATAGCCACTGGAAAAGAAAAGGAAATTTCCTCACGAGGCAAACAATTGCTACTAGCTACTATTATATTTAATAAAAATTTACCCATACGATAGCGGTATGGGTAAATTTTTATTAAATATAATTGACATATGTTACAAATATATTTTTTTTAAAAACAACACTCGCATATAATTGTATACTTTCTCCTGCCTACTTTTAAATCATCATAAGATTACCCAATTATTACAAAACATAAGATAATTATCCAATGCGTAAAAGCCTCTTACCGATAGTTGTTTTGTGTTTGCAGTTTGACAGTAGAAAAAAAAATGCTTTCTTTTATTTTTAGTCAAACTAATATACACACAATATTACACTACAATTCTGTAAAGGCTTCTTAATCAAATGTTAAAAATATACTATGTTTTTTTTTTCATTCTACGAAAACCGGGGTAAGCAGTTTAAACCCAAGAGGTCCGCCAAAAGCTCTGGCAACCCCACTCCCTTAGAAACGACACTATGGTAAGAGAGTAAAGGTATGAAGTCCGAGATGAGCTGCAGACTGCAGCCGCAGGCGTCATTTCGGCCTGTAGTTAGTTTTAGTACGAAAAAGTACAAATTCATAGAAACCAGTAGCGTCGCTTGCAGTTTGCGGTTTGCAGTCCGTCTTGGATTTGTACCTTAATAATACAGTTTATACACGGTCTTTGCCGTCTTTGCAGCATTCAGTAAGGAAGTTCACCAATTATTTGTATATAAGACTAACTTGTCCCAGCGGCTTCGCTCACGTTAAGAGTATTTTATTAAATCTCGAAAACAGTACTTTGTTCTGGATACAACTCTATGGTACCCTATGCATCTCTGTACTCATGACAATGTATATGCACATGATGATCAGTACCGTAGTTAAGACGTGACGTAACAGACAGTCGCATTTATAGTATATAGTATAGATTTTCCATTACAAATAATACCCGCCAAAACCACTACTAGCAACCAAAAATGACAAACAAAAATTATGACACCCAAAAAAAAGTTACGATTGGTACATTACTTTGCAAAACTTTCAATGAATTTACACAATATACTTTTAAATAAGGCCTATTACACAACTACGATAGGTCGCAAGATAATTATAAAATAACAGATAATTACATTACATAATAATTTGTAATCGAATAATCGTTAATGTGTAACTAGTTCAATGGAAAGGGCTCTTAGAACAATTTGTCGATCGGTATCTTTGTTGTGCATACAATATAGCGCAGGTTATCGCAAATAGAAAATAACCATAGTCGATATTGTCTGCCATAATAAGATTCCATTGTAAAATTTTATGGTCTTACTAGAAACCCGCCCCAGCTTTGCACGGGTACAAATTATACACCCAAATCTTCCTCATGAATCACTCTGTTTATTAGTGAAAACCGCATGAAAATCCGTTCAGTAGTTTTTCAGTTTATCGCGGACCGACAGACAGACGCGGCGGGGACTTTGTTTTATAATATGTAGTGATAATACTTAGGGTAGTATTATAGAGCTGAAAGAATAGGATACTTGCATAGTAGTCCAATCACTGTGTATGTACTGACTTACAAAAGGTTAAGGACAAGTCTAATTTGGCAGAGTGTTACAGGTAATACATACGAATTTGCCACTTCGAGCTACTGCCGCTTGCGCCGCCATATTGGATAATTGGTACCGAAAACCAGTTTTTCAAGAATATCTTCTCTCCGATGTCATCTATAGGTCATCAGGTTATAAATGGTCATTAATAAAATTATAGAACATGAAATTTCCTGCAACTTTCAAATCCAATAAATAGTCTACGAGTTACAGCGAAGTCAAGCCAAGCAATTTTTACAATTTGCTATATCGCTACATTTTAGACTGCACGGATGGCGCAATGGTTTAAGTAGTCACGTCGCCACTACGCCGCGCCGAGTGTTGTGGGTTCAAATCCCACACGGGACAAAAAATTGTGTGATCCACAAATATTTGTCCCGAGTTAGGGTGTTCTTTGTGTCCGTTGTTTGAATGTTTGTGAAGCCCCCCACGACACAGGAATATTCCTAATGCGGGAGTTGTCTTTTTCAAAAGAAAAAAAAAATTCTCTCTCACTCATGACCGCATAACAAAATGACGGTATTTACAAAACTTTCAGATTACATTATACGATTTCCTCTTAGGAATAAATGTATATTAATTCGAATTAATTGAACCCCCATTCCTTTATCGGACTACCAGGTGCAGACAGAGGTTCAACCCATTCGTTGTCGAAACGTCAAAAAGTCGAAGTAAACGCTTTGACATCTCCTTTTTGGTTCGAGTAGCAAAAGGGTGGAAGGAGCTGCGTGCCTCTATTTTTCCAGTCAATTATAATCCTGGAAAATTTAAATGTAGAGTGAATAGGTTTCTTATGGATAGGCGTGTACCATCTTTCTCGTCGCTTTCCCTCAGGTTAGTGGTGACTTCAGAGCAGGTCAAAATTCTTTGAATTGTGGCCAATACAAAAGACCCGCTGGTCTGCTCCCCTCTCTCTCTCTCGCCATTACTCCGTATTGGTGTACGTATTAGTTTTCTTATTACTGACCCTCTCTATTCGCGGTTACTTTTGCAGACACGTTCAAACTGACGTATACATTGCTTTTTGTCGAAGTTTCACTATCTACGCGCATTTTCCCACGTGTATTGTTATATCGAGTAAAACCTTATCGCCTCACTGATTCGACCATTCTTGTGCGAATATTGTTAACTTTTTAGGTGTACAGTAATCACTGGGATTTCAAGTTGCTACCTTTGTCTAAGTCAAATAAAAAAATGAGTACACTTGATAGAAAGGGATCTGTGGACGAACGGTTTTTACGTTTCTCCAACACATAATGAGGATCCTCCGATCAGGCTTGGTGTTAATAACTGGCGGACCGCGGCCCAACGGCTGATGTTTGGAAGTTCTAAATATATCCTTATCAGTGCAGCGCGAGAACTTTCAATGCGCGATGCAGGATTAGTATTTATTATGTAGCTAAGGTCAGCTTGTTTTCACAAGATAGTTTTGAAGTATTTTCGCAGCTATCGGCACAAATCTAACGAGTGGTCTCACACCGATCGTACAAGTTCAATATTTTTTTTAAGAAATAACTAAATTTTTGTCGAAGCTTATAAAATTATCCATAGTACTGCAGCTTGTGAAATACGAATGACTCCTCTCGTATAATATTGAAAGAAGAATTATGCCTGTGCATACATATATATGTTCACGCCTTATTAGGAGATAGGCAGAGACGATAGATCACCATTTTGCCTCGATCCTGACATAGGTCGCTACTCTTGTGGAAGAGACGTGATTCCTGTAGAACATAGTAACTACTAAAAAAAATATCACTGCTCAAATATCGAAGAAGAAGAAACGAATTAGAAGATCAAGTTAGATGTAAACACTTAAGACACGTTGCATTTCTGTTACTGGTCAAATCTGACACCCAACCCATGAATTATATTCATTCTCAGAAAATCGCAATTATTGACGTTGCAACAACACAGTGTGATGTCACTACTTGGTAGTACAAAAATTATTTATTACGTTACAATAGTAACAATAATGGCGCCAAGGCTACCTTTTTCCCCATACTGATGATTTCGGGTTTCGAGGTAGGCATTATCTGTTTACCCAGGCGTGAAGATCAACACAGATAAAAAATTACGATATAGTAGCATTCCCAACCTCCTTAGAGCAATGAAGGTATGCAAAAAAACTACAATTATTTACTCTAAACCACGTTGGTGCCTGACCCAAATCCCACGAGAACTAATGTCAAATATGATTGTTTGTATGACCGTTTCATATAATCTGAAGGTTTGTTTATTAATCTGTCGATATGTAACGAAAGGTCAGCTGAAACATTTAGTTGGAAATTTTATTTACGTGGATGCGACTACGACAAGACTATCAGACAGGCGTAGGTACTATTCACGACAGTTACTTGCACAAGAATAACTAAAGTAGCGTCAATTTAGACATTGTATATGTTTCTTTATGAACACACAATGGTATTTTCTCTACTAATTCCAGTACGTACTAAAGTAACTAAAGTAGCGTCAATTTAGACATTGTATATGTTTCTTTATGAACACACAATGGTATTTTCTGTACTAATTCCAGTACGTACTAAAGTAACTAAAGTAGCGTCAATTTAGACATTGTATATGTTTCTTTATGAACACACAATGGTATTTTCTCTACTAATTCCAGTACGTACTAAAGTAACTAAAGTAGCGTCAATTTAGACATTGTATATGTTTCTTTATGAACACACAATGGTATTTTCTCTACTAATTCCAGTACGTACTAAAGTAACTAAAGTAGCGTCAATTTAGACATTGTATATGTTTCTTTATGAACACACAATGGTATTTTCTCTACTAATTCCAGTACGTACTAAAGTAACTAAAGTAGCGTCAATTTAGACATTGTATATGTTTCTTTATGAACACACAATGGTATTTTCTCTACTAATTCCAGTACGTACTAAAGTAACTAAAGTAGCGTCAATTTAGACATTGTATATGTTTCTTTATGAACACACAATGGTATTTTCTCTACTAATTCCAGTACGTACTAAAGTAACTAAAGTAGCGTCAATTTAGACATTGTATATGTTTCTTTATGAACACACAATGGTATTTTCTCTACTAATTCCAGTACGTACTAAAGTAACTAAAGTAGCGTCAATTTAGACATTGTATATGTTTCTTTATGAACACACAATGGTATTTTCTCTACTAATTCCAGTACGTACTAAAGTAACTAAAGTAGCGTCAATTTAGACATTGTATATGTTTCTTTATCAACACACAATGGTATTTTCTCTACTAATTCCAGTACGTACTAAAGTAACTAAAGTAGCGTCAATTTAGACATTGTATATGTTTCTTTATGAACACACAATGGTATTTTCTCTACTAATTCCAGTACGTACTAAAGTAACTAAAGTAGCGTCAATTTAGACATTGTATATGTTTCTTTATGAACACACAATGGTATTTTCTCTACTAATTCCAGTACGTACTAAAGTAACTAAAGTAGCGTCAATTTAGACATTGTATATGTTTCTTTATGAACACACAATGGTATTTTCTCTACTAATTCCAGTACGTACTAAAGTAACTAAAGTAGCGTCAATTTAGACATTGTATATGTTTCTTTATGAACACACAATGGTATTTTCTCTACTAATTCCAGTACGTACTAAAGTAACTAAAGTAGCGTCAATTTAGACATTGTATATGTTTCTTTATGAACACACAATGGTATTTTCTCTACTAATTCCAGTACGTACTAAAGTAACTAAAGTAGCGTCAATTTAGACATTCTATATGTTTCTTTATCAACACACAATGGTATTTTCTCTACTAATTCCAGTACGTACTAAAGTAACTAAAGTAGCGTCAATTTAGACATTGTATATGTTTCTTTATGAACACACAATGGTATTTTCTCTACTAATTCCAGTACGTACTAAAGTAACTAAAGTAGCGTCAATTTAGACATTGTATATGTTTCTTTATGAACACACAATGGTATTTTCTCTACTAATTCCAGTACGTACTAAAGTAACTAAAGTAGCGTCAATTTAGACATTCTATATGTTTCTTTATCAACACACAATGGTATTTTCTCTACTAATTCCAGTACGTACTAAAGTAACTAAAGTAGCGTCAATTTAGACATTCTATATGTTTCTTTATGAACACACAATGGTATTTTCTCTACTAATTCCAGTACGTACTAAAGTAACTAAAGTAGCGTCAATTTAGACATTGTATATGTTTCTTTATGAACACACAATGGTATTTTCTCTACTAATTCCAGTACGTACTAAAGTAACTAAAGTAGCGTCAATTTAGACATTGTATATGTTTCTTTATGAACACACAATGGTATTTTCTCTACTAATTCCAGTACGTACTAAAGTAACTAAAGTAGCGTCAATTTAGACATTGTATATGTTTCTTTATGAACACACAATGGTATTTTCTCTACTAATTCCAGTACGTACTAAAGTAACTAAAGTAGCGTCAATTTAGACATTGTATATGTTTCTTTATCAACACACAATGGTATTTTCTCTACTAATTCCAGTACGTACTAAAGTAACTAAAGTAGCGTCAATTTAGACATTGTATATGTTTCTTTATGAACACACAATGGTATTTTCTCTACTAATTCCAGTACGTACTAAAGTAACTAAAGTAGCGTCAATTTAGACATTGTATATGTTTCTTTATGAACACACAATGGTATTTTCTCTACTAATTCCAGTACGTACTAAAGTAACTAAAGTAGCGTCAATTTAGACATTCTATATGTTTCTTTATCAACACACAATGGTATTTTCTCTACTAATTCCAGTACGTACTAAAGTAACTAAAGTAGCGTCAATTTAGACATTGTATATGTTTCTTTATGAACACACAATGGTATTTTCTCTACTAATTCCAGTACGTACTAAAGTAACTAAAGTAGCGTCAATTTAGACATTGTATATGTTTCTTTATGAACACACAATGGTATTTTCTCTACTAATTCCAGTACGTACTAAAGTAACTAAAGTAGCGTCAATTTAGACATTCTATATGTTTCTTTATCAACACACAATGGTATTTTCTCTACTAATTCCAGTACGTACTAAAGTAACTAAAGTAGCGTCAATTTAGACATTCTATATGTTTCTTTATGAACACACAATGGTATTTTCTCTACTAATTCCAGTACGTACTAAAGTAACTAAAGTAGCGTCAATTTAGACATTGTATATGTTTCTTTATGAACACACAATGGTATTTTCTCTACTAATTCCAGTACGTACTAAAGTAACTAAAGTAGCGTCAATTTAGACATTGTATATGTTTCTTTATGAACACACAATGGTATTTTCTCTACTAATTCCAGTACGTACTAAAGTAACTAAAGTAGCGTCAATTTAGACATTGTATATGTTTCTTTATGAACACACAATGGTATTTTCTCTACTAATTCCAGTACGTACTAAAGTAACTAAAGTAGCGTCAATTTAGACATTGTATATGTTTCTTTATCAACACACAATGGTATTTTCTCTACTAATTCCAGTACGTACTAAAGTAACTAAAGTAGCGTCAATTTAGACATTGTATATGTTTCTTTATGAACACACAATGGTATTTTCTCTACTAATTCCAGTACGTACTAAAGTAACTAAAGTAGCGTCAATTTAGACATTGTATATGTTTCTTTATGAACACACAATGGTATTTTCTCTACTAATTCCAGTACGTACTAAAGTAACTAAAGTAGCGTCAATTTAGACATTGTATATGTTTCTTTATGAACACACAATGGTATTTTCTCTACTAATTCCAGTACGTACTAAAGTAACTAAAGTAGCGTCAATTTAGACATTGTATATGTTTCTTTATGAACACACAATGGTATTTTCTCTACTAATTCCAGTACGTACTAAAGTAACTAAAGTAGCGTCAATTTAGACATTGTATATGTTTCTTTATGAACACACAATGGTATTTTCTCTACTAATTCCAGTACGTACTAAAGTAACTAAAGTAGCGTCAATTTAGACATTCTATATGTTTCTTTATCAACACACAATGGTATTTTCTCTACTAATTCCAGTACGTACTAAAGTAACTAAAGTAGCGTCAATTTAGACATTCTATATGTTTCTTTATCAACACACAATGGTATTTTCTCTACTAATTCCAGTACGTACTAAAGTAACTAAAGTAGCGTCAATTTAGACATTGTATATGTTTCTTTATGAACACACAATGGTATTTTCTCTACTAATTCCAGTACGTACTAAAGTAACTAAAGTAGCGTCAATTTAGACATTGTATATGTTTCTTTATGAACACACAATGGTATTTTCTCTACTAATTCCAGTACGTACTAAAGTAACTAAAGTAGCGTCAATTTAGACATTCTATATGTTTCTTTATCAACACACAATGGTATTTTCTCTACTAATTCCAGTACGTAGTATATAAGAAGTGTTAAAAAATGAAAATGTACCAAAGCGAATACACAATAGATATCAATTTCAAACGTATGTATGTTTTCTTTTACCCAAAAGAAACAGCACTAAAAAGTAAAAAAAAAAACAAAATTACACAAACTTGACTAACTCCAACAACCATAGGCAAATATCAACAACGCATTTAAACATTTCGCAAGGACAATCATCAGATCCCATGGAAACTTCCGCGTCCTATATGAGAACTAGGACGATTGCGACAGTGCGCGCAGAGATTTACCCCCCTCTATAACCTTACCCCTTCCCCCCGCAGCACCGCGACAGCCAGCCTCGTGACCTGACCTACGTATACGCAAATTAGATTTATTCGTAACTATTGTGCGATGTTGTAGTAGTACTTTATGTCTGTAAAGTTTGGGTACAATTACCATGTTAAGTACTGAGGAAGGTACCTAAACCTCTTTTCGCCCTCGCCGATCAATCGACCCCACTTTCGCATTTATAATTACTTAGGACTAGCAGCGCCTCACGGTTTCATCCGCGTAAGTACCGATCCCGTGGGAATGTCGGGATAAAAAGTAGCCTATGCGTTAATCCAGGTCTTCAGCTATCTACATACCAAGTTTCATTGCAATCGGTAAAGTAGTTTTTGTGTGAAAACATTACAAACATACACACAAATGTTTCCTCTTTATAATATTAGTTTAGATAAACCAATTTCCATACGTCACAAGTACTATGAGGGGGTTAAAGTTTGCAAATGTATAATGGCCGGTAAGTGGGCATGGAATATATAATCCCGTCATCATATACAAAATTCAAATTTCTAAATACGACTACTGATGTATACTCAATGACTACCACGTATATAAAAACAGTATATCTTTTGCCAAAGTTCTAGTTCCTTCTAAAATTGCAAGTCAATACATTCCGTTCTGAGCTTTTACGCTAAGACCCCAGACTTTCAAACCGCGACGCTACTAGAAGCAACTTTAGAGGAAACAAGAATATTGTCCAAAGTTGTAAGGAATCCAAAAAAAAGATGAACATGGTAGGTAATTATATAATCATGCTCTGGTGATCATCCAGCCCCCCAACCTTGATACCTCTCGAAAGTTTATTACCTACTAGACTGAGATGGAACCTTAAAAACATTTATTTAGTATTGAGGATCAACTGTTAAGGTTTCTGTGCCATAAACAAAAGAAAATGAAGTTCGTTTAAGTTTTTCACGCCTTATTTTATTTAATATTTGATCGACATGCGTCATATCTATATATCAATGGCCAACGTTGATATCAATGTAATCTACGAGTAAATGACCTTTTTTTTTCAAACAATCTGTAATGAAGCGGACACCGTGGGATTAAAAATTTAAAATACGTAGACTCACCAGCACTCAGAGCACTCAGAGCCATAGATTTGGTTTTATTTTTTCAAACGCAACGAAAAGTAACTATTACGGATTTTTGTCTCTGACCTGTCAATCGGTGATCACGTTGCAAATAAATCTATATATAAATTTCGCGTCACGTTCAGCTCCTAAAATAATAAACCGATTTTAATGAAATTTTGCACAATTTGTGCAATTTGGTCTAGTTTGAGACCAAATTGCACTTTGCTGGAGGGGTTAACAAGAATACTAGTAATGTGTGACCCAAGTTGCTAGTATTCTTTTTTAAATAAAAAAAAAATAATAATAATACTTAGTTTTTTTTATTGCAAATTCTCTAGCCACAGTAACGCGTGGCCGGGTAGCTAGTATTACATATAGCCTTTTTTGTATTATGAATTATGAATAACAAAGTTACCAAGTTTGTCGAAACAAACTTGTCGTTCGATTTCCATTCAGGTATTATTGAGTAACCAAACAAAATGTAACGTGTAACGTGCTTTCTAAGTTGCAAAATTAACCATACTTTGTACAACAAATGTAACACTTTTCTGCGATAGAAACAAACAGCTGATTGTCTGTTTGTTACTAGTACCTATTCCACAAATAAAACCCACACATTCCCAACTTCTTTTTTGAAGTGAAAACTTCTTTAGGCACGTTTGTGCACTTTTGCTATGGGGAAAATGCACTGAACTCGTGACCGAAACGCTAATAATACATATATAGATCCACTAGAAGGCGCTAATCTAAACAGTTCTGTCAGCTCCTTATTATTAATGTCACCAACCTGCTAATGTGACGCTTTAAGTTCGTCGTTTCGTTTAAGTTTTCACTTCTGTCGGCAGTCCCATGACTGCCTATTTTTTTATTTCTTTTAATTGACCGGTAGTGTATTCAACTACAACGTCGGAGGTCGGGTTCTACTTCCGCCCAGTGCATGGAATTAATCTCTTGATTTAAATATTTCTATGTACGATATAATCCTACTAAAATTATAAATGTGAAGTTTGGATGGATGGATGGATGGATGTTTGTTACTCTTTCACGCCAAAACTACTGGCCGATTGCGATGAAACTTGGTATGTAGATAGCTGGAGACCTGGATTAACATAGGCTACTTTTCATCCCGATATTTTTTACGGGATCGGGACTAACGCGGGTGAAACCGCAGGGCGCTACTAATAAATATATAAATTTAAGTATATCTGTGATCTAGAACAAACTCTGCTTTTGGTCTACCATTCTGTAATGTCTCAAAATATTATTAGTATTCCTAAATAGTAATATTTATTACTAGTCTAGTAAACTAAAAAAATACTTACAATCAACCCTTACGAACATAACAACCAATGTTATAGCTTTAAAATAGACTAACAGATAAGTATGATAACTTACGAATAAATCACCAAAACCCAACCGATAACTATTAATATGATAATGTCATGTTGCAATTACCTCGGTACATTAGTACTATGCTGAAGTATGGCCCACGCGCAGTAACGATCGTGATAATAAACAAGCTTGAGTCTCTAAGGCCATAATTTAGACCTAACATAAGATTAACAAGACCACAATAATGTATCCCCTCCCACACTGATTTCGGATGTGATAAGTTGGAGAAAGAAATATTTTTCTAAAGAGATATGACATTTCTGGTCAAATTGGCGTCCTCCGACTCGAGAAGCATCTATCTCTTCTACAGAAACCGGCGACTTCGGGTGCTGCGCCAAGCGGTAGTCGTATTGTGGGATGTACATAATTGTGTATATATGTACTTGATGTATGTAATGAGTAGGTTCAGCAGAGCAACATTAGAGGCAGTTAGCAACGCGAGCATGACACCATTTTTTACTATAAGTTCTAAAGATGTAATAAAAAAAACTGTACAAGTGCGAGTCTGACCCGCGCACCGAGGGTTCCGAAAGCACACGAACTTGTATGTACTCGTAGATAGTACGCCCATTTCGAGAATCAATTCCCGAAGATTTTTTCCCGTCCTTTCCGAAAGACAAACTTAACTTTGGGTTTCTAAAAATACTCTACTATATATAGACACATGACAATATCACAAAAACAATTTTTTATGTGATATTAAAACAAATTAACGACTTTCGGATTTTTTTATTTACTTGTGCTGTCAGACCTTTCTTCTTACTAAATATTATGATTCTAGGTCAATGGGAAGTATCTTATAGGTTTTAATTACCTGCGAAATATTAAAATTTGGTCAAATCCTAGTCTGAAATGAAATCTTTTGATTGTGTTGACTTACAAGCTTGATTTGTTTACAGCTTCAAGGGACCCGACGGGTTCCTCAGCAATGAGGAACATAAATATACAAAAAATTTACATTTCTGGTACTACAGTATCAGATCTTTTTTTTTTTAATAAGTCTCAATATAAGCCCTTCTTCATCTTAAAAGTCCATGAATGCCCAAGAGAAACAGATACTAAAAATATCATATTTGTTGTCTATGGCGTCTGAGGACAGCACGAAGGACGACCACGACGAACGAAAACGAATTCTTGAAAGCGCACCCACTGACGCATGAGGTCGAAGCTACATGTGCTATTTTGTGGGACATTACAATACTTTTCTGCGTCAATATATAACCACAGCTCTAGAACACTTACATAATATAACTAAGATTACTAAATATAGAAGCATTTTTGAGGAAGTTAGATAAGCTTCAAGGCCAATGTCATTATGATCTGTCCTACCATTAATGAGATCAACACTCGGAATTGCTTATTGAAATCACACTGATTGATTTAAAATGATTTGTCCACCACCAAAAACTGATCTCTGATCACTTTATATTACTTTGAGAACGAAACCTTAAACCATGACATTTTAAAAAGATTGCATGGAAGTTTTCATTATATATACGAGTATTATAATTAATTAATCAAAGTATTAATTTTTAAGCAAAATTATGTAAGTCAAATCAATGATCATCTAGTTATTTTACGGTATATAAATTGATAAACAAGTTATATGTTGTTATATTATTTTATTTAGTAAAAAGGTGATTGACTTTTACCTATTAAAAACGTAATTGTTTAAATATGGAAAAAGCTTTCTAATTTAAAAATTCATTTAAATTTAAATACAATAATTGCTAGATATTTAAATGAGTTTTATTCTTAAATAGATGTCAATTTTCCTCCTCAATTCATTTTTTTTTTATACAATCGTCTCAAGAGATTTTTGATCAAACAGTCTTTAAGTACAGGTTGTAGTGTGACTGCATATATGTATATGTATGTGTTGGTGGGTATATCAATTGAACGGTAACACGGCGTATCAAGCGGTATGTATCGCATCGTCCGAGGAATTTCACTTACTGAGGTCCATTACTTTCGTTGTTTTCTATGACGGTTAGGTAATACGTATTAAGAAATACGCGATTTTGTATGTAAATAGAGACTGCGCTGTTTCCACGAAAAAAAGTAAGAAAAGTAAAAGTGTTTGTCTATGGAGCTCAATGAGGTTTATTATTTTAGTGTTTTTATTGGAAGTTATTTTGAATGTTTTCATTTTCATAAGTTGTATTATGCGACATTTTGATTTGGATTTCAATTTATTTTACATAATATTAATAGTAGGTACCTTTCTCATATCTACTAACCCTAAATAAGCGTAATTGTGACTAATTACTATTAAAGTATCGTCTAAATAGATTATATAAAAATCATAAAAACGTATTCATGAAAAAAAATAAAAAAAAGAACCTTGAATTGCAAAACTATACGCAAGTTATATAGGGACTGTAAGGGACGCTGGAAAAAGGTTGTCGACCTGAGCAGCTAGTTGTCCTTTCCGAGTATAACAAAGTCTAGACCTAGGCATTAATGTTATTGCCCAACATTTCTAGAATATATCACATTTGTTAACTTTCATTTTGTTTTGAGTCCTTGAATGTGAATTAAATGTTGGCGGTTCAAATGTCGACCGAGACTGTATGTGATATTAAATTAATTAGTATAAGTTGCAATCTTACATAAATTTGTCTATGGGATAAATTAATCTTACAAGGCAATTTGAAAAGACTATCGGAAAGGATAAAAAATAATTTAGAATAAAAATTTTAATAGGTAATTTCTTGGTAATCATTTTTTATAAAGTACTTATTTCATAAAAATAATTATAATTAATAACTTTTCTTTAAATTTAAATTAACAAAAAAACATACAATTAACCAATAAAAGAAATACTCAGTTTTGAAGACATTAGAAACCCACAAAAATTCAACAAGAATGTAAACAAAGTATTCTAAAAACTTCACTAAAGATAATAATAAAATTCACATGCAAAACAATAGACGCAGAAATGTGGTTAAGAACCACCATCAAATTGCAGACCTTTAATTTAAATATCACTAAAAAAATAAAAATTCCACTGCATCACTTCCGAAATCCGGGGTGCGTTCTAAAACCACAAATCTGCACTTAATCTTGACACTTACGTAAAATTTCGCCATTTTGGGAGTTAACTGTCACTAATGTCACTCGCGAACACGGGCGCATGCACGAAAGGTACGCGCGGCGAATGGCGGCCGAGCTCATGCGCTGAATATATAGCCTCCCTCCCAAACTATTATTATATTAATTACATTCAATGTTTTCACTACACGGTGCCGATCGATCCAGATTATTCACTTCCTGCATCGATTTAATCCCGAATCTTGAAATTCAAATAGCCGATGGAACATTTCCAATGTGTTTATTCGATGTGATTTCGAATGTGTAATTCCAATTTTTTATACGGTAATCGAGCCTTACATTCATTTTCTTTTTCGACCATCAGTTGTGTTTTAAATATAGCGCAGACATAAGTACATTGTCTCGCTGTCATTTTTGAAAAGGTACAATATACATTTTTAACGATACAACGCCAAGTTAAGTGTGTTTATTTGGGGAATAAATACACTTTCGTGACATACATAGCTATTCTTTTGAATATATATAAAAAAATACGGAGATTCCTACCTTTTTAATGACAACCGAAGTTACAGAATCGATTAACTAGAAATAATCTTTAGCTTTAAAAAACCTTATCAATTTCAATGAGACTAATTTAACTAGCCTTCAATATGGTGATGGATTTTTACACGACTGCCAAAAAAAGGATTGCAATGTTTTCAGGGTGTATGTGTCATACGTGAGTTTCTTTATTCCAATAAATGCCTTCTAAATGCCTGGACAGATTTGGATGTATGGAGTATTTTTTGAATCCTTACATCACCTTGGATGACACTAGCTATAATGTTTGTTAAAAACAATCAATAAATGTTTTCAACTGTAAAAAAATATATGCATTTTTTGGCATTGGTGTTTTTCCATTTTATTAATTAGTAACTTATTAATATATAAATTAGCTGTCAAACTAGCTTTCCGGTTTTTTAAGTGCTTATAAGAACTCGAAACATCAGTAATGTCATTTCCGTGGTGGTAAACTATAACTCTGGCTACCCAACTTACCAAAAGTAAACCCAAGTACGTAAGTAACGCAGTTCAACCGCGGTTGTCACAAGGATAGAGGTTCTTTTAAATCTTACAGATAATCTGGCAAGTTCATAATCGGAATCGAAGCTACGCACGTTAATGAAAACCTTTTTTTTATTATGTCTAACCCCCACAGATCATGACGTTACCGGGGCTAACGATTGAGTGGTAATTTGAAGTTGGAAGTTACTTAGAAACGTATAGGTCGTGTTTTTGTGATGACTTTATTTATATTGCTTATTGTTGCTACATTTGAAACTTGAAAACTAAAAATTCATTAAGATAAATAAGTAGAAAACTAACTTCATGTTCCATAATTAAACATTTTTAAGATACAAATTCCGTAATGTAAGTCTTAAATAATACCTATTTATATTCATGTTATACATATAACTATTATATTACCTTCTAATCTGTTCAGAAATTTTATTAAAAAGAATTTAATCTATTATTTTAACAGCCGCAATAAAGTACAGGAGGTTTTTCTCATGACTATGATTCTTGTTTACCTGGAGTATATGAATAAGGAGAGAAGAAGAAACATTAGTTTCTATATTTTCTTTGGCGAATAATTAAAAATAAGTTGAGAAGATGGGCCATTACATTTTTATAAATGTTACAGGATTGTATACCTTGCCGTACCTTGACAACCCTATAGTTTAGTTGACATTTGTTAGAATTGAAATTCTACACTACACTGATGATCTAACCTTGGACCTTCCCCACCAGCTCAGGCTACTAAATCTACTGTTCTACTTCTACCATAGTTATTATACTATAGGCCGAATGTGTATACGTTTGCCTTGCAACCATAACTCACTGGTAAGAAGCAGTGTTGCCACTTAATTAACAACAATTACACATTACGCTAGTAGTTACGGCAGAATTAATGACTTACATAATAAAATTACGTTATTAAACTCGATAATTTAGCATTGCACGCTTTAAAACCCAGAGATATTTTAAGAACGTTAATGAAAGTTTTATTGTAAATAGATGTAATTAACACAACTATTATTATTATTTCCAAAACATATTGTTGTAAACCTGAGATTCATTTTTAATTCCAAAATTTCTTTTGTAGTCTTACTAAGAGACAACAGGTCACAAAGAGTTATGGACATGGACAGAACTGATGATAGGAAAAAGGTCCGGAGGCCCCTTGAATGCTGGACAGAGACAAGAGAGATAGCGTATTAAGTGCATGAAAAGAGTCAAGGCAATATTTGAAGAAACTTTGACAAGGCCTTTACCGAAAAGATTAAATTAAGATTGAAAAATTGTAAACTGAACTAAGTTTTTAGGTTTAAATTTCTAGATACAAAAACCTATCCACAGGTTCTATATCAAGAAAGAACTGCCTTGCATCAGAACCTTGAACCAACTTATTATCACATACAGATTAGACTAGCCTGTTGGTCTAGTGGTTAGTGAACCTGACTGCTGAGCCAAAGGTCGTGGGTTTGATTCCCACCCAGGACAAATAATTGTGTGATGAACATGATCATTTTTTCTGTAACCCGATGGTTGTAATTTATCTATAATTAGCAGCGCCTCGCGGTTTCACCCGCGAAGTCCCGATCCCCTGGGAATGTCGGGATAAAAAGTAGCCTATGCGTTAATCCAGGTCTCCAGCTATCTTCCGGGCGGGAAGCGGCAGTCGGCCCCCGCCTGAAGAGGCACACGAGTGGCGTGAGGCCGCTCGCCGAGCCACCATGGCTCGTTGGTCGTCGTGGCTGGAGGCTCCACGTGCTGGCTTTGCAGCCGTGCGCCTGTCACCACTGCGACTGCAGTGAGGACTCGGCTCAGCATACGCTGGCGGTCTGCTCCACCTGGGCGACGCAGCGTCGGGCCCTCACTGCAGTCATCGGAGGGGATCTCTCGCTACCGGCCGTCATACGCTCCATGGCCGGTAGCGACAGGGTCCGGGAGGACGATCTCCGATCTCCACTCGGACCTAATTCGCCGCCGGCGAACCGGGCGGCGGAGGCGCGCTTACCAGCGCCTCATGCCGCCTTGAATGTGGCCGCGGGTGGTCGGGACGGGTTTTCCCCTCCACCCGCTATAGTGGCCTCCCGCGAGGAGGCGGCGTCCGTGTGTGCCTGGACGTTGCCTAATTAAGAGGTTTTTTACCCGGAGGTGGTGCCCGCGCTTTAGCTGGCAGGCGCTAGGGGGGGTCCGGATGTCTTAATAAAAGCTGTTCCCGGATCCCTCCTATTTAAGGCGCAGTACGGCACACCGTGTGGTTTTAGGCGGTTCGATTCCGACACACCGCCCCACCGAAAACCCCAGTGGGGCGATAGATAAACAGTACTCTTTATTGTACACCAAACACATGATATATATATATACATATAAAAAAAACAACTTAAACATAAAATGCACAATGGGCGGCCTTATCACATTAAGCAATATCTATCACAATAAGCGAGGTCCTAACGATGGTGCTTGCTTGATAGAAAGTTTTGTATGAAAACATTACAAACATATACACAAATGTTGGGGATAAGACGGCCGCGTGTGACATGTGTCAAGTTATTATTAAATGTTGTTGGTAACACTTGTTTACCAACAACATTTCTCTGCTTACGTTACTACCAGAACACCAGCAGAATCAAAATGTTGCCATCTCTATTCCGCTGCCATCAAGTGGGACTATTACTGAGGTCTCATGCAGGGTCGAAGTGCATCGACCAAAAGTTTTAACCTTTCTAGTCACTCTATCTTCACCCTCAGTCTTTTACAGACTACTGTAATGAATTAAAAGCAACTGCCTTTCCAAGAAATAATCCCTAAAACAGCAATATTCTTCTCAAATTGAACATCAATTTAAATACAAAAATCAATGTCAATGTTACGAAAGTTTCAAGGTTCCGGCAGCCAAATGATTTAGAGCTTCCGTTAGCATCAATTATGAAGACATTATGGCAATTAATTGAATACCTTACATTTATTAATAGCCATTAAATGCGTTAAACATCAAATTATCATTTAAACATATCTATAACATAAGGTTAATGGACCAAAATGCAGAAGGAGGTATGATCTCTTTAATTTTTCGTAATCACTTAATGAGTAGTGTTGTAATAAAATAATCTGTTTAAGATTTGGTATAATGATTATGTAATCAATAGTAAATATATTCTTCTAGAGGCTTCGCTCGCGTGGACATATTTATCTTTTTAGCCCGGAACCCGCATTATTTTTCTTAAATAAAAGTAATTTATCTTAATCCTTAAAACATCAGCTTTTTGCCAGTGAAAGACCCGTGGAAATCGGTACACCCGTTCCGAGATTAACCGGAAAAACGAGACAGACACGCAGACAAAAAAAAAATATTTTTCGGCAATTAGTAAAAAGCTGTTCTTATGACATTACAAACAAACACTCCAATTTTTTTTATTTCCAAACTTATATGTATGTTTATATATGTATCATGTTAGCGATGTATTATTTAGATAACACTGATTCATAATACGAAAGAAATATATTTATTTTTTAAATTAGATCTTGACGACCTCAGTGGCGCGATGCTCAGAGCAAATCCTTGTATGCACGAATATATTATGTCTTTGCATTGGCTTGGCTGTTTCCATGTATATTTACGTATTTACAAAAGAAATTTATCTAAGTAGGTATATTTTTTTGTGATACCGCTGTTCAATATTACCCAGAATATTAATATTATCATAAAGAGATATAAGGTGAATTAAATGTTGAAATATTCGTGTTTAGGTTGAGTACAGGCAAAAATGAAGTTGACCGCGAGGTGTACATGGTTTTGCGATGCCCACAGCCTACACAACTTATGGTTTTTCATTATACAAGTGTTCGAAAAAGGTCGAAGTTCGATCTTAATTTATTAAATTATTCATTAGGGAAAAAGCAATTCTAAATTTATTTATTGATAACAGTGAAGCTACTAGATATACAAAAAAGGAAATCAATACGTTTTCTTTGTCTATGGATTCTATGAAATACTTAGAACATGAATAAAAAATTTAAGTTCTTTCTTTGTTTCCATCTGCATCCCACTCCCTTCATCTATTCCTGTACTTCGGTCTTTCAATAGTCCGGATATAATATGAAATATTTTGCATCCTTTATAATAACAGGCATTAAAACTTTAAGTATGTACCTACTTATGTTAATCTCATATCTTTTGATCTAGATTCTATCTAAATTAAACATTTCCTTTTGGTTTTCATGTTGTTTCCCGACCTTTTATTTGTTAGTAGCGTTATGACAAATGAGCCATAAAATAAATAAAAATATATTAAGATACACTTTTGTTATAAATACAAACATATTTTACATATAACGTGCAAAATAAAAACACATCGCAAAACAGAAGCGAAGAACATTGCAGAGGCGAGGCGACATTCACGAGGATATTCGCACGCTATATCGTACCCGTTGGATGTCAAAACTTTTGTATTAAATTTGCACTACAAGAAAACATTGTACTTAGAGCTAACAAAGACTACAAACATAATTAACAATTACAAATTAATTATCATAAGTTTACTCTCCAACAATTACTATAAGTTAACAGTCTCTTGATTCATACAGAGGAACCTCTTTGTTAAATTCTCTAATTAAAAATAAAACGATTTAATTGTAAACTTGAAATTTTAAACACTTTATGCTTATTCAGTAACATTTTTCATATTAGACTCCTTTAAATCTTTTATATAATCAGCCGCAAAGTTACAAAGGTCGTCGGCCTGAATTTCTTAGTTTTTCATTGTCTGTTGTTGTTGTTTGCTGTTCTATTTCGAGCGCTATACTTAGATTTTAAACGATAATAAACAAGAGTCTAAAATGTAAAAAGTTTGTAAAAATAATTTTACGAATTAGCTTGAGGTGCCCGCTCGTGTGAGTAAAAGTTGCTCGGTAAAGTGACCTATTTATTTACAACGACAACAACAATATACTTTACTACAAAGAGCAATACACAAAAATGCTACGATACACGCCTACAGTGTACAAATGCGACCACAATATAACTTTGTCTAATAAGTCTTGGTTTTTCATGGACTACATTTAATATACTGACTTGCATAACTGTTTTTGTTACAAATAAAACCCGGGTTATTTCACAATATAATAAAATCGAGAATAACCTAAACTACCATTTTTATTGATCTAAAAACTACCATCTTCATTGATAAAAACTACCATCTTAATTCTTCTTTGACTAGGTATTCAGTTTATTATATACGTACCTACATATATCATATTTACTTGCTTAAAATAATAAATACAATATATATGATACCAAATTGATGTTGTACCGAGTTGCATCAAAAACAAGCTTGGTTTTTCATGGACCTTTTACCTACAATATAACCAAAAACTGCTTATCTTCACCAGTGGTATGAATAATACACAACAAACACACTAAATGTGCCCTTAATTTCCCTCTGTTTCCTCTTCTTCCTTCCGGCTTGGTGAAAAAACGACCATCGTGGGAGCATACCCTTTCAAACAAAAAAAAAATTATTGGTCCATAAATTACGAAAATATCGGTACACATACATAAAAAAATACATACAGCCGTACATAGAGTAACCAGTATAGCTAACTATAAAGGAACGGCTTCGCAGTATACTGAATTGCATATCGGAACACACACTAAGTAAATGTATTTATTATTAGTAGCTGATATGTCAACCAACACTGTCAGTATGACAGAACTTTGACATTTAATGCCGAGTCAAGATTGATGGTCATTTCGTGATCACACGTAACCATTGTTACTTCTCGACTACTCTTTAATGACGTATTTACGTAAATAATCGTAACTGTATAATTACTATAAAGTACTTAATTAGACGTCACGGCAGAGTTAACTACGATATCATTAAGTATATAACTTTTTACAACAGTCCAATAAATCAACATCGAACCTGCTACCTTCGCTTTATGTAAGCGAACCCGTTTGTTTACTAATTCAACAGTCTTATGCTTATTCAATACTAGCAGCGCCCCGCGGTTTCACCTGCGTAAGTGAGTCCCGAGAGAATATCGAGATAAAAAGTAGCCTATATGTTAATCCAGGTCTCCAGCTATCTACATACGAAGCTTCATCGCAATCGGTTCAGTAGTTTTGGCGTGAAAGAGTGACAAACATCCATCCATCCATCCATCCATCCAAACTTTCACATTTATAATATTAGTGGGATGCCAAGCAACTGTTATCAATACAAATAAACAAAATTGAAGTGTTTGTAATGTCAAAATAATAGTTTTTTTAAGCTCATACAGTTAATTGCATGATGCCTATGCCTAAAAATCAGTTTCTAAAATGTTTGTCTGTCTGTTTGTTCCGGCTAATCTCCGGAACGGGTGCACCGATTGCCACGGGACTTTCACTGGCAGATAGCTGATGTTATAAGGAGTAACATAGGTTACTTTTATTTAAAAAGAAATAGGGTTGCGTGCAAAATATATAAATATGTACATGCGAGCGAAGCCATGAAGTAATCAATACATGATAATGTTAGTTTGTTACGCTTTTACGCATTGTTCCACTAATCGTCATGAAATCTTTACACGTTGTCAGAAGTACAAAAGAGATCATAAAGTACCTTTCATTCTGGAAAAAAATACTGCTCCCCATGGACAGAAGAATCTAGCAAGAACAACAGTTAAATATATTACGACTAGGTGTTCCTCGCACACCCAAAGAATTGTTAATTTCTATTCAACTCTCGTGTTTATACAACTACAGTCTTAACCCTCTTAACAGTCTTTAACCTTCGGTAAAAACTAGTAAGATAAAAAGAAAGGCTGCGTTGCGTCACGCCTTGACAGTACAGAGTACAACATACAGAGTAATAGTAATTATAATAATATTATACATCACTATCTAGACCCAACTAATTATATCTTACTATGGGTTCTAGAGCGTGGGTCTGGATGTCTTAATAAAAGCTGTTCCCGGATCCCTCCTAATTTAGGTGCAGTACGGCACACCGTGTGGTTTTAGTCGGTTCGATTCCGACACACCGCCCCACCGAAAACCCCGGTTTCCACACGCACAAAAAAAAATGGGTTCTAGACTGTGGTCGGGTTTAGCTAGCGGTCGAATACAATATAATAACTATTCAAACCTTCAAGAAAAGAGTGTACTTCTATATCAATGCACTTGTGACTCTTGAGTTGCAGGTGTCCACAGTAGTCACTTACCATCAGGTGACCAGTCTGTTCGTTTGCCCCCTACAATATAAAAAAAAACTATGTTGTATAAAACAAGTACATTTCAAAAAACAATGAAAGGAAATTCTTGAGTGAAGACCTCTTGCAGGGCCTTGGACATGATGGTTAAACTATCACCATTGTTGATGTTGTCACTCAAATGTCTCAAAAATCCGGTGACAAATTAATAAAGGCAATTGCATTAAATTGTTTGATTTCCCAGAAGTAGACATTTACCGTAATGCATGAAATTATTGATGCTCCGCTCCGAAAATAGAAGCATATTTTTTTATTGACTATAGTAAAGTTTGTCAATAGTTATTAAGAAAAAACAAGAAAATTGACTAAGAAACAGAGGAGAAAAAGGTACTCAACAGTTTTGTCTTCATATTTGTAAAAATAAATACAAGCTACAAATACTTCTCGTGTTCCAAAAATTCTTTAGGCTTCGATCCAGGATTCGACCCCGATGCGGAAAACAAGCGCGGGACCTCGGCAAAGCAGGACATAATATAATATATATAATACACATTGCAGCTTTCAGGTAGTAAATACTTTAGTAATATTTTTTAATTTAGAACTGAGCCATAACTATCATAAAAATAGTTTGCGTAGCTGTATCTGTAACCTGCGTTTAAAATATTTTTTAGACTCGTTCTTATAAAACTAGTGACATATAATAATGAAAGATTAGATTCGTTATTATAAGTTCAATTGTCAAACCAAAGATTAAAAGGTAAATGATTTGACGTTAGCAATGTGTGACATCACAAGTTGTTATTCCATACAAGTGTTCTACAGAACGTACCATTCTGACGTTTAGGAAGTTGATTTGACGTGACAGTCAACTACCTACCTTAAACCCAACTAGCCGTTCCCGGCAGTTTCACTTGCGTTTGTAATCACAGCCCGGCTCCTAAGGATCGTAGCGTGATGTTACATAGCCTATAACCTTCCTCAATGAATACTCTATCCAATACAAAAAGAATTATTCGGATTTGACTGACAGTTCCAGAAATTAATGCGGTAAAAGGACAAAAAACTCTTCAACTTAGAGCTAGCAGTATTATAGTAGTACAGATTACTCAAATGGCCCTTGCATTCAATGACTGACTGGTGTGGCTTTGAAAATTGGGCATTTTATTCCCATAACTAGTGATATGGTGATTGCTAACTAAGGCCGGAGGTGTTACACAATAAATCATAGGAAGTGCTAATGGGCTACAATATGGTTTTGTACCAATTTTATGACCTCACAAAATGTTGAGATAATAACACTTCATACAGCTGTCTTATAGAACAATCTTTGTGTCATTGTGTAAGAAACTCTTTTTTGTTTTGACATTAGATAATTTTGTAACTACCATAGAGTTTATACTAATAGATAGAACATTAGGGTGGTCGGTCACGAGACAGCTAATAACATAGATTACTGCAACTTGCCATGGTAAATCATACAACAAAAAACTATGCATTAAACAAATGCAAGGGGTCCTTCTTAGGGTTCTGAAGGAACACCGTTTGGTTATAGTAGACTCGAACCCGACATACCACTTCACCGTTAGGTTCTTTGAGGTGATGGGCCGTGGGTCCGTGGGGTGTCCACACGAAAAAAATGCACTATACAAACTAAAGTTAATTGTGTAATGTTAAGATAAGGCCTATTTTTCCATAAGGTCATGTTTTCGTCAATAAGTTAAGAAATAAACTGATTGACCTGACAGACATAACAGTCATCCTATAAGGATTCCGTTTTTATTTTACACTAGCTGCACCCGGCATGCGTTGCAATGCCTCATCATCAATACAAATAAAAAAATTGAAGTGTCTGTCTGTAATGTCAAAATAATAGTTTCTTTTTAAGCTCATAAAGTTATTTGCACGATACCTATACCTACCTAAAAATCAGTTTTATAAATTTTTGTCTGTCTGTCTGTCTGTTTGTTTCGGCTAATCTCCGGAATGGGTGGACCGATTTCCACGGGACTATCACTGGCAGATAGCTGGTGTTATAAGGAGTAAGTAACTTAGGCTACTTTTATTTTTAAAAAAGAATTAGGGTTCCCCGCAAAATATAAAAATATGTACACGCGAGCGAAGCAGCGCGGGAACTGCTAGTTTTATATAAAAAAATGTGTAACCTAACAAAGTTTCATCACAATCTGATCAACGGCTTAGAAATGCATAGAGGACAAATATAGTTACGTTGTTTTTTATTTATATAGATATGAAACGTGATATGAAGTGATAATGAATCATCAGACTATCATTACCGACGGTTACGCCTTAACGCCCATACTCTCCTGATACCTACATTGCTGACATTGCCATTAAAAAAAATATTCTTTTTGTCGTTCACAAGGCTGATAAACTTAAATATTAATGTGATCTACATATTACAGTTTATTGTGTACATTTGCGACTATATTATCAATTTATACTAAAGATATAACGGTTTCTAATTAAGTATGTGTTTTTCCCGGACCCCGATTGTGGTGCCTGACACCGACTCGGAAATCGGTCATTCTCAAGGCCAAAGCTATTCCCATTCCTCGCAGTTTCGTCTGCTTTTATGGTCGCTGATCCGCTCCTAAAGGTCGTAGCGTGATGTTTTATAGCTCATAGTATTCCTCCATAAATACTCTATCCAATACAAAAAGAATCAAATCAGTGTGATACTCGTAGAGACTAGCGCGCTTAAACATACAAACAAAAAACTCTGCAGCTTTATTTTACTAGTAAAGATTCACGCTAATTCTCATTGAAATGTTTGTCGTCTTCAACAACAATAGATTCATTGTCGTTTTCATTACATTTCACTTTCGCTGCGCGCGCGCCGGCCAGTCAAGGTCGCGGTGTGGACCAATTGCGAGCTTTCGATTCGGCTAACTTCGGAAACATTCGGACTTGGTCCTTTCACGTGAGAACCAGGATATACAATATACCTTACTCTTAGCTGTATGTATGTATACTAGTACTATTTTTTTCATTTAAACTAGAGCTTTGACTGACTGAAATTGACTGCCAGATGGCGCAATGGTTTAGGTGGTCACACGGGACAAAATTTGTGTGATCCACAAATAATTGTCCAGAGTCAGGGTGTTCTTTATGTCCGTTGTTTGAATGTTTGTGAACACAGGAGTATTCCTAATGCGGGGGACTTGTCTTTTTAAAAAACAAAAAAAAAAACAAAGTGTTAATGCGTAAAGCGTATTGGAGTATACATTTCTGTCAAATAAGACCGTCTAATGTATGAAGTTTATGCGGCTTAATATCCGACAGTCCGCGTCTTTCTCGAAACTAGAAACCAATTGATTCAAAGTAGAATAAGAAAATTGACAAAGAGAGAGATAAATATAGATTATGTTGTTTCAAAAAAAGTTTATAAATGGTTCCAGGCATAGGTAAGTTAGGTAAACGACCACCGCCTCGCACTGTTATTCAAACGTCCAAAAACTATAAGGTAGTAGTCGCTGAAACCGTTATAGTAACCTCAAAATCGTTTATTGGAATAATGTCCCTTATATGTATCACAAATCTTCGGTTCTAAAACCATAAGGTTTAAACTTCTCAGTGCTCTGAATAGGATCCCTTGTCTATAAATGACGTAAACTTATGATTTTATACAAATAAATATCTTCGTACTATAAGCTAGACTGAATGAATAACAAACTATATCAAGGCATTCCAATGATTCATAGAATTGCGGAAGTTTTAATTAATAGAGACCAGTTGCTATCCGAGGAAGGAATACCGATGACCTAAGGCTGACCACTTGTTCTGTGACAAGGCTTTAGATGATAAAATGCATAGTAATCATTGTTTTGAATAAACCTAGGTCCATTACTTAACATACACGTCAAAGGATCAGCGATGTAAAGTAACTTCTAATTAGCGACTTGTATTTATCGAAGTCGCTTAACTATACCTTGGAGACTTAATATAATAATAATTTGTATATACTTAATATAATAATATTACACATCGCTATCTAGACCCACACATGGATATACATACATGTGTACTTAGATCATTTTTTTTTTGTTAATACATCTAAAGAAACACCCAAACCAATGGCAAATTCAAAATTCAATATATATATATATATATATAAGATTCCTAGCCGATTTCGGCTACGGCGACTAAGCTTCTGTGGGATCCTTTTTTTACTAGCTTGGATGTTTTGCTCTAAGATGGCTAATGTACCCAATTTTTGCGGTAAATAGACGTGAACACTGCGGACACGTAAGGGCACCATTGACGTAATTAAAATTCGATACTCATAGACTAACTATGTAGGTTTGTGAAGTTGATTCTTTCTCTTTCTAATTATGTTTTATGTAAACCGTAAGGAATTAAAGCTATTAATATAAGCTCTAATAGTACCACTGTGAGACATCTTGATTGTGTAGCTTTGTCTGAGGAGTGGCAGAACATAAGAGATTACAAATTCGATCAAGAAAATCGATGAAAATAATCTCTAATTACTGAAATTCTGTCTAATGGATTCCACGCTTGAATGGTGTATCGGAAATGTCGATTGTAAAACACCACGAATTAGAGCCTTCTATTGGCACACCCCTATTGGTGCAACTCTATTGAACATAATTCTCTGAAATTGAGAGGAAAAAAATGTAAAAAGTAAAAATTACAGTACATTTTATATCTTGAAGATGCTTGATTTCGGGTCCCATACGATGTGTCAGAAAGCATGACTTAAAAACCACAAAACGAAAACAAAAATTACGAACAGTAATTTTCATTAAGCCACTAACCAGCCTTTGTAGCGTTGAAAAGAAAGAAAATTAACAACAACAACAAAATTAAAATTTAACAAGAAATAGATTATTTTAAGAAAATAAAATATATGTGTGATTTCTAAGTAAAACAAAAAAATATCTTACTAATATCGTAAAGGCGACAGTTTGTGAGGATGGATACATGGATGTTTGTTACTATTTCACGCAAAAACGGCTGAACGGATCTGGATGACAGACAGATGGCACAGAAATAGATTATAGTCTGGAATAGCACATAGTCTACTTTTACCTGAAAAAAATGTAAGGTTCCCGTGGGATGAATTTCACAAAACGTTCCAAGCTAACGAAGTCGCGGGCAACAGCTTGTAAATCATATAACTTTAGGTCATTCCTCTATCAGTTTAATTCCTTTTTGTGCTTGCATACTTGGCAAAATTTCAATATTTTCTGTCAGTAAAAAGCTAATAAATAGTTCGGGCCTGTTTCGGCACATCGTAGTATCTGCGAATTTTTACTGTATAACAGGCCGTTTGTACATAGTGCTACCGATTAATCATTCTCCCCAATAAGGTTAAGGGTTAAGGTTCACCTGTAAGCCAAGCTATATACTATTGTAGCGTTCAGATTTCAGTTCAGAACTCGATTCCAGTCAATGTACCACCTCCAGTGTGACATCGTTAAAGTTGATTGCGTTTATAGATACAATAAATATACTGCATTAATTATTTATCTGCCCCAGTTTTTCTCAACATTCTGACAGTAGAGGGCGTGGTGAAGTGACAAGGTCGCCTGGCTCTTTCGTCTGTACGTCACTGTGTAATACTCTGACATAATTCGAAGGTCGATTTAACACTTGTTTTTATTACTTACTGATCTTAGTATGTAGACCATCTCTTTGGAAGGTCAAGTAATACATACCGACCTCTATTAAGTTATGATCTAAATATTTATCTCCGTTAGGAAACGAATTAACTATTTGAAATTATTTTCCGCCTAAGGCCTTGCCCGTATCGATCTTCGTTCTCCCTGTGTTAGTCTTGTTGTTTCATAAAGCGAGCAAAAGGAGCTCAAAAAACATACTTCGAGAAACATTCCTTAAAATTTTCCCAACCGTTTGTTGAAAGTAGTCATGAGTGGTATCGTTGGAAAGTTCATTACACAAGGAGTACAGGTAATTTGAATAATCCTCAGATCTAATTCTCTTATTCATTTTATCGTTTCTGCGATGCACTTTGTAATATTTATAGACTTTAGATAGAAACCTTGATACTAAATATTCAGGACGAGTAAATACTATCAGTTGAATAATGTAGGGAAAAAGTAGGATTAGATCAGGTAGCGCACAGATCTGATAGCATTGAAGTCTTATGAAGCCGTACAGAAGATTGTGGTAAATCAGCACTGCGATATAATGATAAAACATTACGGGCCTCTTGGTCTGACTGCAGAGCTAGAGGTTGTGTGTTCGATTCCCACTCAGGCCAAATAATTGTGTGATGAACACGATCATTTTGTTCTGTGTCTGGGTGTAATTTATCTACAAAATGTATTTTAGGAATATATAGTTGTTTCTCAGCAGTGTGGATTCTATGGTACAGACTCTGCCTAGTATGGGATCAGACGCCGTGTGTGAGGTGTCACAAATTATTATTATTACATCGTTGTGCTGATTATACCAATCTTGTCTTGTTGTAAGTAGATGTCGAAACACCATTATTTTGATGCCGAAGACAATCCGAGCTGCATAATAACGACTGATCCTGTATCGCGCGATGAAAGTTGTCGCGCCAATTAATATAATATACGACTTCCTAACATCAACAGTTAGGCCGCGGCCTGGTACGATCACATAGCTTGGTCGGAGAATCCTTTCTATGTGTTGAAGGAACATTACACCTGTTCCTCCATAATGGTAAATAGGATCTTCAATTTGAGAAGTTTTTATCAAGGCCTGATCAAAGAGAACTCTATAGCATAGAAGGATTATAAAAAACTGGCTACGGAATATTTCTTTAAAACAGCCTGAAGGTCGCTAAAGTCCGGTTTATTTATATTTCTATGAGTCACTTGTTGCTTACTGGATATACTGTAATAAGTATATAATAACTAGAAGCATGACTTACTATTGAGTAATATTGGTTACTATTTCAATTGAATTAACGTATTCAATTGAAATAGTAACCCATGTATCAAACCATCTTCATCATATTAAAACCTAACTATTTCCTTAAAAATCCATACTAATCTTACTAATGTTATAAAGGCAAAAGTTTGTGAGGATGGGTGGATGGATGAATGTTTTAACTTCTGAACCGATCATCATGAAAGTTTGCTACACTTTTTTTTTTTTTTTTGATAAAAGATTCTCTGTTATCAAAAAAAAATACTGTTCCTGAGTTGACTGAATTGACTGACAAAATCTAAATTAACGTGAGCGAAGTCGCGCACAATAGGTAGTAGGAGATAAAACAATTTGGGCTTTAACCACAAGATCAGCTAAGGTTTTAGTTATTTTACCACGCGTTATAACATTATATATATATAAGCCAAGTTATAACACTACTTGAATAAATCAGCCACAAATACTAATGAATAAATATTTATGAAGCTGTCACAGAATGATGATATGGTGTCAGTTTTTGTTTTGTCTTTGTTTAAAATTGATTCCACTGCGTGGTTTTTGCGGCACTACTAACGAATGAAATATGATTGGAAGTAGGTAAATAATACGACGCATTTTTTTGTTTGAAATATATATCTGATACATTGCAAGGCCGCAATGTAATCGTCCAGTTCTGCATCACGAGCCACTCATATAATGATTATTATCTAAACAATCTCTGCAATATGATCTTCAACAATTACATTCATCAATATGGCAACAATAGTATCGATTTTAGCTACGCGGCAGATCCTCATCGTACTAATACAAACTTTAAAATGTCTCTCCTGGAATTGGCTTCATGTTATATTAAATTATCATGAACAGTAACGATGCAAAGAGATATCTTCTCCTCTAAATGTATTCCACAATATGATTACATGATTGACTTAGGCGTTTGATGAGAAAATCCATCCTTAAATAAGGGGAGGGGGTATAAACCACATTCCTCCTCGGTTTGTAAACCACCAAGCCAAGCCACTACCGTGCGTTGCTGAAGCTGAATCGTGTAGAGGCGAAACACATGTCAATGTATTCAGCTTCACTTTTAACTAACAAATTAACTATGTAAATCAACCTTGAAACTCATTTTAACCTACTTATTAACCGACGAAAAAAAAGGAGGTTCTCAATTCGACCGTATAATATTTTTTTTTTTTTTTTTATGTCTGTTCAGCCCTCACTCCGTTATTTATGAACCGATTTTGATTATTCTTTTTTTGTTAGATAGGGTATACCTCAAGGGTGGTCCCATGTCAAGGAGTCAGGGTCTGATGATGGGATCCTGAAAAAATTGAGAGAAACCCTCGAAAATTGTAGGAACGAAATAGTGTTTCTGTTTACTTTGCATTACTATATCAGGTATTGCGTTTAGAAATCATCATCATTTTTCATCATCATCATCATGATGATGAAAAAAAAACATAAAATAAAATCTTTTTCACAAAAAATTAAACCGTCGAAAAGAACTAAAAAGCAAAAAATAAAATTTTGATAATTAATCAGTTTGTTGTTTGGCGCCGACTCAAAATAAGTTTATATAAAATTAGATAGTTTATGTAAATAAGCTCAATACTTAAGACTTAGGTAAGGTTTATTTATTTTTTTCTTTTTAGTTATTTTCGTCGGTTTAATTTTTTGTTAAAAAGATTTTATAATGGTCGTATTGAAATTAAACTTTTTATGTGTAAGTAGTTTCGATGACAATACTATAATTTGGCATCTTTGAGCTGATCTGATGTGATGGAACTTTCCAGTGGCTACTAGTAAACCCCCCTAGTTTGGGCTCATAAGATTCGTTTTGACGAGTGCAACAGATTAGACATAATAGCGATGGTCTGATAATGAAGCCAGGAGGTGAATAGTGGAAGTGCCGACTACATCATTCTAGCAAGCAGATCACTGTTGATTTGATTTTGGTTTTATCTTCCCTCTCTAAAAGCAATTTGTTAAGGTTCATCCTTGGCTGTTGTCATCGTTGGTTTGACCGAAAGTGATTGGTAGTTTCTACCTCCCTGATTACTATATTATTAACCCTAGTGGCAAAACGGATGAACTGTTCCAACGGCTCCCAAAGGGATGAACCGATTTGAGTGCGTTTTTTTTTGTTTTAAATGTGACTTGATCGGGAGTGTACTTAGATATAATTCAAGAAAATCTGTTCAGTCGTTCGAAAATCATTTTTGAGTGTTGGGTATTTTAATTTTTTTATTTATGATTATGCCATACTAGCTGTTGCCCGCGACTTCGTTCGCGTGGAAATTTTTGTAAAATCTTTCCCGGGGAAACGGTAAATTTTACCGTGATAAAAAGCGTATGTGCCTAACTATAATCTATCTCTGCCAAATTTCATCCAGATCCGGCCAATCGTTTTTGCGTTAATGAGTATCAAAAATCCATCCATCCATCTATCCTCACAAACTTTCCCCATTATAGTATTATTAAGATTAAGTAGGTGCATAACAAAGAAATTCTTCGGTGAGAAGCGTAAAATGAAAGTAGGGACTTATATAATGTAAATATAATATTCTTACTAATTGAATATTTCCCTAATGCTACAGATAATAATGATAATTACGGTAAATGTAGTGTGAATTAACGGCTCGGCAGCTATAATGACGTTATTAACTCAAAAATTACATACATTTCAGGCCTTTCGCCCTGATGGGTAGGCAAGACCTGACAACTCCCTTCCATTTGCATCTGTGTTTACATACCATCCGAATTTTATCGCCCGTCAACATCGATATAAATGTACTACGTACTAGATATGGCGTTTGGAACACTAAATTTGTCAAACTTAGTTGTGGTTCCGGAGCTACAACGAACTCATACGCACTTCAACTGTGGTTCAGTGTACACTGGCGCATGTGTAGCTAGCAGCGAGCGTTTTTTATTTGTTAGAAAACGTAAAAATATACTTGTTAGTTATTTTTTCATCATTATATTATATCCTGGTAAGTAAAAACAAAAATGAGTACTCATTATAACATGATTTTGTCTCAGATTGCAGTAAAATAAGAGAAAACAACAAAATTCATAAAAGCCAAGTGCATATTTTTCGCCATTAAAACAATAGCTCTATCTCGCTTCTATCAATAAATAGCACCTTGCGCTGTCTCGCTTTCACTAAAGAGAACTGTAATCAGGAACTAATTATCATGGATTAAAACGTTGCAGAACGAATTCGGCGTTAGGAGTAGGTAAAATATTAAGTTAATTTAAAAAGCTTAATAATTATCTATTCTATTTGGTAACAAATCGTCAAAAATTTACCAAGCCTATTTTATTTGAGGGCTCCTAATTTTTTGGAATCCTACCTATTACTGATCTCTGATTTTGTGAATGTAACTGTCTTTCTAGGGATAATGCTAGATTCTAGATTACATTGAGGCATTCACTTAACATGACATAAACATGCTATAAAGAAAGTCCGCCAATTGACAGATATAGAAACTGCACGAGTATCAGTGTCATTTCCTACGGTATTTTATTGTGGGGGCGTGTTGCAAATATAGAATCTATATTCAAAATTCAGAAAAGAGCTTTCAGAACCATTTATACTCTACGTAGTGGCGAATCCCTTAGGGACCTATTTAAGGAAATTAACATGCTGACGATGTCTGGTCAGTATATTTATGAAAATATTATGTATGTCAGAAAAAAATTGCATCTATTTACAAAACGATGTGAAAGACATAATTATGTTAATAAAAATTGAAATAATTTAATTCAACCTAAAGGAGGTCATTCACGTTTCATACAAGTTTGGGCCCAAAAGTCAAAGTGCCGGCCAGTGAAAAAAAGTGACATTAATGTAGGGGAGATAAGTCCGAGTATTTTTCACTATGGCACCAAATCTCTACTACCGCTCCTTCACCTGATATTTACAGACTTAATCTGACTGACTACTGCTCCTGACAATTCAAAAATACCTATAATTGGTTCAATTGAAATAAATGATTTGATTTGTAACATTACATTAGTAAAGACCAGTCAAAGTTAACCATTTATTTATTTATTGTCGTTTTTTTTAATAAAATGTAAGTTTTAAATTAATAAACAAATTCAATATATTTTTTGTTTACTTTCACACTTGAGTTCTTATTAAGGTTAAATGTCCTTTCTGTTTTTCAATTTAGTCTATAGGAGCTTATCCAGCATAGGTTCGATGAACAAAACGCATAAGCGCCATGAAAATCACGGCGCTTGCGACCTTCTAATCGTGAAAAATATGACACCCCAGTGCGCTGCGGCGCTGCGCATTCCTAGTGTTTGGTTAGACAAATGAAGATTGTTTTAGCGCTGTAGCGTCGATTAGTTTTAAGTTTTCACAAAACCAAACAAAATTTCTCTAAGTGATTGCAACTCCATATGTTTATCACAATGCCCGTCAAAAACCTTTTATACCGGTTCGCTAGTCTTAGTGTATATGGCCTGTCCTTTGTGGAATGGCATCTACGTATACATACTATATATGTAAACAAATGTATCTTGTTTAACTTACGTCTCATCATCTTCTATTACACCACGTTGCTTACACATTTTAATAGCATTTTTGTATTATATTCGGTTTTCGTGGTTTTTTGCCACGCTTTTATTACCTTTACCTAATTGTAAATAACTAACTTTTAAACTTTCGCGTTCCATGATATAATATTATATTCGTATTAACGGGAATTAACGCGATCATGAAAAGGTATTACATACCTCTGAATTGCCTGTAAATAACTAACTAAATAATTCCTGGAAGTAAATTTTAACCTACTTCTAATTGTTGTATCCAAATACTATATAAGTTGTTTCATATGCAAACTAGATATCATAAAATTGTGATTGGTCATATCCATAAGCTCTAAATAATGTTTAAAGAAAAAACAAATTAGGTGGCAAGTAATCCTTTGTTCTATGTTTAAATTAATTTTCTAAATGAAAATGGCGGGTTTATCCCGTTATGACATAAATGTAATTATTTTGTTAAAATTTAAGTGTGGCTTAACTAAACAAATACGTTTCGAGGAAATGAGTAGTGCACTGAGGGAAACTGGTCCTTTTTTAAGGACCGAACAACGGCGGTATATTAAATTCAATCGCGGCAATTTTAACTTTGAGGATGATGCTAGGTCTGGCAGGCCGATAGAAGTGACTACCGATAAGAACATTGAGACTGTACGAAAATTATTGGAGTAAGATGGACGTGTGATACACCGACAGATCGAGGAAACTTCAAGTTAAATGCACCAACTATTCATCGGATTTTTCATGACCATTTCAAAGTACGGAAACTTTGTTCACTCTGGGTACACTTGACGACTGACACGCTGAGGAAGCAGCGTGTGTTTTCATCTCGTGATATGTTTAAAAAAATTTAAGACGGCTGATCTAACTACGTGAACTGAACCATCGCCGACGTCTACGAAAATGTCCCAATCCGTAAAGAAAAGAATAGTTGCTGTGTTTTTTACTTAAAGAGGAATATTGGCAACGGTTGTGCTTGATAAAGGAAAGACTGTTACTGCTGCATGGTATACAGAGGAATATTTACCTCAAGTATTAGAAGCTCTAAAAAATTTACGACCAAGACTCGATACTTGGTTTTTACATCGAGATAACACCCCTGCACAGCGAGATGGCAACTACAAACTATTTGCACCAATAAAATTTCTGGAATACCCGCCTTACAGTCCGGATTTAGCGACTTTGCACTATTCCCGTATGTAAAAAACAACTTAAGGGACGGAAGTTTTCGAGCGATGAGGAGTTTATAGGAGCTTTTGAGAAGATATGCAGCTGTGTTTCAGAGAGATATTGAGCAATGTGTTTAGCACCTGGATTATAAGCATGAAGACCTTTATTACTGAAAAAAAAAATATTTTTGACAAAGTACTACAAAACTTATGTAGTGCCCTAGTATATGTAGTTTGGATGACATGCTGATACATGATTTGGCATCTTGGTGCTGATCTGATGATGGAGCCAGGTGGGAAAGTGGAATGCTTAAGAGGCTGTTAGTAAACTCCTTGAGTTTGGGCTCTTTTGATTCTAATAGATTAGGCTTCGTAACGATGGTCTGATGATGAAGCCAGGAGATGGAAAACTCTACTTTTACTTTTTAATTCAGTTTGCTGTTAAAGCATGTTTCTTTTCAGTTTTTCTAAACTATAATTACACTCAACTCTTCTCACCAACATATATTGAGGTTGTAGTTCAGTTGATATTATGAGGACGTGCACACCATTAGGAACTGATGCACCGTTAATAACATTTTTGACGCTTAATATCCTTACACTGTCACCTGTCATGCACTGAGGCAAAATAATATGTAAATATGACACTGTTAAGTTCTAAACGGTACGCTTTACCCATGCCTATTTAAAAAAAAAACGTGAAGAAATTGGCGCCAAAATGAGCGAATCCAATGACACATGTCAAACAAACAAATCGAGGCAAGGGACGCATTGGTTATTCAGGCGGTAAAATGTTACGATAACTTAGGTACATTCCGAAACCGAAACGAATAACTTAGCCGCGGGCCGCATCAGAAATAAAAGCGTGCAACCTTATAATTGCCATCATAGAACTTGACTTTAAGCCTTATTTTCTAGAAATAAAGGTAGTTTTACAGTAATGTGAGGTTATAAAACCCGCAGTCATAGCGCATGCATGTCAGCATTTCGCCCCAGCGAATGACTTGTTCCAGATATGTCAAGGACTGTTGTTATGTAAAAATACCTTCTTTCAATACTTATCTTTGCAAACTATGCCGATAAAATCTTTGATGAACTTCGGTTTTTCATTGCAAACGAAATATTGACTGGGTATTAGGAGGACATTACAGTTGAATAACAAAACAGTATATCACTTTCAAAAGTCTTTATTGACACAGTACAACAACTTAATAGTTAAGATATGTTGCACTACAAATCTTACTGTGTGTAATGATGTCTGTTTCGAATTTAATTATGTTTATTATATTCGAATCCAAAGCAAGAATAACTGAGCTAAGTGCTTAGAATTAACATACTTACACATATTACAATATATGTTATGAGTTATGAATAAATATATAATTGTAAGTAATTTAAAATAAATACGAATTAGTATGCGACCTAGTGAGTACATAATAAAACGTAAATCCATTAAAAAAAATGGTAGCTCATCTTTACATTTTGTAGGTAGAAAAAATTTATATTTTTTAAAGTACTTATAGAATTTTTATTTGAGCTTAGTTTGCCAAAATCTACTTTATAGTCTACGGGTTTTAGACTTACTAACTTTTAAACTTTCGCGTTCCATGATATAATTATGTATATATACCGGAATTAACGCGATCATAAGTATATTAAATACCTCTGAATTGCCTGACGTTCTTGACCAGGTTGCACTGGCCGTGGTCACAGGCTGACTGGATCAGTGTTGCACGCCCTCTCGTTGTCGAGACCACCGTGGCGTAGAAGGTTCTTAGACTTGGCTTTTAGAAGGGTTTAAGATTTTGCTTAGCCTATAACTATATATACTTTTTTGAAAAAACACTAACACAATGCTGAGTTTCCTTAGTATAACGCCTAATTAAAAAAAAATACTTACCGTGTGTGACGTATTAGACTATTTAGACACTCTATGGAATGCAAACAAACCAATTCACAACTATATAATAATACTCTTGATCGCGTTATTTTTCTATGCCTTTGGGAACAATGTTTTTGTTCTGGATGAAAAATGCCCTATCTCCGTTTTTGTAGACAATTGACACTGTGGATTTCATTATGATGGGTTGAGAAAAAAAAGGCCTGAAAACAGACAAAGCAAAGAAAAAAAGCACCAATGATAAAACAAAACCATTGAGATCCCTAGGTTAGTAAAGAAAAATAAACCGGAGAAGTGCGACTCTGACTCGCGCACCGAGGGTTCCGTAAGCAAACAAACTTGTATGTAGGTAGTACGTCCATCTCTGGAATCAATTCTCGAAGATGTTTGCTTGTTTTTTTCGACAGACAAACTTAACTTTGCAGTTTTAAAAATACTCTCCCATTTTTCAATCGATTACGACAAAGTCAGATTTTTCCTTTACTTGTCCTGTGAGACCTTTATTCTTATCAAATTTCATGATTCTAGGTCAATGGGAAGTACCCTATAGGTTTTGATTTAACTGCGAAATGTTAAAATTTGTTCAAATCTCAGGCTTAAATGGCCCTATATTTTGACTGCGTTGACTTAGAAGCCTTTTTTCAGCTTGAAGGGACCGCAGATATAAGTATTTGGTATTAATTTCGACTTGATGCGTCAACGGGTTCCTGAGAAAAATGCAGACGGACGGAGAACAAAGCGATCTTATAAGGGTTATTTTTTTGCTTTTCAAGAACGGAACCCTAAAAATTAACTAATGATAATACATAAACTTATTCTACAATCTGGATGGGAGCTGTCAGGCATTCTATAATATTAGCAAATAATAGAAGAGTTGAGACCATAAAGTATTTTATTATATCTCTAAATGACAGGTACATACAGAACTACTTAAAAATATTGTTATATTAAAAAGATCCAAAATGAATGTCAGACAAACGTCATAATACTCAAATTGTCTAAATCTTGAAAAGTCATGTAACACTTCACCACGGGGAGTCTAATATTTGAAAAATAGTGAATCATCTAAAAATGTAATAGCAAATAGATAGCGCAAATCTTTATAATGTTGATTCGCAAAAATAATTAATTGTGTACCAGACATGTTTAAGCAATGCTATCAGGTGTTTAGGGTTTCAAAAGGCAGCTATAGACATGGAAAATCAAGATATGGCGTCCGCACATTCTGCGATATGTTGGCGTGGACCGGAGCATTGGCGGTCGCCGTCGTGATATTTAGATCTCTTTATTTGATGTACCATATAAGGGATAACTCCGAGGTAAGTTAGCCAAAGTGACTATGGTTATCTTCATATTTTTGAACTCCGTCTCTGTATCCAGGGAGCTTCGTCTCTGTATCCAGAGACTTACAAAAGCATGAGGAAGGTGGAACTAACAAACCTGCACCGTTCGTAAGTCTGATGTTGAATAGCACTTATCTCGTTAGAGGACGTTTTGTACAGGGCAGCTAACTCGTAAGTTCAAGTGATAATACTTGTCAAGTAATAAGTTTACCATCAGGCAGGCCAATTTTATTGCCACCTTCTTGGTACGAAGCAGTACTCTGGATAAGCCAAGTTAAATGTTGGCGTTGGGGTTGGGTGTTGCTTCACATTGGTAGTGTATTGAACCACCGCTACCACTTAATGGCCAGCCATTACACTATCGCATAATACAACCATTTACTTATTCGTGATACTCGGTTTGGATCAAGTAATTACAAAATTGACAATATAAATTTCATTTCACAAGGCTCAATCATTTGAAAACGGGCGATTATAGATAGATCGGCACAAGCGGATACAGAATTATCTGTTATTCATTATTGTTATAATTTTACGTTCGACAAACAAACCTATTCTTGCGGTTACTCTCGTGTGTGTTGAGGATATGTACTGTTTAAATAACATTCATTTTATGATAAGATTCGTACTAACAAGTCTTAGTCTAAAGTCCTGTTTAGCACCACGGGGATATTTTAGGATGTGTTATCTATCTCAGAATGGTCAACCAATGTATTGGTTTTCCACATTTTATTTATGTTATACACGTCGTGCTATCGGAGGATAAAGTCGTGAATATGTTTAGTGTTGTTATCATAATGCTTTCAGCACCTTAAACGGCATCCATACAATTTTACTACCTGATCAGATTTGTGATTGAATTGGTTTACGAACAGATTTCGCGTCCACACGTAACAACTAAATCGCGAATTTCATTTCATTTTATTTTCTGTGCTAGACGGGCGTTTGTAAGAAAGGTGACTTAATATTTTTTGTTTTTGAAGAAATGCCACCTGTATTGATCTTATAATATATAACCACCGAACTGAAAAAACGTAAATACACACATCCTTTAAAAAAGTTAGAACATATAATAATAATAATAACTCCACACATCTCACACACGGCCGTCTGATCCCAAACTAGGCAGAGCATGTACTATGGTAACCAGACTGCTGATAAACATACTTATATATTTCTAAATACATACATATTATAGATAAATTAATATATATAGATAAATAAATTATTAGTTCCGTGTGTACACCATTTTATACTCTTGGCCTGAAATTTGTTCCATAATTCATAAAATTTCTTTTCCAGAGAAGCAACCTTCTGCAACGCCAAATTTTGGGGCACTAAAAACAAAACTTCTAGATGTTATTATTTCGGAAACGACAAAGTCGCTTTCGAAGAATCCTGTACACCAAAAGGTCAGGACGCCGTTCTCATTACTACGGTATACAGCCCTCCACACTGGTAATGTTAACCAGTTTCCTCTTCATTCTACTCTTGGTCATAAGAACGGTATACTTAAAGTTTGAAGAAAACCGCTTAAGAATTGTAACATACGAAAGGGTGCTCCCCCGCTGTCCAGGAACGAGGCTACCATTGTTGAGGCAGATATGCAATAACGAAAATAGCGTGGTCTAAGGATATGAGTTTGGTTTCTGATGTGAATATAAAGATTGTCAATGTTATAGTTTTATTTATTTTATTAAGAGCGAGAAATGACCAAGGCTGCATGCAAGATTGCTACCTCAATCATGTATGTACATTGTATATTTCCTCTTAAGGAGACAGAACATGACACATACGACTTTTTAAATACAATAGATACAGAGACAAAAGAAGTAGGTAAGCATAGTTAAAGTGGTATAAAGAATATTAATAAATCTGATAGAAGAATATTTTTAATACAAAGCATGGTGTACAACACTATCCAATAATATATCTTGAGCACGGCAGTGCCCCCGCCAAGTCGAGAATAAAAAAACAAAGGCACAGCCATACCATTCTCGAAGCCATTCAATACGTTTTCGCTCCCCTGTAACTTCGTTGTGAATGAAATGAAAATAGTAGATTATTGTAATGTGAGAATGTTGCCGTGCGATGGTTAAGTTACTCTATTAATGAAGGGAATAAAGATAATAATAATAATAACTTGACACATCTCACACACGGCCGTCTGATCCCAAACTAGGTAGAGCCTATACTATGGTAACCAGACTGCTGATAAACATACTTATATATTTCTAAATACATACATATTATAGATAAATTACACCTAGACACAACAAATGCACATGCTTATTACACAATTATTTGTCCTGGGTGGGATCGAACCCACGACCTCTGGCTTAGCAGTCACTAACCACTAGACCAACAGGCCAGTCTAATATTGACTTGGTACGGTCACTATAAAATGTTGTTAGTTAAGAAATTAAGTAACAATTAGATCTCAGAACTTTTTGCGGTAGAAGAACTGCGTTGGGACTTGCGAGACTTGGGTTTTTTATATGTTATGTTTTAATGGAATATCTATATCTGCTATTGAGTAAGGTCCTCGGTAACCCATTGGGGCTAGACTTGACAATGCTGGAGTGCCAGTTCCCCTGTTGCTAATGGTTAAAGCTACCGGTAACAGTTACCATTAGGTAACCCGCGACCGTGTTTACTTTTATTTTTTTCTATAAAACTTTCATATAACGTCTTTCTATTCTTAATAATAATGAGAAAAAACTCTCTTTCAAAGCGATAAATAATGACAACTGCAACAATAAAGAGTTGCCAGACCAAAATTATTGAATTAACTACACCTTGTTAGTCATAATTGTGGCTAAGCTCCGTAAATAAAGATTAACTACAGCTTGTTACAGAATTTTTCATATTTATTATCTGAAGTAATTAGGTAGTTAATTGGTATTTCTACTGGAATAGGGTTGCCAGAGCTTAATGATGTTGCATTACTAAGGAATCAAAAACACATTTTGTATCAGGCAGCCCGTGTGACAATCTACCACGTTCGCAGATGAAGAAAAAGTTGCAAAACGAGCAGTTGTTCTCAAATTTTCTATTTATTCGGTGTTTCACGGCAGGAGTGTGTCGTAAATAGTGGTGCACCGTAAAGAGATTGGATAATTAACTATAATTTCAACAATTTTTACTCAAGATTTTCAGTTAGTATTCCGTAGAAATATTTTTAAATGCATGGGGACTGACATGAAGTAAAGCTCTAAATTTATATAAATAACGATAAATTTTCACGATAGCTCAAGTATTCAGCAGTTAAGAATAGGAATCAAAATGAAAAAGTAATAGTTTTTTCTTTTTCGTTAGCCCTTTTGTAAAGGTGGTTAAAATTATGATATGTTATAGTTTACTACCTGGTACATCGAATCGAATTCTGTACGGTGGACTGCTATTTACGCCACACCTTGTAAGTATATGAAGCATACATCACTTGAAAATATTGCTACAATTAGATCTGGCTGAAAATTTGCCCTAGGTGTAAGTCAGACGTTTGCTAAACGAACCGAGTCCTATTCGCGGAGCTTGTTTTATACATACACATTAAGTTTTACCGAAATTGTGGTCCAGATCTTACAGCTAGACCACAATTTCGATAAATGTGTTATATGCTTTTTCTTTTTCTTTCGTAACGAGCGACAATGCAACGTACACCTGTCTTCGTTCACGGTTTATTGCACTACATTTTGCAACGCTATGAGACATGTCACCCTGCTTAAGGCTGATCGTGTACACAAAGGAAGGTATTTATCGCCTTGTATGGCTAGAATAGAAATGTATGTTCGAGACCTTGTCTTTTAGCGACAAATGCGAACTTAATAAGTATGTGAATTAAGTAAGACACTTGTTGAAGGTACGAAATGGTATTGTGTAAGTTGGCTGTCACACGTCGCGCCCCCGTCTCGGCCTGCTTCTGCAAGGGCAACGGTCAGCCCTACCCGCTAGCCCAGGCCAGCGCTCATGGAGGTCGGAGATCATACTGCGCGACCTTACACTATTATAATTATAATCGTGTAAGACATATTATAGAGTGCTTCCGAATTTGAGTTCTAGAACACGAAATATACTTACGTTTTTTTGTAAATGCATAGAAACAAAAATGTTTAAGGTGACATTCTACTCATATATTTCTTATCTTTGTGTGCCTTAAATGGGCAATGAACGAAATAGAAGGCATAACAGAACAGACTGAAATAGGAGTCTCCCGTTTGAGGTAGTATTTCTTTCCCACCAGAACTATTATTGCTGTTTAGTGGTGTAGTAGAAGTATGGTATCCAAAGTCGGAAAACAATCTGTGCAATAAAGTCGCCCAAATAGACTGGTGGTTTCAGATAGGGCAGCCCGTCACCAAATTACCTAGCGGCGTTTGAAAGAAGGAAAGAAATAAAATATGTGCGAAACCACGACGTACCTACATACTTACCTACGTACATACTTACATTATTTCTACAGTGAGAGTTTTGTTTACAGGCGAGGATTGTTTTAGCTGTTTCATTTCATTATTTTTTTTATTCAAGAACAATTTTGTTGTGTTTGTTTCAACAGCCGGTAATTTCCTAAACGTAACTGTTAGTGAATATTAAAAAAAGGAAATGTGCGTTAAAATAAATTATATACCATTAATTATTATGTATTATATTGTATACAAGCATCGAAAACATGCCAGATTAGATCACATAGCTCCTTGAACTTTAAATACCTACCTAATAAAGCCTGTTAATAACATAGATAATAATTGTAGTAAAAAAATAAACTTCAACATTTAGTTACTTCCTTTGAAATGTTGCAATTTTGGTTTTTGTTTCCAAAATTATGGCTTTGGGAGTGTTTAATTACGATATTGAGACAGCCTTCGCGTTGTACCAAAAAAGAACTGCAATATTTTGGACTAAATGGTATTATCCTGGTATTAAACACGGACATCTATCAATAAAATTATTATTCCTTTTTAGATGACATCTGGTATTATTTAGGCCAAGAAAAAGAAACATTTACAAATATTCGAACGTTTCAGTCCTGTATGTATATGTATATGTACCTGCTTTTATCTGTCCAGTTAAAAGCCCAGGTCTTCTCTCAGTACGAAAGTGGTTAAGTAAAGTCGACTACGCCCCCTAGTGCCGATCATCGGACTTCACAGGACTTCGATAATATTGTTGAGTACAATCAGGTGTGTAAATTTCTCACTAACGGAGTAAGTCAACATCCAAGAGTAAGAGGTGCACATCCGGAGGTCGATAGGGTGTAGGATTTGTACTATTAAACCATTTTGGTTTTATATAATTATTTATACGGGAATCAACGCTATCAATGGGTATTACACACCTTTGACTTGCCGCACCGTAGTACGCAAGTCCTCTCCATCAAACCACCACCATCATTTACTCAAAAGTTATATGTGAAGCAATTGAAATTAAGAAACAAAACTTTCAATCGGGAAGATGGTTTTAAACTTTTAAGTAATCTACATCGCGGAATCCAGTGATAAAAAAACTGCGATTCACACCGACCAGGCCGCGCCGGAGCGTGTTTTTAGTGCGGTGATGGAAGTTGAAGTTTATTTTTACTACTTAAAATTCATTTTTGCATGGCAAATAGATCTAGTTGTAAGGTTTTGTATAAGGTATTATACAACATTCTTTATTAATCAAAGTAAATATATTATGTAAGTTGCTAAATCAAGCATCAAAATGTTTTAATGAACATGGCAGTATGAGGGCGGGGCAATAAGTGGGTTATTCCCGCTCGGTAACACCCTTTCGTCAACACTGTTGACGATCGGGAAAAAAAAGTTTCGTTCGTTCTCAGTGTTGACGATCGGGAAAAAAAAGTTTCGTTCGTTCGCAGTGTTGACGATCGGGAAAAAAAAGTTTCGTTCGTTCGCAGTGTCCATGAATGCTGGTTTTTATTTTTAAAATATGGAAATAAAAATAAAACATGTCATGGATTTTTAAAATGTTTTAATGGATTATGTTAGATTTTTTAATACACAATTAACTAGAAAATAAAAAAATGGCCTCATCATGTGCATAATAACCATTTTACACTTTGATAAGTAATAAAATTGTGACACTGATTTAACATAATCAAATATAGTTGAGAAAGTGACTAATGAAAACTAAGTACACTATTATGTATCACAGATAATCATCTAATTTACACTAATTAAATAACGAAACTAAAACCATAAACCTTAATATTTTTATATCAAGTACCTAAAATTAAAATATACCTAATTAAAAACAGTAAAAATAAAATATTTCAGATAATCAAGTAAATAAAGAATTTTGTATCACAGATAATCAACTATTTTACAATAATAATTAAAGCGTTGTAAATACCTAAGTTTTAATTAAAATAAATATATGTATAATAATAATTATATTATTATACATATATTTATTTTAAAATAAAATATTTCAGATAATCAAGTAAATAAAGAATTTTGTATCACAGATAATCAACTATTTTACAATAAAGTTGATTATCTGTGATACAAAATTCTTTATTTACTTGATTATCTGAAATATTTTATTTTTACTGTTTTTAATTAGGTATATTTTAATTTTAGGTACTTGATATAAAAATATTAAGGTTTATGGTTTTAGTTTCGTTATTTAATTAGTGTAAATTAGATGATTATCTGTGATACATAATAGTGTACTTAGTTTTCATTAGTCACTTTCTCAACTATATTTGATTATGTTAAATCAGTGTCACAATTTTATTACTTATCAAAGTGTAAAATGGTTATTATGCACATGATGAGGCCATTTTTTTATTTTCTAGTTAATTGTGTATTAAAAAATCTAACATAATCCATTAAAACATTTTAAAAATCCATGACATGTTTTATTTTTATTTCCATATTTTAAAAATAAAAACCAGCATTCATGGACACTGCGAACGAACGAAACTTTTTTTTCCCGATCGTCAACACTGAGAACGAACGAAACTTTTTTTTCCCGATCGTCAACAGTGTTGACGAAAGGGTGTTACCGAGCGGGAATAACCCCAATAAGTCATCGGAAATATTACAATTCTAACCGATCACCTGCAAATCTGACTAATATTATCAATGTGAATGTCAGTTTGTTTAGGAAAATCAAAAAATAGATGTCTATCATCCACAAAAAAGTACTGTTTTCGAGGTATAAGGTAATAATAGTCCACGAGCCAGGTACAAATTTCGTCAGTCATTTCCTCTCGGGCGATACTTCGTAAAATACTTTAGAAAATTGTTTCATGAAGCCTCGTGAACATCAGCTGCGGCTCCGTCGGGGGGTTGAGGTGCAGCAGCCTCCCGAGCACGTAGAAAAAAAAAAATTTTTAGTCATTTCCTCCCGATTGAGAATTGTATCAAATTATAGCTAACCCAATATCTTAAAGAAAAAGTAAATTCAGCTGACTATAGAGTGGTGGATTATACGTCAGCTGGTCACATGAATGTGAAAGAAATATGTACTTATACGTTCAGCGATTTATTCTCAATTGAAAATTTATAAGATGACAGTTTATATGCTATTGCGAATAAATAAAAATGTCAGCTGGCTGTATCCCGGTGGAAAGATCATCAGCTGATACCCTGAAAGGTGTAACGCAGGAGCCAGACGGGAGTATCTATCGCCTATATAGACGCACCAGCTGACGACTTTTCCCCCGGCATACTGCCAGCAAATTTTTTTGTAACGTACAAGATCATATTTATAGCGGCATCCGAATTTTTATCCAGGAGGATATGACGTATCTACATTTATTTGACATTTGTGCTCCAAACAGTAACTAAAAGATATAATTTTATTGTAATGTTTCGATTCAAACAATATTCTTTATATTACGGCACATCTTAAGATCCTGTTACATAGCGTAAATATTTGGTCTTGAGCACAACTTAAAGTCTCAACCACTTCTGAACCTTCATACCATGACTGGGTAGATATCGACGGGTAGAATCGATAAATTAATTGACTTACATATCGCAGTATTAATTTCTTTCTATTTTTATCAATATTTAAGTATCTATAATATAAAGAATATTGTTTAAATCGAAATATTACCATAAAACTATATCTTTCAGTTAGTGTATGGAGCATAATGTCGAACAATTTTAGATACGTCATGTCCTCTCGGATGAAAACTCGTAAGCTTCTTGTTAATATGAATTTGTAAGTTACAAAAAAAAAATCAGCTGGCAATATGCCGAGGAAAACTCGTCACCTGGTGCATTTAAATAGGCGAAAGATGCTCCCGTCTGGCTCCTGCGTTACACCTGGGGATGAGCTGACAATCTTTCCACCGAGATACAGCCAGCTGACATTTTTATTTATTCACAATAGCATATAAACTGTCATCTGATAAATTTTCAATTGAGAATAAATCACTGAACGTATAAGTACATATTTTTTTCACGTTCATGTGACCAGCTGACGTATAATCCACCCCTCTATAGTCAGCTGACTTGTCTTTTTCTTTAAGATATTGGGTTAGCTATAATTTGATACAATTTTCAATCGGGAGGAAATGACTAAAAATATTTTTATTTTCTACGTGCGCGGTAGGCTGCTGCTCCTCAACCCCCCGACGGAACCGCAGCTGTCGTTCACGAAGCTTCATGATACAACTCTCTGAAGTATTTTACGAGTTATCACCCGAGAGGGAATAGGGAATATGCATGTTGTTTAAATTTACTTGATTAATTTTCCCTTGAATCTTTATTGTCCACATATTATGCCTAAACAATTGTTTTCTTATTTAGTTCGTGTTTAATTGCAAAAAATATTAATTAAAATATGCAAAATAAGGACGCGAAATTTAACTTTGCAAAACGCTTCACCATTGGTCGAAACACAACATGACGTGACATTCCACGTTCTATCATTTATCGGTCGATCGAAGATAGGTTTTCCTGTGGTTTTTGCTCTTAGCTAGTGCAATTTAAGCATTCTAGTGATATTAGAAATCATCTAGGACAATGACTGAATGTAGTTTTGTCAAAGCACAATCGGACAATCTACCGAAAATAGGTGCATTCATGGTGACTATATATTTTGCATCAAATCCAGATTTTACGCCCGCTGAGGTTAAAGGAGTGATAGCCACAAGGTAATTATTATAATACTCGTTATATTATAATCTAAAGGATAGGTAAGATATGTATAGTTAGTTATATTCATGAAGTTTTATTGGACTTTTGTTACCTAGTTTAAGTAGGCAAGCAAGTTGCCTCCTGCTTGATATTTAAAACAAACATAAATTACTGCTGACTAATTCACACTATACTAGCAATTAAATTGTAATATGCTTACATTAAAGTGATCTTTACAACAATATAAACACGATATTGAAGATACTTAATCTCTTCTCATTAATGTACACCATTGTTTTCGTATTTTACATTATTATTTTGTACAGGAAAAAATACTGTATTGGTTTGTGCAAATGGTTTTTTAACTTTATCCATCGTCTATTAATTACAATAAATAGTAATTACAACTTTAAATCGGTATAAAATTACTGTAACACTTCAAGTAAGTTTATGAAACAAACACTAAGCGTGGAACGTGACGTCATCCAAGGGCCGCTAAATATGGCGGCGTTTAAACAGATCAAATTTTATCGATGTTTTCAATGTTATTTTAAAAAATAATTTGAACATTGCCAAGGTTATTTATATTTTTTATTAGGGTAGAATGATGGAACAAGTCAATAAAAGAAAAAAAAAATTATGCATATTCCCTATTGGTCATGCAAATCTGTTGCTGGCTCGCGGGCCATAATTTTTAGATGATAGACAAAGTAAATTTTAACGCTGGCAAATCAGCGGGCAGAAGGTAGTCTAGTATCTATAATTTCTACGTAGGTCTTACTTGCTTAATTCGTAACACTTTAAAAGCGTTCTAATTTAGTGTTACCGTAATAAATTATAATATAAAATATGACCGGAGTGTATCGCAAGCTGAGATCGCTAGTGATTCAATAAAAAGGAGGCGTTATATTACTTTTCTTTTTCATTTATAGGTTGTGAGTTGCCTACTCAAGGATCAACAGCACAATCCTAATTTCCTTCGGTTTCTTGGACTTTTTTAAGATCTTACCTTCCATGGTTGTCTCTGTAATGAATGACACAATGACTTTAGCTATTTTATACAGCCACGAGAGGTCATTGCATTTTTGCAAGCAAAATAAAATGCATTATACGCTTTGTATATGGCTTGCGGGTTTTCAGGTAGTTAACCGTACCATTTGACTTGGCAAATATCTCGTTTATCACCGAAAACTACGTAGATAGATTTCTTTTTTTGTTTAATGATTTATCAAGTAAATATATCATGTTGTTTGGTGTTTTATTATCAGCCGTGTGCTACAACTACTTACAAATAGGTACTCTAGAGATATTGTCTCCGAAAGAACTAAGACCAAAAAGTCAACCACCACCCTCTGACTACACTAAAAGCACTATTTTAGGTAGGATTTAACTGACTTTCTTCTCAGTCGTGCCATTGTAAATGCATGCTTTAGAGTGATTTACACTTCGTGGGAGAGCCATGCTTCGGCGTTTATGGGCCGGCTTGACCGGAGTGATACCACGGCCTCATAGAAAACCGGTAAAGGTTAGAACAAAACATATATACCTAAATATATATACTATAATACGTATACTCCCAAGTGTCGGCCGAGTCCTTCATAGACTATCGCACAATCTAACAAAATGGTCAGTCAACGAGTCTTTTCATCGTGTAATTGTTTTATACAAAGATTACAGGTCAAGGCGTGCCATTGTTCCAATAATCTGATCAGTTTAACTGCTTCCCTTTCAAGAACCAACACAACTTTAGCTAAAATCAGACTTGGAATATTCAAAAAGCTCAATACCGTGCCCACATTTTTATTGATCTAGTAACATCGATGATAAAAAAACAACTGATAAAAAAATTTAAAGAGAAGGAATGCGATTTGAATTTGCAATTCAGTTTTCGTGTCACGTTTTTGTATCCGTTACGAGCAATTGTGCCTCAATCCGACAATTAATATAATAGGTATTAATTAGACTTCCGACATCGTTCGATCGCCATGTCTAAAGGTAACATAATTAGGTATATTATTAAAATTGTTTTGTTGTTTTAGCGCTATTGTGTACGTTTTCAATAAGTACCAAAGTATACTGCCCTGACAATTTGACTGACTTTTCTGTCATGAAGTTATGAAATTGATTGTGTACAAGTCTGGAAATACCCCAAACAATATTTGCGAGAGCTAAAAATGACCTGAATGAAGATTACTTGTTATCCACGTCACCTAAGTCTTTGCATATTGTAGATTTGATATCCGTAGTAGTCTATATTGACTTCGGGGGGTTGACAGGGAGCTGAAAATCTATGGGGCCATTGGGGTCTATATGACGAAATGGGGGTCTATTTGATGAAACGGGGTCTATATGATGAAATGGGGGTCTCGGTCAAGCAGGTCGTGACTTCAATTTGGACTTTCCATGAATCTAATTATCCATATATGTTGATTATCCAGGTACTTATATCCAAGTGCAAATATCGTTATTTAAATAAAACTGTGTTAGTTGTCGTTTTGCGTTTTGCATTTAACCGACTTATCAATTCGACACGTACTCGTATGTATGTAACATTATGGGACTGTAAAATATTCACAGATGACAACCGATTAGGGCTTCCATCTTCAAATCAAACGACCTTTCTCGGCGGATTGTGCTGGACATGCATACTTGCATGTTACATAATATATCATATCGCAGTGTATATCATATCATGTAACCTACGTATGTATGTTCTTAGCATGTTGCTGAAATAAACATTTTTCATATCATTTCATTTATTGAAATTATAAAGGTGTTTGTTTGTATGTATGTATGTTTGTCCACGTTTTATATTTGTTTCTTTAAAGTTAATTAGGCCACCATATTTTGTTATTAAATCAATATCCTTAAAATTATATCCGCAAGCCTCACTACGCGTGTATACTTGTATATTTTAGATTGGTATGCCCATATCCTGTTAGTTACTACCGGCATAAAAAAAACTATTACAAACCAAGTGTGAATCGTAATCTCTGAAATTGTTTGTGGTTTGCCAAGTTTTGCTATTTATTATTTTAATTAGAGTAGAGTATGTAGGTACAGGCACTAAAAACAGACAAAGTTTAAAGCTTGAATATATTGTCATTTTCTTAAATAGCAAAAACAAAATTTGTTTTCCTCGTACCTTTTGCCAAGAGAGGTGTTTATTCTCTGTGCAACGTACCCACTTGACTAGCCCCAACACATGACAATCATTGATTCCATGGAACCACAAATATGTTGGATTCAGGCTTATAACAATTAACTTTTATCTTGTTGCCCCTTAATCTATATAGTAGTTTGCGCGATATTTCACCTCAAAAGGTTTTTTCTTTTTGTTTTGGTAGTCAATATAATTTAAGATTACGGGCCGCCAACACCAACAATACTAAAATTTTGAACCTCAGTCCTTAGGTATTTAAATTTTAAAATACCGCAATGACTGCTTCAATATACTTGACATAATCGTACGTGATACCAAACATATACGAAAAATATACATAATATGTATGTATATGTATATCACACTCTGATGGTTGACTCATGAAGGATAATACTCCTTAGAACCTAGAACACAATGCGACAAGATAACTGGTTTAGTTTCAAAAATAACCTTTTAACAAAACGTGGTGCTGTCAAAATATGACAAATGGTAGACGCACACAAAAGATTGCCATTAATTGTTTAAGACCTTGACTTACAAGTAAAAATAGTTGTATGGTCAATTAAAGTTATTCGTTATTCAATTCCCTTTGATTATTATATAATGGTACCACAGAAAACTTGAGGAACAGTTTTTTGTGTGGGTCAATACGCCTGAGATATTTTGAAATACGATTTTAATTTTAACGTCATTTTGAAGTGAAAACTTCTTTAGGCCCGTTGGGTACTTTTGATATGTGGAAAAAGCATTGAACTCCGCGTGACCGTCACGCTCAAATACATCTGTGTGTGTGTTTTCAGTTCTGACGTGTAGTCCTACGACTGACATTTGTTACGTTTTCACGCCTAACAGGATCATCATGAAGTTTTGTACACACGTTGGCAGGGGTTCAGAAATGAACATAGTGACAGGGACATTGAGCTATTAATCCACAAAAAGTACTGGTCTCAAGGGATACGTGTAGGTATTGATCGCCAATATCTATATAAACGCGGAAGAAGCTGCTTGCCAAAAGCTAGTATCTTACTACTATAATAAATACTATAATAAATGCGAAAGTTTGTATGAACTGATGTTTGCTACTTAATCACGCCAGAACGACTGAACAGACATGGATAGAGATAAAGTCTGGAATAGCACATAGTTTACTTTTATTCTGGAAAATGTATGTATCCCGATAAAAAACGCGCGAATTTCCACGCGAATGACGTCGCAACAGCTCGTATACAGATAATAATTTATACTTCAGGCGGATGCAGTTTTGACATAAACAAACGGTGTGATACAAATAATTAACACTAACAGATTGAACTTTAAATGTACCGCCATCGCCAGTAGATAGATATTTTAGGTTTATAATACGTACTAATATTAATTTTAAATAACCATGACCTTTGTTTCTTAAACAATATTTTTATGGCTAATAAACAGTGTACTTTATACTAGTACTTTATACACATAAGCAAAATAACTATCTGCGGCAGTGGTACTCGAACTTGTCTGGCACGAGCACGACAATCTTTCGTACCACTGCTGCACTGCACGGAACAGTTTTTCATGCGGTTTTCACTAAAAGACAGAGTGATTCATGGGGAAGGTTTTGGTGTATAATTTGTACCTGTGCGAAGCCAGGGCGGGTTGCTAGTTATAAAACAAAGTCCCCTGCCGCGTCTGTCTGTCTGTTCGCGATAAACTAAAAAAACCCTGAACGGATTTCCATGCGATTTTCACCAATAGACAGAGTGATCCATGAGGAAGGTTTAGGTGTATAATAGGTAAACATTTTATGTAAATTGGTTGAAATATGATGATTATTGTTGAAGATGTCTCTACTACTCGTGCGAAGCTGAGGCGGGTTGCTAGTGTTAGATATGACATTAAAGAAATCAAATGAAAGCTTTTTTGTATTGAATATAGGTTGGTACATCAAATTACAGGTAGAGTGATTAGAAATGAGCCGTGTACATTCTGCCTTCAACCAAGCAAACACTTTTTTAAAGGTAGGTTTGATAAAAATAATATGTAGAATAAATCACCAAGAAACTAATATTAATATTTTAAATGTCAACTGTTCAGAAATATCAATAGTATTATAATTGTTATATTTAAAAAAGTCTAAATTGTGTACATAATTTTTTAGAACCTCAGACAAATTATTATGTTAGTCTCCCTAGCAAAACTGTATTATAGGAACGGAACCAACACGTAGAAGGTGGTGCCAATTCTGTTACTTCACCTGTAAACCTTATAAACTACGATCTTATTTCAAATTAAAACAGGTAGGTAACATATGTCACTATAGGAATAAGCAATTTATTTGTCGACTATAGTCGCTTAAATAAACTTTAAAACCACGTAGCGAGAGCCGCTATTCGTTGAATGCCATCTCTTTTGCTCTGTGTTTTTAGTAAGCGTCTTCGTAGGTGTCGATTAAAATAACGTCATCTTGTTCGTTTTAAACAAGTTTTTATACGGCATTTAAATAATTAGGGAATATCGGTGCGTGGAAATTATACGGAATTTGAATAAATGGGGACTCTCGCTGCGTGGAAATAAAGTTGAGTATATGTTGACAGGTTTTAGCGAAATTTAGTGGCGCTGAGAAATAGATGCCAGTAATAAATAGACATTGTTGAGAAGACAAGGTTGATTTCATATGAAGAAATTAAGTCAGATTTTAGTTTTTTCGAGTGTACATTAGAATCAGCACCTCTTTCTGTATTGGCTTCTTACAGGTTCTTTTCTAGTTTCTACCACAGTAGTGTAAAGGTTAATAGCTTTTACAAACATGGCTATTTCTAGAATATACAATGATGGAAGAAGTATTTTTAAGGATTTGAATGTCTTAGGCTCTTGCATAAAAGAAATCACGATGACGCATAGGAGCAGTAACATGGTTCAGCTAATCCTATAGCAATAATAATAAAACAACAATTTGCAAGAAGTTAGCATTTGAATATATATTTGAGTGGATGTAGGTACATATTAAGTAAACGCGGTTTCTGGAGCAAAACTTACTTATGTGCAATAGCTGTAAATTTCTCAAGTAATTACAAAACTATACAACAAGACTGGTACGTCGGCCTTGCCATTATATTTGAGCATTTCTTTCAATAAGTATCCTGCACAACTTTCATAATTAACGTGTAAGCTTGTGGGAGCCTCGTCTTTTTTTTTTGCAAGTGTAAAGGCAATAAACTTATCTGTCTCACTAAGGAGGCATCAGCTACAAGTATCTGGGCGACCGATTATCGCTTTTTTTTCTGTAAAATCGCATTTGTTTAGTAAAGACACATATTTATATGTTTAGATAAACTTAAACATCAAAACATAACCTAAATACAAAATTTGGGCCCAATCATTAGAGCCGATTATACAAGAATTGCTTGTTTCAATTGAATATAAGATATATATGAGATAATAAATTGAGTACTTATATTACGAAATTGTCAACGGTTATATATTCAGTCATAATTTTTTATTTTCACACCATTTTGTCTACGAAGAAAGTTACTTGTCTGTTTCCTGTGAAGGTTTTAAATTGGTCCACCAGAGGCAGCACCAGTGAGAGTACAAATGTTTTGATTTTTCCATTGTCAGCAAAAATGGTATTATGATGTGCGGCAGACGATATACCTGGAGAGAAATTAAAATTTACACAATTTTAAGATCATATTGTCCGGGATTTAAAGTCCCCTTTTCACTAGGGGACATTTCTCCTGCGACCTTATCGCCCGACGCCAGTTGATCGTCTGAGAGACCTAAGAGTGTAGCCGTCGCTATCGCTACCTAACCCTACTGAGTTCTAATTGAGATGTCGTCCGCCTAGAGCACAGTGTTTCGCGGAACACAAATAATCACACAGCACTGACTCCCCGGGTATACCTAACTTTTGATCCATATAATTGATATTATAAATCCGAATGTGACTTTGTTTGTTTCTTTGTTATACTGACCAGATAGACAGCCTTGCAGGTAGGCTTAGTTCGGCAGCTTATGCAGTTTGGAAGGTACGTCAGCTCACTGATACGGACACCGCTAGGTTAGTTTATTTTAGCTACTTTCACAGCGTTATGTCCTATGGTATACTACTTTGGGGCAAGGCGGCTGATGTTGAAACGATTTTTATTCTCCAAAAACGAGCCATCCGCTCTATATACAATTTAGGTGCTAGAGTCTCTCTTCGAGAGTTGTTTAAGGATATAGGTATTTTAACTGTTGCATCACAGTATATATTTGCAAATATTATGTTTGTTAGGCACAACATTAATAATTATAAGAAAAACAGTGATATACACAATATTAATACAAGAAACAAGTCTAAACTCGTTGAGACCTATCATCGCTTACATAAAGTACACAACTCGTTCGAAGGTCTTGGTATACGTTTTTATAATAAAATTCCTATACATGTAATCGATCTTCCTGTAGATAAATTCCAGCGAACGGTAAAAAATCACCTTATTAGGAAATCCTACTATACGATCAACGATTATCTAAACGACAAACAGTCTTGGGCTTAAGGTGGCATATACACACAAACTTCTTTGTCTTATAATTAAGCTAAATTATTAACAAACCATTGTCAGTTGAAAGTAATGCGTGACGATTATTATGGTAATTTGACTATTAGTGATTTTTATCAGTATCTCGACTATGGTTCGTCATGCTCACTAAAATGTCATTGCTTGCGGCGTCGTCATGGGGCGGGTCATTTCTTTCCCTCTGATATGGCGAAGGAGATGATGGCTGGTCCATGCGTCATACTCGTGAACGGGTGCTGCTTGGGGTGACTGGTCGGCCTAGTCAGCGATGCTTTAGCCTATACTATTATTTTGGTTCGATCAACTGCAACTCTAGCCTCTTAATCCAGTCACGAATTATTTTTAACAGTAGATTTTGCAGCTGAATGAAGGTAGATGTGCACCTTGAATGATTTCTATGTTTAATAGGTTCAAACCTTCAACGGTATCACTGAGTGATTTTTATTTTTTAGTACGTTAGCTTTTGGAGCATTTCAATAAAATGAAATTCAGGTGGCATCAGCTTGCATCCTGTTTACCTCTCGTGTAACACTAACACTATTGTACCTGAAGATCTGACTTTTAAAAAGAGTGGCCATGAGTTTCTTTGCCAGTATTCTTCTCATAAGGCCCTACGCATTTTGGAAACTGGAAGTTATAGATCGACACAAACAGGCAGTAGATTTTGGTGTTTTCCACCTAATTTACCTTGACAATCCAGTACATGCTGTGGCGTCTGTTTGTGCCGATCTATGATTTTAACTCTAGCTTCAATTTAACGTTCATAAATGTCACTTAGTGTCTCAATTGAATAAATGATTTTGAATTTTGAATTTTGAAATTTTTACTTTCACTAACTACTCTAGAAAAACAGAAAACTACTAGAAAAACAGAAAAGGACATGAGGTACCTACCTTCATCTCGAAAAAAGTACTGAGCAAGGTATAGGTAATAACTTTTAGACGGTTGACAAAATCAACTTTAATGTTGGCAATTCTGACGGCAGAAGGTTCTGCCTTCAGAATCGCTATAGATCACTAGATCTATAGTATCTACGTAGGTCTTACTTGCTTAAGTCTGAACACTTTATAAACGTTCTAATTTATTGTTACCATAATAAATAATAATAAGTATAAAATATGACCGAAAAGAAGTAGGTACTGCTCTCGAGGGACGGAAAAATAACTGTAAAACGGTCCGCCGGCGCGCGGCGTGACAAAAACTACATTAACGTGAGCGAAGCCGCTCTCAAAAGCTAGTAAAATAAAATAAAACGCCCTGCGGCCAATTGTTGCTCAACTAATTATATCACTAGTCCCTACGCGAATATTGACGTAAGAAAGAAAGTGATGTCCTTAACCGGAGCTGTGCGCCTGCGCAATGAATTAATAAAGTCGGTTTGGATTCGAGTTGCCAGATTTAAGATTAAAATTACCTTTACGCCTACATTTTTAGACAAAATTTTGTAATTTCTGTTAAAATTATAAATATTCATTGATATTTCAAACGCCTATTCCTAGGTAACTAGCAATCTAAGGGACTACAACAATAAAACGTCTATATCGGTTTACTGACTTAAGTAGCCAGGCAAAACAATTATGTATTAAGGGCTTCTGATACCATGCATGCAGGCTTTACACAAGTAACTGCAAAAATATGAAAAAACTTCATTAATGTATTGGCATGATATAGCAGCAGCGTACAACTACACACAAAACGTTAAAAGAGAAGAGAAGATTAGAAGAGTTTTTCCAACTGTATACATCTAAAAATTCTTGAACATTAGGTAGGACAGTGTCTCTATTATAATGTGCTGAACATTATAATAGAGACACTGTCCTACCTAATGCTCAAGAATTTTATAAGGGAGCCGAACGACCCGACACATACGCCACCATCGGCAGGACTTCTAGGCGAGTATGACATTCTCAGAACTGCCAAGCATCATAGGAAATGTAACTCAATAAGTGACTACATCGTTCTCGTTCTTAAATAACAAAAAAATCAAATTATTTATTCGTTATTCTAATCAATTTTGCCCAACTCAGCCTGGTGCGGATCCTGCTGCGCTAAATATGTATAACTACTGCTCAATACTGCAAATATATTTTTTTTATTGAAAATGTCATAATTAGTTTTTAATGTATTATCTAGGATTTAAGTACATATAAATAAGTTTTTAAAATTATATAACAGATGTTGATACAAAAAAAACACTTAGCATGCGGTGTTTGCCTATAATTGGTTGCGCAGTTAGATTTACGACACATGTACGGTGCAATAATCGACACGAGCATCGTACAGTCACGTAGCGCGCACTCAGCAGTTTACGCCGTTCCACGCTATTTCCTCATTAATATAAATTAGTACATTTTCGATCACCATTCGGTTCGGGTGTGCTCATAACCATTTTTACCATACCATCGTAGAGTAAGTTAAGTAGATAAACCATTCTTTTGCTTAATCTTCTCTTTCATTTAACCATATTTTCCTGTACGGTCACCATAGCCCGTACATAGTGGTCCTTCGAGTTTAAATACTTGTATGTTTCTATCTGTATAATATCTGTAACAACTGTTGGTGAACCTTAATTAAATAAATAAATACTACTAGTACTCCTAATGATCGTAGTGTGTATTGTTTTATGTACCTATAATCTCGGTAACTATCCTCAACCAAAAGTCTATCATATGCAAAAATATTTTTTCAAGTCGAATTAGTAAAATTTGAGATTAACGTGATGAACTTTTTATCTAATGTCCCTCATTTCTCACTCATCCATTCACTGTTGAACATATTCTAAGCAGCTCAGACCAAATATTTGGTCGCATGAAATATGTGTATAGCATTGCAAATATGTATGTATTTACAAAGAAAAATATGGTATTTTTTTTTAATTACTTTATCATCATTATCTACCAATACCAAAGAGTATACAAACACTACGTTAAAACCAGTACTTTTATAATAGAAATTGACACTTCGTTCTCCTTTATCAGCTAAATGTGTCAAATGAAGAAAAATTTACCAAATGTCAGGGTAAGTGACTGAAATTAATCTGGCAACATCTTAAGCGCGTGCGCGCTATGTAAGAATGTGAGGTACCGAAATATTTTAATGTAGGTCAAAATTTAGATTAATGGAGATGGTGATTAATATAACAGGAATTTGATTTGCATTCAAATCGTGATTGTGTAATTAAATAGGATATGAAATAATAGTGTTCAACGAGCGAATATATTACTTATACGACGTCCTACGTGTAGTGCACGCATATTTTATGTTCTACGGAATAAGACTTTCGACCTAGACTTTGTAAATTGATTCCATCATGTCATTACTTTTTCGTTCCTTTGCAGCGCAGGTAGGTAGGTTTAATTTTTTTTTAATTAGTAACATATTTACAGATACCTAAGTATATAAAGATCCTTGTGTATCTACTTATAAGATATCACCAGTTTTTTGTCTTATGAGCTGACAACCAAGCACACATCCTGCTTTGTGGTGTCACTAGGGCGTTACCAACGCCGTTTCCCTCTACTTTGAACATTTTTACTGATGTGGTATTTATTATAAAATAACCAGAATTCGAACAGGATTGTTATCATTTATTTTCATACTACTCAAGATCTACTGTCCCCCTTTAATATATACTTGTTCAGGCCTTACATACATACATAGGTACATGTCAAAAGTCCATCCTCTGCGAGCGTTGATTATTGCTCGACAGTTGATCAAGATCTCTATCAAGCGGTAAGGCAACCTGTAGCGTCGGTGTCAGTGGCTGCACTTTTTGAATATGGCAGCACTGTAGTACTTAAATGGAAGCACAACTATTAGTAAAGTAGGCATCTGAAGAAATGAACTCGAGGCGATAACGCAATGTAAATTGCAGCTGCGGTTCAGAATACTAAGTAACTCTACAGGAGGTCCGCAGGGAGGTCCATCTATTCATTTTATAACAAATGCTTATCAGCATGCCGGACCATAGTTAACCGTCAATTCAATGACAATATGGCGCAATAATGCCAAATCCTGCCAACATCTTGGTGTTGTAATACCTATGGGATCATCTTTCATTACATTGTTAAGTAAATTTTGTGGTGCGAGAAAAGAGAACGCTACTTAATAAACAATTAAAAAGTATGGCTAGACTTCAGGAAAGTTTTGGGTGGTTTGAATATTTATAGTTTATTAAGGACATACGGTTTAACTCACATGCCTATTTCGGGGATCAAGATCTCTATCTATTAAGAGGTAAGGCGACTTTTTGAATATGGTAGCATTGTAGAAGGTACTTAAATGGAAGCACAACAAAAGATGTTAACTATCCTTACCTCAAAACACAAGAAACAATAAGTCGTCTAATAATGCCTCAATAAAACCGATCCCTCGTATTTTGAGTAGGTCATACAGGACCATCTTTAACCTATTGGAGGCCCTGGGCACATAGGGTCACGGGGGCCCTGTGTCGATAAGAGTAGATAAGCAAAATTCTAATTGTGTATTAACTGTATTAACAAAATGTTTTATTTGTTACAAATCACAATAAATGAATAGATATTTGTAACATGATTTGGAAAAGTAACTCTTAGCAATCACAGGTTAGTGTTTAATTCTATAAGTTTTATGTCTATTGTAGAGGTACCCTTCTAGTTTTCAGATAAGCAAAATCGTCAATCAGTTGTTTAAAATATTTGAGCACGTTATATTCTATGTACATTATCGATAAACTGGTCAATCTTTCTTGAAGCATTGTACCTACTTCTTAATAAATTTTTAATCCTTTCAATTTGTAAAAGGAGCATTTTCTATTCAGCAAATTATATAAAACATATTAAAAGAAACATAATTCTAATATGCCGTCAGTTTGGGGCTAGAAACTTGGTAAATCTTCTTCTGCAAAATAATTATTTTTCATTGAATCGGGTACTTATAACGAGTAGAATGGAACGGCAGCTGCAAATAATGTTTTTTTTTTTTGGGAGAGGCCGGGGCCCTGTCGGTCGTGGGGCCCTGGGCTCTTTCCCAGAGAGCCCAATGGAAAAGAACAGCCTGAGGTCATCGGTTTATCATGTAACAACTTGGTTATCAAGTAAAATGCCGATGGACATTCGCGTAACTAGAGCTCCCTCTATGAAAAATCCACCATCACTCGCAACATACTGGTATGTAAAGGTCTATAAAAATAATAATAATAATAATAATCATTTATTTGAATGAATATGAGTACCTACAGGGTTGGCCAATAGGTTCACCCTTGTTTGGTATAACAACGTTTGGTCGAATGTTACTAATTCGAACAACGTTTGAGAAAATAATTGCTTTGCATAATATCGATTGACATAATTTTCATTTCATCGAATATTTATTTGCGATAACAACATTTGCGCTATTGATCAAAAAGTATAATGCTCATTTCATGTAATGTTCAGTTGGTATAATATGTATTTCATCGAATATTCAATTGGTATAATGTAATGTAGTGTAGAAAAGAAAACATTATAAATATATAGTTACGATTATATTCTCAAATTTGTTCCACTTACATCTACTAGATGGCGTTAAAAGTCTACAGAACATATCTTTTTGCAAATGTAAAGCGGGTTTTCATTACTTTTTTCATGTTATTTGTGTTATTTATCTGATTTAGTCGAGACATCATATCGAATATTCAGTTTAGTAATAATTAGTTTCCTTCCATTGTCACTAAACTAACGGTGGTTTCATTGTTTTTTTCATATTTTGTTTTTTGTCTGGCAAAAAGTGCTTGTTGTGGTCACAGTTCTAACCTTTTTTTTTGTGCGTGTGGAAACCCCCTCGGGCCGTCACCCCACCGGGGCTCTCGGTGGGGCGGTGTGTCGGAATCGAACCGACCAAAACCACACGGTGCGCCGCACTGCGCCCCAAGTAGGAGGGATCCGGGGTCACAGTTCTAACCTAACATAACCCTGCCGATTTCAGTGATGTAAGAAAACCACTAAGAGTATGTTTCATGAAAAACAATACAAGTAAAATTGAAAAACTCTCAGTCCAATCGGCAGGGTTAGGTTAGGTTAGAACTGTAACCACATCAAGCACTTTTTGCCAGACAAAAAACAAAATATGAAAAAAACAATGAAACTACCGTCAGTTTATTGACAATGAAAGGAAACTAATTATTACTAAACTGAATATTCGATATGATCTCTCGACTAAATCATTATTAGTCTAATGAAGCATTAGTTTAAATAAAATTAGTGCAAATGAAAATTCGGTGAAATTACATTATTCCAAATAAATAATTATGCTAAATAAAATTCTACCAATTAAATATTCGGTCAAACGAATAATTATGTGAAATGACTATAATGTAACTCAAATTAGTCGAAGTAATTTTCGACCAAACGTTGTTATACCAAACAAGGGTGAACCGGCCAATATATGTGTATAAAAGGTTTTTCATTAATAAAATTTACTAAGCAGTTACTAGATGTCACTAACTACAGTCAATATTGTGCAGTAAAGTGCTTATTAATTTTATGTGTCAATTTCTTCATTACTTTGACAGTTTAAATAAATATACAAATAATTGTGATTTCTTATTGATTTATTTCAGACTGAATAATAAAAACGTCAAAGTGAAAACAAAGTGATGCCATCTACTAGTGACATCCATCAAACTGACGTACGTTCGGACGAAATTTTGAATAAAGGTTTTCGCTATTGAGCACTATAAGCGCTATAAATTTTCACCTTAATTACAATTATGTTTTTGTTTATTTTACCATATGAATTGCGCGCACACAATAAGTACTTTATTGAAATAATTATATTTTTAAATATTAATTAATAAGGAGCTGACAGAACTCAATGTTTAGATCAGCGCCCTCTAGTGGATTTATATATCTACAGCGTGACGGTGCTAGTTCAGTGCTTTTTCCCTATAGCAAAGGTGAACAACGTGCTTAAAGAAGTTTTCACTTCTAAACAGAACATGGCAACACCTGCATTACCACCTATACAAAATTCTTCGGTTTTTATAGTTTAACTAGTTTAATTAAAGATAATTCGCGGGATAAGAACCAGATGAACGTATCTACGTTTTTTTAATTTTACAGGAAAACAAAATTACTCCGGGAATTTACCTATTTGATTGTGGTTCCTTACCTATTTTGTTATTTAGTAATTTGTGAAATTTTGCATTTACTACTACCACTTACGCCGTTTTGACATTTTATAAAGGAGTACTTTGTGACCCTTATTATTAACGATTTTTGACTTTTTTGTAGATACGTTCATCTGGTTCTTATACCGCGAATTATTATTTAACATTACTGGTGTTATTATCATGCAATAAGTACTTTCATACACATGAAAATAACACATGTCTGATGAAAATATCAAACCCTCATGGGTTTAAAATAACTTTTATTAATCCTCAAACTATTAAAAAAAACTTTTAAATAGTGATCGCGTTAATGCCCGTTAACAGAATTTTAATACTTTTCTAGATTAAATACAACACTAATTTGTATTTTGTAAAATTGTACCAAATGAAGTACCTTCATTTGGTAGAATTTTGAAGATTCTGCGGTATAAATATAATCATCTTTACTGGCAGCCCTGTTTAAATCTGTCAAACATGAAAATAATGCTTTCGGTTCTAAGACAGCACTAGACAGTTTACAAATAAAGTGTTTTAGCAGATTAGTCCTTGTTAAACACTCTAAATGTTAATTATAGCAAACATTTAGCTAAAACCGTGTCACAAGGGCTCTTCCGGATTAAGGAAATAGGTATGTGTACAACATTACCGTGTTCTATTTTGGTTAAATTTTGTGCTAAATTCTTAATAATATATCGATTTCATTGATAATTTGCTATATTTGCTACATAAATTCATCCGAGAAAGAAAACAGAAACTTATAGTTAATGTTGATTGTGATAATAAGTGATAGACTATTAAAAAAACAATTTAATTAATTTTTAGCTTCGGCTTGTGATATAGCATCATGTCTATGCCACATAGTAGCTCAAGCACCACAAGTTCAAGCACCAAACGCAAGGAAATTTACAAGTAAGTTCTTTTTGCTCTGTTTCCATGCTGATTTGTGTACATTTGAGTATGACAGTATAAACAAAACAAGAGAATTATATTCCCAGCTTTAACGCGCATGTCTTAACGGCAAAAAATCGTTATACTTATATCCTTTTGCTAGGCCAAAATATACTTAATGGATGCTATAATGCTATGGATGTTGGACTAAACAGACAAACATAACTATTAGCCACTCTAATACTGTAAAATGTTGTGCTTAGTCTATATCAAGCAGTATATTTTAATTAAAGATTGTTTATTCCTTTTTGAGCATGTTTAGGATAAATTACCACAACATAAGAACTTCAGAATACATATACATAAGAAAGTAATGTCCCTACTCTCTAATAGGTTTTTGTAACTTAACCAAAAAATCTTATAGAGATACATACAATTATTAACACTCAAAAAATTATAAACACTGTTAAACTTCTAATTTAGCCATGATTTTCATATTCATTTTGTAACTGCTAAGCCAGAGGTTGTGGGTTCGATTCCCACCCAGGACAAATAATTGTGTGATGAGCACGATCATTTGTTCTGTGTCTGGGTGTAATTTATCTATAATATGTATGTATTTAAAAAATATATAAGTATATTTATCAGCAGCCTGGTTACTATAGTACAGGCTCTGCCTAGTTTGGGATCAGACGACCGAGTGTGAGATGTGTGTAGTTATTATTAATCCCATATGGAACAAATGATCATGCTCTCCACATAATTATTTGTGTGATGAGCATGATCAGCACTTAGATGTCTAAATTACACCTTTCAGCCGCTATGGCAAATAAGTTTCGCAACCAGTTGTGAAAGAAGATTTTATCTTCTCTTGTCAACTGGTTGTGATAGAGGATTTTTTTCCTTCCTATGCTATGCTGGTTGCCAACCAAGATTTTTTCAAAAAGTGAAGTTGCAATAGAAGAGCGACTTTCCTTAATAAGCAACCATTTCCTAGGTTTGTCAGTTACTGTTAATTATGTTTCATCATATCAACCAAAAAAACGGTTAAAAAGACGAAGTTGAAATAGCATTTACTATTTATAGGGTTTGCCTTAGTTTAAATAAAAAAACTGTGATGTATTTTAGGTAGTTTTATTAATAAATAATTTTGTAGAGATTAAAATGTAGCCAAATACATAACGAAAATATTAATTTGTAACATGATAATTTTAATTTACAATGTAATTGTAAAAGGACTCATTATCTCTAAACAATGGCCCACAGAAATTAGTTTCTCTTCTAATTCACTTAGTGCTATATCTATTTCCTGATCAATTAATTTGTATTCTTTATTTTTCTGACTTTTTTTTTCAAACTATATACACCACTTTCCGTTACTAAACAATCTAATAATTGTGATAAAGGGGTTTTACTTTTTTATAACAGCACAGATTCACATACCATATTTACGCTACAAAAGAAATTGATTAGAATAATAACCAATAGCGAACATACAGACAGCTGCAAACCACACTTCCAAAAACATAAAATACTCACACTTCCCTGTTTATATATGTTAGAGTTATGTAAATTTGTCAGAAAACATCCAGAGTTTTATACTACTTGTGAAGGAACTCAAACAAGATACACTACACTACATTTACTTATGTCATAACGAGATTAGAGATGTAAGCAAAACAAATGTATTTATTAACAAATTGAAACAATTTCTGTTATCAAAATCATACTACACAGTAAAGGAGTTTTTAGATGATAAATTGATTACAAAATAACATAACTATACTCTCTATAGGTAAGTAAATACTTGTAAGTGATCTAGTTAAGATAAGCTATAACTTGAAGTGCCACATAGCCCTTTTCCTCTCTCCTAATTTGCTGTGCCCGACAGGGTCCATATTGTTCATAATTACTTTTTATATACCACCTTTGTAACATATGGAAAGCAATAAAGAATACATGAATAATGAATACATGATACTTTCGTTCAATGTATTTATTTATCCTTCCGTGCTACCCTCAATATTATTATTTGTCCTCTTATTTTCGTTTGCGCAAGAGCAAGATCACATCATGTCATTCTTTTTAGGCCATTGTTTTTTGAAATAATTATCAAATTTCTTTATTCCTTCACTGTCAGGGCTGTTATTCATAATATATTCATATCCATCTTCTATATATTGGATAGGTAATCGAGCAAGCCCCACTCATCGTGCTACATTCCTTTATATTTAAATCTTTGGCTTTCCTAAACAAGCAACTGTTGAAATGAAAATAGCACCCTTTAAAGACAATTTTCGGGAATACGCTTTGAATGAAATTTATAGCAGCCACTTCGAAAACTAGAGTATTTTTTTCAGGCTTCCAAGAAGGTATGCATGATTGAATTAAACAAAATTTTGTGTTTCCTTTTTTTTTGTCTGGTATTAGCGCAAAAATCAAAGGAACTATGGAATGGTTGTTTTTATCGTAACCATGTATTGAATAAAGCTGCTTGAATGCTTTTGGGCAGCTCTTGAAAGTTCCATTGGTTCCATTGGTTCCATTCCAAAAAGTGATAATACTGATCTCTTTCCTATTTGCATTGGAACAGAAAACAATTAATTGTTTATCATCATCCACGTAATCAGTAAGTAAGAATTTTTGGTATGACTACAGTAGTCATAACAGTTTTGAAAACGTGACTTGGATACACCTAAAACTTTGTTCCGCTCATTATAAAGGCCTGTTTTAATATTGTTAAATTTTAGTATCTCACCAAGAAATTGAAATCCGTCGTCTTTTAGGTCTTGTACCACCTTTTCGTACTGCTTCTGGATAGAGTCAAAGTTGCAGCTACTCTTCTGCTTCAGATCATCTATCTTTTTAAGTATGATATTCTTTTCATGGTTAGCTACACAGTCGATTTCGTGAGTCTTTGAAAACTTTATTATCTCATTTCGAGAATTTAGAGTTAAGTTGCCTTTACAACCACTTTTGCCGTAACATTTAAAAAAAGATTCTCCATTTTTTTATATATCTTTTTCCTGTGATAACGGCGTCCTTCGTACAAAAGTGACACCCCTCCTCTTTTCTTACTTATAAAATTTGTTTTTTATGTACTTTTAATGATTAATGTTGACATGTTAATCCTTTTTGAGACTGCTTTTCTCCTCAATGGCATATATATAATATCATGGCAAAGGCTTAAATCTAACAAACATACATACTGCAAAATGAAAAATGATCCTTTGTGGGAGACTGGTACCTGTACCCGGAATAGGGGGCCTAGTAATCTGTGTGACTGGGTCACACAGATTACTAGGCCCCCTATTTAATGGATTACATTTATATGGATACTTCGGTGCGGATTGGTCCGCTTCCGTACTTAACGAAGTCACGAAGTCAGCGGGAGCGTTTCCATGCATACATTTATATGGAACTGGCCTCGAAGGCGGCGGCGCGGCGACGCTCTCGTACGCCGCTCGCCGCGCCGCCGCCGCCGCCGCCGCCCCGCTCCCGCTGACTTCGTGTCCGAGGCCTAAGATTTCATTTTGGTATGTTGTTGTTCCCATTTATCCTTAAGGTTATGGCTACCTAACATAATATATTTTTATAATTTACCAGATACCAAGCACCATGGCCACTATACTCAATGAATTGGTCTGTACGACCGGACAAGCGCTTTCGCCTGGCTCTTGGCAGTTTTGTAGAAGAATATAATAACAAGGTATCAATTTAAGTAAACTTTTCTTCAATTTATTTTAATTCTTATCCAATTATAGTTAATTGATTGCAAATAATTATATATAGTAAGAGATGTGCAACTGGAATCTACGGTAAACTGCATGTAACAACAACGGATAGCCCACTTGGATATCCTTCCTCTTTATCGCGATCCAAACCTACCCTAGGGCAGTCTTAACATAAATCAATGAACATTTTTTATATGCAGGTTCAAATTATATCACTGGATGAAGACACGAGCGAATTTAGCGCTAAGAGTACTTTTGATCATCCATACCCAACCACAAAAATCATGTGGATTCCGGACAGCAAAGGAGTGTACCCAGATTTGTTAGCTACTAGTGGTATGTGCCTTTTTTGTACCTACTTATTGTTGTTTTTTTGTACCTACTATTGGTTGAGTGTCAGCAATAGATCTAGCAGGTCAGGGTCCATACCTGTAACTAGAACTGGCTGTTGGCCAGAAGTCTGAGCCATATAACATTCTAAAGATTATATGGACCAATATCTATAGAACTCTTGAAGTGATAATAAAAATAACTGATGAAATCAAGAATTTACAGAAATTGGAAAAAACTTATTTGCAAGAAGACCCCCCTCCCCCCTGAGAACGGGTCACGTAGTATACGTACGTTGCCTTAGTAGGATTTCGGATATCCGATAGTTATGGTTAGGGTTACGAAGTTCCATAACATCCCTGATTAACAATATGTATGTTAATTTATTTTTTCCAGGCGATTACTTGCGAATCTGGCGTGCCGGCGAGCCTTACACCCTTTTCGAATGCGTCCTGAACAATAACAAAAACTCAGACTTCTGCGCACCTCTGACCTCCTTTGATTGGAATGAAGTAGACCCTAACCTCATAGGAACCTCTAGCATTGATACTACTTGCACTATCTGGGGTCTGGAGACTGGACAAGTGTTGGGGAGGGTCAATGAGGTGTCTGGACATGTGAAGACACAGCTTATTGCTCATGATAAGGTAAAAAGGATAGTTATGAAAAAAAATATTAATTTACATGTAATTTTGAATACAATACCTAAAACAAAGCATTCATTTCAGTTTTTTGTTCATCCCACTAATATTATAAACGTGAAAGTTTGTGAGGATGTATGGATGTTTGTTACTCTTTCACGCCAAAACTACTGAACCGATTGCGATGAAACTTGATATGTAGATAGCTGGAGACCTGGATTAATATATAGGCTACTTTTTATCCTGATATTCCCACGGGATCGGGACTTGCGCGGGTGAAACCGCGGGGCGCTGCTAGTTATCAATAAAGTGATTATGTAATTATACTAATTACTGGAGCCATTCATTGATTTATTAGTGTTTTTATAGACTTATGATAATATACTGTAGGTGGCTGTTGAATTATTTAATTAATTAAATAGATGAGAAATTGGCTAAGATATTGATACCTGCTCGTCTGTAAAAAAATACACCACCTTTGTGAATGTCTGTAATTGTCTGACAAATAAAATTATTTGATTTACAATGGGAGTTGTACTAATTTAAAAAAAAAAACAAAAGGTAATGTTAGTTAGTTATCAACATACCACATGAAAAATAATAATCTATAGGTACTTCTATATCATAATAAATTATATAGAAATTTTTTTTTTGCTTTAATGGGCTTATATCTGGAAATGCTAATAAAATTTAAAAAAAAGATATATTTAATAACCTAACTTTTGAAAAAGATTACAGAATATTTGACATTATGCACAGCCTTTACGAACGAAGCAGCGGCCATAGATGTAGGTAAAGGATGGCTAGTGATTTAGTAATTAACTTTGATTGATGATTCTAGAAAACAATATTGACTCTTTTTTTTTTGTCTGAAATAAATGTTGAATGTTATGTGATAGTGTAGTGGTGATTACGTGATCAATTCTAAGCATACTCTCTCTCTCGAATCGATAATTGAAGGTGGTCGTTGTGCAGGAGGTGTACGACATCGCGTTCAGCCGCGCGGGCGGCGGGCGCGACATGTTCGCGTCGGTGGGCGCCGACGGCTCCGTGCGCATGTTCGACCTGCGCCACCTCGAGCACTCCACCATCATCTACGAGGTACACATCGCATCTGTTTCATAGTTTCAGTGTTGTGACAACCCTTAATTTTTATTTTTCATATGTTTCGACCACCATTTCCATATTCACTTGAAAAGAAATGCCTTATATTTCTTTACTGTAGTGACAACCCTAATTTTCCTATGTAATTTTTTAGGTCCGCCATCTTTTTCACTTCATAATGCGACTGCTAAAAAAGTTTTCAATGTTGTGACAACCCTAATTTCCTTTTTCATATTTTAGGACCGGTACCTTCTACACCCACTTGACCAATTTTAATATCGTGTTAACCCTAATGTTGGTGTGTGACATCGTAGGACCCGCAGCACACCCCCCTACTGCGCCTGGCGTGGAACAAGCAGGACCCCAACTACCTGGCCACGGTGGCGATGGACGCGTGCGAGGTGATCATCCTGGACGTGCGCGTGCCGTGCACGCCCGTGGCGCGCCTCAACAACCACCGCGCCTGCGTCAACGGCATCGCCTGGGCTCCGCACAGGTCAGTGCTCAACGGGATTAGAACATATTTCACTCATTTTTATTACACTAATGGCTAGTATGGTCACTGCTCCGCTTCTAAGTTACCTAGCCTGTAGCCTTTCTCAATTAATACTCTATCCACTACAAAAATAAATAATTTAAATCTGACTAATAGTTTGAGCTATTAGCGCATTGAAATAATTGAAAAACAATCTCTTCAACTTTATTATATTACCAGCTGACCCGCACAACTTCGTCCGGGTTTGTAAATTGTTTTATTGATGCTCCGCTCCTATTGGTTGTAGCGTGACGTCATATAGCCTATAGCCTTCCTCGATAAACGGGCTATCCAACACTAAAACAATTTTTAAATTCGAACCTGTTCCTGAGATTTATAATGTATCCGAAGCGATACGCAGAGGTGTATTAAACACTCACATTTTGTCCACTATAATTTGTCCCACTCATGTAATATGGGAGAAAGCCATTACCGTCAACCGGGCACTTTGAGCATTAGAGATGAGAAAATTGGAAGTACTTATATTGAAAAAGAAAGGTAGGTAAGAAGAGAAGGCAAAATATATTTTTTATCCGAATGGCGAGTGTAAGAACTCTCAATTCAGGGTTGCATACTTATCACTTCAACTCCGAGGTCCGAGGCGTCTGGTTTTATTAAAGAAATAACAAATACTATTTGTCTACCGACACTCCCTCAAACTCACGGCACTCGACACAGGCCCTTCACTACCTCAACAGGGTGCAGGACACGGGTTATACTGACCCATCCTCCTCGTCTGTTTTTCAATTAAGTTGGAGTCGGCTTTCAGTCTAGCTACGAAACGGCCGAACTTCGATATTTAACATGAAGCGACTGCCATCAGACCTCCACAACCCAAGTACTAGGCGATATCTGTAGTTGACAAGGTTGTCGGACTTTTTAGGGCTCCAACTACCCGTAACGAATGCCTGATAGATGTTAGTATGACAACCGATACCGACGCTTAACGGTCTCAATGTGTTAAGAATGGTCAACCATCCTAAGAGTGACCTGGCTACTATTACTTAGCCCCTCCTGGCTATACTGACACTGAAACATGTATTCTCCATTGTTTATTTAGCTCGTGCCACATCTGCACAGCGGGTGATGACCACCAGGCCCTTATCTGGGACATCCAGCAGATGCCGCGCGCCATCGAGGACCCCATCCTGGCGTACACGGCGGCCGAGGGCGAGGTCAACCAGATCCAGTGGGGCGCCACTCAGCCCGACTGGATCGCGATCTGTTACAACAGGCACACTGAAATACTGCGAGTCTAATAATTATGTTATTATTTTTTCTGGTAGAAATAGTGTCAAAATATCAATAAAAATATTTTTATCGATGGATCGAAACATCGATTGAACTATTTTTATTGATATATCTTAATATCGATGAAAGTAGTTTTATTAACGTAGCATAATATTGGTAAAATTATTTTAATCGATGTTCACCCAGCATTTTGTTATATCGAATCTGACAGAGCTGTTGCTTGACCCTGAAAACTACAGGATAGACTGTCTCATAAACTTTGCTTCTTTGCTTTATACTTCAAGAATGCTCAGATTTTAGGCTAAATCTGAATTTACACCCTAGTGTTTCCCAGTTCGAGATTCTTAAGTGTTAAGATCTCAAATCATCGCCATCTCATAAATAATGAAGGGTTTAAAACATGCTTTTCAAAAATAGGTGTTTTTAAAGGAACGAATTGATGTTGAACGATTTATCTTTTTCTATGCGATGACAAATTGAGGTTGAATCATGAATTTTTGTCCTCATCGGTTAGTAAGGAGTTATGTTACTATTAAATAAATAAAAAAAAAATTGTGTAATTGAAAAAGTATTTAAAGACGCGTGCGTGTTGTTCACGACTTTGTGGTTTAAGTAGCGTAATTATTGTAAATATATTGTATCGGTTTTGTAGTGTAGGTATATATATTGTATTTCACAACTACGTACAGTGCGACAATGTTTTTAATCAATATGGCGGAAAGTGTAACTTGTCACAACTTTTTATTTACGAAATACTTTAAGGCTGCCCGTGCGTTGTGGTGCTAGACGTATGCGTAATATGCTGAAAAACATATTATATTGCAAAGAAAAATACTTTGCGATTTTTATGACGAGGTAATTTGGAGTACTTCATTATTGCTCTACTTGCAGTGGACGTCCCTAAATGAGTTTGGCGTTTGTTTAATTGATATATTTGTCGTATAAACACAGCTCGTCTTGTAGAGGTCGCCCACGGCGTCTTTTTGTCGCTATTATTGGTCGTGCCGCATTAGCCACGCGCGACTTTATTGATTTAGCATCGCTACTAACGCGTTACTGTAACCATACCAACGCTCGACTTTTCTCTGACTTGCAACTGTAACGCACATATTGATGGAAGTATTGCACGCGCCTGTATCGTTACTGAAGCGCGACAACATCGCGATTATAGCGATACAGAATCGTGGACGGGGGCGATTGTGCTATGCTAGCGACTGTACCACGCCCGTTTTGCAATTGCTACTGCACAAAGCACTGCAAAAAGTCGAAGACGGCGACCTCCCTTAAAAGTGGACCACAAGCAAGAAAAGTTGTTGATGGTCCACGGAGGTAAACTGAGCATTTAGATAACGGCCAGGTTGGGCTTTTGTCTCACTGTACTGTAACTGTTTTACATCTGTCGCAAATGTTTACTGAAGCGTGTGACATACACAAACCTGTGGCGGTCATTTCGTATTAGCCACCTATTTATTCATAGCATTTAATGAACATTAAACGGTGTCATCTTTAGTAAAAGGCTGATTGAAAAGTCGACTATTCTGAAATTATGTATTACATTGTCTGTGGTCAGATTTTAAGCAGTGTTGCCAAATTCGGGGTTGTCTTTTAAAATGTAGGGGAAAATGTGTTCTCTTAAGTCTCTTGCAATGTATGAACGATAAGCCCTGCTGATTTGATCGGTAATTTTATAGCACACCTAATCGCCAAATCGGAAGATTTTGATCAAGAAATCGCTAAAACACCTTGCACTCGCAAAATCGCCCTTCGTGGACGTTAAAAGTATGGTGTGTGTACTACACTATTGTATCGGGATTAATGAACATTAGAGAGAAAAAATATTGATCGTCATCAATTTTTTAAATTGTCACCCGACTACTATGTTACTGTAATCTATCAAAACTTGACAAATAATTTGTTTGTTCTGATATTCTCCTTTATACAACGGATGATAACTTGCTATGTCTGATCCAATTTGTGACCCACGATACTAGTATTATTAATTTGAAAAAAAAAAATATTAGTAGCCCTTTTAAACAAGAGCAGAAGTGTTGTTATTACTTTGATATGATGTTACATCATGTTTTAATAATACTATTGTTCATTGCAAGTGTAATAGACACCAATAACTGCTTATCATCTGACTACTTCTAGAGATATATAAATTTAAAAACATGAAGGTAATTTGTAATAGTTTCCTGATTTTATATATTTTACTTGAATATTGATTTGGGGGCTATTATCGACGGAAGAGTTATTTAAAAAGTAGATGAATACTTTTTAAGCGCATTTAAATTGTGATTTAGATAATTGCACCAATGGCGTAACTAAAGTAGACTATTACAAAAAAATTGTATTTAAAACTTAAGACAACGGTGGTAACGGAAAATATACAAGGGACAAGTTATGAATCACATGAATCAAATTAATACGGCGTATGCTGTTTTTTTATATTGTGACCACACTAACCCAACGCAGCCCAACCAACTTAGTGGGTACTAAGAGAAAACTGGTCTTTATTTGTTTGCCCTATAGCTTCTAACTACAAGCTTCCAAACGAAATACTACGGCTTTGATACACTGCACATTAATTTAGACCCAGAAACCCCTCTGGGTCCAAATTATTGTAAAAGCTAGAAATATGATGCCGTGTCTTAAGTTTTTAGTAGGTTTTTCTTTGAACACAATACGATATAGGGCATAATGTAATATTATCCTGAGTTACGCCAATGTTTGCAAATTGAAACTCGACTAATTTTGTTTTTATTGTCTTTGGGACTGTTCATGTATTTATGTACTCTGACAACAGTTTTACGTAGAATATCTAGTTTCTGGAATGTATATGTTCTTCTTAGTGATGTATAAGATTTATTTTGCCTATTTCGATGGAAAACTAAAAAGAAAACGCGAGACTAAAGCGACTAAAAAGCGTGAGACTTGCTTCAGCACTCCTAGTATGAGGCGGCAGGCTTTGAGCCGACTAGTATTAAAAGCTTGCCTGCGCAAAACATCCTTTTTGACGTGATAACGTCTTAGAAATCGATGAACGCTGGCTGCACGCACGAAAAAGCATGACTCATTGTCACGTTCCGCCTGAGCCGAGCGTGCAAGCGAGCGCGGAACAAGCGATAGAGATGCACGATCAGCCTAAGCGTTCCACTTGTGACGCATCTACTACTCTTCCACTGTTTTCTTATGACGTTTTCACGTAAAATTATCTTCCGTAACGGACTTTACAGACAACAAATTTTTATTTAAAAAAAACTCAAGGACGCAATATGTCTGTGTCGCGATGATTTTCTTAAACCAACCCCTGGGCAAGGAAAGGTACAGATGACCCGTCACTTATACCTATATTTTATTGGTACAATGTACCACATGGATGGTTAGTTTGCACTCGGTTGCTCCAGTGGTACATGATTTGCGGCACAGAACAATTCGATGAGCCATAGATAAGAGAGACAGTGGCAATGGCTAGAAATCTGTCTCGTTTGAAAAACATGGATTGGTTTTGTTTGCTACCAAAGTAGAAAGTCTTTTGGGAAATTCTACATATTCAATGAAGATTGAAATCAGTTGGGAAGTTTTAGGAGATCAAGGCGAAAGGTCAATATTATGAGGATGGAAAACCAAGACAATTTGGCTTACAAAACTGGATCTCTTTGAACCATCCTAGTCTTTTAATCGCTTCTGCGATTAAAACTTCAGGATAGCTCTTTTTCCTCATTTCCCCAAATAATACACTTTTCGTGAATTCCAGAAACTAGTAATTTTATTGTTTCAACCAGTAGTTTTACAATTTATAATCAAACATTGATTAAATAAAAATTAGATTAAATTTTCTATTTATGTTCAATTTAGCTATAAGGAATCTTATAAAATAAATTTTCACTCAAAAAATATATCATTTTAATTTCATAACACGACAAATAGATGTGGTCGACAACGAAGAGGCGAGTGACACATTTATTAAACACCGGCACGAAACACAACGACCGTCTGAGTGGAAAGGCTCTTAAATGGCAAGTAATGGCGTAGGACGCCTCCTCCTTTCTCCCGTAAAGCTGACCAGTAGCCTAGCCAGGACGTCGACAGATACAAGCTGCACATGACATGCCATGAGAGGTAGAAGTCCCTTTTTGGTTACCCAAAGTTTCGACCGAATAGCGCGAATCGTAGATCTATCGGATCGGGATCTATCCCTAACCACGATCGGTTCGTGGCCCGATGTTACACATCTAATATGTTTACAAGTCACGACAGTTTAAAAACAAGTATTATCTGAATGGTTAAAAAGCCGAAGATGTTGCGTTACATATGTACGTAAGCATCGTACTGGAAACAGCCGAATTGAGATTTTTTAATACTGGTTAGTAAAGTGGAATACGTGCTCGAGCCATCCTAGGTACCTACTCTTGGCTGTATGCTTATTTGGCACCATAATAGTATGAATAAAACCTCAAGCCCATTCTTCTTTTCTCAAAATACGACCTGATCCCACCCCTAACTTTCAGTCAAAACAAGAGTAAGGCCTATGTTCAGAATTGAACGCAGCATGGCTGATGTCATTATCCAAGATAAATTGTCCAGTGTATTGATTTCAATGTGTCATCGACTTTTGCTGCTGACTGTACCTCTAACAACAAGGCCCAAATGGTAATGTAGAGGTTTACTAAAACATCGGACTAACATTTGGCACATTTAAGCTCTTTGATCCTATAACATGTACGCATTCAAGCACCAAGGGGCGGAGCCTGTGAGCGTTAACAGATATTAAAAACTTTTCAGCGAAATGGAAGTATATAATAGAGTAGTTAGTTGCCTATGGTTAAAATAAATTATTTACTTTAAAAGTCTTTGAACTTTGAACCCATTAAATTTGAAGGGATCGGATGCGTCATGGAAGCATCCTAGTGATCAGCACAACTTCATATGGGCAAGCCATAAAGACTGCGGGCAGTCATAAGCGGTACTTCCCGCCATCAACAGCCGGCTGTCAAGGTGGCTACTCCGCCTCGACAAGCGTCAGCTGCGTACGGTAACTGGAGTTATCAGTGGACATGGCACGTTTAACAAGCACGTTTTTGACAGCCCACTTTGCAAAGCATGCATGGATGCAGAAGAATAAGCGACCCATGTACAAATGGATGGAATGGTTGTAGAATACCGGGTTAAGTACTTGGTTCGCCAGGGTCACTCTTCCAGATTGTCGCAAGCGAGCGATTCGAATAGTTTTAATCCCACCAACGCAAAATACGTGCTTTTATGTGAAGTTGGCGAGTATTGTATGTCTTTTGGATATAGGTTTGAGTTTTATCATACTATCTTACCTTATAGTTAGTAATAGCATGATATACAATAACTCACAGTTGTCTAGAATATACCAATTCACTGCAACTTGAAATTAGCCAAATGATTGTACTCCAGAGTAAACATGCTACAGGCCGATCCTCTTTCATGTTAGAACAATAAGTGGAACATAGCACGTTTAATGTGGTCTCTAATGTATGTGATATACAGATAAATCAGATTTAGAAATGATTCTCTAGTAAAAAAAAAAAGAATTTCTCGTTTACTAAGAACATTGTACAGTCCAGTTTAAAGAAATCAGTACTCACAGCTAGCCCATTGTCGCTTAGATACGACACTACAATTAACATCGATAAAATTTAACATTTAGGCTAACACTTAAGCTCTTTGTCCCAAAGCAAATTCTTCATAGATTTGTAGCAAGTACTGAGGGGTTCTTGGCTTATAATCCTTTATAACTAGCTCAAAGTGTTCCATAGTGACATGCGAACAATCCAAATCAATTTCTAGAGCTTTCAAAGCAGCTTCTTTGCAAAGAGCTTCCAGTTCCGCTCCAGAAAATCCTTCAGTCCTTGCTGCAATACTATCCATGTTAATATGAATCGTACTCATTTTCGACAATTTCAACTCTATAATCTGCAACCTAGTTTCGTAATCAGGTAACGGTACATAAATGAGCCTGTCCAGTCGACCAGGTCTCAGCAAAGCCCTATCCATCATATCAGGCCGGTTGGTAGCTGCTAAAATGGTAACAGAATTCAACGGAACAACTCCATCTAATTCTGTTAAAAGTTGAGCTAAGACTCGCTGATGAACGCCACTGTCACCATTGGGCCCTCCTCTCTCAGTTCCAATGGCGTCCATCTCGTCAAAGAAGACAATAGACGGAGCGACTTGACGAGCTTTCGTGAATAAATCTCGAACAGCGCGCTCAGAATCTCCGACCCATTTAGAAAATAATTCAGGACCTTTGATTAACAAGAAATTCAGGCCACTTTCAGTAGCTAATGCTTTAGCTATCATTGTCTTGGAGCATCCTGGTGGCCCATACAGTAACACTCCACTAGGAGGCTTTACACCGAGCCTTCGGAAACTGTCAGCATGCTTTAGAGGCCACTCGACTGCTTGACGTAGCTTCAGCTTCAAATCACTTTGTCCACCAATGTCTGTCCACCTGACGTTAGGTACTTCTACGAGCAACTCTCTCATAGCACTTGGCCGAACAACTGTCAGAGCTGCAATTAAATCTTCATGCTCAATGTAATCACTGGAACGTTTTATACACCTCATAGTTGCCTGAGAGCAAAGGTTCATTAAATCAGCAGCCACATACCCATGAGCCAAATCTGCAATACTATCCAGCTTATTTGATAGTTTATTTGGAAGATTCCTGAGCTGACTGTACAAGATGTCCCTCCTTCTATTTCTATCTGGTATAGGAACTTCTATTTCTTTATCTAGTCTGCCAAATCTCCGTAACATGGTATGAACACTCTCTGGCTTCCGTGTTGTAGCCAGAACGAAAACTTTGCAATCTTTTTCATGTAAACCATCCAGTGCAGCCACGAAAGCTGCAGTAACTCTTCTCTCCTGTTCTGAACTGTTAACTGATGGTTTGGGACATATAGTGTCTATTTCATCAACTAATATAATGCTGGGTTGACTTTGAACAGCTTTCTCAAACAAAGATGTTGTGGTGCTCTCAGTTTCACCAAAATATTTGCTGAAAATTGCTGCGCCGTTAACTTCAATACTGTAGCAATTGAAACTCTCCATGATGTATTTACATATAGCTGTCTTCCCGATTCCAGAATGTCCATAAAGAAGAAGCCCTCGAGTAGGCTGAAAGTTTGCAGACATCTTACTAGTGTCAAATACCATATTTATATATGTTTTAATTTCTTCCAAAATGTTATCATATCCCCCAAGAGGCTGCATTCTTTTTTGAATTGACACATTTTCTCGTTCCATGATCCAAGCAGTTTTGTCACTTAATAGATACCATTCCTTAGAATCTAGAGAATCTGATTTCAGATCTGTTACCTCTATTTCTAATTTCTTACCAAAGTAATAATAAACTAAAATACAACCAATACAAACAAAATGATTATGAAAAGTGTGTTTTAAAATATCACAAATATCAGTGTCAAGTTTACAATTGTTGATTTTTATGATTATCCGAGTTGTCGTGGGTATCTCTTCTTTAACAACTGAAACTGTAACCATCTTACTATCATTACTCCAAGCACTTGACAACTCTGGAAGGCAATAAAATATATTCTAACACAGATCAAAGTTGTGTACCTAGACAGTAAAGCAAGCCAACAATTAATTAATTTCTGAACTGATATTAGCAAATATATGAAACACATTGCATTTAATTTAACAGGTTGATTCAACATTAATAAAATAACTTTCCAGTTAACTGGAGATTATATTTTGACTCCAGAAATTGTCATTTTGTCAGTAACAATGTAAACTTTTCAAGGAAGTAAATAAAAAAAACGCTCTATAATTTAAATTATGAAACACTTTCAAATTTAGTTACCTGCTGCTGGTAATATGATGGCAGCTGGAGCAGAAGACTTCGACGGCCACATGCGTTTCAACATTGTAGGAGCGCCCTGACGGCTGAGTAATAAAGGGCACCCAATCACTGCACCTATCAATGAGCCAGCCGAAGGGTGCATCATCACGGCATTTTTAGGAGCACCGTCAGGCGACGCCAGTGATCTCTCCAACCAAGTATACAATTTCCCATCCTCCACATAAGGGCATTTTACTTGATCTCTCATACAATTTAACTCAAGATGCGCGTTTTTGTCGTTTGAAGTTATAGTACAATTGCAGCGCTCACAATCCACCCAAAGAGTTTTCTTAGCTGGTTTTGGCGCCATGTTATCTTATATTAGGCCCTTTATCCAGATTATAATTCCTTGCTTTTAATTAAAATTAGGCTCCGAAATTGGGTTATGTTATGATCAATAAATCATTAGCAATGTGTGTTGTGTTGGTGACGTTTGGTGTTGACAACTCTTGGCATACACACAATAATATTTAGATTAATTTAGAACACTTAGTGAACAAAACGTTTTTTAGTTACCTATATTTATTTTACGAAATAATTTCCACAGACATGATTATTCTATTGGAATAATTTTTATCATCCTAGATATAAATAAAAAATATTTAGCACAGTCCCAGTTTAATTAACAACGTTTTCCAATTTTGTTTCCCATTAGTCCCATTACATCCCATTTTTAATAGAAGTGGACGTTATTTCACGTCACTAGTTACAGTAGCTAGATACGTAACATGTAACCGCTTAGCTAGTCTCAAGCCAAACAAGACAGTCAAGACACCAGTGATTTTGACGTGACAACGTCTTATAATTCGATGGAGCCGGCTGCACACACGAAAAAACATGACTCAAGTGGCGTTACCTCGCTCTGAGGCGTTCCTATGACGTTGTCACGTTCAACTATCGTCACTAAACTGACTTTACAGACAACCGATTTTTGTGACCACGTTATTTTCACTCCAATCAAGTTATGTTGCTGCGTCATACAAACGGAGTTTCGAGTTAACTAAGGTATGTTACAACGAGAACTCTTTGCGCTATAAGCATGCTGTTTCTTTTACACTCGGGTACAATTTACTAATATGTGCATCAGCTTTACACGCTCACACATGTATATATAGATATAGAGATAAGTATAGACTCCTTTTATTTTGACTTTATTTTAAAATAATCCCGGTGCTTCTGTTAGATGAATCGTATTAAACACAAATATTTGTTTTGTTTCATTGACGAATGATATTGATAATAAAGATCTTTCTTTTCTGAGATATTAGTTTAGGCTGGTGCTATTTATATTTTTTGACTTTATTTAAAAAGAACTCTGCGGTTCTGTGAACTAATAATTTTTTCGCATAAATACTTTGATAGTTTATATAGATTCCAAAAAATGTGTGTGTCAGAGACGCACGACTGGAGTTTACAATTTACTGGAGTCTCTCTCTCTCACTCTCCCCCTCCCTCCCTACCTCCCTCCCTCCCTCTATATATTCTGTATATATTTACACATATATATAACGTAAAGGTATACACATATCTACTTACATGCGTCAAGAATAAGGGGTAAACTCCAATGAAGCATAAAAAGTACAAAAAAGCGTTACGCTGCCCTCCTATCACAAAATTTTACTCTTTATATTTTTTTCATGCCGGGCGCCTTATATGCAAATCGATTCTTAAGGAGTAAACTCCAAAACTTTTGTTTGCATTTTTTATATAAAAATGCAAACAAAAGGCAAAATATATAGATATTGTAAATCATTTTAAATATATAAGTACTTTTGAACTTCTAAATACGCGCGGTATTAACATTTTTATAATAATTATAGTTAAACAATTAAATAAATTGACTATTCATTTAATGCAGCCAGTCCTAAGCCTGAATAAATAATGAAGGGACGAGAGTTCATTTGATTAAGACGTTTACTTAGCTAGCATATAAATGATGTAACCATGACCACAAAACCCTAACTTCGACTTGAGACGTTACGAGTTACGACGTGACTACGTTCCGTGCGTAGCGTAGCCGTAATAAGTAAGTAGCCGCAAACTGAGATGAGACTAGTTACGAAAATCACGCGTACTCGTAACTAGTGACGCCTTTAAAGTAACTAGTCACGTTACGTTTCGTGAAACACGTAACGGACCACACCTAATTTTTAATGCAATTATATACGTGCCTGTCCAGTGTGACCAGATGTAGTAGATTTCTACTTTTTTAGTAGATTTAGGCCTATCAAGTAACGTAACGGTAGAAAAATAATTTTGAGAATTTTTGGGTATATTTTGGAATTTTGTCAGTACTTCCAGTAATTTTTAAATTTTTAGTGATAGCCCGTTATCTTCAAAATTATCGTGAATTCAAATATCGACGTTGGTTTTTATTAGAGTTTACTTCAATCAAAACTAGAAGTCTAGAAATCAGGATAGCCTATTAAGTTTTTAGAAAGTATGAAAAAGACAGACTAGCCAGAAGATTTGATTCATTTAATTAAATTTGAATGAAACCGGTCCTATGCATTTAAATGAAAAAAATCGTGAAAAGTAATTAATAAAGTTCATTATATACATAAATAATGCGATTCATAATATAGTTTACTATTCAAGTGGTAGGGACCCAAGCTTTAAAAAAATTATCTGTTTAGTTTGTTATTACAGAAAATAGTTGGTTTTTTATTACGAATATTACGATTTACGATATTTACATAGGTAGATTATTTTATTAGCTGTTACCCGCGACTTCGTTCGCGTGGAAATTTCGATATGAAATTTCCGCGCTACTCCAGACTATAGTCTGGAGTATAGAATAACTATACCAACATTAATTTGAAACTTATTGAATGATTTAACAGAATAGTTTTCAATAATGTGACAACTTTTAAATATATTTCTTATTAATAGGTATACCATAATTTGCCTGTAGTTAAGTATAAGTAGAAGTAGTTTATTTAATAGAATATAGAAAATATAGTGATTATATTTTTATATTTGTTATGTGAATGTGATTGAAATAAAGTAAATTTACGTTTCTGTTCAGTAGAATTTGGTAGAATTTCTTAGTGTGCCATGACACAGTAGATTGGTAAGAATGAATCTGGTCAGGCTGTGTTTGTCAGTTCTCAATCTGTCAAGACTGTCAAATTTATCAAACGTCAACTGCGTTAAACTGTGTCCTGTCCTGTGATTCATTTAATTTTTATAAAACTTCTTAGATACTTGTTTTAAATATCCTTAATTTAGTTTACCATAAGCTTAACTGTTAGTTATGTGGTGTTTGTTCTTATATTAGTATAAGTTAGGATTTATTAATTTAGGACCATCACTTGTGTACGATGACTCTCGCAGAATTCTTTAGCTGTTCGCTTCTAGCGTTTGGAGCTCCACTTGTGATGTTCTCGCTGACGGTGGCTAACGACCCGCTGCGCATCATCATCATGATAGCAGCAGCATTTGGGTGGCTATTATCATTTCTGTTGTCATCACTGGTGTGGTATGCTGTATCACCTTTACGGTCATATCTGGCCTTCGGAATGGTGTTCGCTATTATATTTCAAGTAAGTAACATATTTCTAGTTTCGATAAAAACTGTCTTAAGCTAACTAATGTATGCATCCAGTCGCATGGTGATGTAGAAAATATAATGTAAATGTAGTTTGCCTCAGAGATAAAATTATAGATAGTGTTGTCAGAAAAAGTACACAAAGTCCAGTAGCTTGTTAACTATTGTTTTACAGTATAGTTATATTTATAAGGCAGGAGGTGCAAAGTTAGTATGTCTTGAAGGCTAATCACCAACTATGTTCTTTAAAACTCTTTGGTTTAGAATAGATTATAGCTATGGATACCAAAAATGTTTGATTTGAAACATGTATTGACACACACTATGTCAGTCAAACATAATGGCAAATGGCAATTGATACACATTAAGTAAGTCAAACATAGTGGCAAATGGCAGGACCCTCATGTGTTCCTGCCATCTGACTACACTCTACTGTCTTGTCTATGATGTTTGGTGTATCTATTAAATATACTTCAAAACTGTCATGTTATTTCAAATCTGTTTTTGGCCTCATAATGACCAAATTTCTTTTTTAATTGTTTTATTTTTAAAAGTCCATTCTGTCTGTCCTAAAACAATTAATCTATTTGGTTTCTGAAAAACTTTGTTCACTCTGGGAATACCCGATACAATTGATCTGGGAATACACAGTAGTGTAGCATTAGATATGTAATTAGATTGATTGACACAAAGAGGAATGTAGATCTTCAAAGCAAAGGCGCTTGAAAGTAGTGTCAAAAGAAAAATAAAACTCTGGGAGAAATCGCCATGTGTGATAAGACCGCCTATTGTTATACCTTAACATTTGTAACTAGTTTTGCAATATTTACTATTTAAAGGTGTACAATAAAGAGAAATAAATAAATAAAAAATAAAAAGTTATGTTAAGGTGGTTTGGGCACACCAGCTTCTCTCTCTTGACCGCATTCTACGGAGAGCGACTCGAATCATCGATTGCCAGGATGTCTCAGATCGGCTTGACCCCTTGGCGTTACATAGAGATGTAGCCTCACTCTGCATTCTCTATCGCATGTATCATGGGGAGTGCTCCGAGGAATTGTTTGGACTTATACCGGCTGCAACATTTCTCCATGGTTTTCCAGAAATTTTTTGCCTTGCACAACAAATCTCTGGAACAAATTGTCGCCTGCGGTATTTCCGTACCCATACGACCTTCAAGAAAAGAGCGTACTCCTATCTCAAAGGCCAGCAACGCGCTCGTGACTCTTGGGTTGCAGGTGTCCATGGGCGACGGTAGTCACTTACCATCAGGTGACCCGTCTGCTCGTTTGCTCCCTATAATATAAAAAAAATAAAATATATAAATAGAATTAATGAGTGTGCAGCAACTGACAAAACAAGTATGCAGGGTATTAGGAAAACGCTCCTAAAAAGGAAGACATAATAGTACTAATGATGATACCTTTGATAATGGATTAGAAGAAAGCCGAGTCTTCACTACAGTGGTGACAGCCATGCCCGGAAAGAACCTGCGTCAGTCGGAAGGAAAGGGTCCCGGGCTGCCGCCCTGCCCACGGAAGCTCCACGACGGCAAAGCCAGCACGTGGAGCCTCCAGCCGCGAAGACCAACGCCATTCGCGTACCTCTTCGGGCGGGGGCCCGACTGCCGCTTTCCGCTCGGAACTCAGCCGTTCGCCGATATACTTTGGGGTTTCCACACGCACAAAAAAGAAAGTTCTACACCCTACCTATTTTTCCTTAAACAAATTTACCTTCTTCCTTCTTTTTCTCTTAAAACGACTACATTCCCAAGGAGGGTTGTCGTCTGGCCATAAAAGAAACTAGCCAAGACTCGACGATTGCACCGACCCCAATGAAAATTGGGAAAAACGCAGGAAGATGATGAATGACAGTAGAGGAAGCTCGTGAGGTATATAAGGACAGAAACAAGTGGCAGTCAGACTCAACTTTTGACTCTGTCTCTTCACTGAACTTTTTTAGCTGGTTTTAAAGATTAACTTGTCTGGAGGACTCGTTCTAAGACATTTATATAAAATTGTCTGTCGAGCTTATTCAGCTTCAAGAACCCTCTTAGTTTTTCTTAAATCTTGCGTCGATTAGTTAGATTGACAAAAGGAGTTGGAATGACTTTGTAATTCAGCTTTCAAGTTTCCGGCTTTCTGTAGCCCTTATGCGCGGTAAATTAGGAGTTGCGTTGAGTGCTCAGTTTCGCAATCGACAGTGTTCGGCCGTATATCCGATTTCTGGATGAAACAGTTGTCAGTTTGGTCTCTAGTATAAACCCACATACAAGAATATAATCTTTGGGACACTCGGTTGGAACGATGTTCTTTTCACTATATATAAAAGTGTATTTAAGTAATTGATTGAATTAATTGTATCAAAATATATTATTGTAAATATTGTAAAAACTCGAAATTATATTTGCGCTATCTGTAAAAGTTGTCGGAACTGATATATCAAAGTACAGTAGTCTCGCGCAGAATCCACAAACTGCCTAAATAAAATAAATGAACCCGCGGTCAGCATTTTTCGTTGCACTAACCCTTTCTTTTGGTCTAGCCCAATCCGTGCTATAAGGAACTTCGTTCCATTAACAACAAATCTAAATAATGCCAAAACAAGTATGGAACTTTATCACATATTTATTTATCCACTCTTATAAAAAAAAACATATTCACAAAGATGCTTATGGTGCCTACATAAGTAGTAGTTGATCCAATCCTATCTGGTTTGGATATCTGCTTTGGAAGCTCTCTGAAATATGCTTTTCTATATGCTGAAGTCTCCCAATCCAATTGCCCGGTCTTCATCTGCTAGCAATCCTAGAAGACACTTTTTGCCAAATTGGGTGGTGACCATGTGGAACAGTTTACCAGAAACTGTGGTTAGTGCACAATCAGTGAATAGTTTAAAAAATAGACTTGATGAACACTTAAAAAAACAATCACAAGTGTAGTGATGTGCACGTATCAGATCAATGGATCTGCTAGTGCATTATATAAATAATAACAATTCCAGCAAAAGTCGTAGGTTTTTACTTTAAACAGTTACCTACAAAATAATTATTTGCTTCCAGGAATTATTCCGATATGGCATGTATGTATTACTGAGGAAGACCGAGGCAGGCCTCAAGGAGATAGCAGATAACCACAGCGTTGGCACCTACAAACTAGAGATGGCATATGTGTCGGGGCTGGGCTTTGGCACTATGAGTGGAGCCTTTGCACTTGTCAATGTGCTGGCAGATTCTGTAAGTATAACTTATATTTGTTGGACGTCGGACTTGCAATCGAGAGTTAAGGTTAGGTTAGGTGTTCACGGGCACTTTTCCGCAACTCCACAACGAGGCGTGTATTTTGCGTTGGTGGGAATAAAAGCTATTCGAGCCACCCTAACGCCCCGAAGAGTCAATCGAGAGTTAAACCAGTACATCAAAATATTTGAGAGTACTTATGTATTTGCAGTGGTATCTGCGAGAGGAACGGCCAACTTTACCTGCTCTATAAGTTATGGAGTGGTGTGTATTTTTGTAACTGCTCAATTGAATTCCCTCAAAGGTTTAAATTAGAATTTCGAGCTTCTACTTAAGGTCACTGCCAAAGCTTTCATGAGTGAAAGGGATGAATATGACTGCATCGCATTTTGGAGAAAGAATTTCTGAGTTGTACTGTACTATGGCTACAGTCGCGCCTTCGGTCACTATTAAAATTATGAATTACACACACATGTTTTTATAAAATTATGTTGTATCAAATGTGTGGGATTCGAACTATCTATCGGCCCATCATTTAATGATGTGCTGAATCAAGTCACAGGTAATTTTGGAACTCTCAAACCTGCATCGATTGTTGTCGCTGACCATCAGGCGGCCATGGTGTTCCTTTCTGAACTTAGTTGTATAAAAAAATCTACCTGATTAAAGCCTAATAACATTGATAACCCCATACTACACATGAGACACTTTTTATTAATAATCAATTTTAAATAATTATTTTTCAGGTAGGGCCTGGCACCTTGGGTTTGAGAAGTGGCACAGAATACTTCTTCGTAACAAGCGCAGCCATGACACTATGCATGATACTTCTGAACACTTTCTGGAGTGTCATATTCTTCAGCGGATTTGACGACAAGAATTATATCAAGGTTGGATGGGTGATCCTGTCACATTTCTTTGTTTCTGGACTAAGTCTGCTGAACAGTAGGGAATTGTATGTGGCAACAATTTTGCCTTCGTATATTGTGTTAGTCATTACAGCTTATATTGCGTTCAGGTCTGCTGGAGGTTCGAGCAAAAGCTTTGTTGAAACTTTCTCAATGAGATCATCATAGGACTGAATGTTTCCCGATCGGTAAAAAAAAGTATTTATACAGGTGACGATTTAATCTCTGCACCCCCTCATCCCCTCATCTCTGGTTGTGTGGTGGAGAACTCATCTGGCATTAATTCCGCCATTATACAATCTTGAGTTTTGGATGTGGAATCTCCTATATCATGTGAAACCGTATCTGTTGCTCATACTGAGCAATGTTTCGTCAAACTGTTTTCCTTTTTTATTGTCATTAATTCCTTTGATTTTTATTGTTATTACCAAACGTTTTTATTTAGCTTGCCCTGTTTGTCTTGTGTGGGTCAAATCTAGTAATTGAAATTGGTCGGATTGATCTGAATTTTGGTACATACCTTTAGTTTTGATGACAATTAAATTTTGTGTATTCAATATCATTCTAAATCCAAGATGGCCGCCTCCTAAATATGGAGGACTGGTACTTGGTACCTACCTTATTATTTTTTAGCTTTTAGTACATTATCTCCATCATTCTTGTTTATTTAACCTAAACGCGTTTAACTTAACATAATCTTTTACTTATTTCATTTACATTGTTCTATATTCTTTAGTTTTAATTATACAGTATTGTTAAAAGCATACAGGTATATGACTTTGCACCGAAGTTGGCAAAGACTCGCTGCCCGTTTGGCAGTAAGCAGTGACCCATATCTACAAATACTTGCACTTGTCATGCCAATGCCAACTTCATCCCCTTCCTTCCGTAGTTCTGGTCTTACATACCGACAGAAAAAACTAGTCTTCTGTAGGATGGAGGTATTTCTTCCAATCGGATACTCTCGAATTCCTACAAAAATATGCCGTGCCCCACTTCCTTGCAAAAATTACAGAGAATGATTTTTTTTTTTCTCATCAAATAATGTCTTTTACAATTATTTTCGAATTTGAATCCACAACATTCAAATAATATAAATATAACATTTGCTTGTGACCTGCGAATTTTTTTAAAGTATTTACAATTGTTAACTAAAAGCTTGCTCTTTGCAATTTGGATGCGTGAATTTTATTAGATCATTATTGCAGGTGATTTAACCGGCACCCTGTATATTTTACGTCATATTTTCATAGTCGAATGCATTTAGTTACTATTTATTGGCGTATTGAGTGCAGGTTATACTGAAGACACATTTTGAGTCTGTGAACTTGATCTCGGTTCGTATAATATAAGTCCTTGCAATAGTAACCTTTCTTATTTCTTATAATATAAAATTGTTTCTGGTGATCCATGTTAGACCATTTTTTTGCGAAGACTATGTTCTAGTTCCATGGGTCATGCATTATTAGTATTCTTGTTAACCCCTCCAGTTATCTAAATGCTTGCATTACTTGGATATTTGTTAAACTGTTGTAATCATCATGACGCGTGATGAAGAGACAATTTGTAAAGATTTTATTATTTATTATAAACATCTTCATTGACATAACGGAAACGAATTTAAGCTGTATGTATTTTTAGTAAATAAACACTGAATAAATTATTTTCAGTGATTGTTGAACGCGTTTTGGATATATGCTATAAAAGTGGTATGAATCAAATTGTTGTATGAAATTTTAGCTGAATTAAAGACTAAGCATAGAAAAAGGATCTATATTATAAAAAGGAACAAAGACTTCTAAAAATACCACTAGGTATATTGGCCTTATAATACGCACTGTTTATTTCAGAATGAGTTGCAAATATAAAAGGCCAGGTTGAGTTTTGCGTGCATTCAGCTTGCAGTAGATATTCATAAAGCGTTTGACCATATGAAAATATTTAAAAAGACTTAAGTCAATGTTTATTATAACAAATTATCAAAGAAAAAGGACTCTTTGATAAAAAGAAAAGTTATAGCAGGCTCTATGAACAACTAAAAAACTAATGGACTGACAAAATTTAATATTACATTTATTTATAAATTTAAATTAACAAAAAAAATAGACTTCTATAGTCTAGCGTAAAGGACACAAACATACAGTATACAATTCACAAAAAATAACAACCAGATTCAATCTCATCTAAACGTAGTAACATAATTAAAAAAAAACACGTAAAATACTCCGTGGCAAAATAGACTTTTTGCTGGTGTTCTATGTATTACTGTCAAGTTATACTGACATTAAAATTTAATTTGAATCACATTGATATGGATGATTTGGAAAATAAATAACATAGATTTTTGTGTCCTTGGCATACAAAGATGTCTAAAAAGTATTTTTTGTTATTTTAGTCCATTCTGTAACCATTCATAGATGTGTAAACTGGGACTTAATTGACTTAATAGACTTAATACCAACGTTTCAATCAGTCGATTTCATTCGGTCAAAACGTCGGGTAATCGAAAAGTTACCCATACTTTTTAAATGTTACCCCGATTAAGTGCCGATTTACACGTCCAATATGATAAAAAGAATAATTTATAGATGGCTTCTTTAATGACAAATAAAATAATGTACAATTATAACAATGACTTTCAACTATATTAATTTGTAAGAACAATCATTCCTTAGTCTAATCTATAATTGGATTAAATTTGTTGAGACAACTGTTAATATACAGTAGTTAATAGTAAATTAATGTTTTTTACAAAATAAAATTGTGAAGAGAAACTGTTCTTTTATTTTGTACATCTAAAATGAAATGTAATGAAAAGGGTGATCATCGATGGAAAATCTTTTTTTTTTTGTTTTTTTATTCATAGACAATCTCTTGATGTTTTAAAGCTCACACACTTCTATAATTATATAAGTAGTCTCTTTTTTTGTTCGATCAAAGACTTGTTACACGTGAGTCTCTGCTAGCGATGGATTAATTAAGCATTCACATTCATATTAAATTTGTGAATTCTGATTTAGCAATTAGCAAATTAATTGAAGTTGTGCAGTTTCGTGAACGTATTAATTCATTGCACTTCGTTCGTTAACCACCGTGAGTTCGACATACCACCTCGCCGTTTGGCCCCGGTGAGGTGATGACCCGTGAGAGTTTCCTCACATTAAAAAAAAAAAGAGAAGAGGGGCCGTGCATAGGAGTTATTATTTATTTTAAAATAAATGCACGTATTTAGAGTTGCATTTTGCATGAATGCGTAATGCGTATCATTTCATAATTATTGTTGTTTATTAATTTTGGTAGGTAATAGGTATGGGACTTGATGTATATCCAATTGTTTTGTTGATCTTAAGCATAGATAAATCATAAACCGTGAGTTTTGTTTTTTTATTGTGCTGTCTTTAGTTTATAATAATATTGTACGCCTCACAAAATAATCGCGCGTGTTAAATAATATAGTTTCAACGATTTACTATTCATTAAGTTTCATATATCTATATTTAATATTACCGAATTAGCAAATAGCATTAGCAAAGCATGCTAAGACATGAAAATTCGCATGATCGTGAAATTAAAGTGAATTAGCATTAATTTCCATCACTAGTCTTTGCTAAGCCCTTACACTCACTACTACACCACAGAATAGCTAATAATTCAGGCGGCTAATACACAACCAATATTACAATCACAAAATAATTATTTCTGATAGTACCCAAGGAGACCAAGAGCCCTCCAAGACGTCATTTGTCACGCTGTACTGTCGTAAATGTCAATATTCTCGCCAAGAAAAGGTAATATATGTACTTAGTATAAAAGGTTTTGATACTAGAGATCCCTTGCCACTCCGCCATCATAAGATCTTTAAGAGGGAATATTGCCTACTGTGTGCTTGTAAAAGACTTATTGATGCCACAGAACTTAAGAAGGCGTATACTAAAGGTATACGCCTTCTTGGTATCTTGAAAATAAAGCTACAACACTGGTTCCTGCGTATCCTCGGCTAACTCTTGCAATAGAGAGTCGACTGTCCACACTGTGTCTGCCGAATCCATCTCTTCTTCAGGTATGTATGAGTTCAGGACTTCCAACACTGCTTCCACGCTATCTGCAGTACCAGATATACCTCCGCCTACTTCTGATAAAGCATTGACGGTTTCTCTGTCTTTGTGATCAGACCTGCAATTTGAAAGATTTTAGTTAGGTACTTAACAAGTCAATAATAGGTACGGTAAAATACGATAGTTGAATTTCAAATCAGCTTAGAATCAGCTATACTATGTACCTATGGATTTAAAATCTGAAAATAAACGTTTTATTATTATTATTATTATTATTTATTCAACGTCAAAACAGTTCGTACCTACGTTTTGTAAAAACTTGTATAAAATAAAATTTGTGTCGACATTCAAATAATTTATTTTGATCGGTTTGAAAAAAAAAACGTGAAAATAGTAGCTAATCTAATTGTTCATACTCTCTTAGAACACATATCCTAATAGCAGGTGTTAAAAAATTTACCGTGGGACATTACAGTTTTATAGGGAAAAATAACAAAATGAGGGTTATGTAGATTTGAGGGGAAATAATCGTCACATCATATTTATATAATATTTTTAACTGACTTCAAAGAAGGGTTTCGTTTGTATATTTTTTGTGTGTGGGTGCTATACGATATATTCGCAGATTTTAATTATTACTTTGTTGTTTTAAATTATAAACAACCATAAAGCTTCTATATATACAAGTCACATGATTCAGACGCATTGAGGCCGGTTGTACTTGTTTTTAATACAAATGTCTCCTCCGTCCGTCCGTCACAGAGCAACATATGAACAAAGAAGGAAGTCAGAGGGATCGTACAACTAAGTGTCAGTCAAGTTATGATTATGAGAGGTTTGTTATCTGTCGTTGTAAATTCGTTCATGTGGTGTACTTCAGGGTAGCAATCTTGGCCCTATACTATTTTTATTGCAAACACATACCTACTTTGCTAATTTACTCAGAAAATATAATTCATTTATTTCGAATAACAAACTATATTTCCTACATTAAAATTTTAATAGTATTACCTAATAAAGTAAATTGAATACTTTCTTATTCGTATGAAAAACGTTTAAATTAAAACTATCAATAAAAACAAAATGCAATTTACATCTCAGACAAGACAAAATTCATGCTATTGAATTTCACTAAAAAGTATGCACTGTGCGAATTTCGAATCCTTTGTTTGATACATGCAATTTATTTATGACCCTGATAGTTCAAAAATAGAATAGAAACCGTACACATCGTTTCGTAACATTGTCCATCCTTTTTTTTTGAGATCATCCTTATTTCGGCGGGAACTGAAAGGCTGTGGTAACAATTTGCATAACCTCATACTAGGCGCATACTGTGTTGTACTTCTATTTTCGTTGTACTGGCTTAATAACTGAATGAAACTTTTAAAAAGTGATAAAAAGATGTATAGGTACGCATTGTTAATCTTTATTTATTTGGAAACACCTACAGCTTCTATGTATTACATTATTGTAGGTACATATACAATGTACGCCTAAGAGGATTTCCCAGTACCTAGTAAAGTAGCGTCCTCGATTACAATGGCGATGGAGCGCGGCGATGACTCTACACAAAAATACATGATTTGTATGGACAAATCGCTCCCGCCCTAAGGCGCTGCAGTTGAAGACGCGGCTTAAAGATTATCTATCGCATCATTGGGTTTTTTGTAATGATTAATGGTTAGTAATAAATATCGTACAGTGATATTCGTGCTTTGTGCCTAGATTGTGCTGTGCAGTGCTAAGAAGAGAGTTTAATAAGCGCTATCATGTGAAAATCATATTTAACAGCTTGAAATCTTAGAAAGGCAGACCCAGTTGAGCATGGAAGGTCAGTCATTATTTTTGTATTTTTCTGTTTCTGTTAGATCTTAACTAACTATGTAACATTAAATAAAGAACTACATGATTGTCGCAGCAGTTTAAGTGACCGTTTTGCCTTTTTGACTACCAGTGCTTTGACTATTGTAGATTCAATGCCAACATCTGATTCAGTTCTATATCTGTTAAAATATAATAATACTGGATAAAGACTTGGTGTAGAAGTCAGCTATAAAAGCAACAAAAACACTTACTCAACACCACCACATACTTGTTTAACAAACATGTTACTTTTAATAAATTCTTTAAAAACATGACTATCAAGGACTATATATGAATAAAAACATTCGTGAGTGGTAAACACAAAAGACAAAACCACATCTCCTTAATTAAAATGACTATATTGCAAGCTGTACATCTTATCTGAGTCATAAAGGTGCATAACTATTTGTATTTTGTTAGTGACAACTATACAGGTGCTATATAATGCCTAAACCTATAAATATTGACTCTGAACTCTGTCCTAATTAAAAGTGGATTATTTTGAGAAGAACGTAGAAGTGGTTGAAAAATGATATTTGACTTACACTGGAGGCATAGATATTTCTTTCTCCAATATATCTTGTAGATCATCTAAGTCTGGTATAGTTGGTATATCATCACTAGAATCTGGTGACTTCTTGGGAATCATAAATTCTCTGAAAATGTATAAAACAAACCTTATTTACTTACTTACTTTACTACTCATACCTATAAAACAAAGCTTGTCACTTAAATTGGAGGTCATTTAAATATTTTTTGAAGTACATCTTAAAACAAGATACCAAGATAAGAATCATGAAAAAAATATATTTCTAAATTTAAATGAAGTACTTCAACACTGGTTATAAAGATTAGATTACTTTGCTTCGATGTGTGTGCCTTCTGCCCACACACCGACTTTCTTCGGTTCCGGAATACTTGAATTAAGTTCATTCATAGTCAGAACAAAATCTATTTTCAATTTTCATCAACAAAGATATTTACAGTTTATTTATAACATAAACATTAAAAGCGTTCCAAAAACAAGCTAATTGTTATCATACTACATTCTTGCTCTTTGTCTTTTACTGGTTTGCTATCAAGTCAATTTCTTTTCATCAAACAGGGAATGCTGAAAAAGCCTCTTTTGGCAAAATCTCCGAGGTGAAACGCTTATGGCAACCATCGACATTATTGACAAGTTTGACAACTCCAGTGTTTACCTGCGTTTCCAATCTTACAATTTAAAAAACTACGTCACGAAAATTTTACTTTTCTATTCTCCTTATTTCAAAAACCTGACAAAGAAACTTTTCGAAAACAAAATTTATTCTTAAAAGAAAAGAAAGTAGTAAGTACCTATTGGCATTGGTATAGGGCTCTTTTTTCGCATTTAGACTCATAGGCGGTGCATTATGCGTTTGGATAAGGCCGACTAGTTGAGTCAGCCTAGCTCCTTTAAGAAACACGAAGCACGTGAGGATATGCCGCCCGTTGTGTGGCCACTCCCTCGCACTCCAGGAAAACGAGGGCGGCCGTTTGTCTGTCGCATTGATCGTGTATAGGTGCCAGTTTAGGACCAGGCGGCCAGTAATGATTCCTACAACTACCCTGATGCACCTGCTTTTATGAAAAACGCATCTAAAAATACCTGGAAATTCAAATGGTCATAACTTGTAAACAGAAAGTTTGAAAAAAAAAAATTTTTTTGTAACTGAATGCCAGGGATTTAAGTTAGTGTTCCATCGTCATATATCCTCTGTATACGTACTGGAATTCTTTTGGTAATAAACCCAGTGCCACTGGAAAAAAAAAAAACTTGCTCAGACTAACTTGGGCGAGCTACTGCGTCGCCTTTAGGAGATATCGCTCCTCATAGGTATCACGTCGCCTCTCCAGCCAATCTTCCTCTACCTTATAAGATAATACTAAGTTCTATTTGTATTAATTAGATAGTACAGTGTGAGTTTAGGTCATGTAACTCATGAACTTAATACTATTGTAGCATTTGATCTATCAGGTCAATGGAACGGTTACTGATAAACATTGCTCTTCGAATTTTAACAATTTCACTGGCAACTTCATATGATACATTTTAATCTGCATGCCTAAAAATATGGCGATGTTATATCGCTTACCACCCGACAGTCGAGTCCATCGGCGCTACGACGAAATAACGGTAGCCTTATGCCCAAGCTCCTGGTAGCCAAGTCGATTAAGCCACACCCACAACCCGCTAGTGCTGTCCAAAATCACATATATTTTGTCACGTTTTGATGACATTTTTAAGGTTTTTTTGCTCCAAACACAGATCTGTTCTAAATTTATGTTTATAGCACCTATAGCTGTTGATAATTCTTCTAGAGAAGCTTGTGTATAAATCTGCAAATCATCCGCATAAAGGTGATAAGAAGAAGAAAGTTTATTCGAGATCGAGTTAATAAAATCTGCGAAGAGCAAAGAAGATTGACCGCCACCCTGTGGTACGCCAGCAGATGTAGTGCACCATGCAGAGAAGGTGTCTTTAATGCGGATGCGCTGTCGTCGACCAAACAGGTAGTTACGAAACCAGTCAATCACCGTTGGAGATATGTTAAGAGAGGACATTGTCCCAAGCAAGAGATCGAAATCAACGGTGTTGAAGACATTAGTGAAATCAAGTAAAGCTAAAACCGTCAATTTGCCATTTTCCATTCCCGACCTTATATCATCCGTAACATGAGCCAATGCTGTTGTGGTACTATGACCGGGACGAAAACCAGATTGAAGAGGATTTAAGAAGATGTTTTTAGAAAGGAAAAGGTTAAGTTGGTTGTAAACGAAAAGAACTAAAAACCAAAAAATAAATAAACCTTAAGTCTTCAGTATTGCGCTTTGGTTTTTAGTTCTTTTCGTCAGTTTAATTTTTTGTTAAAAAGATTTTTTTAGACTTTAAAAAAGTGTGTATATACCTCTAAGAGTAGAAAATTAACGCACGAAGAATACAGTTTATTACAAATAATCATGACTTGGGCGCATTGAAGTAATTGATACTTTTTTTAAAGTTAATAAATGCTTAGTTTGAACCCCTTTTAAAATCTGTAAATTCATATACTTAAGCTCTTGAACGCCTGGTTTACAACCAACTTAACCTTTTCCTTTCTAAAAACATCTTAAATCCTCTTCAATCTGATTTTCGTCCCGGTCATAGTACTACAACAGCATTGGCTCATGTTACGAGACGTAAGGTTTATTTATTTTTTGGTTTTTAGTTCTTTTCGTCGGTTTAATTTTTATTTAAAAAGATTTTTATTTTATGTTTTGTTTTCATCATCAGCTCAGCTACATGAGTTGATGACTTCTAAACGCTAATACCTGATAAAGTAATGAAAAGTAAACAGAAACACTATTCGTTCCTACAATTTTCGAGGGCTTCTCTCACTTTTATCAGGATCCCATCATCAGATCCTGACTTCCTTGACATGGGACCACCCTTGAGGTATACCCTATCTAACAAGAATAATCAAAATCGGTTCATAAATAACGGAGTGAGGGCTGAACAGACATAAAAAAAAAAAAATTATATGGTTACGAATTGAGAAGCTCCTTTTTTTTTCGTCGGTTAAAAATGATATGAATGAGAAATGGTATATCAGTCAAATCTGTTCAGTAGTTTCGGGGTGAGACGCGGCCATGATACAGACAGACGGACAAAAAGGAAAAAAATAGTTTTGGTTAGTAGCGATAATAGTGCCCCAAATTTTTTTTTTAAATATTTTTAATATACAGTATTGGACCTGTTACAGTTTTATTATAAGTATAAATAATGTTGGGATCAGTAATTCCCTGAGAAAGGTCACACCAATCATTATTATTGAGATAGTCTTTGATAGTAGGATAATCTAATTTTTTAAAGTTTAGTCTTGTATAGTTATTCGGTTTTAAGTTATTTTCTTGTTTATACTAAAGGATAATTTAAAGAGGAGGGTAATAGGGATCTATTTTTCAAAGACCAGTAAGAGCTTCAGTTATACCAAATCCAAGATCTTACCTTTGTTATTAAAATATTATTACATTGACTTAAGTTGTTTATGTGCGTATAATCTATGAGTTTCTGACATATCGTAGAATAAAAGAACGGATAAGAATCCGCCAGGCCATTCTCCAGATTACAATTATTATGGCTTAAATTAAAATCGCCGACTGAATTCTGAGTAGAACAAAAAAGTTAACTCTCTGAATTAGGAAAGTAAAAGAAAAACCAGATACAAATAATATACTTTAATTTTTTTCTCAAAAATATAACAAAATCCACACATTTTGAATGCATGTTTTTAAAATATTTTACATAATTGCATGTTGGTTATAACCTTGTGATGTTTTTCTCGCTAATCATAAGAACAAATGAGGTTATTTATACTACACAAAATATAATTAAACAATTTTTAATAGACAAATCTTTGAGATTTAAATTGAACATAATCACTTCTTTGATATAATTTCATCCAGGATTTTCAGGTATTGTGAGTGAAAATTAGACAGTGGTGTTTTTCGAACTTATAAGACCACAGACATATATTAAAATATGTCATAAGATAGATAAAATACCGACAATGTATGCCTGTAGAAACAAGGGGCCTTTTGAGCTATTGTTGTATTTACTGAGGACCTACTGCTTACTGAATTCTAGAAAACCAACATATCCAATCAAATGGGGTCAAACTGAGAAGGACCCCGTACCTAGTGGAAATACATCAGTAGAGAAAAATATTTTTATGAGTAGTTATAACGATTTCTAATAAAAACTCAACATCTATGATTAAAGAATCTTCGAAAATAATGCAAAATAAATGCCCTGGTTTATTTATATAAACTAGTCACTAATAGAGATTCATATCATTAAAAATACGTAGGTCTAATAATAAACTATTTGACTTTGATGGCAATCCAGGGTCCATATTAAGAAGTATCTATGTAGTTCTCTTCCTTATACAGATGGAGGGTTTTTACTAACACGTTAATACATACGGCAGAAAATACTCACCTAATTTTCACTCGTTTATGGGGGATCACAATTAACACTTCTTTCATTTTAGAAACTACTTACATGCCATTTGGTAACGAATCATATATAAAATAAGCATTTTAATAACAAACTTAGATGAGTAGCAAACATTATAACATAACCACAGTTCGCCACCCGGCAAAGAAGTGTCATAATACAAAAACAGCTATTTGGAGAAAACACGACTTTTATGCCGGTGAGTTCAACAAAACAGCTCAGTGAAAAAGGGAACTTTGTTCCCTATTTCACTGAGCTAATAACGATGTTTTTACAGGTGACCAAATGCAACTATTCAATGCTATAAAAATGTCAAAACGTACCTAAGATGTGATATGACACTTTTTTTGCCGGGTGGCGATTTATTAAAATTAAGATTTATAAAATCTCATCATTTATTACTTAGGTGAAAAGGGTAAATTCTTTAAAGAGGCTGTTCCCTCTAAGGGACGTTTTAGAGTCTTATAGATTTATATGGCACACCTAATAATTCCAAATATAAAAATAAACTTGAAAATAAAATAGGAATTTGACTCCGCTTACAACCAAATAGCTGATATTTTGTAAAGTAAAATAAAAATTAAAGCGATCGCTGCCGGATCTCGTTCAATGCGGTCCGCTTGAGACTTAGACAGGTCGCTTCGCTCCATGACAAAGGGTTCCTTTTGGGCCTCCCCAAAACACACGTGAATATAACTTTAATAACTTAGATCTCTGTTTAGTTGTAATACCGATTCACAATATATTTTATAGTAAAAAATTTAGAGTAGACAGAGCAGTAGTAAGATTTGGTAAAAAGTTGCATACTGCTAATAATATTCAATAATTAGGTGTGCCCCTGATCCTACTTTAACGTTAAGTTTAATCTTAAGCTGCAATCTCTTAAAGAAATTACATTTATCTCATTACCTTCGAATGTTTTTGTAAAACATTTTTAATTATACATTTATTATGACTTGTCTCGAAAAATTACACTTTTAGGAGAATTATGTCCTGCCATATAGTCATTTCTAACTAGGAGAAACGGTATTGGTCATTAACAACTTCATCATTCATTCCAAATTAAGTCTCCTATTGTTAAAATTTTATTACAATTATCCACAATTTAATAATATCTTAACAATAATACATTGAATAATAATATTTACATTAATGTGTGCGCTGAAATTCATAAGAAACGTTAACGCCATTGCATTGTGTTTTGTTTTATTGTCATTGGTTAAAATTGATGATATTACTTTGATTAATAAAATAAAAAACAAATTAACGTAAGCTTTTTAAAAAAACATGTTTTTTATTATAACTTTTGAGTGCCTTCAAAACCTCTCGGGGGTCAAGATCCACAGGTTGAGAACCTCTCATTTAATGGTTCAAATTATTGTAAAATGGTTTTAAAATGTTGCTCTGGAGTATAAATTTAAACAATACAAATATGTATAATATCAAAGCAGAGATCATGAATCAACGACTAAAAGTTTTATTCCAATACTCAGATTTTATTGTTATTTAAATCTTAAAAATAGCTAATTTTCAACAAAAGTCCCTCCAATCAAGAGATGACATGTTGCACAAAGATTGTAAACTGTTAGCTCTTGTGTCTTGATAATAATTTATTTCAATATTAAATACAATTTTATTTCAAGTTTTATTATATTGAACCCCTTATTCATAGCCACGCATAAGTGAATGGTCAGAGTGCCATAATTTTTTTCATAATGCATGTAAAAATGCATATTTTTAGAGCTTCTGCCCTTTAATGGTCTGCCTGCTATGTGGTTATGAAAAGCAGATCAATATTCAGGGAAATGGCGAATATCATTGTAAAATAGAAATAGCAAAATGTATGTAGGTATTCCTCGTAAAAAAATATGTATGCTATATTTTCATCTTATCTAACATAGTATGTAACATAAAATTTAATCCCAGATCGGTGCACTATAAAATTAAACCAGTTGGTGATGCGGTACAGTACATTCATTAAATGATGACAGCCCTCATTTATCTGCAAAACTAGCGTAAACAATACTGCCATATCACAAAACTCAGACTTTAGCAATAATTTTTGAATTTAAGACAAATTTAACATCAAATCTATATCTTATCTACTAAATATAATATAGTTTTTTTTATTGTTTGTTTAAACGCGCTTATCTCTGGAACTAGATTTGAATAATTATTTTTGTATTGGATAGTTTAATTGAGGAAGGTTATAGGTTATGTCATGCTACGACCTTTAGAAGCGGAGCAGTGACTATAAACTTCAAATTTCTAAAGGTGATACGGCAGCTTGCTTAAGAGTGTCTAGCCTAGAAAAGATAGTTTCCTATTTCGACATGAATAACCTATATTTGCTGACATTAACCCTTAGTAGGTATCAGTGTTTTTAATGTCTTATCAACACAGTGTTGTGTTGCGGACAAAACACGTCCGTACATGTTATAACGAATCTACAATATCTAGCTTATAGCCTATACAAAATGCAATTGTTGCCATAATCGATCGAAGTTCGTGTGACAATTCATGCTACCATATTACCGGGAGCAATCCGCCATATTGCTTTCATAGTCCAAGTTCAGTATAAGTTGTTAAAACTTTTAGAACCACTTTCACTGATAGACGAGTTATTCTCCGAGCAGCGCGGACAGTTCACCAGAGTACAATGTCAGTCCCTCTCCGCGGTCCAGTAACAGGTTAGAAATGGATGGAGTGCTGTTCGTGTCTGTTTCCATCATACCCTGATTTAACTGCGGAAAATAAATAATGTTAATCATGGTTACGACGAACTGAACATTAGTGTGGAGAGTCCTATTTAAACATCCACTGAGTCTACGCTTATAAAACTTTAACCCAAAAAACATTTTGCTTAAAAGTAATATCACAATGAGTAAACAGATTTTTTTTTACCGAAAATAAATTTAATAAATACCGCATACGGGCAAAAACAGCAATGTAATCAATCAAACAAAAAAACAACAACATTTAAACATTTAATGCAATCAGCTAGGCGGCGCCGTACGTTGAAGGTCATTCACCGTACCGCACAAAAAGAATACCGCGTACATTGCGTATTGCGTAGCGACAAATGAAACTAAGGACTATAAATCCTTAATCTCGCATTTTTATGATGAACTGACTTTTGTATTGTGTTAAGTAAAAACAGAAAGAGGTTATTGTAAGTCTTTCGCGTAGCTCCAACTTACACGCTGTTTAATATTACAAATGCGAACGTGAGTTTGTTTGTTACGCACGCTTTTACGCCTTAGGTAACTACTCAGCCAATCATCTTGAAATTTTGCATTGCTTCTAAAGCGCGCCCCGTCCACTTGATAACATAGCCTAAAAATCATAACAGAAGTTGGTAAGATACAATTGGGATGTTGATTTGAAAATTAAAAATTACGGGTGTGCTTTGTGAAATAATACGCTGGTATTTAAGAACGATAGCTCAAGATGGAGAATTGAGCCGAACGACTAACGTCATTCTAATTATTTCTAGTCGTTTCCTTCATTGCTGAACGTTGTGTGGTAAGCTTTGTGGAGGAGCTGCCTTTTTTTGACAGCCAGACAACATGTCTTCCAGCTATTTGAAGTAGCTGAGTTGGTAGCAAATTGTAGAAAGCCCTGGTCTTGAATTTCTGCTGGTCGAGAATGGATTAGTTACTTATTCTGGCTGTCCACGGTATAGAAATAAGTCAATCGTCGTCCTATTAACAGCACCGATCATCCATGACTTGAATCCATACCAGAAAATTGATAAAACCAACGTTCGTACAATTTTCAATTTAGTGGTGTTGGAGACGTTTATATTCGGCCAGATTTTTGTAAGCTTGCATTTGAGTTCGTCGTCGAATCTCCGTGACGCATCCTCCCTGCTTTATGCTCACATGACCTTGGTCTCTAGCATTTGCCACACGTTCACTATTTGCCCTCTCGTGCTCTACCTTTGACAAAACCAGCCTGTTCACTTGGTATTTCGAATGGCAAATAGTATAGAAGACGTGCATTGATTGTATGAAGCAATATTTAATTGGTATGAGATATAAGGTCTATCATTCTATAGTTCCCGCAAGTTTATGTCGATTATTTCTTGTGAATTGGAATTATAATAGACTCATTCCAGGCAGTTGGCCACTTACCTGTTCGCCAAACTTGATTACATCAGTCCAGCAGGATCTGAACGTCTATGTCTCCAAGGTGTGTTATCTCTTCAGCTAGTATTGTATCTCTTCCGGCAATTTATGGTCTTAAATTTCTTTAGAGCACCCTTTACTAGACTCTAGTATAATGGCTTCTATGTTCTGATTTTCGATCGGAATAGTAGTGTGTTTCGATATGCTGCCGTCAGGGTACAGGCCACGAAGTTTTTAATAAAAAAAATATTGGATAAACAGTACCATTTTTTTATTAATAATTGTAAAAATACATTTATTTTTTTCATATATAAAATATTAAATCTTAAGCTTCTTTGTAATCTTGTTTTTCTCTAATATACCTATAAAAAGTAAATGTTTGTTTGTTTGTACTTTATACGCTGCCGTACCGTTCATCCGATCATCAAATTTTGATAAACATACTGTACGCGAGCGAAGCTGCAGGCAAAAGCTAGTTGATGATAAAAAGCAGTCATCTGGCAATTGCTTTATGATATTCATAATAATGACACATACTACATAGTCACATCTGTTTCCCGGGGAAGGCACAGAGATCACGAATTTCCATGTTTTATCCCCCTTGCTCTCTTCACTCTCATCATTTTCATTCACGCCTAATGGTACACGTATCCTGATCTACCTAATTAATAAACATAAGTAGTTACAAATTATACTATAAAAATAAATAAATTCTCCAAGGTTCAGTCTATACCTAAATTAATCAAAATTAGTTCAGCAGTTTAGGGGTGAAAACAGACAGATAGACAGAGTGAGTAACTTTCGCATTTATAATATTAGTAAGTATGGATGGCCCAAAGAGGGGCTAGAGGCGCCAATGATGTACTTGCTTAGCGCGCTGTCGAAATTTAATCCGCATAGTAAACATTAAAAATTAAACCGCAAATATAAATAACATCCTAATGAAGATAAAAAAAAAACCCGTATTTTGTGCGAAGAACGATCATATTATTGATCTACTCGAGTTCTAGATACTCGTTTGGATACATTGAAACAAGGATTTTTATGAATCGCTAAATTAACAATACATAATATACTCTTTAATCTACCTTTGTGAATGTATTTATTAAAATGAAAAGCTCACCTGTGCTTGAGTAGGTTGCACATGTTGAACTTGCTGCACCAAATTAGGAGAAATGTGTCCCAGATTAGATTGGTGTTGAGGTGACATGACTTGTAGGTTTTGTATTGATTGCCCGTGAGGAGACATAACTTGGGCGTGTGGGGACATTGCCTGCCCGTGAGGAGACATGACCTGCCCTTGAGGAGACATGACCTGGCCTTGAGGAGACATGACCTGGCCTTGAGGAGACATGACTTGCCCATGGGGAGACATGACTTGTCCGTGAGGAGACATGATCTGCCCATGATGAGGGGACATGACTTGCCCGTGAGGAGATAAGACCTGCCCATGGGGGGACATTACCTGCCCGTGGGGGGACATTACCTGGCCATGAGGGGACATGACCTGGCCGTGAGGGGAAGTCAAGCACTGCATATTTGGGGACATTGGCTGCTGCAAGTTGGGGGACATGGCAGGCATAGAACCAAGTACCTGCAAATTTTGTCCCATTTGCATAGCTGGGGACAATGGCTGTAAAGTTGGGGAAGTAGAGGGATGTGGTGCATAAGATTGTCCTCCCCACATTTCTTGACCGAATGGGTTGTTGCTGTTCATTCCTGGTAGTATTTGTAGTCCGCCTTGGATGTTTTCTGCTAACCACTAGAAATTATATTTTTTTGTTAATAATAATCAACAACTTAGGGACGTATGTTAAGAACTTAAAATATAAACAAATTAAATTACCTGTTCCCCATACTGCGGTAGATAAGGCGGTGTTTTATCTATAAAATAATAAAAAACATAGTTAAAGCGCAATATACAAATTATGCACAAATAACATTGATTTAGTTTGGATAAAAACAAACCTGTTGTTAGTTTTGATACTTTGAATCACGTGTGCAATGCCTGAAATCGACGCGGAAGGTTGTTTCGCTCCTTGATATAGGGCCCCGGGTATGAATACACACACGCTTGAAATACACACGTGAGTAAAACCGTATATCCTTAATAATATAATATGAACACCACTCACGCAACTTTTTCACTCACAAATCAGTGTGTTGTGGAAATTTAAACATGTTAGTTTTATTAATTTGAACAAATTACATTACATTGTCCGTACATTGCACACATTTAATATTGTAATTTTTTTTTTTTATATATGCAGGTAAGAATATATAAATATAAAAATGTTATATTTACAAGGTACCATTACATTAATTTTACATCGGTAACTAGAAAAATTTAAAAGGTAAGCAACCTTCCGCTTCCGTTAGGTAAACTTCGGTGATGACACTCCACAGGATACTCCACCAATATTAGAAACATATTTTGTAAACTTACCCCTTGGTTCTGATTTGATTTTCTGTTCCGGTTGATACAGCATTCCTGGAATACATTGAAACATTAGTTTTATCAACTCTGTTTATATTAATTCAATATTAGGGCAAACACTACAACATCAAACATGCATATTGCGTGAAATGCAATGTTGTAATTTTAGACAGAGGCGTAACAAGAGTATACAATACTACTTTGACTACACTCAGAATTTAAATAATAAAAAAATGTGTTCGCCTGGTCATGCCCTTGTCTAGAAATCTGCCAAAATTTAAAGAATAAAGAATAGAGCAGTAATGGTTTAAATTTCTGAACTAATAAGACACCAATAAAAGTTTTAATCTCAAAACCGTTTAGACGTAAGTATATTAAATTTATTTGACAAAGTTCCGCTCAATAAGTTCACAGGCAAACTGATTGCTACTCTATGCTTTAATTATTCAATCCCTCAAAATCTGCCTAACTCAACTAAAGACTCTATTCAACTCCATGTGTTAAGCCAGAATCTGAACATAGTTTTATATTTTTTATGGCATTGTTCATCTAAAAGGAAAAGACGAAACTCTTAAAATAAATCTTATCCGTTCTAGTTATCGGGTTCCGTACCCGAAGGGTAACCAACGGGACCCTATTACTAAGCCTCCGCTGTCTGTCCGCTCGTCTGTGTCAGCGGACTGTATCTCATGATCCGTAATAGGCAGACAGTTAAAAATAAATAAAAAAATTAAGGAGGCTTCCTTACTAGAAACGTGTTTTTTTGCTCGATCTTAATAATGGCAACAAGTAGACGAATGTGTGACACCCTTCATGCGCGAGTCCGACTCGCACTTGGCCGGTTTTTTATTTTCAATAAATAGGCCATTCCAAAGCATCGGAGGTCCAGAGAGTTCCTTCCTAGGTTATACCTGAGCCCCAGCAATAGACAGACGTGACGGGTGTTCCGTCACGTCTGTCTATTGCTGGGGCGTGTGGTTTTTTTAGTCGGTTTAATTCCGACATTACCATGAGGTGATAACCCGAGGAACTCCCTCGGGTCCCTCCATACGTAAAAAAAAAGATATTCTACAGCAGTCCAGAACAGATCTTTATTACTCGATACTGAATAATTGGACGGCTACTTGTACTCGGCCAAATTATATGATTAATATACCATAATATGATTTATGAGGAATAAACAAAGCGTGTAGAGTTAAACCGAGTATTCGACGCTATGAAACAAAACAGAGTCAAACTCTATATTCGGTTATGCGATTTAACTCGTAATCAGTACATCTGTAATGTTCAGTGCTTTGAACAGGTTCTGGCTTCCCATCTTTGTTAATTAACAACTCATTATATAGAGTTAATAATAGGAAATCAGACAGATCCCTATACAAATTCTACTACAATCAAACATACACAAACATAAACATTACGAAAGTCGCAAAATCATTTTATAAAGCAAACTTAACGTGCTTATAGTAAATAAGAATTAAAAACAAAAAATAAAAGTGTAGGTACTTAAAGCTAACATGAATATGTGTGAAAAAATTAACAAAATAAAAAACTAATGTTTAAAAAAAAAAAACGACAAAAAATTAATGAAAACACAACCATGCCAAACTATAGAATTCGTACCTCTGACGTCTTTTAGAGTTTAGGGGTCCGTAGCCAACAAATAAAACCCATAGTTTTTTATTAGCATATTAATATAGAATTTCGCATCAATCAAGCTTCGCTATTCAACCTTACTATTTATATAAAACGTTAAAAAACATAATATGTTTACAACAACTGTTTTAGAAAAAATACTACAAAAATGCAAAGTCGTCGAAAAAATGCTATTAGGGACAAATTCGTCACTCGTCTGTTTAACTGCAATAAATTCGACTTTTAGACCTTTTAATAAAAACAATATACATTACATTTTTGTGAGATTAGTTTTTTGTTTTATAAAATCTTCGAAAACATCCACCTAAAATTTGCCATACAAGTCAAAGAGATATGTACCGTATCTTAATAGTTATAACAAGCAAAAGTTACACAAAGTATTTTTACATTCATTTTATATTCTAAACAATAAAAACGTACATATTCCTTCTTAACATTTTACTATAGCTTTGAAAATACTAATAAAAATACTATGTGTAATTTTTTTATACATAAAATATTACCAAAACACACTGCATTTTTTCTTTGAAATCAAAAAGCCATATCTGATGAATTTGAACTGCAGCTGCCCTCCCTTGCCCAATGCTACGCCCACGTATGCAGCTTTCTACACCGTACTCACCACCATTATTAACTTCGGTCTTTTGTACGTGTTGGGTCAACAGTTGGGTTACAATTTAATGGCCAAATGTACTAAATAAATATGCTACACTACTAGCACTTACCGTAACTTCAAAAAAAGGAGTTCCCAATTCTTTAATTTGTCTTCTAAACCCATATTACAAATTAACTTTTGTCGTTTGGGTTCTTGGTTTTTTAAATATATTTCTTAATGTATTCCATATCCTTATGTTTTAAAAGTAGCAGTGCGCTTTGGGTGCTAGATCATAATAGAGTATTACTTTACCCTATAGATATTTTATTGAGGACCTATTAAAATTTTGTAGTGTTTTTATACAACGCCAAGCTTTTAACACTGGTACCCTTCTTTTGACACACATATCCACATTAGCTCTATGAATATTTTTGCACTAGACACAGAAGGATTTGAAAGCTTATCGCTATTGGCTATAGCGAACCTTTCCAATCAATAAATGGATATAATACAAGCTTAATTAATGCTAAGTCATCTATTTCCGGTTTACATGAAATAACAGATTTCCTTTCCTGTTCTTTCCCAAACAATGCATTGCTAAAGCCTACAAAACAATCTTCATTTCCCAAATAACGTCATTAATTAACCAAAATATCCAATATAAACAAATTCATTAAATAAAATTAATCAACAATTTGACTAGTTAATCATAACAAAATAAAGACTACTAGGTTTACAATAGAATTTATTGTAAACGATGAATGTAAGTAGAAAAAATATTTAAAGTAATTAAATAACAATACAATACTACCGCGATATCAAAGCTTTCTGAATTCGATTAAATAAAAACAATGACTCAAGCGAATTTGGTTATATGTTACAGTAACATATATTATAGTACCAATTCATTTTTATCTAACATTTAAACTATTACAATTTATCTTAAGTGAGTAGATTATTTCAATTGGGCAACTTTGACAAGTCGTTCAAAAATTACATACAGTAGTGTTGGTTTACATATAATCAACCCATTATTGTAATTACATACAACTAAATTGTTAGTAAAACCGTTACGAAACCAGAGCTACCCTACATTACAATATAAAACCAATACGTAATTACACTAATAATTTTAAGTTGTATACAAGCCAGGCTTAAATCTATGGTCATCCATCGAGCATAGACATTTAATTTTTATCAACAGCACAAACAACATAGAAATCTTTTTTAAATATAGGTAATTATTTTGAATATTACCCACCACCAAATCAAATATGTACCAAAACCTAAGAAACCATTTAAAATATCGTTTAAAAGTAAATGTATATAATAATACACATATTATGAACTTACTGTCGTTTTCGTAGGGTTGCAATAAACTCGATACCTTCTTCCTTTTATATTGCACATCTAAAACATTAAGTTACATAACATATTAGATAGTGTTTTCATAAATATATTATAGCCTTTTATGTAGTTAATATTAAGATAGATTGTTTTATACAATAGCTCTGTATATCAAACTGAAGTCTACTAGAACGATTGTGAATATTTAAAAAAGGCTTAGAGCTATTGTTCCGATAAAGAAAGGCATATGAGCAATGACATAATTTGATTTGATGCCAATTGCACCCCATATCACGAACCAATAAAAGTATATATCAACAAAAAAGATATAGAATCTTTAGAATATTCCTGCTCCTATCGCTGTCTCGTTTCTACTTTGTTAAAATGCACACTAAGTTAAGTATCTGTTTGTCCTATCATAATAAAGTATATTTTGTGCAAAAGTGAACAAAAAAAGTTTTTCATTATATTAGAGAACACGAAGAAAAATGTAATAAAATTTGGCATGACGGGCGGACTACATCGTAATAAACAAGGTTCGAACTACATGGTACTGTAAGATCGCTGCCTTACATTCTTACGTCCTCACAAAAATATTTATACATAATATAAAATTTAAATTCGACTACACAATGTCGTTTCACACGTTGGACATCCATGCTATCTATAAAAATCATACAAAAACGTAGTCAAAACATGAAACGCAACCGTTATTGGTTATTATGAAACTTGCTGCCATCTACCGGGGAATAGTAGCAGCTCGTTTCGTCGAACTCTGAGACAGTGGCGTGCGGGGCGACCGCCATGTACAACGCATAGTGTTCGGCGTCGGTCAGGTCCAAGTCATCCTGCAGTTTCTTGAAGGCGTTAGCGTCTAGAGCAAGCACGCTCTCCGCGACGAGGATGGTGGCGCCGTCCGTGGGCGGCAGCGGCGCCAGGCTGGCGGGCCGGCGCAGCGACGTTTGGGAGACTGACTTCTCATTTTCATCGCCGTGGAGCGAAATATGAGTGATACTATCCGCGTAACTCAGCCCCGTACCGGAGGCGTTATCTTTCAAGGACGTGTGAGATACGGACGACTTAAACTTGGAAGGTCGTTGTCCCGACACACTGCTCACGGAACGACCTACAACTTTACTTTTCTTGGAATCTTTCCTTCCTTCGGATTTCACGCTAGGTGCGGGGGATTTGTCCTTTCTACGGAACAGACGAGAGAAGAACGAGCGTTTCTTGACCGGGGGTAAGGCAGGCTCGCTTCTCGCAACGGACAGAGGTTTCTCTGTGACTTTGAGAGATTGTAAATTACGCGTGACCGGTAACTGGCGACCAGGTTTCAAGATACTGTCGACGGAGGTCTGACTAGTTTTAAAGGGTTCGGTAGAAGTAGCTTTGCGAACGCGTTTAGGGGGCAAAGGAGGGGCGCGTTCGTCATCAGTGTCACGTTTTAAAGGACTAAATTCTATAATAGGGCCGCGGAATGTTTGGACCTGGACGTCCTCGTACGACATGGGGTCTGGTTCAGATATCGTCACGGGGTTTTTGAAGGCTAGCTGTAGACTGGTATATGTGCCAGCATCGTTGAAGTCGTCCACGTCGACGCTATTGTTATTTAGTGAAGTTATATTTTCTAATCGCGTGCGATTTTCGGAATATATCTCATCTAGTTCGGCCACCTGATCGAGTAGTTCGTTTAAACTTTTCTCATTAGTATCTATTTCGACGTCCGTTGCTTGCACGTTACCGTTCATGTCGGTAATGGTCGCGGATCCGCTCTCGTCGGAAATGCTAACCGTATCGGTTGTTGACGAAACAACTTCTGTTTTATCCTGCTTGTTGTTGTTGGTGTCAGTTCGTTTGTCAGAAAGCAGGAAGGAGAACAGGGAGAGGTCGGGAAGAGGTTTTCGCGCAGTACCTGTGTATTCGGGGATGTATTCGAAGGGAAATGAGTTGCTACGGGCGTTGTCTGTTACTCTCTTTAGTTGGAAGCGAACCTGGAAATCAAGAAAGAAAAACAAAGGTATAAAATAAAGAAAAAAACAAACGGTAAGTCTTTGGAACCTAACGAAAAAGTGTTATTTGTGAAGCCCCATCGTGGAGTTCTTGCAGAAATCTTCGGAGAGACACTTAAAACCTATTAAAACCGAAGACTTTCATATTGGAACTCGTATTGAAGCACCTAGTGCTGTTGCTCTTCATCGTTAAATTATCATTAATCGTATGACAGCCTCTGAGTGAAAGACGTTTAATAGATAGCTTGAAACTATTAAGCATCTGATCCGTTCGTAATATTTCATTTAAAGTTTTATTATACAGAGTGCTACAGAAAGGTGTGGTCTTATTTTGGGGTCGTATAGTAGACCCCGTAAATTTTAGAAAAAAATGTGATTTTTAGTACTGAAATCTAATTTTGAAACTTACAAATTGAACTTGTATATTGACCGATAAAGCTAATATTCGTTTTAGAGACGGCTGACATTAATGAAACTAGATATTTAATCCAAGGGTGTTGATGAATGTCCAGATTTTTCAGATAATGTCTACATAAAGGAAATGAAAAATCAAAATCATTGAAATTGACGTTTACAAAATAAATGTGCACTTACACTAGTAAAAGCATTGCTGAAGAATAAAAATTAAATTCAAAATTCTTTGTTTTCAAGTTATGTCAACTATTAGTCGGCGCTCCTAAAATTTACCACATCTTTCTGTAACATCCTGTAAATTTCATTATGGCCAGGTGTTAAAAAAATGTATCAAATGTACATAAGGGAAGTACTCACAGTGATATGTTCACTGGTGCGCGGGTCCTTGAAGGCCGGCGTCTCGAAGGCGATGGCCACCTGCTTGTGCACGACGATTGTGTTCGCAGTCTCCTCCCACACGACCGTATTGTTCTCTTCATAGTAGAAGACTACCACTGTGTCCTCTCGCGTTACCTGTAAATTTACAAAAATTACCTATAATTTTCGATACGGGGATCATTCTGTCACATCGACCACGCGTGTATTATGTCCTCATTATTTTTTTCACCTATTTGCTAAGTAAAAATTGGTACCTTGAGCGGTGTCTCGGGACGCCCGACAGAAGTGATAACTTAAACGCCAGACAGACTGGCGCCGTAACGCGTTACGTAACGAAGCGGTTTACCCTCCCATAAGAAGTTGTCACTTCATAAAGGTGCGCGTTGCCGACACTTTGAACCCTTTTTTTGTGCCAAAAACAATTGCAGGGGAGTCGATTATCTAATTTCACAAGACAACATTTGGAGCTGAAAGTATTTATACTACTGTACCCTTTTTAAATTACTAGATTAATACTATTACAACATGTTTATATTTTATTATATTATATTAGGTTTAACATGTTCATTTTGTAATGGTATAAAACTAGTATTTTTATAGGTTAAATGATGCATTTCACTCACTACGAAATGGCCGAACTTCGATATTTTACGTGAAGCGACTGCCATCGACCTCCAAAACCCAAGTAGGTACTAGGCGATATCGAAGTTTAGTACCAGGTTGTCCGACTTTTTTAAGGGCTTTAACTACCCGTAACGAATGTCACAACGGGCTCTTCGAGGCAAGGATGGGTCTCATTGTGTTTAGAATAGTCACCCATCCTAAGACAGACCTGGCTAGTAATACTTAACCTAGCAATGTGCTAACCTACTCGGTTACCACTTAGCCACGAGCCCCCCATGCATTTCCCATAAATAAAATACTATGTTTTCCAGTAGATGCAAAGATAATGTAGTGACAAATAGACTGATAAGAGAGTGATTATAGAAGATTTTTGTTTTTCATCGAAAGTAGGTACATAATGCTAAGACATCAAACGTATAATGCGCTAATATTAGACTAAAATCGTTACAATTCGCCCGCGATCAATAGGTATGTATATAAAAAACTTTTTTCGAAATACAAGTAAAATACTACAAACCTTTTCACACAGCAGAATGACTTGTGTGCCACCCCTGGCAGTTCCAGAACAGTGGCTGGCCCTGACTATTTGCAGATCGCTCATGGCCTTCTTGTCATAGATGATGTCGGAGACCACGGGAGGCAAGGGCCGGCGACAACGCCCCGTGGCATCTGGTAGGAACACTTGGAAGCAGAGCCGGACGGCATTCAGGTCTATGCTTTGGGGCTGTTCCATGTGGCCAAAGCCAGCTGGAAAGAGTAATTGGTTTCTTTAAAATGTTATAATAGTTAAGGGGAAAGAAGTCTTTAGCTGGCGTGTAAGGCTTTTGTTCAGCAGTAGACGTCCTCCCATCGCTGAAATGGTGATGTCAATTTCTATACCTATTAGATTTTTCTCATATGCTTTTAGAGTTTCTGGTTTCTCCATTAACTCACATTTTTAAGATATGTTCCTCTGACAGTATTTTTCCAAAATGCCTTAAAAAGGTTATAGTTATCCCGATACATAAATCTGGTCAAAAATAATTGGTAACGAACTATAGACCTATTCTCTGTTACCAGCATTTTCCAAAATACTAGAGAAATTAATAAACAACAAAGTGTCCTACTTTAATAGAATTGCCTCTTCTCCGACATGCAATTCGGTTTCAGACCTAAACTATCGACGCAGATTCAGTACATAACCTAACAAACTTCATTTCAGAGGAGCTTGGGAAGCGTAAACAGGGCATTGGCATTTTCCTTGACCTTGCAAAAACCTCTGAGACCGTGTCCATCAAAATACTCCTTAAGAAACTGGATGCTTCAAGAATAACAGGCAGACAATTAAATCTTCTCACGGACTATTTACAGGATAGGTAATGGGTCAAAATAGATGAAGTTATTAGCGCCGATTTGAAACTACCCCCCATTCGGTATCCCAGAAGGGAGTGTCCTTGGAAGTACCTTTTTCCTAGTGTACATTAATGATCTTTGTAATTCAAATCTATCACACGCCTAAATCATTTCATATGCAGATGACACTGCGCACCTGAAGAAGTCCACAAATATGCACAGTGTGGTTGCAATACTGTAAATAATTGGCTTAAACATAACCTTCTCACCTTGAACACTGATAAAACGAAATTTATTAAATTTGGTATGCGTAAAAACCAAACCCACTTACATCACAACTTATTTATAACACAATTAATATTAAGTACTTGGGTATTATGTGGGGTACACTGAAAGTTTTGCGTAACTCATTAATAAAACAATTTAAATGTAAAATAATATTTTACTGCTTTTCAAAGTATCCTCCATTACATTTCAAACAATTTTTCATTCGGACAAACCATCTTTGAAAACTTGAGGACCATTGGTCTAACGGCACGTTTTTTTAGTTGAAAGCTATCACGGCCCCGTAAATGTCATACGTCTCATCAAATCTTAAATTTTTGGGAAAAAAAAAGTAATCGCATATCACACGAAATGTAAAGTTTTTTTTTTCGTTAAATTAACAAAAAAAAATGACGTCCCACTTGTCCAGGCTGCGGGTATTCAAGTTCTTAATCAGCGCATTTTTTACTATTTATCCAAAAATAAAAATGTGTGATAATCCAAAATTTAGATATTTTAGTTCCTTGACTGGGCTACTATGCAAAAACAAAATAACACTAGAAAAAGGTTAAACTCTCTCAAGTTCAGTTGAATTCTAGAATATTATAAAATAAATAGAATAGAAAAAAAGAACGGACATCGCATCTTTTAAATACCCACTATGTATACATAATTGAACGTATCGATGTCATGATTATTAACATAGTTGTAGCCGGGGTTTCCCGAGCAGACGTGAACTTTCACTTGAGTCGTTCCGAGCCGTAACAGAACGCGGGGCTAACTGTTGTGTTTAAACTGTCATAATAATACTAAGTATAGGTACGGTTGGCTTTTGCAATCCAAAATCAAAATCAAAATTATTTATTCCAAGTAAATTGTCAGGAGTAGAAGTCAGTCAGTATAAGTTGGTCGTGAAGCTAATTACCTGTTCCAAAACGAAGATCCTATGGAGAAGAACAGACAAGAAACTCCAAGGACACTCTTTTTTAACATGTTTTTTTACAAGGTACTTGTTACATTGCTTATAAGCGCAATTCAATGTGAGGACAATGTAACATAGAAAATTAACTTAATACTTAAGTGACTACTCAGTTCTCACATGTATAATTATTTTTTTATAATTAACAAAAAATAAAAAACCTATCATAACTACAATGTCAGTGTATAAAATAATGTCAATGTTCCATAAAAATAACAATTTCAAAAATAATAATCAAAATATCAATAAATCTACACCTACGACAGATAAAAAACAAGACGAGTACCTTCTCATTGACAGTGTGACTGTGGAGCAGGACCGGCATTTTGCAAAGCATTTTATCATCTAAATAATGATTTAGTTTATAATATGCTCGTTGACATAGCGTGAGTTTTATACAAGTTTTAAATTTCTTCTCATTTAGTTGAACAATATTATCGGGTATATAGAATTTAAAGCAGTACCCCATAAAAGATGTTTGCACTTATGCTAGCCTAACTTTTAGTAGAATTAATTTATGTAAATCTCTAGTAACATAATTATGTCTTTCACGCCGTTTTGTAAAGAGATGCAGATTTTTTCTCTCTATAGAGATACATGAAATTTTAATGATATGTTGACAAAGACTGAAGAACTCTGTTATTTCATTTAAAAATATAGGTAAGCAGCATTTCACTACAACTCTACAAGACGCTGGGTCACTTCATAAGTATTCGATTTTGGTCACACATATGATTCCTCATATAAAGTACTTTTTCCATTAATACCACCAATCGGTATGTTGTATTGTTGTTCAATACGATATACGGAAGAAAATAAATAGCTGCTCAAACTAGGGTTTCCTGTTCCTTAAAGTGCGATATTTATTGTGCTCATATTGGAATACCACCATCTAAGTATTGGTCGATATCGGAGTAATCGCGCGTTTCGCTGAATTGGTAATTTTTATAATAATAATAACTTCACACATCTCACCCACGGCCGTCTGATCCCAAATTAGGCAGAGCCTGTACTATGGTAACCAGACTGCTGATAAACATTCTTATGTTTCTAAATACATACGTATTACAACAACAGGCCAGTCAATATTATAATTCTCTCATGAACCAGGCTCAAATATTTTTACGTATTATATTTAAAAATTACTTCACGCATTCTACATTAAACGTACATTAACAAGCACTTTGTAGAGATTATTATCATCAATCAGCCTATTGCCCACTGTTGGACATAGGTCCCTCCGCCTTCCGCATCCAATCTATCCCAGCCACCTTTCTTAGGTCGTCATTCCATCTGGCTTTGTATGGATACAATATACAAGTTTTAATTAAAATAAGTTTTTTAAATACTTCCAAAAAAAATATTCGACGCTCATTTGAAGTAAATTTGGTTTACTCTAAATAACTAATTATGCCTAATAGTGGCATTATAATAATACAAACAAGTTCATTGATTTGTAATTGCTAGGTAGTTGTTCCTACGTGAGTTTAATATATATATTTATTGATTGTGAATAACAAACACTTACACATTACATTTTAAAATGTACTGAATACTTTATTGTGGTGAGAAATAAATCATTATTAATACAAGGTCACATGAACAATTTAAATATAAGCAAATGTGCACTCACACTGTTATCCACAGAATACATAGTCAACATTTGTTTTGTTAAATATTAGATAACTAAATATTACAGGTCAGGTACAGTCATATAAATCAAGTTAAAGAAAATCCTAGTACGAAGAGCTATTGAGAGTATGGATTAGTCTAAAAAAATCTAATTCTGTAAAAAAATCATTATAGTTTTGACGTAAATGACGGAAGAGGTGCGCGAATTAAAATTAAAGGCGGCGGCAGCGTAATGGTTAAGCCGTACGACTTGCGATTGAGTGGTTGCGGGTGCGAACCCCGACGTGAACCCACTCCTTTTTTTATTTATTTTTTTGTGCGTGTGGAAACCCCCTCGGGCCGTCACCCCACCGGGGGTTTTCGGTGGGGCGGTGTGTCGGAATCGAACCGACTAAAACCACACGGTGTGCCGTACTGCGCCTTAAGTAGGAGGGATCCGGGAACAGCTTTCATTAAGACATCCGGACCCCCCTAGCGCCTACCATCAAAAGCGCGGGCACTACCTTCGGGTAAAAAACCTCTCAATTAGGCGACGTCCAGGGACACGCGGACGCCGCCTCCTCGCGGGAGGCCACTATAGCGGGTAGAGGGGAAAACCCGTCCCGTCCACCCGCGGCCACACTCAGGGCGGCATGAGGCGCTGGTAAGCGCGCCTCCGCCGCCCGGTTCGCCGGCGGCGAATTAGGTCCGAGTGGAGGTTGTCCTCCCGGACCCTCTCCGCCGCCTCCTTCTGCGAGATGACTTCCTCACAGAAGGTTGCGACCGCGGTAAAATTCCTGTCGCTACCGGCCATGGAGCGTATGACAGCCGGTAGCGACAGATCCACTCCGATGACTGCAGTGAGGGCCCGACGCTGCGCCGCCCAACTGGGTCAAACCGCCAGCGTGTGCTGAGCCGAGTCCTCACTGCAGTCGCAGTGGTGACAGGCGGGACTCGATTCCCTCTTAGCGACCGAGTGCAGGTACTTCCCGAAGCAGCCGTGCCCGGAAAGAACCTGCGTCAGTCGGAAGGAAAGGGTCCCGTGCTGCCGCCCTGCCCACTCGACGATGACCGGCTGGAGCGCCTCCACGGCGGCAAAGCCAGCACGTGGAGCCTCCAGCCGGGACGACCAACGAGCCATGGTGGCTCGGCGAGCGGCCTCTCGCCATTCGCGTACCTCTTCGGGGGGGGCCGACTGCCGCCTCCCGCCCGGAACTCAGCCGTTCGCCGATATACTTCGGCGAGCACTTCCGCCTCCAAATCCCACGGGGGAGTCCCGGCCAACGCGCACGCCGCCTCCGTCGACACGGTGCGGTATCCGCGTATGGCTCTAACCGCCATAACCCTCTGAGGGCGCCAGAGGCGTGCCCCATTCTGGGCGGTCAGAGCCTCCGGTGCACCGTAAAGTGCCATTGACCGGACAACCCCCGTGTACAGTAGCCTCGTAGCGACGCTGGGTCCGCCGAAATTGGCCAAGAGTCGCCCAAGGGCAGACGCAGCGCCGACCAGCCTGGGAGCAAGCTGTTGGAAGTGCTCGTCGAAGCGCCACCTACCGTACCTACCCAGATATTTAATGTGGGCCTGAACCGGTACGAGGACCGAGTTGTCCTCGATAGAGGCGCCAGGGGGTGGACCACGACGGGGCCCATGGAATAAAAGGGCCTCCGTCTTATCCAGGGCCACCCGCAAACCCAGCGCCTCGATGCGCCCGACCACCAGAGAGACTCCCCTGTTGGCCAGGCGCGCCGCCTCCTGAAAGTTTACCCCCCGGGCTGTGACCAACGTGTCATCGGCGTAACAGATTACGCCGAGCCCGGGAGGGAAGTCGCCTCGAAGGGCCCAGTCGTACCCCATGTTCCACAGGAGTGGTCCAAGGACAGACCCCTGCGGAACACCGCACGACATGGGCCGACGACTCAAAACTCCGTCTCGGTCCTCGTACATGACGGTACGCTCCTCTAAATAGTCTGCCACTAGCCGCCTCAGGTACCCCGGCACCCCGTGATAGTGGAACGTGAACCCACTCCTAACACAAGCATTTAGCTTAGCTGGAGGGGTTAACAAGAATACTAGTAATGTGTAACCCACGTTACTAGTAGCCTTAAAAAAAAAAAAAATAAGGTGCGCGAATTCCAGCATTTGCTATGCTATTACCTACGTAGAGCCATGTACATTTCTACGTAGGTACATATAAAATTTTGATAATTAATGAGTTTGTTGTTTCGCGCCGACTCAAAATAAGTTTAAAATTTGATAATTAATGTAAATAATCTCAATACTTAAGACTTAAGGTTTATTTATTTTTTGCTTTTTAGTTCTTTTCGTCGGTTTAATTTTTTGTTAAATGGTCTTGGTTAAATGTTATATGGTCAAGACCATACAAACATTTTACAAGAAAATGTTTTTGGTGGGATCTATTATTACTCATCGAATAGGGTCATTGCTTCGAGAAATAGATAGATAGATATATAGATAGATAGACTGAACTTCAGGCTCATCTTATAAGATTTCCATTTATTAAAGAAATAAAGATGTCTTATATTAATACGACCAACTATAAAATGTTGCCAGTTATCAAATTGAGTTACAATTGGATCTCACAACTTTTTTCAGTAGAAGAACTGCATTGCGTGACTAGCATTTTTTACATGTTATGTTTTTGATGGGATTTTATACGAGAAGAATCTTATAACTGGCACTGTGATTTCAGTCTAGAAGCGATTCTCGATCATTTATTTAAAGCTACAAATTTTAAGGAAAAATATAACAAGGAAATAAATACACAAGTGTTATAAAACCGGTCCGTAATGTAGGTAGGTACGTAGGTGAACTGCACAAGCCGAAAAGGAGACGCTTTCCCGCAATTGTTTTGCTGATTATTTTCCTGTTAGACTATACTGCTTATTATTAATGTAACGGGTATGCTTGTCTGCCTATTATTTAAATTGAAGGTGAGATAACGTTTTGGTATATATATATTTTCAAGACTTTTTCCCAAGGAGGTAGATAGAGTCAAGGTCAAACTAATTTCTTCAATAGTTGAACTCCAATTCGAGGTGAAATCTGCACTGTCCTACTGCTCCTGTGTGTCCCTGTATGTATGTAATTTTATCCTATATGTCTCACCTTCTAATTAGATTTGCTGAGTGCGAACGGTGAAAACGATGTCTACCCAAAATACTGTATACATCTTAGGCTAATCTATAAAAAGGCATACTAGAGGTGCTATACATATACAAAACAATAGTAGGAAACATATTTTCCATATATATTTACCTGCTAATATTCTTAAAACGTAATCAATCAGTGGAATCATTTTGAACTTGTAACCTCTATAATTGCACCAATGTGTTGTTTATTGGAAATAATTTGGAGATGAACGAGCACTGATTTTTAGAGTTCCTTTAGTTAAATATCTAACAAATAAGATGATCTGTAAAAATACTGTAGCGTTTGACCCGTTGTCAAGAGAACGAAAGGCATGATCCACACTGAAGCGGCTAGTTTCACCTTGGTCAGCTGTAAACATTTAATAAATAAATTTGCCGGGAAAAAGAAGCCACCACACTTACTAAAAAGGATGTAAAACTGGGCTAAGGTAATTTAAGACTTTATTTAGGCATTGCCAAAGAATATGCATTATTTAGTGATAGAACAATTAATTCTAAATATCTAATTAAAATATTAATTTCATATATGTCCAATATTTAATTAATAACCTCAATATTTACACAAATGCAGTATGTAAACTGCAAGTTTTACGTACTACAATTAATGAATCATACAAGATATGAGCCTCATTAAAATTTAAGATAGGTCGTGAGAGCGTGCTACAGTGTGGAAATGGGCTAAATAGGTTAATAGGTTGGCGGGCCGGGCGTGGTTTTTGGATATTTCTGGTGGCTCGGCTATTTCTGATACCAACTAACGTAGTTATACCGAATAATAAATAATGATTTCCAGTCTTAATGGAAGGGAATAAGGTCGATGTTGCGTTCAATTCTAGTGAGTGGCCAGGCTGCAGATTTAACTATTTTTTTTATGAAACTAAAGTGTATGTAGGTACGTAAAGATTGTCAGCTTGATTATATAACCAGAGCCTGTACTTAGTGGGTACATAGTTGAGGAGGGAGCATACAATACATGAGTCACCCTCGTTTGCTGAACGAATTGTGATGGACAGAGAAGGATAAACAGAGGATTTCTTACATAATTATGGCAATACGATTTGGTTTGGTGGTGATAGACCCTTGCCGCACTTGGTAAGTAAATAGACGTTACGTGCATGGTGGAGTATTTAACTGTAATGTCATGGCAAATATTTGTATGAATATCTCTATTTAATTGGATGTGGGTGTTTCTAATTACTATGAATCCAATAAGGGAACTCGGTTTTGACATTTTGAAAAAAGAAATGCAGTGAATTTGATAAAACATACCAAAGATAAAGATATCAAAGCTACTTAGTCACCACAAGTAGCACGTCATCTATATTAATAATTCGGTCAAGGGGTACGGTAGACTCGATTGAAACCTTACCTGAATAATAAAACATAAAAAAATAATGATTTCGAGTCGACTACATATGTCAGCAAAATTCGGATTGTCGAGTATTTTGTTAAATTCTAATGGGGCAAATGGCAGTCGCCATATTGGCCACTCGAATGCCATCTTGAGTTCGTTAAGGCCGATTCACACGCATATCTTGAGTTCGTTAAGGCCGATTCACACATATCTACCTACATTTTGTAAAAAAATGTGTATTCAGTCACATTTTACCCGAGCGAAGCCGGGTTTTCATCTAGTATATAATAATTTCAACACTACTTTCTAACAACATTCGTTCGAAATCAAGAATAACAATCTCGTAATACATTGACCTAATTTATGCTCCCGGATCTTACACACCTAAGAGAGAAAAATCATTACCTGTAGTTGATTTACTATCGTTTCTATCCGTCGTGTTGGGAAAGCGGTTAAGTAAGATGCCTATAGTTCCGGCTGCGTACATTGCCTGTTCCAAATATGGCTGGAGTTTCCAGTTACACCAGCATACTATAAATTACATAATTATGTACAACTTCCAAAGAAGTTCGGTGTAATTCAATACTGGTGAGTGTAGTTCATCAGTTCATGCAATGGGCAGCCATAACCAATAGGTGTTTGAGAATTTTGACTATACTTAATTTTATCTTATATTACTACGACTAAACTTTTCCTTTCATAACAAAATGTATTCCAAAATAAAACGAAATATGAGAAATATAAACAATGAGTGTTAGCTTTATGAGGTTAAGGATAAACTATCTATATAAAATCCTCTATGCGTTTCGAAACTTTGGTAGGGTGTTCTGGGGACGCCCGCAAGGGTACCTGGTTCAAAAAATATAAGTATAATCAAAAAAATCTCATTGCAACGCATGCCGGTGCAGCTAGCAATACATAAAAGTTGCATTGGCGTTTTCATATTATAAGTCCTATTGACACAGACACAATTGAGTTGGCGCCGGAGGGCATTCAATGTTCAATGATCTCCGGCCAGTAGTAACCAGCCTGCGGGCGACGAACTTTTGGGAAAGTCGTCGTCCGAACAGATACAGGCCTGAGAGGCAGAGCGCAGTGTTCCACGCGCGCTTATCAGAGGAGTGCGACCGATGGGTGGCGGTCGCACTGGATGACGGGACCCGTTTTGGGTGAGACGGGTCAATGCCTGTCGGGGGTTGCGGAAGAATGCAAAATGGCATTCTCGCTCCCCTAATCAACCGGGTTGGTTTTTAGTCGGTAAGAGTCCGACAGACCCCTTCGGCTCCCCCAAGGGCGAAGGACATCCATGAGGATCTTCCACCTCGTTACAAAAATTTTAAACTTTCTCTGGGGCTAACGGACAATCATGGCCACATAAGTCTGAGAATGTGGCTAGGATTCTAAACAAGAGTAGCCATTACACGAAGAACCAGGTATTAAATATATTTATTCTGTTAGAGGGCTCAAAATTCCCGGCAGCAGCCAGTTCGAGTTAGAGGTATGCGACCCTGACCTGCTAGAGCAACACTCCCATAACTATACGTAAATACAATATCCCTTTCCTTCTAACCTTTCCCCTTCAATGTACACTCAATTTTCAAATCTTCAACTCGTAAAGTGCCAAAGTTAAGTATCTGGTGATGTAAAAGAGTGGCCGTGAGTTTGTTTGCCCGATTTCTTCAGGGCTCAATCACTTGGAAACTAAAGAATTTTATGAAATAAAGATCTTTGACTTTGCCCGGTTGACGGGTTGCCCCCTATAACGTGAGTTGGACCAAATTGTAATTGGCAAGATGACACTAACGCCTGTAGTGTTTGTTTGTTATAGTGTTCACATTGAGAAGATAAATACTAGGCGATGAAATCTATAACCATTTTTCCCAAGCCATCTTTTCAAGCATTTCTTCAAAAGCACAAACCCAATAATAATAATGGTTTCGTTTAACAGCAGACAAAATTTAGAAGGTATAATTTATTTATAAATTTACGTCTGTTCAAATTTTTCCTCCATAAAATCGGTTGTTGTAGCATTTATAACCCATCACTATCCGAATGGCTATACTAAATCTGCTATATAATATACGTGATGCTTCCATGAAAAGAACGTTAATTTGAAATATTTGGTAAATAACGTTAATTTAAAATCACGACTGCCTTATTATAAGGACTGACACATGTAGGTTATAGTATCATTTTCAGTATTTATGAAAGTCTTGGTTGGTATTTGTACTAAGGTGGTTATAATCATTGATTTAAGTGTAGTAATGGTTATAATGTGGTTACTTAGGCTACTGACACCTAATGGAGACAGGGAACACAAGTATTGCAGAATCGCTTGACCAATAATGTAGATCTGCTCCGCAGATGGTCGCGGCCAAAATAAGCTGCTATTGTTTTGCAAAAAGGTAGGAAATCGAGTTTAAGGAAATGTCTTTGTGTTTTGTACGGCAGTAAAAAGGTTAGTATCGGTTATGCCAGGACCATGAGCCTCTTATTGTACTGTTTTCACGTCTTTTTCCAGGAGACGGGGAACAGTCATTCAGATAGCATGTATGATCATGCAGAAGTGATACATCGGAGTCAATAACCGGCCTTGAACACCGACTGGTTTAATGAGGTTCGATTATGCGACACAACTCACTGAACAGTCCAGTCGTCACCTGCAGGCGAACATAATGATGTATTTAAGAAAAATAAACAGTACATAATTTTGATAAAGTGAAACATATTTTTGGAACTTTTCGCACTAATTAATAACTAGTCTGTTTGTTACGGCTAATCTCCGGAAAGGTGGACCGATTTCCACGGGACGTTCACTGACAGATAGCTGGTGTTGTAAGGAGCAGCTTAAGCTACTTTTATTTTGGAAAAAAAATTGGGTTCCGCGCAAAATAGAACTGCTAGTTCTGAATATAAATCATCAATATCAATATTGAGTTAACTTTTTATATAGATTTTTAGGGCTCCAGATGCCACCAACGATGAAAACAGTATTTTGAATACTTTTTTTAATAAAAAGCGAAATAAAGTATAATACTCTTTTTCACAATATAACTGGCAACCTTAGTCCCAGAGTACAGAGAGTCCTTTCATTTAGATTTCAATTCTAATAGTCGATCGATATTCTGAAGACTTCTTGTCATAAAAACCTCTGTAGATTATTCAGCCTTAGAAACTCGAAGTCGTAAGGAAGTAGAATACAGTAAAGTAGCAAAGAGTGCACACACTTCAAATTAGTAGTATTTTTTATTATGTTGGTAATATTTTCTATTCTTTCAACACAATTTACAAGGTTTGTGATACATTTGAATTATTGTGTTCCAAATTTTGTTTTTGTTAAGGGTATATGCCGCCATTCCAGTAATTTATTAGAAAAAGTTTTAGGAGCCCATGAGACAATAGGTTATGCTGTCTAATAAGAAGATTCATGAATTGAAAAATTTGTCATTCATATTTATGGTTGTGAATTACATTTAGATTTAGCCTCTTTTCGATCTTTACGCGTTTTTCCTATAAAAAAATTGAACGCAAACTAATAAGTGACCTTCCGGCCGGGTAACCATAAAAAACACAAAAAAATTATGCTTACTTCTGAAGGGGTCAACTCGCAATGTTTGTCGAACACGCAGAGCTTCCGCTATGTCGCGTCTCTTCACACACTGGATCCCGAGGTTCTTGAACTGGTACTCGTTGGAGTCCTCTGTGATGCGGTAGGGTACTGTGCAAACTCCTCTGTCGCATCGCTCTCGCCCCACAAGATTGTGTGGGTGCGGTCTGGGGCAAAAAATACATTTATTAATACTGGTAATGTATGTCTATGTTTATATAGTCTTATAAAAAAATTAAGACTGTCAGATGTTCTCGTCAAACTATTCTACCGAAGAGGCAAAATCTGAATCACTATATTATTGTAATGTATGATTGTCTATACAGCATGGACTATTGGGTGTAACGTATACAACTACTCTCAACACAACCAATGCAACCAACTATACTCTTAAACCGCTCTAAACACATCATTGGATCTAGCTACTTTGTGTTACGGTGTTCTCGTCCTATTTCCATCCCCAGCTCACTTACAGGTGAATATGTATAAAATGATTATAAATCATTAACTTAAAAAAAGTATCGCCGACTTAAATCCGCCTAAATCATGATAAATTTAAATAAGCTATATATTTTATCCCTCAATTTTCCACCCTTAGAGGAAGAATATTTTCTTCCTATTAAAATGGACTAACATTGATTACAAACAATTAAATTTTCTTTTTATTGAAAACGGCTTACGATGTCGAAGATATCGGTAACATACACAAAAAACCAATATTCAGTCGAATTGAGAACCTCTTCCTTTTTGAAGTCCTCTTCGTTTTATGTATCAAATTAAATCAAAATCATTTATTTCAATTGAATAGGTATTTTTGAATTGTCAGGAGTAGGAGTCAGTCAGACTAAGTCGTTCGTGAAACTAATTGCCTGTTCCAATACGTAGATCCTGTGGAGAAGAACAGGCAAGAAACTCCAAGATTAACAACACAACACTGTTGACCCATGTACGTATCTACTAACCCCTTTTAAGTTTTTTAAAATGTAGAAACTCTCAAGTAACAGATACACGAAAAGATTTCTGAAAACTGTTCAATTTCTTAAATTGGGTGGGGGGTGGGGTGGGATATGCATACATAATCTCGTAAAAAACTGTCAGGACTGCACGTCAGAAGTGAAAACTGTTTCTTTCTGAGCGTGACGGTCACGCGAGTTCAGTGCTTCTTCCCCATACCAAAAGTGCCCAACGTGCCTAAAAAAGTTTTCACTTCAATTTATATATCGCACATACACAATACATATACAATATTGGTAAAATTAAGGGATTTCTGTATTAATGAATTATTTAAATGATTGCTATGGTTATCAAGTTATTTCCAATTTTTGAGTTAATAATATGAATTATTTTTAGTTGTTTTGTTGAAAAATTTGGCTTATTACAATTTATTATTATTATTTTATATTTATTGACGCGTAGGGAATTGATATTTAGGTATGAAAAATGAATTATCTCAAATTTACCCTATTTTGAGTTGATACAGTCTCGTAATAGCAGTGCGATATATGAAGCGCCTCACTTTTTAACCGACGAAAAAAAAGGAGGTTCTCAATTCGACCGTATAATATATTTTTTTTTTATTTTTTTTTTATGTCTGTTCAGCCCTCACTCCGTTATTTTGATTATTCTTTTTTGTTAGATAGGGTATACCTTAAAAGGTGGTCCCATGTCAAGGAAGTCAGGATCTAATGATGGGATCCTGAAAAAATTGAGAGAAACCCTCGAAAATTGTAGGAACGAATAGTGTTTCTGTTTACTTTTCATTACTTTATCAGGTATTGCGTTTAGAAATCATCACATCATGTAACTGAGCTGATGATGAAAAAAACCATAAAATAAAAATCTTTTTAACAAAAAATTAAACCGACGAAAAGAATTAAAAAGCAAAAAATAAATAAACCTTAAGTCTTAAGTATTGAGCTTATTTACATAAACTATCAAATTTTATAGAAACGTTTTTTGAGTCGGCGCAAAATAAAATTTTGATAATTAATCAGTTTGTAGTTCAATACTTAAGACTTAAGGTTTATTTCTTTTTTGCTTTTTAGTTCTTTTAGTCGATTTAATTTTTTGTTAAAAAGTTTTTTTTGTCATCGTGTCGCCATGAAATTTGTTTTTTTAATTTTTGTCGGAAATGTGTCCTCTAGTTTAATATATTTTTTTATGTTAATAGATAAAATGCGAGTTAAATTATTTACATTATTTATTTAAGATATTTATGCAGCTGATTCTTTATCGACTTTGGTTCATTTAAAATAAAAAAATTAAACTAGTCTATGATTATTTAACAAATTAAATCTTTCGTCTACGGAGAATAAAACGAGGTGTGGATTTTTTCATTTATCAAATGGCATTAACAAACACCTTTTTAATTAGAAACAAATAGGAGTTTTAACATGGGCCTGGATAAATAGGTCTTTACCTATGAAATTGCCGTTCTGCAGTACTGGCTACTTAAAATCAAAATATTTTTTTCTGGCTAAAGTAATTTAAAATTAATTTTATCTTAAAAATATGGATTTCTTTTTTAAAAGTACTTGTTTGTTTTTTGATACTATAATGTTTTACTGAAGTTTATAATAAAATAGAATGTTGCCGAATATTTGAAGTAAATGTTTGCAGTTTGATTATAAAAATATTTACTTCAAATATTCTTTCTTTACTAATATGAATATAACTGAATTCCTGAACTCACATTTCACCCAACGATAAGCAACATAGTGACAGCCATCATTTCAGCTAATGTAGTTTAACCCAGAAAACCCGAGACGTAAAAATCGGGTCAACTTAAAGCCCCGACGTAAATATTGTTTTGGACTTGTACCTACTTACTTATTGATATTCAAGTATGATGCGTTATTGGGTAAAAAAAATAATTTCAATATTGGCGTTCACATTTCACCCGGCACTGCCCTGCACACTTTGCACATATGGGCGACGTAGCCCTGCTAATACCTATGTATAGAAGTCACAAAAGTTTAAAAACAAGAGTTTTCTTTCTTTATTTTAAAAGACAACTCCCGCATTAGGAATTACTCCTGTATCGCGGAGGACTTTACAAACATACAAACAACGGACACAAAGAACACCCAGACTCGGGTGGGAATCGAACCCACTACCTATGGCATAGCAGTCAAGGTCACTAACCACTAGGCCAACAAGAGTTACATATACCTTTTTGACTAATCTTATAATAACTCACCTGTGAGGTTCGTCTTTGGTGACACATGATACTACGATGACAACCTGTCCAATGTAATTATAGATTTTGATAGTTGGATACGTCTTGTTCTCCGAAGTGCTGTTGACGCCCGGGATCGAACCCGCTGACCGGCCCTCGCACTCATACCGGAATCTGTTGACAATATTTACACCATTAGTACGTGGACGGGAATGACATGTAGAAGTTATTTTTAACCGATACCTTCATTAAACTAACAGTTTTAATCGTCGATGAAATTCATTGAACATCCCTTACAAATAAGGGCGCATAGATATTGTCGCCTAAGGTATATTTTCAGAAAAGTAGGTACCTACACTAGAGCCAGTTTCTCTAAATTGTTACAAATTATGTTTTGGACTTTAATAATAATTACAGGAGTTTTTAATGTTGATGATAGTAATATTACAAGTACTACTAATATTTTGCTTGTTTGTTTTTGTTTTTATCGTAACCGAATTGGTCGTGCCGTCTGCGCCTCTAGAATGTAAGTCCCTGGAATTTCAACATTTGTCCTAATTCGTACAATATATGACTCTAGTTGAGACTACGGAAATGTTCTAAATATATTCCACAAAAAAAACCCGTAGAAGCCAACCTAACCGTTTCTCGGTTAGGTTGGCTTTGGGAGGAATATAATTTGTATATAAGTATATGTATAAATATATGTAATCTAATTCTAATTTAGAAAGAAAGAAAAAAATTATTCTTGGCACATTGTAGTAACTTACACAATTAGGGGTAGTTTTCACCCCTAAGAGTCATTAGCACACATCGTATGCCGATGTGTGCTAATAACTATATGGCGTTTTTCATTTCAGTCAGTGAGTCGGTTTGATCCCTTTATACATGAGGTACATTTTTTATTTCAATCCTTCAGTAGGACCACCAGAAATACCATACCCTCGTGGTCCTACTAGTAGGACAAAAAAGTAGGACCACGAGAAAACAAACAATTACACACACAACCACTTAAATTTTCTCAAGAAATAATAATAAAAACAACCAACACCAAACTACAGCAGTATCGCGCAGAATCCACATATGACGTAAATAAAATAAATTAACTCGCGGTCAGCATTTTTCGTTGCGCTAACACTTTTTTCGTCTTGCCGCCGCCGCTGCCATCTGAAGTGTAACATGCTATAAGAAACTTCGTTTCAAAAGGGTGAAAACCCTATACAAAACTCAGTTGTAAAACTATTGTGCAATGAGTGCATATACTCACAATGATAATTATAACTGATAAGCAGTCTGCCACTATAACAGGAAAACAAAGGAGGCATCCAAAGACAAACGTATAGAAAAAATGCAGCGCCATTACTTATGTGCAACTATAGCAATGAAATTATATGCAGACACGACAGCTTTGTTTACAAGGGCTACTACTGCCTTAGTTGAACATAGTGGTAGAATAAAATTATAGGGCTGTACTATATCTAACAATTTAAATTTTGAAGCGAGCAAAGGACTGTGACTGTGTACTCCATTGACATCGAGCTTATTATAATTATGTAAGTACTAATTTTATGTGTCCCATTTTAATACAACATCTTCAAGACCTAACATTGCATAAGTTTGTGTTCGATTCCCGGGTCAGCCAAATTGGTATTGGAAATGCCTCAATAATTTGAATGGAAAGGTGCCCGGTAGATGACAATAGGCCCGCCCTCTATTACTTGGGACCAAAAAATATACACATAGCTGACTGTACATATACTGATTGAACTGGTAAATATTCTCGAATGGAGGGGATGCGTACGTAGAAGAGAGTAAGACCTGCGGTTCTGTTGCGGTTTTATTGATGTTGGTTGAATAGCTTCAATAAGCCTACAGTCAGTACGCCCAGAGGTACGCTAAGTTCAGTTACTACGCAGTTCTCGTGCAGTTAAGATGCGATTATGTGAACAGTACAAAAGTGAACCAAAACTACAAAGTGTACGTCAAATACAAGCCGTCTGTTTATATCATAATATTAATGTGAAATATACGCGGCAGAACTGAATTTATTAACAATAAATTATTACCCATTAGTTACTCTACAGCGCTGTTCTATAGTTTATAAATTGTTGATATCATAAATTCATAACTTATAAACCGATTACCGATTGAAGCATGTCTTGTATAATCTGTTTGTTTCGTTTTGTGGGCACTAACATAACATCACGAGTTGGTTGCATAAAATTAATTTGATTATTTATGTATTCGCATATTACACTGTTAGTGTTTTTTTTTTCATTTTTAACAGACTTCAAAAAGGAGGAGGTTCTCAATTCTTTTTTATGTGTGTTCATCGATTACTCGAAGACGCCTGAACCAATTTGGAAAATATTTACTTAAATTTTATCGAAATCAGTCGAGCGGTTGTTTAAAAATCAATAAATATTTAAAAATTATATACCTCGATGATGTTTTCGTTTGCTCCGAAACATCGCTGTCTCATTGGAGCAGTGCGTTTAGTTGGCCTACCCATATTTTATTTAAAAAAAAAAAACATCTTTTCACTAAAAAGCACATTGAAGTCGGTGATACTTTTTTTTAAAAGATAATTATTTTTATTTTCTTCTAATATATAAAATTCTCGTGTCGCGGTGTTTGTAATTAAACTCCTCCGAAAGGCTTGACAGATTCTCATGAAATTTTGTGTGCATATTGGGTAGGTCTGAGAATCGGACAACATCTATTTTTCATCCCCCTAAATGTTAAGGGTAGTCCAGCCCTATTTTTTTTTTAATTTTTAGATAATTTTTTTTTTTTATTTTTTTATGATACAGCATTAGAAAATACATACAACCCTGAATTTTCAGAGATAGGGAGGAAGATAGAGAGAGGGAAGGGTTAGGGCCGCCAGTAACCTCACTCGCTTGGCGAAGTACAACGAAGCATTGCTTCACTGCCGGTTTTCTGTGAGGCCGTGATATCACTCCTTTCGAGACGGCCCATACGTGCCGAAGCATGGATCTCCCACTGTTAAACTTTAAAATATGTCAGTTAAGTTAATGAAGTACTTTGTATTAAGAAAATGAATGGTTGGTGTTTTGTTATTTTTATAGGCCGTCAATAGACCACAGCGCTCCATTCTTCTTTCAGTCATAGACCCCATCCCCACAATAAGTTAGTTATTTTTTATTTGACTACCAAAATATTCATTAGAAATAAATAATATGGCAAAACAACGTGTGCCGGGTCAGCTAGTATTATATATAAATAGTATTAATATTCAACGCGGTAATGCCAAGCTTTATCTTCACTTTATCAGTGGACATTGATGTGTCATTAGGTGGCATTTCTCGAAAACTGGATTTATTTAGATAGTTTGGGGTTTTAATATATAGGACCTCAATTACGTGCTTTGTGGACCGTATCAAAGAGTCCGTGTTAATATGCCGCAGCATTACACATAGTTACAGTTCTGCGAACAGTGAGTTGCATTCAACGCACGCCCCAAAAAACTGCCCCATTTTACCATACTTTTAATACTCATTAAACTGAAGCTTATTTAGATCTGAGTATTTCTTCTTATTACCGAGAATTGTCAAAATTAGACCAGTTAACGCCTAAAAAATACAATTAACAAAAAATCTTGATATTAGTGATACCAAGTTTTAAAACATATATTATGTTTTGTTGATGTTTATTATAGTAAAATTGCAATTGAAAATTGCGTTAAACAGCTTTACTGACTACTGCCATAGCGTGGCTTTTACTGGTAAGTAGAATTCTATTAAGTAGAACCCTACCCTAGACTCTGCTACGGTCCACTAACCATGTATAATTGAGGTCCTATACAGCTTGTAAGTATCACCGTCGCGAATAACTTACAAAAACAGTTTTCTTTGTCTCCTAATTGAGATGTGACGGTAGCAGCAACTAGTGGTATAACTTAATTTCTTTATTTAAACTTTATGCACATCTGGTACATAGACAGACTTAATTACCAAGGCATTCTCTACTAGTGAACCTAAGTTACGAAGTATTTAGTACTCGGTATTTATGTATATTCAGTGGCAGCGACATTAACCTTGGAGAATGAGGAAGTATAACGAACTTAATATACTGTTTTACTTGTTTCAAGCGGGGATTTACCTACACAGGTGTGACCTTGGTAAGCAAGTTCTTGGCAACATTAGTAACATTAATTGTTTCTAAATAATAATAACCACCTCACACACGGCCGTCTGATCCCAAACTAGACAGAGCATGTCCTATAATAGTAACTAGACTGCAGATAAACATACTATTACTAAATATATACCTACATATTATAGATGAATTACACTCAAACCCAGAACAATTTCTCCTAGGTGGCAATCGAATCCACGATCTCTGGTTCAGCACTCAGGATCACTAACCACTAAACCAACAGGCCTGTCAAAATGATTACTTACTACTAGAGAACTGAATCACTAATAGAGGAACATTTTTTAAAAGGTTTGCTTTAATTATTAATTCGTTCGTAACACGTGTTTCTCATGTAAACATTTTTTGTGAATTAATAATTATTAATACATTTGATTGAGTACAGAATATAGTTTCAACTTTCAATATTAGCTGCGATTCTCTATAATCTCTTATTACAATTTAAACTTGCACAAAAGTGCCCATGGACATGATTGCTTTATTTCCTCTAATTGTATTTGAGCTCAAACACTTATTTTTGTTGTAACTAGTGTATAAATATTGTACAAGTAATTATATTATGCACCTAAAGTTTGTTAATAATTATTAATTGTTTTTTTATTTAAATGAGTTATTTTTGAAGTGAAAACTTCTTTTGGTGTAGGGAAAAAAGCACTGAACTCGCGTGACCGTCACGCTCAGATACATATCGCACTGCTTTTTTTAGAAACGACAGAAAACTGATTACTCGCTTCCTGTTAAAGATTATAAAAAGTGAACACTGATTATAGATTATTGATAAAATTAAGGGATTTCTGTATTAATGAATTATTTAAGAGATTGCAGGTTATCAAGTTATTTCTAATTTTTTAGTTAATACTCTATTGTCTGAAGAAATAAAAAAAAAAAATGAAATATTTTTAGTTGTTTTGTTGAAGAATTTGGCTTATTACAATTTATTATTATTATTTTATATTTATTGACGCGTAGGGAATTGATATTTACGTACCTATGAAAAATGAATTATCTCAAATTTACCCTATTTTGAGTTGATACAGTCTCGTAATAGCAGTGCGATATTGTCATGATGACATATAGATGTGTGTATATGTATATATATGTGTGTATGTGTTTTCACTTCTGCTGTGCAGTCCTACGACTGACAGCTTTTTTCTATCTGTGGTTTCCAACTTCAAAACAGATCTACGGTTATATCTAAAAATACACATTCATTACCGTTTATTAAGTGATGTGCTTTATATTCAATGTCAAGTTTCGTCAGATTTGAATTATATTTGTCTTTGTCATGTTTAATTTTAAATTATATTGCTCTAGCCAAGTAACTGCGTTGTTTAAAGTTATATTTTTATTTTTGGAAATGAGTTTTGTTGTTGCTTGCATAGTTTACGTTACGAGGCATGCCTTTTAAGTTTTGTCGTTTGAGGGAAAAACACAACTAGAATATTCACCACGTAGTTTAATACACTTTTCCAGTTATTAAAACATTTATTCCACTCCAAAGTAGGCGTGTTCAATATGGCTGACTTGAAAGCGTCGACTGCTTCTTCATCGGACTAAAACCTTTGACCCCGAAGATGTTTCTTAATTTTAGGAAATGTTAAGAAATCGGCTGGGTCAGGACTGTACGGAGGATGGTCAAGAATTTCTACGTTTTCCTGCTTCAAATATTGAATCGTTTGACGAGCGCTGTGTGAGCTTGCGTTGTCATGGTGTATGATGATGCGTCGCCTTGGGTTAGATTTCCGAAGTCCGGCGATGACTTGTGGTAAACAAACTGTGGTATACTATTCTCCATTAACTGTTCTACGATCTTCAAGTGCAATCGTCGCAACATGACAATTTTTTGCAAAGGACGTGGCCAACATCTTCTTAGAAGTGCTTAGAGAGTGAACAACTTTAGTTGGTTTTGGCTCGCCTTGGAAGACCCAGATTGTATTATGTGATCCTAGATTCTTCACCACTGATGATGTCGTAGAAGTGATTTGACTCTCCTCGGTTAAACTTTTGAAGAGGTTTCTTACACCATCTGACTTTTATCTTCGGAAAGCAAATGCGGTATCCAACGGCTTACAAGCTTTCTTACACCAAGCGCCTCGTGCAAGATGTTTTGAATGGTTGGCCCGAGATGCCCAATAACGCCTCTATCTTTCGATATGTCACATGACGATCTTCGAGAATTAATTGTCTCACAGCAATGGTGTTATCTTCAGTAAAGGCAGATTTTGGACGTCCTTCACGTGATTTGTCACTAAAACTGGTATGTCCTCGCTGGAATTCTAAATACCAGTCTGTTTAAATAACGTCAGGAAGATTGTTGATGAAGAAGAGTGGTACTAAATTACTAATACGCTCCCTTGTGGCGTACCGTAATCATTTTGTTTATAGGATGTGAATTTTCTTTAAGTTTACAGATATTAGTAATTTTAACTCGTTGCCCCGTTTTTTTGACTGTTACATGTCAAAGTCAAATGCTTTCGTCATATCTAAGAAGACGCAAGCTATCTTTGACTTGTCATTTAAGCTATCCGTTACCAGTCTGATAAGTAAAAATTAAGGGTTGTGGAACTTTATTTTCCAAACCCGAATTCTTCATTTTTTAATATTTAATATATGTACGTTAAAAAGCCTCGGAACATCTTTCTGCTTCTAGAAATCCGATGTAGGAATTCATGAAGTTCATTTTTTTTATTTTAATTACGGTGCTAATATTATAGCGGGCTATTGACAGACAGATCCTAAAGACCCCACTGCAAAAAAAGCACTTGAAATAATGACATCATTCTCAATGCCTCAATATCCTAACGAATAGAAAATTGGTAATGCATGACCGCAATACCAAATAATATATTTAAACTAGCGAAATTGAATACTATGAGGTGCAAAATGGACATGATTTTGATATTGACACTATCGCGGGTTTGATGTCTTGTGCCTTTTATCAAACAAAATTGTTTTGAAATAAAATTAACGAGATGAATTAGAAGCTTTAAACTTAAGAACAATACTACTCCCAGTAAAAGTTTATAGTTTTCGAGACCCAGAACGTCTCATTTAGTATAGACGGATAAAAAACCGAGGTAGCGAATTCTTCGGTAGTGAATTTTTCGCCCGTTTAATTAATGTGCATGCTCATATTCGATTCATTGCATATAATATTTTTAACAATATGTTACGTTAGCAAAATAGCTGTTTGTAATATAACCGCATACATTTTAGTAGGTATAGGACCTGCGCATGCCGCCGTGGGTTGAAATAACCTACCACGTCACAGTTGGAATTAGAACTGATTCAAGTGACCGAACAACGAATTATGTATGCTCAGTTTCGTACGTACGTTCTCTTTAGAGGTATGTCCATTCATTAATACGACGATGAGCGACGTGAACTAATTATCAGACATTTTGCAGTGCTAAGGAAAATGCCAGTTTTAGTAACTTCTGGTTACTAACCAATACTAGTGAAAGTTACTACCTACGTCAAAGTCAAACATTACAAAATGTCGCCTTTTTCCTTGTAAGGATTGGATAGTGTTGCACAATTATAATTTTACCTTAAATATAACATTTAGGTAAATAATGTATTTTCGCTATAGTTCTGTACACTTTTATCAGAATAAATATCGACTTGTTTAGAGTAGATGCTAGCTACCATTGTTATAGCCATAGGATTAAAATATTGTGCTTGCCTTAATCGTTTAATTTAGAGGGATAAATAAAAAAAATTGTTTGCGGCTTAAATTATTTGAATCAATATACGCAGTTTCCTCACAGTGAGGTTAAGTTCGATAAGATAAATTGTCATGTATTTTCATAATAAAAAGTCAACAGATTTATCTGACAATATAAAGAAACCAAGAAGTGGATTACCGTGTCGCTTAACTTGGTAACTAAAAGAGCAAGCTGCATTGTAAGAAATGTCTAGTAGTAGTAATAGTGTATCATAAGTATTCATAAGCTAGTGTTAGCTAGCTAATGTTTTCTTTAAAAAAACATTTTTAAGTAGCGTTTGCCCGCGGCTGCGTAAAAGTATTTTTTTCACCCCTTTGAACATTTTTTTTCTGGATGAACCATGTTCACTGTGCGGCACAGTAGCGCATTAAATACAAATAAACAAACATTATTTTTTATATCTACTTATAATAAGATATGAATATTCGAATCATAAACATTGGGAGAGTAGTCTTTTGAAAAAACCGAATGCATCACACGCTCTGCACATCTTGTATCAATTACTGTAATAATGACTGAGTCCGGTGCTTTTCTCATGTTATGGATCATTTGCGTTTTTTAATCTTACTAATATTATAAATGTGAAAGTTTGGATGGATGGATGGATGTTTGTTACTCTTTCACGCAAAAACCACTGAACCGATTGCGATAAAATTTGGTATGTAGATAGCTGGAGACCTAGATTAACGCATAGGACTTTTTATCCCGATATTCAAACGGGATCGGGACTTACGCGGGTGACTTACAAGGTTTTAAGGGCGCTATCTATATATATATATATATATATATATATATATCATAAGAATCGTGGGACTTAACTTGTATTAATTCTATACGAGTCACAAACACCCCTATGTTCACATTATTTGCATGAACCATAATTAATTAATAGGCTTTAATTAAAACTGTTTAACTAAAGACAATCATTTCGACCACTCCATCTCGGGTCATCTGCATATCTTTGAATACTATCAAAAAAATAAACATTTTCACAGCCCGTCTAATGTTAACTGGTTACCTCTGCCTTTACACTACCAGCGCCATTGTTATCACATCTGTGACCGGAATAGGTAGAGCTGTTTTCTTATATTTTAAAATAATAAAAATATAAATCAATCTATAATAACATAACGGTATTGTTTTTATTAATCGGGTTGCTCCAATTCGAATATTTATACTTCTATACTAATATAATGCAGCCGAAGAGTTTTTTTGTTTGTTTGTTTGTTTGTTTAAACGCGCTAATCTCTGGAACCATCAGTCTGATTTAAATATTTATTTTAATTTTGGATATAGTATTAATTGAGGAAGGTTATATGCTATGTAACATCACCCTATGAGCCTTAGGAGCGCAGCAGTGACTATAAACGCAGGGGAAACTGCGATGAACAGCTAGTCCTCTACAACTCTACTGTACTTCTACTTCTGAATAAAAATGCAAGGCTTGTTAGTAAGCCTATCATCATCTTAAGATTGCCTGGTCGGGTTTTCTAAATTTGGTTTTAAAATATTCGAAATAGTATTAACTAGATTATTACATGGTTACTTTAGACTTTACTTTAAAAAATTGGAAAAGTTGCCATAAAAGCAACGGCTTAGAAAAAAACTAAAAATTTAATTTTCTATGAAATTAAAACGATCACAATTTATGGAATTTAAAACAGGACAACGTTTCTCGAGTCAGCTAGTTATATAGTTATAGCTGCACTGGCTACTGTTACCATCATCCTTGCTACACACAACACGTTTTACCTTAACGACGTTAATTTCAGGTACCGTGTACCGTGTCTTTTCTTATTATTTTTGTGATAGAAATCATGTTTACTTGTGTACCTACCGAAAAGAAATCTACTTACTATAATATATCATATCACGCTACAACCTACAGGATAAGAGGAGTCACTTTAATGCAGACGAAACTACAGACGATAACGCGTTATCAATTTTCATGTCAATTTCAATAACTTCGTGTTTTGAATTTTTTCTACAGACTTTATACGGATTTTTTTCAAACAAATCCAGACCGACAGCCAGATTCTTTCTATCAATATCATTAATATTTATTGGCCAGTTTCGTTCATAACAACATTTTCTCTTACGATTTATCAGTAATTTTTCATGTCATATTGTGGTTTCGAAATAAGGTTTCCGTAAAAATCATAAATTTTACTAACCCTATCCTAAATCATAACAACCAATTTTGATGCTCCATTAACTATAAGGATATAAACATATTTCGACAGTACAAAACACAACACATCACAGACCTAAAACATGGCGTTTATCCAAATCGATTACATGGAACTATAGGCCATTCAAACTGCTAACACAAATACAAACTACGGAAATAATTGAATTGAATCATTGCTATTTTCTACTTCTCATATGCTCACTGTTTAATTGCTGTGCTGGGAATGAATTTAGAGTTTATAAAATAGAATATACCAGAAAATTACAGCAAGATACAAACTAAAATTACCTACAATACCTTGTTGGTACCTGATAACTTTGGTACCTGATAAACTGACTTAATATCGCTTGTTCTTTATAAATATATAAGATTGTAATCGCTTAGAAAGATTTTGGTCAAACTTAGTCGCTCGAAGACGTGAGATACTTTTTCTGGCAATGAAAATAATGATGAACAGAACATAATATATTTACAAGTTTTAATGAGGTACATGGTTTGTTACGAAATATTCTATCGAGAAATTAGTCATTTTGATCCTTAGACTTCACTATGCCCTAAAGTATCTATTAATACTGGCAATTCCCTACAGAAAACCGCAACTTACCAGAAGCTCAAGCAAATTGATGTATTCTCTTGGTGAGTGTGGTCGTCAAAGCTTAAGGACGGAAGTATAAGGGTTTTAGTGGCAAAACTGATGTAGCGAGTGTTCGTAGGTAACCGCTTTCTATCAAGCATGGCCTACATGTATAAAAAATCCTTATAGTTCTTATTATTCAAAGTAAACGGTAAGAAAAATCCGAGAGGTTATATTAACAATGATTTATTGGTCATAACTAGTCAAAAATATAGGATGAAACGATGAGTTTATCTCGAGTTTAGACGGCGGACCAGCTTATACTAGATCAGATAAACAGTATTCTCGGTGGCTGACCTCATAAAATATACTGACTGACGAGTGATGATCCGAAATATTTGCCAACTTGTTTGATAAAACTATTGAGAAGTGTTCTATGTTTATAATCAAACATACAATACCCAGAGCAGGTCTCGTTGTATGTACAGGTAGGTACGTGCTTGGTTCAGAACAAATTCGAGCCTAAAATTGAGAATTTCTAACTGAATACAACCATTCAGAATATGTTACCTACTTGTTTCAATTTGAAATAAGACCTTGTTTTGAAGAGTACAAGGTTTACATCTTATATGGAGAAAATTTAGTGAATTTTAATTTAGCGAGTGAAGTAACAGAATTGGGACCAATGTCTATAAGCTTTCTGTAAATATTTAGTTAGGTACCTTCAGTATGAGTTTTATAATATTTATTAATAGTTTTATTAATAATTAACATCAAAAGAAGTTGTGAAGTAGTTTTCATGCAAGAAGAGCTTTAAGTGCATGTTAGCTCTAAGTACATATTTGAAATTATTACAAATCTATTGAACGATGTAAGTAAGCATTAAAAAAGTTCAAGATGAAAATCAACATCATAAAGACCCGTGTTTGGATCGAGTTTCACCGATTATATTTTATCGCTTCCTGTGAGAACATATCCACAATAGTATTGTGATAGGTAAAACAAAATGAAATAATATACCAAGGTTGGTGCTTGGCACACAAGATAATAATAAACTGACTGACATGAGTACTTTTTAAATTCACATAACAAGTAAACATCCATCATTTTTAAACGACTGCTTATTTTTCATGTTGGATGAATAAAAATGTTATCTAGGTGCAGTTCTGAAACTGTCGTATCTCCGAAATACACACGTGAGTAAAACTGTTTATCTATACATATATCTGCAATAATCTGTACAGATTATTGCAGACAAATATGACTCCAAAATTATGAAGGGGTTCACTGAAAATAAATTATTACTATTATACAAATAAATAAAATTGTAATGTCATAATAATAGCATTTAAATAAATGCATCTGAATGTTTACACGGCAAATATACCAAAAAAGTCTATTTTTGAAATTTTACGCTTGCGTGTTTCAGTTCACTTGACGATTTGACCTTAGATCGTTAATAGACTGTCAAAGCTGTGAAAACGTCGAAAAAATTATAGTCCAAGTACTATTATGTATTATGTGGTCTAAGTGGGCTTTTAATACCTTTCCCGCGAAAACCAAGATGTCATGGGATTAATTTTCGAATGCTTTGCTAAAGTCCGCATAAATAACGTCAGCCTGTAGATTTGAGTCTAACGCTGTTATTAACAGTTCAGTGGATGGTATTTGGTTGGTGCTGCTTGTTGGTCAGTTGTCAGTTGCGCTGTTACTAAACACGCTGGAATTGCATTTCGAAATTGTTTTGTTTTCAATGACAGTTTGTAAGATAAAAGTGTGCAGAAATTACAAGGGTCGATCAAAACAACGGAAAAAGTTACTTTTCATCAGTAAGTATCATTATTTCATATCAGTTCAATCAAAATCCTAACCCTACTAATATTATAAACGTGAAAGTTTGTGAGGATGTATGGATGTTTGTTACTCTTTCGCGCTAAAACTACTAAACCGATTGCCATGATACTTCGTATGTAGATAGCTGGAGACCTGGATTAACACAGAGGCTACTTTTTATCCCGATATTCCCATGGCATCTGAGTTACGCGGGTGAAACCGCGGGGCGCAACTAGTAATATTATAAACGTGAAAGTTTGTGAGTATGGATGTATGGATGTTTCTTACTCTTTCACGCCAAAACTACTGAACCGATTGCGATGAAACTTGGTATATAGATAGCTGGAGACCTGGATTAACATATAGGCTAATTTTTATCTTAATATTCCCACGGGATCGGGACTTACGGTGGTGAAACCGCGTAGCGCTGCTAGTAATGAAATAAGTAAGCCATTTTAAAATTAATAATAATAAAGTGGGCCCGTTTACTATAGTTCTTTTGTAGTGCGACACTCCATCTAGACATATTAATGATCTAAGCATACTAAATTTATAGATAATATACTATCGAGAAATAATACGTTAGTTAAATTGAAAACTGTAGGTTCAGTTCATAATATTTACTCAGTTTATAATATCGCGAGATTGTTTATAAACTATATAACGATGTTCAAAATCTTGCGGTGACATACTTAGACAACCACACAACAACAAAGATTTAAAATTTTAATAGTCTCACTTAATTAAACAGTGGGAGAGCCATCATGCTTCGGCACATATGGGCCGGCTCGACCGGATACCACGGCCTCACAGAAAACCGGCAGTGAAGCAATGATTACATTGCTTTTCGCCGAGTGAGTGAGGTTACCAGAGGCCTTAACCCTCCCCTCTTCCCCTCCTTGCCCCCTTCCCATACTCCCACCCTAAAGGCCGGCAAGGTACTTGTGACTCTTGAGTTGCAGGTGTCCAGCAGGTGTCCACGGGCGGCGGCAATCATTTACCATCAGGTGACCCGTCTGCTCGTTTGCCCCCTATTTTTTTTTAAAGACAACTGCCGCATTAGGAATTACTCCTGTGTCGCGGAGGTCTTTACAAATATACAAACAACGGACACAAAGAACACCCAGACTCAAGTGGGAATCGAACCCACGACCTGTAGCACAGCAGTCAGGGTCACTAACCACTAGGCCAACAAGCCAGTCAAACTATAGCATAAACATTTCACACGATAACCCGTGGGTCTAATGAAAACAATCATGATTAGTGACAAAAACAATTAATTTGCTCTCCGTTGCGACGTCATCCCTATCAATTTTAAATTTTTGAATTTGTTATATTTGTTTTGTATAAGAAACAATTAAAAGTACTAAAGTAGATAAATATTTCATTGTTATGTTAGGTATATATACGTACACTGTTTACGTTCCTACTGTGTTTGTACATCAACTCATGCACATACATGAACGCCCCGATTAGAATTTAAAAAGGAAGAAGGCGAAATCGAAGTAGTCGATGAAGAAATTGTTATGGAACCGCGGTCAAAAAAGAGCTAGAGTAGATTAAGTTGTTTTGTACTTATTTCATATTCATACTGGAAACATGATTTATTTTTATCTTTCAATAAATACTTGAAAATGTTATGGTTCGTCTTGATTTTGTAGTTATTCTACATTTTGTAGTTATTCTACATTTTGTAGTTATTCTACATTTTGTAGATATTCTACATTTTGTAGTTATTCTACATTTTGTAGATATTCTACATTTTGTAGTTATTCTACATTTTGTAGTTATTCTACATTTTGTAGATATTCTACATTTTGTAGATATTCTACATTTTGTAGTTATTCTACATTTTGTAGTTATTCTACATTTTGTAGATATTCTACATTTTGTAGATATTCTACATTTTGTAGTTATTCTACATTTTGTAGTTATTCTACATTTTGTAGTTATTCTACATTTTGTAGATATTCTACATTTTGTAGTTATTCTACATTTTGTAGATATTCTACATTTTGTAGTTATTCTACATTTTGTAGATATTCTACATTTTGTAGTTATTCTACATTTTGTAGTTATTCTACATTTTTCTGTAAAACCAATACTTTTGAAATAACTTTCAAGAACCAGAAAAAAAACGATTTTCGAGCTATTTTGCAATATTAAAGTATGACGCGTATGTAATCTCAGTTTTTCTAAAGACTTCAGGTTGTAACTATACGTATTTTTTTCTTAATTTTAAGCCAAATTTCGGATTAATGGCATCGACCACCACTTTCCCTAATCTTCATGTCTCTGGGGCCGCGACTATTAGGTACGTAGAGTATAATATTTTGTTACCTTTCGTTACTCTTTGTAACAGTTCATCAAAACGAAATAATAATTCTTACATAAAAAAAAATCGCTACTGACGTTTGATACTTACTGGACTGATAAAAGGTTGGAGTTTCAACATTTCTAGGAAGAGTCTGATTCGAGACGATTCGTTTTGCTTACGAACGGTAAAATTTCGTTGGATTTTCTATAAAAATTTTACCGTCCGTAAGCAAAACGAATCGTTTTTTGTTTATTGGAACGCGACATCAGACTCTTCCTAGAAATGTTGAAACTCCAAGTCCTCGAATATCTTGTTTATGGTTCAACCGTTACGTGATGGAACTACTGATCCTGCGCCGCGCATGAATGTGCTTGCGTTGGTATGTATGTATGTATGTATCTGTACAACTTCTTAACATCAAACGGTGGGCCTACGCCCGTCAGGCATCGTAACGTCAGAGGATCAGGCCCTAAGTGTTGGAGAAACCTCACAGCGTTTCGTTCTTCTCCTATAGAATGTTCACTTATTGCGTCTGTAATAACCTTTTTTGATAATCTTTTCGTTTCTTGTAATAGACCCTTTTTATTCTAGAAATATTCATTTGTCATAATTTTTGAAGGGGCCTATTGGTCTAGTAGTTAGTGATCCTGTGAAGAGCATGATCATTTGCTCTGTGTCTGGGTGTAATTTATCTATATTCAAGTGTTTATCAGCAGCCTGGTTACCATGGTATGCAGGCTCTGCTTGCTTTGGGATCGGACGGCCGAGTGTGATTTGTCACAATTTGTTATTATTATTTACTTGTTTCCGAGCAATATTTTCGCAAAGACATCGCAAGAAAAGTTAAATTTAACTGCTTGTATAAGAGTCGGTAATCTGGGCACAGATCCAGAATCCGGACAGCTGTACCAAGTTCTAAAACTATTTGAGGAAGAGAATTTATTTCCAATTCATTTTTCAGTTTCCGCAATAACCTTTTGTCAAATATTCAATCCTTAGTTTCATAATACTGTTGTTATATGTTGCTAACGCAAAGTAAGATATTTTTGAAGGGTCTTGGATTGCGTCCAAGGTATATAATAGCGGTACATATTTTAAATGCGGACACGAGGTTCACATGTACTCATATAATGTATGGACGGGTATCGACCCGAGAGCACTTTCTCTGAAACAGTATGTTAAATACTGTACCCGTAAAGGATTACCGCGCCAGCGGCATGATTAGTATAACCACGGAGCAAGTATAATGATAGATAATCATGGGGGTAGAACACCTACTATGTAAATAATGTTAATTGAAAATTAATGCCTATATTTTTTAGAGTGTCTACAATGATGATGAATATGCTCCAGGTTTTTTCTCAGCTGCTGTAATATACATACTGTACTGTGCCCAAATGTTATAAATGGAACTCGTTATGGCCGCCCTAAAACCTAACACACCTAAATTCGGCCAGTACAAAATATAAGTCATTAACAACCTTAATGGATTTGAATATTTTTGGAATTTATATGTAACTGCAAATACATTATGTAACCGACATGGTTCAAAATGTTTTGCGGAAACAATCTATCTAAATCAATAATAAATCACTTGCTGTAGGTATCATGTTGGAACTTTGTGTGTGTGTGGCTATAATTTTAGTATAGTCTTAGTACTGACCTGAGCGCCTTGCCAGCCGGCTGCTCGATTATCTGCACATAGGGCTGCTGCTCCATAGCACCGAATAACGGATCCGCCAAGGTGATCGCTTCAACTACAACAAAATTTTCCTTAAATATTATATGTGGAACTACCAACTATTATAAAAGTAATATTATAGTACTTTTACTTTTATTTGGTAAGTGGATAGGTTTAGATATCTGATTTATTTCTGATCGTCATAATTTTTGTTACGTTTCTACGGGGTCGAAAATGAGTGACGGGTGACCTGAATAAGTTTAAAAGTACGTTAACAACGGTGTAAACACATTTTTTTTTGTCTATGTGTGCTTCCGTAAAATTGTACAATACTAACACACCAGTACTTGATTTACTTATTCAGATATTATGTTAATTCTTTGGTTAGGTTTTAACCAAAACAAATTAATGCAGTAGGTAGGTAGATAACTAGGTGAAGTCACAAGACCGTAACGAAAAAAAATTAATGATACTTACACACATCACTAATATTCAACGGCTCACCATTCTGGCCATCCTCTATAGGTAATACAGGTTCTGAAAGAAAAATAAATACATACTAAATATATTTTTGTCAATGCAGATGAAGAATGCGTAGTCAGGGTTTTTTGAAAGTAGAAAAAACTGTTTTTAAGGTAATGCCGCGTCTAGGAAGGACCGTGAGAAATGTGGCGTCTGATCGCATTCATTGGGTGTGGTTTAGCAAGTTAAAAAGTGCCTGAACACGGTCCGCGACAGGCCGCGAGCTGCGGGTTATTACTTAATAATCTGTGGTATCCCAGCATTATGTTCACACGCACTAGGCCTGTCTGAAGAGTTCCTTCATTTCAGAAATAAAGCTTAAAGTTCAATAGTTAAATATAACATAGGAACCAACATATTTACAAGTCAACAAAAAATATATGTAACATCAAATAATAAAATAGGTTTAAACAAATTTTACTAATTTACTAATAAACGCATTTAACAAACTAGGCGATATCATCTAAAGTAAATAACCGATAGCCAGCTGGATACTTATATGTATATAAATTTAATGGACTACAATTAGCTTAATCTATCCAAAAATATATTGGTTGCATTAAATTGAATAGGCTACGGAAATAAGTAGCCTGTTGGCTTTAGGTTATCTTGAGGTAAAAAAAATTGAAAATCAAATCGGAATCGGAGTCATCTAAAATTTAATATTACAGTATATGTAATTTATATATTCCATAATATAAGCGTGATCGAAAAAGAAAGAAAAAGCGTAACAGAACCAGAATGAAATGATTTCGTTGAAAGCAGTAAAAGAGAAACTATATGTATACATGTTACAACATTTAACATTTAGAAAATATTAAGGCAATTAAGTATGAAACACTAGAAATGACTCGTATTTGACAAAAGAAAGATGTGAATAAATGGGAAAAGCCATTCGAAGACCCTGAATACTATTGTTTTGTATTGCATTGCACAATTGATGCTTCAAACTTATTACTTAGTTCTCTCTGGGAAAACTTCCGAATGTGAATATTTTATATGTAATAATAGTTATAGAACAAAGGTAATTTAGATTATTATATTTAGATTATTTGTACGAGACACGGATTTTGTAAATTCATTCATTTCACATTTCCATAGTTACAAGTGCAACATAGGAAAGCAAATATCCGATCATGTTAATTTATTGAAATGTGTGTAGTGAGTTTTTAATCAATGTTTGCTTAATAGGATTTACCAGTGCTCGAATTGGAGCTCCTGAGCAGAGGTCTCAAGGTCCTGTGGTAGAGAAGGATAGGTTTAGCAACGCGACTTAGCCACTGGAGTTGTAAATGTTGCCGTTAACCGTAAACGGTTAGATGTTCAAAGCGAAATAAAACAACCATTAATTTTTATTTAACTAGATTAAAATAAAAGATAATTAACTTTATTGTATACCATTAAAATATTGGTTAGAGAAATTGAACTTCCCGACAACAGCCAGTTCATATGTGCGGCCCTAGATCGAGCGATTGCTTACGGGTAAGTAATCCCACTAATATTATAAATGTGAAAGGTTGGATGGATGGATGTTTGTCACTCTTTCACGCCAAAACTACTAAACCGATTGCGATGAAACTTGGTATGTAGATAGCTGGAGACCTGGTTTAACATATAGGCTACTTTTTATCCCGATATTCCGGGATCGGGACTTACGCGGGCGAAACCGCGGGCGCTGCTAGTATATGATAACAATTACAAAATCTCTATTATTTAGAACATATAACTGAATCCATAATTTTATTTTATTTAACGATCAGTTAATATAATAAACAATTGATATAATTTTAAAATAACAATTTTTTATAATATGCTTATAATAACATACATTGAATGACAAGCATTGAATATAAAAATCTTTTTAACAAAAAATTAAACCGACGAAAATAATTCAAAAGCAAAAAAATAAATAAACCTTAAGTTTAACCATTGAGCTTATTTCCATAAACTATCAAATTTTATATAAACTTATTTTGAGTCTGCGCCAAACAACAAACTGATTAATTATCAGAATTTAAATGTACCTACGTAGAAATGGACATATTGGACATGGCTCTACGTAGGTAATTAATCTAAATATACTAAATAATATACTAAATAACTTTATATGATACTAGCAACCTGCCCCGGCTTCACACGGGTAGCAGAGACATCTTCAACAATCATCATCATATTTCAACCAATTTACACAAAACCTTAACTAATTATATACCTAAACCTTCCTTATGTATGAAAGTCCATTCAGGAGTTTTTGAGTTTATCGCGAAAAAGACAGACAGACGCAGGGGGGGAATTTGTTTTGTAATATGTAGTGATGATGAGAAGCACCCATTGCTTACCATTACCTATCCGTAGAAGCAATATCCCCTTCCTTTCAATACCTCCCCTTTTTAACTACCTTTCCCTTTCAATATATTTCCAATTTTCCTAATTAATTCCCAAAGTGCCCGGTCGACGGCAATAGGCTTACCCTCTAATACGTAAGTGGGACTAAATTATAGTCGGCAAAATGTGGGCGTTTAATACGCCTCTGCCTACCGCTTAGGGGATACAGTCCTGAAGTTTGTTTTGTTTTTGTTTGATATGTACAAGGAGCTTTATCATTAAAAGTCATATCTTCCAGGCAAATTTTGAATGAGAGGTGTCGCTGAGCTCTCACTAGTCCACGTGCCCACGATTGGTGCAAGTCGGTCGAATAACGTCGGATAATCAATATTGTACCTTACAAATATTATCACGATTAATTCCCGATTTACACCTCTATAAAAAATTACAATAGTTATAATCACTCCACCTGCAATTTATATCATCCATATAGGTATTATCTTTTAAAAAAAAGTATCACCGACTTCAATGTGCTTTTTAGTGGAATGTAGATATATTTTGTTTATATATAATATGGGTTCGTGACTAAGTGGTAACCGAGTAAGTTAGCACATTACAAAGTTAAGTAATGCTAGCCAGGTCAGTCTAAGATGGGTGACCATTCTTAACACATTGAGACATCTCCGTGGCTCGGAGAGCACGTTAAACCGTCGGTCCCGGGTGCCATACAAACATCTGTGGCATTCGTTACGGGTAGTTGGAGACCTAAAAAGTCCGACAACCTGTCTAACTACAGAACTTCGATATCGCCTAGTACTAGGGTTGTGGAGGTCTGATGGCAGTCGCTTCACGTAAAATATCGAAGTTCGGCCGTATCGTAGTTAGACTGAAAGCCGACCCCTAATATGGGTAGGCCAACTAAACGCACTGCTGCTCCAATGAGACAGCGATGTTTCGGAGCAAACGAAAATATCATCGATGTATACAATTTTTAGATATTTGTTGATTTTTCAAAAACCGCTCGACTGATTTCAATGAAATTTAGTCTTCCAGTAATCGGTGATCATACATAAAAAAAGAGAGATTCCGACGAATTGAAAACCTCCTCCTTTTTTGAAGTCGGTTAAGAAACAAGTTAAAAGTTATATGTATGTACTTTACGATTTTTAATTAAGATGATAACAGTAATGATAAGATTTTCCCCTGGCTGCAGTTGTTAGTTGGTTATTTATATCGATCAATTTTTAAAATGGAAATACCATATTGATAACTTAGCAAAACGAGTTAGAGAGCCTATCTACATTTTTAAGTCATGTTTAAGTCCCACGATCCGTTACAGAACTACGCTGGCCAAACGACATTATAAAATTATTAGTTCTCATCTTTATAATAAAATCAATAAAATTTTACGCATTTACCCGTTCAATTTTTACCACTGCAAATCCAAAATAAAACCATGGCTGCAAAGGCAAACATATACATACACAGAAAATCTTCTCTAGGCAGCATCTTAATATTTAGATTTACTTTATATAAATGACAAAGTCTATGCATTACTCGCTATACACACTCACGCTATACAAGTCTCCACGCATGTGTATCCCAACCTTACATATCATTACGTACAAATAAGTCATGCATACACACAAGGAACAACATACACACATATATACGCAACAAAGAAACACACACTCACACCTCTCAATGCGGCACTTATATTTTATATTTTAATATTTTTACTGTATTGCTATTTTTCCTTTTTCTCCTGTCTGGTCCTCATCTAAATAGACCTCGAGCCTAGTCTGGGGACTCAGTATTTCACGAAAATCCACTATAAATTACATACGCACTGGATTTGTGATAGCTGTAACTGTGCTGTTTGGGATTATCCTTAACCTGTAACACAGTTTATTACTAGCACGGGAATGGGGGAGGCTAACCTTGATGGTCGCTGCGGCCAAACATAATACATACCACATAGGTGCTTTAGTTTTTAAGTGGATTTACATGTATGATTGTATCTTTTTTGCTAATAAAGTGTTATTATTATTATCCTAACTCAGGAGTTTCCAATCTTTTTTATGCTGCGACTCCCTTTAAATGTTGTAAATTTTTTATACTATTGACATATATTGTCATGTTGTCACTATTGACGAGTTAGGTTTTATATTTTACTGTTTTTTCTTTATATCGTGTTTATTTTTTTACCTACTTTAATAAAAAAGGTTATATTGTACCCTTATGCATATATGTTCGTGATTTTTCATGGTTATATTAAAAAAAATTATCGCGAGAGAGCCATGCTTCGGCACGTATGGGCCGGCTCGACCGGAGTGATACCACGGCCTTACAGAAAACCGACAGTGAAGCAATGATTGCATTGCTTTTCGCCGAGTGAGTAAGGTTGCCGGAGCCTATGGACGCTTGCAATTCCAGAGTACTCGCATGCGCGTTAACGACCCACTACAACATATAGGTACACTCCTTTCTGTCAATTGATAAGTAAGTGGACCAAATTATAGTATAAGTAATAGTTCTAAAGAACTTGGCTTAAGTGTATTTGGAATTAAATGATAAACATAAACATACCCTTTTTTGGTTTTCAGCGCTCGGGTCGCCTGAATGAGGCGTATTATTGTTAAGCTTGTTGGTTTAAAAAATGTAACTGTTAATAACTAGCTTAGCCTTAGGCTTCACTCGCGTAAATGTAGATTTTTTCAATCAATGCAGGTATTCCTCGGGAACTGCACTTACTTTGTTTCTGTATGAAAGGTACGCCATGTCTTTTTTTGTACCCCTGACATGTGTGCGACATATCATGATGATCGGTTAATGCCGCGTTCCAATAAACAAAAAACGATTCGTTTTGCTTACGGACGGTAAAATTTCTTTGAATTTTCAACGAAAATTTTACCGTCCGTAAGCAAAACGAATCGTTTTTTGTTTATTGGAACGCGGCATTAGTAGATAAGGCAAAAAAATATATAAAAAAAACTTTTTCACTTTCGCATTTATAACATTAGTTAGGATTATCAGGACTTTTGTTCAGTAAAGGGGAACAAACTGCTCATCCTACTTTCAACTTGGAAATATTTTTTAAAGCGGCGGTAGCGTAATGGCTAAGACGTCGAACTTGCGAGCAAGTTTTTGCGGGTTCGAACCCACCCAGTGCACTACCGACGTGAACCCACTTCTAATATAATGTATAGAGGTATATAATTATATATAAAATTATATGTAAAAGGTATTTTAGAAATAAAATATGTTTTCTTTCTTTCTAACACAAGCATTCAGCTTAGCTGGAGGGGTTAACAAGAATACTAGTAATGTGTGACCCACGTTACTAGTATTCTTTAAATATTATACCTACGCCATGTCGAATATGAGAGCGGCGGTGGAGAGGCTATCATACAAACGCGAAATTTTTTGGTTATCTTGAATAAGACCTTGACGAGATAAAGCATAACCGTGTTGGGAAAATTGATGACTGATCTCTAGTCTCAAGTTTGACCTGTGACCTGCAAGTTTAGGCATAAAATAAATGTATTTTTACCCGTTTGCTACTTAATATATAATTAAAAATACAGGGTTCTTCATTTAGAGGGCTCGAACTTTGAAATAAAATAAAACAACCTGTGTAAGCGATATTGACACAATTTTTATTTTATTTTAAAGAATATTCGATGACAATATGTATGGAATATAATTTCAGCCAAATGGCCGCCGCGACTCCGCTGTACGTGGTGTATCCTGGTGGACAAATTTTCGACGCCATCTTCGCATAAATGGGGCTCAGTTTCATGAAGAACGTGAGTTATGTTGGCCTTCAGGGCAGCAATTGTCTGTGGTTTGTCTGCATAGACCAGAGATTTAATGTAGCCCCACAGAATGTAGTCGAGCGCCGTGTTAAGTCACATGATCTCGGTGGTCAGATGATGTCACCATCACGCAAGATGACGAAGTCCTTGAACTTATCAACCAGTAAATTCAATGTTTTCCATACTGTGTGGCAAGTGGCGCCGTCTTGTTAGAACCACATGTTTGTGCGATTCATACCATCTATCCTAGGCCACAAAGTTTTTGTTACCATCGTCCGATATCGGTCGCCATTGACAGTGAGCGCGGCTCCCTGCGCAACTTCGAAGAAATAAGGGCTGACCACCGGACCGAAATCCACACCAAACAGTGACTTTTTCAGAGTGTAGCGCGGCACCTGGTGAATCTCACGTGGATTTTCGTCGTTCCAAATCCGGCAATTTTGTTTGTTAACAAAGCCACTCAACCATACTAAGCCTCATCACTGAAGATTTTTTTCCGAAAGCAGGGTCAGCTGCCAAATGCTCTTAAGGCCATTCAGCGAATACACGGAGCTGTCTCAGGTCGTTCACTGCTTCATCATCAATCACGGGCCCAGTTGTCTCAAATGATCTCATTAAAGGGTTCTGGACTTTGCAGGACGGCCATGAATGGGCATGCAACGGAATGAATATTAGGCGAACAGAACCCTCATTTACATAATAAATTTGGAAAACAAATTTAAACGCGCGCGCGAATAGAGTAAAACTTAAAAACTGAGAAGTAAAGTTACTACTACTATAAATGCGAAAGTTCAGGTGGATGGATGTGTGTTACTCAATCACGCCAGAACGGCTGAACAGATCTGGATGAAATTTGGCACAGACATAGATTACATATTATCCTTTATATAATTATTATGTCAATTTTATTCTAAAAAAATTACAGTTTCCGATCAAAATTACCACGCGAACGAAGGCGCGGCCAACATCTAGTACATACATACTACTTCTCCCTTGAGTTTCAGCGAAATGTCTGAAGCAAAAGATTGTCTAGGCGGGTTTTTAGATGGCCTATCTGCAGTTAACAGCAACATCTTATTTTGTCCCAAGACCCACCCGGGCTTCGCACGGGTGCAATATAGATTGTAGATACTAATGTGATGTCAGTGTTGAGTGAACACATGAAAGGTGGCGAGATCAACGCGCGACCGATGCAATGAATGGTGGGAATACCGATTTACCGCGCGCGCCTCTGAATAATTTTATATAATATAGAATAACAATTCTTTCATCCTCGCTCCTCACAAGTTGTTGCAATTGTAATTGTACCTAAATAGTAACGAAATTATACAAGTATCTGCAAGTAATCGCTATTTAATTTAAATAAAATAATCAGTCGACACACCTAGTAAACCTCAACGAACCATCATCAACACACTATCAATCTATCCGTATATCCCGTTCCTTAGATTGTCTGCCCTTCTTACCCACTTTCCCTATTCAATATACTCTTAATTTTGCCATCTTCAATTCGCAAAGTGCCCGGTTGTCAGCAGTAGACTTTCCTCTATTACGAAAGTATAAGAAAAATTATCCCAAAAAAAGATGGATCGTCCATCACGTTCTAACAAAAATATTCAACAGAAAGATAACGAGAATGTTGGTAACGTATTACCCACATTTGTTTATAATAACAAGGTGACAAACAAGCATACGGCACGGGTGTTTTAATGCCTTTTTGAAGAACTTCATGCTGTGGTCACTTGACAAAACCACAGTCCGAATGCCATCCTATAATTTGAGCGTCTGTAGACATGAGTCTTTAAAAAAAAATCAACATTTTAAATTATTCACTGATCTATACCGGATATAGTGGTGGTTAATCAGACTGCTGTTCCTATCCTTCTACTATCTATACTGATATAATAAAGCTGAAGAGTTTGATTATTTGTTTGTTTACGCGCTAATCCCTGGAGCTATCAGTCAGATTTGAATAATTATTTTTGTATTGGATAGAGTATTCATTGAGGAAGGTAATTTGCTATGTAATATCACGCTACCACCCTTAAAAACGGAGCAATGACCATATAGTACGAAGCTAAATTTGGAAAACGCCTAGTTATTTTTAAAGTTGGATGGATGTTTGTTACTCTTTCACGCAAACAACTACCAAACGGATTTTCATTAAACTTTACCGTAAATAATTATCTTTTAAAAAAGTATCACCGACTTCAATGCGCCTCAAAATACCTAAATCACTTTAAGTGTGCCTATAAAATTTGAAGAGTTCCCTCGATTTATTCAGGATCCCATGGGACCATGAGACCACTTGGGAAGTATACCCTTTCAAACAAAAGAAGAATTTTCCAAATCGGTCCAGGCGTCTTTGCGTATTCGGTGAACATACATAAAAAAAATGGAACATATAACCTCTTTTTTTTAATTAATAATTTATAAGAATATTATGTAATATGGCTAAAATATAACGATAAATGTCAAGTAAATCGCAAAAATTCATGCCATCTGAGAGCTATGCTGGCGTGCATAAACAGAGTTATACACGAAGATAATGTAAAAAGTTTGCCAGCATGTCTATCTATTACGTGGAAGCCATTATTTTATTTACTATTCACATTTTATAGTATAATATTGATTCTTATCGAAATAAATACTTTTATCACTGTTGGTACTTACAGATAGATTTAAAGTAGATAAACTTTGTCTTTAACACTAACTTGCACGTTCAGTTTTAAGGCTACCCTTAAAACTGTATGTACCTACGTACATCGACATCGACTACATTTTTTTCTAAAGTAGCTTTTGCTTTTTCCGGGAACAGCACTTTTTTCTGTATAAGAGGTACTGTACGTCCTTTTCTGTAAAAGTTTACTAAAAGCAATTATAATGTTTAGTTATGTTATGAGGATGAAACTGTAATAGGGATAAAACTTTGTATGTTCACCTCTATTGGGTGAAATGGGGAAATACTAATTCCACAAAGGTGGAGGCGCGGGCGGCAGCTGCCTTGGAACGACAATAATACAATCGTGAATTCAATCAAATACTAACTTTAACAGTATTGCCAATATGTATATAAATATAAGGGTATCCCTTTTTTATAGGCGCAAGATTTCGCTCGCGACAATGTCCATTTCGTCAATGAGGTACATTGACAAAATGGACATTGTCGCGAGAAACAGTGTACCTACTAAATCGTAAATAGTAAATTTCATAAATAAATAAAACGCAAATATCAATATTAAAATGATAAAAAATTAAAAATATTAAAGTCATTACATATTTTCGCACATACATGGTGGCACATTTTTTTTCCGGGCAAGAAAAATCTATTCCATACATAACAGGATTATGACAATTAATTTACGTGCGCACACACAACACGAACCGAATTTACTAACTTCCTTTTTGAAGTAAAAATTGCAAACGGCACAATAAATTATTAATATTATAGGTTTGAGTGCCTAGAGCTACTTACTTTTTCTGTTTTTTTTTGTTTATTGACATCTTCATAAAACAAATGTTTACGACTTACGCGGTCTGAGAACTGCCAAGAGTCTTCGCCGGGATATTTCCTTATGTTCCGCAGGGCTGCTTTTACAAAAACGATACACAGACACATTCATCGTGTCACTCTCGAAAACTATTTCGCGTTTACAGTCCAGCTTCAATTATTAATAATAAATATTAATAAATGTTAAATCTCGAATATTATACGCAGCGGCTGCCTCAGAGCTGTATTTAGTCCACTAGTAGATCACGAAAACTATATTTCTTAAAGACACCATGATTTAGAATTCGAATTATACATTCGAATTATATATATATATGTAGGTATTCTTAACACTGTTGACGGAACACTGCTACACCCAGGGTAGGCGAAGATCGACTGAATAATTCATACACTGATGAAAAGAACAAATACTCGGTATTGAGATTTAACGGGGTAAGAGATAACGTGAATAAGTAATATTTAATATACGCTAAATACCTATAAAATAGAACTCAATATTGCATGCCAGGATTATATTTGATGGAGTTTGTTGCAAATACGTATTGACTAACCAAAGTAGTACAGAGATGGTGCCGCGACCTGTTATAAGTGTAAATATCTAAATTGAAAAGAGCCAAAGCGCCCAACGTAACCTGATACTTGAAAGGTCGGTCGTAAGTTCAAATCTATTTCTCCTTAGGGGATATACCTACTTGGATTGTGACTGACTAAATAAGTAATTACGGTGTGGTTTTGTTCAGTTACAGTGGGATGCGACTACTGGGTTTGAACCCAAAAAAAAAAATGAATAAATGTATTCTGGGTAACCTCAGTTTCAATAACGTATTTGTATATAAGAAATGTTACTTTTTGTTTAGAGCTAAGTATATCTCTGAATGAGGGTGGCTATCAACAAATTTGTATTTAACCAACTTGTCCAACATTGTTTTTAGGGTTCCGTACCTCAAAAGGTAAAAAAGGAACCCTTATAAGATCACTCTCTTGTCCGTCTGTCTGTCTATCCGTGTGTCCTCACCGATTTTCTCAGGAACGGGTGGACCTAGCAAGTTGAAATTTATACCAGATACTGAGGTCTATAGCCCTATTAGGTGTATAAAAATCATAAGGTCCTGAGTCAACACGATAAAAAGATATGGGCAAAATTTAGATTTTCGCGAAAACTTGTAATTGTACCAAAATTTACCTTAATTTTCAACTTTTTTATTTTTCGGATTTTTCCCTTTGCCTATCAAACCTATAGGGTACTTCCCATTTACCTAGAAACATGAAATTTGGTGAGAAGCAAGGTCTGACAGCACAGTGAAGGAAAAAATCCGAATGTCGTTAATTTGTTGTTATATCACATAAAAAAAAGTTTTTGTGATTATATTTTGCGGTTGGAATGTTCACTTTGTCGTACATCGCAACCGCAAAGTTAAGTTTGTCTTTCGAAAAAGACGGGCAAAAGTCTTTTAGAATTGATTCTCGAAATGGACGATTTTTGTGAAACAAATTATGTTCAGCAAGTACTAACGAAGAAGTAAAAGTAGACTGACTGTCTTATATTCGGCCTGAACTAATTTACTAACTTTTAGGCTCTGCCTACTAACAAAATAACAACTTACCAAATGGGCCTGTACTCAAATTTCGTCGTCTTAATATCACCAAAGACATCCTTCATGAAACACATAACATTAACACACACTTCACTTGAGTTTACAACAACAAAAACAACATTAAGTTAAACTAACCGTCACGCCCTAAACGAAAACGTCACTTATTTATAATTTTCATTAAGTTTATTGCATATTTTATGAAAAAATTTTGATATCACTCAATCAAAATATGTATTTTTCATTAAATTATTAAGAGTATTATTATATTTTAAGCAAATAAAGCATAGGAGAAAAGTATTAATTGTTTTACAATAATTTACCTACATAATTCCGTTAACAATAGTTCTTACCGCGATGACACATGGTCGCAAACTAAACAACAATACAGGAAAACTGTTTCAAGTCCTTTGCAAAATGTACACATACATATCGTTAAATAAATTACTTTTAGGAAAAACCCATGTTTAAATTACCTGCATCTTCAAATCTATGATCTGAATCTTACAAATCAAATTTACCTAATTCTAGACTACAATTCTTTGGACTCAATTTTCGTCTATCTAACGATGACGACTGACTTGTTCGAATTTTGCTTACTTAATATTCCCTAAATTACGTCGCGTCGTCAAGTCAGCGGTGACGACGTAATTTCGTCGTCGTCATAGTTATATAGACGAAAATTGTGTCCAAAGAATTGTGGTCTAGAATTAGGTCAATTTGATTTGAAATATTCAATTATACTAAAAAGAAGTACATTCAGATCATAGATTTAAATTTGATGATTTAAAGATGCAGGTTGTAATTGCAATTACTAAACAATAAAATAGTTAAAATAGAAGGTTATTAGGTATTATTGTCAGATTTATTTTTCGCCGGATAACTGCAAATTAATTAGATTGCTTGGCTAAAAAAAATCCCAGACCATCCTGATCCTGTAAAGGAAGCGACAGCAACTCTCCCTACCTTTCACTTTTTTCACGGGTAAAGCATCTGATTAATATTCTACTGAGGGGAAGACGGTCCACAGTCTATGTCACATGTTTCCCTGCCACGCACCTCCGATTGGAAGAGGATATAGCGGACAAAACAGCCATCTGCTAATTCCTGCATATAGGACGGATTCAGTGGTCGGATGCGAGGAAGAAAGTATCATATATACATAACCTCACCGAAACTGCCGAATCGAAGATGGGTCATTAGAATAGCCAATAGGACTGTAAGGGTACGTAATTTTCGATATTGATATAGTTATATTAATTGATATAACTTGTATCTCAGCGCCAAAATAAACGGATATTCTTTCTTTATATTGACGAATAGTTAACCAATAGAGCTGCGAACGGAAAGAGGGCTCATGGTCATATTTACCGAGATTAATATATCACGTTTTAGTAACATACTATTTTTTTTTGTATCCTGGCTTGCAACACAGGCACATACACGAACACATGGACACGGGAATGAATGAAATATTCATACCCATGCTTTGTATATATGCAAGTGTATAACATGCCAGTAGCAAAATTAAATAATTATTTTGAACAGTGAAATAGGTTAAAGAATCCTTGATATTCAGAAATCATACAATTGAATTGTACCCTGTGGAAAAAATTATAGAAATAAGTATTTGAAAAGCCGAAAGTATAGGGCATTATTCTATAAAATATGATTGTAACTATCAACTCACCTTCTAAATAATCACCTAAATAGAGTTGGTGAAATTCATGGCTCAGTAACACCAGCGCCATTCTTAATAAAATAAAAAAACTGCCACGTACTAAATTATAAAGCACAAATCAAATAAATTTACATTAAAAATATTCGAAATTATGGCCCATATTCCGATGGTCACGGCGATTGAAACAGTACTAATTTCATATGATACCTCCGGAGCTTCACTATATGTACGACGCGCATTACGTATAACGTCATCTGTGAGTTGGAAAAACCCAACCACGAGTTTTATCATCAACAGGCGAACGTAGGGTTGACAGTTTTTGAAAAGAGAAATATTTATTCATACAAAATACCATACCAAAAAAATATTTACTACCATATAATAATTATGTATTGTAAGTCTATGATTCATACTTTCATTTGTTATTTCTTGAGCACCAAAGCAAAAATAAATATTTGCCTCGATTGAAATTTTCAAATGTGTCCCTAAAAGGCTATATAGTACAAAACATTTCCTTCAACATTTATTAGCGAAGATGCGAGACAGAAAATCTCTGAAAAAATGTAACAGTTCAATTCGTTCAAAACAAAGAGACAATGGTTTATCGTTATGTGTAAAATCCTGGATCCTCACTGGAGTTAGCGGTAAAGTAATGTGTCGGACTCGAACCGACTAAAACCACGTGGTGTTTTTTTTTGGCATGTTATTTTTTTTTGTGTTATAGGAGGGCAAACGAGCAGACGGGTCACCTGAAGGTAAGTGACTACCGCCGCAAATGGGCATCTGCAAGTCGAGAGTCACAAGTGCATTGCCGGCCTTTAAGGTGGGAGTAGGGGAAGAGGGCGTATGCGGGGAGGGGGAGAAGAGGGGAAGAGAGAGGGAAGAGTTAGGGCCTCCGGTAACCTCCCTCACTCGGCGAAATACAATGCAATCATTGCATTGCTTAACTGCCGGTTTTCTGTGAGGCCCTGTTATTACTCCGGTCGAGCCGGCCCATACGTGCCGAAGCATGGCTCTCCCACTGTATACTGTGTCGCGGTCTTTGGTCTTAACTCCATTTGTTTAACCTTTTGAATACTAAAGTGAGTATGATATAACCAAACTATTTTTTTCCATTAGGTGAGTTGGAAGACAAACGCCAATTCCAATTACCAAAAAAAAAAAGTTATAAATCAAAAATGTAAAATTATTTTTGTAACTTAATTATTTGCACTTACACTTTTCAACCCGTAATAACTTTTTTCTTGTTCAAGTGCAAAATTTGCAAATAAATCCGACGTCCGGAATCTAATTCTGGATGTAGGCTTACTTTTCTTTTTAAAGGCTTTTAATAATGAAATCGCTTTTTAGGATTCCGCAAAAAAATTATAGGATCATATTTTCTTTGTCCGTCTATCTGTAACATACACTTTTTTCTCAGGATCGCGCAGAGCTTTCACATTGAAGTTAGTATAAAATATTGTAGTGCTATGGTCCCTTAGTCCTTCGTCCTTAAGTGTCTCGGCCGTTTTCAATAACCTATCTATCTGTAAATCCACCTACAAAAGATAGACAAATCTATCCTTTGGTGCTTACCTGCTTTTCAATATCCTACTGCCATGTTCTATCGAAGTTGTCAATCTATCGTCGAGAGGACAGGTAGCCTACTAGAGATAGGAATCCCATACAAATGGTTCTCACTTTCGTTTTAATATAAGTTTTAAGTTACTTTTCGATAGACGGAGCTAACTCAAGTAACATCATTTGCTTATCTGTCAACATCGGCCGTTTTGACAAGGATAACTTTTTAAAAATTAATAGTTGAAGTAGGAAATATATACTAATAATATAATACAACGGAACATTGTAGTTGGAATTATTTAAAATTATAATTGTGGTGAAGAAATGAATAGCCGTGAATACCATGCATACAGATTTATACTGAGTCTGCTGTAAACCAGTTATATAAATAATTTAGTCCTAATAAATAAATCTTTAATATAACAGATTTAGTGTTATACCAATTTAAAAAGTAAATTTGTTTTAACAGAATACGCATTACTATAGCTGCTTCTATTTCTGTCAATTAGATTTTAATGAAGTTTTATTTTTATTTCAATCGAAAAATCGAAGAATTAAAATCATTTGTTAATAAGCCTATACTTTGATTCTATAATTGCATTCATTGCTTTGTTATTTGAGACGACTTTTGCCGCCACATGTTGCACAAGCAGCATTGTCTCACATTTTGTCATGGGCCGCTTTCATTGACAAAAAAAAATTCAAATCTATAAAAACTAGAATGGTTTTAAGGGTGATTATTGTGAAGTAGTTAACAAAAAACGAAATGTTTTAAGAGGCGTGGATAGACGAGAGGAAAGGCGCTACCCTTCGTTGGATAAAGATAGATAGCACTTATCTCTGATTGTGAAAGGCAGACTATAGATAGATAGGATCTTTCTGTTTTTTTGGAGATAGCGATCTATCGGTAACTACAGCTTGGTTATTGGAAACGGCCAGGCCAACGAAATCCAAATATACGGACAGGTACATATTTAAATTCTCTATAATAAATTAAGTTTAGCGAGAGGCAAGCCAAGTCTCACCGCACCAAAAAAATAAGAAAATGTTAATTTGTAATTAGGTATATCTACTACAATTTTTCTTGTTGCGAACACAATCTAAAATTAAAAGTTGACGAATTGACCGTGAACGAGTCCTACAGCCAATTCTTGTTTTTTTTTTTTAATTAATCGATGGTATTTAAATAGGTAAACATTAATTTTCTATTTTCTCAGAAAATAATAATAGTTTGTGGTTTAAAAAGAAAATAATGAAATAGGTTCCGTTTAAAATGTTATCGCTAAAATCGCAGTTGAGTTTTGAATTAGTTGGTTTTCCTTAAACTTTGCTCTGTCTGTATGCAGCAGGCGAAGAGTATACAAACACTCCGTTAGACAAAGAGTATACAAACACTACGTTAGAGCAGGTTCCTTCTTTAAGTATAAGGCCGAGTGTATTTTTTTCTGGGATGCGATTGATATTTGTGTGGTAGGAAATTTAAAAATAATATTCGAATAAAAGTTTTCGTGAGTGGTATTCATATTAATTAAGGATATACGGTTTTACTCACGTGTATATTTCAGGCATGCCCGACTAGTTTAGGACAAGGGCACCTGCAACTGACGCGGTAGGACGCCTCACCCCTTGATAAAGGGCCCCCGGTCGGGTCCGAAAGTAGTCGGGTATCCCCGAAATAAGACACGTGAATAAAACCATATATCTCTTTAATTGTATAAATATTATATTAACCGACTTTTTTGTGGGACGTAGCCATGTAAATAAACTAATTCTGTGATATCAGCAGTTGAGTTGTCTGTCCGAATATCCGTGTTTTTTTTGTGAGAAGCGTGAAGTTGCATTTCTGCGTTAAGTGGCATCGACAGAGCTCCATGAAATATTTCACGGTTGCGCGCGAGTGGCAGTGGAGAGTTTCTGACGTCATTGTCTAGATACCATTTATCATCCAATGGTTTGCCAACTTAATCCAATATTACAAATAATGTATATATAAATAGACGTTTGTTTGTTCGTATTTACCGGTTCATCATTAAATTTTACATACACTTTGCCAGGGCTGCAGAAAAAAACATTATATCCAGAAAAAAGTACTGTCCCCGAAGAATGGAAAACTTATTTTTACGATTTAAAAACTTTTGTCCATGATTAATAACAGATTATTTTGTTACTAACAGTATTATTGTTGATGTGTGAACGTTTATACATAACACTAATTGGCAAATATTTAAAACAAACAGGTTTTCCTCACATTATATAACCGTTCGTATGATGATTATTTACTTGTTTACTACATTTCACATAGATCGTCATCGTGAATCATGTGAAGGTTGCAAACTAGGGCTAACAAATAATAATCGGGTTTTCAATAGAAATTGAAATGCATTTATAAAAGTACTTTCATTATAGTAATCAACTATAAGCTTAGATTTAAATTAAAAACAATCGTACTTTAGAGAAACTAAAAAAAGGATTTAAAGTTTGCAAATTTTGAAAAGATGCAATCTGCAGCCCTGTAAACAGTTTGTTTTTTAAAGTTAGCCTTGTATATGAAGACAAGCAAAACCGTTTCTCCTTTTAATACAGAGAAGTTGGTATTCATTCACCATAATACACCCTATTACCATTACAAGTAATATTGATTAAGTGGTTAATGAAAATATTATAATTATGGCGATTTATATTTGTTATTTGGCCTAAATAAACTACGTACTTGTATCTGGCCTCGGATACCTGCTTATTATCTGGTTACCAAATATCCGTTTCATCTCTAATATCTATATATACAAAAATTTCGTGTCACGTTGTTTGTTTACGTCGAACTCCTAAACTATTTAACCTCTTTTAATGAAATTTTGCACAATGTGTGCAGTTTGGTCCAACTTGAGAGATGGGATAGTTTTTTTTTTCGTTGCATATTGTCTAGCCACAGCAACGCGTGGACCGGGTAGCTAGTCCTACTAATATTATAATCGTGAAAGTTTGTGAGGATGTATGGATATATGGATGTGTGGATGTATGGATGTATGGATGTATGGATGTATGGATGTTTGTTACTCTTTCACGCAAAAACGACTGTATGGATTTTAATGAAACTTATATATCAGAATAACACATAGGCTATAATTTAGTAAGATATTGTGTATATTGGCCAAAGTATAACGATAAGTGTTAAGTAAGTCGGAAAAAAATCTGTCATCTGCGAGCTATACTCGCGTGCGGTGGGAAAACTGTAAGAGTTACACGAATTTAATGTACGGTGGCATTATTTCTCCTAAATAGTTCTACAAAAAAGTCCGCGACAGAATATATCTATCTTTTACGTGTAAGCCATTATTACCAAAATAGTGAACCATAAATACAATAAAATTTGATTTTTTATTTCTGGGATTTTTTTTTTGCTAGGAACTGCTAACCTCTCGTGTATTATTTGAACAAATGTTGGTGCTCTGGTATTATCTTCAATCAGTACATGGTAAGCATTTAACAGGGCCGCAACAATTCTGAAATAATTAATCATGTACTCCAAAGAGAGGTTAACATAACATGTTTCTTAGAAACCGGAAATCTCTTTTAAATCCTCCGTTAATTACCTCCACCACCCATCGGGCAATAGTTATAAGACTATAGCAAGCTGGGTTTCATTGGCATATCGTGTTTCAGGCATCTGTTTAGAATAGCCGTGACTTCGTAATGTCTCTGCAGCATCTCTAAAGCCCCGATCGAGTATAAAAATGTCGTCCTTTCGGAAAACCAATTAGAAACTCCGTCACCTTTATCAGTCTCGTTGGATAAGATATTATTCATGATATGAGTGTGGAGGAACGGGTGTTACGTCCCTCCAACACAAAGGGAGGATCCTCCGACCAGGCTAGGTGATCATGCCTGGCGGGCCGCGGCCCAACGGTTGATGTTGGGAAGTTGTATATATACTAATCGGCGCGAGAACTCCCATAACGCGATGCAGGATTAGTCGGTAGTTGATGTTTCTTTTTGCTGTATGTGGAAGTCGCCACATCACTCCCCTCCAAGACTGGAGGTCGATATCTTGATGAGTCAGCTGTCTATGCTCTATTAAGGAGCGTGACAGGGCCAGTAGTGAGTGGTTCCGATGAGTCGGAACTGAATGCCGCTAGTCCCAGTGAGTCGGAGCTGAAGTCCGCTGGTCCCAGTGAGTCAGGACCGCGTGCGGTGCTGCGGTGCTGCGGTGAAGTCCCCAGTGAGTCGGGGCGGTTGCTGCGTAGTGGCTGGCTGCTGCGTAGACGGGAGAGAGATGCTCTTCTTACGTGGACCGTAGGTGCAGTGTGCTGTGCCTAGATGCTGATGAGGCCGTAGGGGTAACCAGGCTGCAGCGGACGCTGCAGGCGTGTGGTATCCCTGTTGAGGCCGAGGATGCTGGCTGGCTGAGACTTGATTACCGCTCATTGCTGAAGGAGTGTATACGATGGTGGCGATGATGATGCTGCTGATCTGGTCCATGAAGGCTGCTTCCAATCACGTCGGGGTTGGCCACTGTGGAGGAACGGGTGTTATGTCCCTCCAACACAAAGGGAGGATCCTCCGACAAGGCTAGGTGATCATGCCTGGCGGGCCGCGGCCCAACGGTTGATGTTGGGAAGTTGTATATATACTAATCGGCGCGAGAACTCTCATAGTGCGATGCAGGATTAGTAGGTAGTAGATGTTTCTTTTTGCTGTATGTGGAAGTCGCCACATGGGCATCAGATGTACGAGTAGTGTGCGGACCAGACATATCAATGATATGACCATCACAGCAAAGAAATAAAAAGGAACCTCGTCAAGCGTTCTTATATTTATGATTACTATATATGACTCTCTCTCTGGAAAAGGTAATTCGTGCTTTTCTTAATATATATATATATATATATATATGTATATATATTCCATAACAGAGTTCCATCGCAAATAACGTTTGGCTTTCTTTTCTCTAACGAACTTCCTTTCCAAAAGGCACCTCCAGCACAGTGAGATTTCTCCGGGCTACGTCTTGACAATTCATGTGACCGTAACCTAGGTGTATGGCATAAAATCGAAGTAGCTTCCCTCGTTCGAAAAATTGAAGCTAGTCTCGGGTTTGAATCAGTTCGGTAATAATAATCTGCGCGATATCAGTGTTCTTCTCTGGAAGCCCAAGAATAGCTCCTCCTGTTTCCAATAGGTTCACGACACTGAATACACATTCGTTAATCCATTTTAAGTAGATAGTACGCGAAAAATAACAAATCCTCCGTCGGCTTTTTTACCTGCGCCTGCGGTATTGCCGTGCATTTACCGTCCGTTAGATTATTTGACATAATTATAACTTTTTTTAAGCTCTCAATAGAGGTTTTTTTTTAACACAGTCGGTAAATTATGGAATTAACATTCACCAAGGTTTAATGTGATACTAGTATCAGTTGTACGGCATCATCCTAACAAAAACATATCACTTTTTTCACCAGAAGATAAATATCAGGTGAAGGAGTGGTAGTAGAGATTTGGTGCCATAGTGAAAAATGCTCGGATTGATCTCCCCTACAATAATATCACATTTTTCTTTGCCGGCCGCACTTTGACTTTTGGGACCAAAATGAATGACCTCCTTTGGAGTGTCCGTTTGTAATGTCATAATGACAGTTTCTTTACTAAATGCATCTGAATGTTTACACGGTACTTATACCAAAAAAAATATTTTTTCACGTATTTTCACGTTTTGTCTGTCTGTCTGTTTGTCCCGGCTAATCAACGGAACGGGTGGACCGATTTCCACGGGACTTTCACTGACAGATAGCTGGTGTTATAAGGAGTAACTTAGTCAAGTTTAACTTTGATAAGTTTAGGACTACAACAATTTTGTCTGTCTGTATGTTTGTTCGGCTAATCTCCGCAACGGGTAGACCGATTTTCATGGGACTTTCACTGGCAAATAGCTGGTGTTATAAGGAGTAGGGTTCCGCGATTTGATTTGCATATACCTACCTAGCTAAACACCTAAAGGAGATAGTTTCATTCACTGGTATACACTAACGTATGGCAAATGCCTATCTTCTTAGAGATTAAAGTATCTATGCAGAGGTTGTGAAATAAAATAGTTTTAAGTAAATTACAGAAGTAAAGTAATAGACACTAACTGGTTTATTAAATATTTAGATTAATTCTTCTTACAGAAGACAACCTTAACGGCATCAAAACAGATAAGAGTTATGCGATAGAAAGAGAGGCAAGTTTTAGGTTAATATAGCCTATTTGGAATTAGCGGTGTGCGATCTGAATTGCACCTTATTGTGTCGGAACAAGAGTCGCTATTTATTTAAATGGTATTGCGAAGAGGTCCTTCTGTACTAGTACTATTATGTATTTTGTGCCTAAACCTTAATCATGAATCACTCTATTTATTAGTGAAAACTCCATGAAAATCCGTTCAGTAGTTTTTCAGTTTATCGCGAACAGGCAGACAGACGCAGCGGGGGACTTTGTTTTATAATATGTAGTGAAGATATTGAATGTGAAAATAAATTTTAAGTTTGTGAGGATGTATGGATGTTTGTTACGCTTTCGCGCAAAAACTACTGAACCGATTGCCATGATACTTCGTATGTAGATAGCTGGAGACCTGGATTAACACATAGGCTACTTTTTATCCCGATATTCAAATGGCATCTGAGTTACGCGGGTGAAACCGCGGGGCGAAACTAGTAATATTATAAACGTGAAAGTTTGTGAGTATGGATGTATGGATGTTTGTTATCTTTCACGCCAAAACTACTGAACCGATTGCAATGAAACTTGGTATATGGATAGCTGGAGACCTGGATTAACATATAGGCTAATTTTTATCTCAATATTAGCAAGGAATCGGGACTTACGCGGGTGAAACCGCGGGGTGCTGCTTGTATATTATATATCTATTTACATATGTGTGATTGTCATTGATTGATATTCGTAATAAAAGTACTTAAAGTTATTTAAAAGACGAGCGCAAAAGTATGATAAATTGATTACAATATAATATTGGGGTATCTATACTAATATTATAAAGCGGAAGAGTTTGTTTGTTTGTTTGCTTGAACACGCTAATCTCAGGGACTACTGGTTCGAATTTAAAAAATATTTTAGTGTTGAATAGTCCATTTATTGGGGAAGACTATAGGCTATTTAACATCATGATACGACTAATAGGAGCGGAGCAGTGATTATTAACACAGGTGAAACTGCGGGGACAGCTAGTTCTAAATATGGGGAAAATAGATAAATATGAAAAAAATTATTGTCCATTTATGCTGTTTTCATTTTACCTTTTAAACATAAAGACACAAGACAAACTAAAAAGTGCAGATGTGAAAGGCATTAAAGGCCTCCTGTCATAATCCTATGGAAAGTTGTTTTATCTCTAATCAATTAATTCAACAGCATCTAAATAGTGCGCGAGTCTAGGTAAATTGTGTCCTTGTGTCACAGTATTCGGTTCTTGTTTTTTTAAAGAATGTTAGGAATGTGGATAACTCGTTATTAGTATTCTTGGTATCCCCCAGCTAAGCTTAAATGTTTGTGTTAGAAGCGCAACCATTCCATCGCAAGTCGAATAAAATTTTAAAGTGACACCCGTCCTGTTTATTCATAAATTAGGTTTCCTAGGCCAATATAGCCTTGGAATTACCATTTTGTTTATCAATGCTATAATTTACGCACTTTCAAAATATTTAAAGATCTACTGTTGTAAGAATAGCAAAATATCTGGAATAGCTGGCTCTTTTACTTACAGTGCCTGAGACAAAGTAGTCTTTCCGTGTCTCTTTAGTTCAACTTTAAATTACTTAAAATTGTTGACGGCAAATACTATGAAGATAACATTATTATCTATATCTATACTAATATAATAAAGCTGAAGAATGTTTTCTTAATCTCTAGAAGTATCAGTCAATTGAATAATTATTTATGTATTGAATAAAATATTCATTAAGGAAAGTTATATGTAATATCACGGTACAACAAGCAGTGACTATAAACGTATCTGACGGCAAGTCTATACTAAAATAGCATTGATTTGAATTCATGTTATCTAGTTTAGTAATCGGTTTCAGACATTCGTAAGTGTTACTTTGAGTTACTAATATTTGCCTAACAACTCGGTACAATAGCACTTTTAGTTATTATAGGTTGGACAAAGCGCCACCGTCGACAAACGACGAGTGTTATTTTCGTTTGCTTGCGGAGCTCAGTGAATAAATTATTTAAACGGTCACCCCAACTACAGGAAACTGCTACATTGAACACCTAATAACTACTGTAAATTACACCCGTTCAGAAACTAAAGCAAATAAGTTGCTAAGATGAATTGGTTGCTTTAACATAGTTGTATCGATTGAAAATTATTTAAAACAATTTATTTAGTTGCCGTACATAATAGGTTGTATACATCTATAGTAAATATATAAAATTTAAAGCTGCTTTTAAACTTTGTTGTCGTCTACTATTATCGAACGTACTTACTTCCCTTTCTTGAAGATGGCTAAAAAATAGACGTGATAAGATTTTGAAACCGAATTGATTAATATAAACAAGTCATATTACGAAACTAGGTATTAGTTTCGTAATATGAACTTGCTTATAGATATGTATGCAAGACCGGGAGGTTATGTACTATAAATAATAACAGACATTATGTAAAAACCTTACATATTTTCTTATTAATACATCATTCTTATGAAAAAAACGAAAAAAAAACATGCTATTTAGCAGGTTATAACGGTTCTAAAGGCGTCCTTACGACTGTAAATTGTATATGGTTGTAAATTGATAGATATCTATACATCTATACAAATAAATAAAATTGGAGTGTCTGTTTGTAATATTAAAATAACCGCTTTTTACCAAGTGCATTTGGATGTATGCACGGTACTTATACCAAAACAACATTTTTTTTAAATTAAAAAAAAATGTCAGTCTGTGACAGAGTCAGCCTGTGACCACGGCCAGTGCAACCTGGTCGAAACGTCAGGCAATTCAGAGGTATGTAATACCTTTTCGTGATCGCGTTAATTCCCGTTAATACGTAGATAATATTAAAAAAAAAAATTGTTTCAGCTAATCTCCGGAACGGGTGGACCGATTTCCACGGGACTTTCACTGGCAAATGGCTGGTGTTATAAGGAGTAACTTAGGCTACTTTGATTTTGGAAAAAGAATTAGGGTTCCGCGCAAAATATATAAATATGTACACGCGAGCGAAGCCGCGCGGGAACTGCTAGTATAACAATATAAATTATCGAGCAAACTTTAACATTTTACTACTACAATCATGTTTTATAATGAAATCAACGATTTATATGAATGCACCCTTAACGGATTAAACGGTTAAACACATTTTTTTCAATGGTATTGAAGGAGTTTTATGTGGTCGCCTTGCATGTTATATTGCAATTACGTTTAGAATATTATTTAAAAGGAAATAAGAGTTCAAGGCTCCATATGTGTCAAGGTTAACGTTTGATCTGGTTCGATTCTAGGCTTCCGAGCTTGTGACCTACACTGAAATCCGTAAGCTGACCTAATTTGATTCTGTTCTATACAATTCAGGTAGAATTATGATTTATATGCCAGGCATTTTATTATAATGAATGTTAACGTGTTAATTTGAAACTCATGTTCATATTAAATGTAGATGGATCCCTGTTTAGATATACAAGTACTATAGCGAGGACTGGCTCTTGCATCATAAGCAATAGACCCGTTAGTCTGATTATGGGTATTTTTTTATATGTATAATATGACTAGTAAGTAGTAACCCGCCCCGGCTTCGCACGGGTAACAAAGCAATTGATTTTTTCCGGCAACTTCAATTGTTGCAGTCATCGTTTTTATCGTCATATTTCAGCCATTTTACACAAAACCTTAATGAATTATACACCTAAACCTTCCTCATGAATCACTCTGTCTATTGGCGAAAACCGTATGAAATTCCGTTCGGTAGTTATTGAGTTTATCGCGAACAGACGCGGCAGGGGACTTTGTTTTATAATATGTAGTGATTTATTACTAAGGTTTCATAGAAGCGGTTACGGGTGTCAGACTGTATTAACTATCGCCACAGAATCCCCAATCAGAACTAGTGTCAGTAGATAGTATTCTAGAATTCTAAACTGGGGCCACGTCGAACTTTTACTGCATGTAGGAACTATTGTTTTAAAAATCACCTATGTTAGACAAACTATGTAACACCTAACTTTTAAACTTTCGCGTTCCATGATATAATATTTTATTATAATTTATAATATAATTTATTATATGTAACACCGTAAAGGATCCAATCGTAGACTGTAGTTAGGCAATCAATCAAATACCCATTGATTGCCTTACTAAAGTCTAATTAATGGACACCCGTCCATTACGAACGAACTGAACGAATGTTGATAATACTCGAGTGAAATCAGATAATAATTTTGTATACAATTTAGTTCGGATATTTAAATCGAGAGGGGATAAAAGTGGGGTTAAAAAAAATGGAATTAAGTTTTTTTCGTAACATTGCTAACCATGGATTCTTGCAAAAAATAATCTTAAATTTGATATCAAGTAATTTTTGTGAGCCTTCTTTTCTATCCTAACAGTCTCAGTAAAACGGTTTACATCGATAAGGAAAATACACTTCAATTATCAAGTGACAGTCGCAAAACTAAGCATGCGTGCACGCCGCTTTCATTCCACTCGTATCAAGCCAAATGTAGGTTGGTGGAAGCAACATTGTTTCATGTTTTCCTTGTATAATACGCAGCGTCTTACTTACGTCGTTACTTATACTCATTCAGATTCATATTCTTGGTACATGGTTAACTGGTTTTGTAAGAGAAGGTAATAGCCAAAAACTAGCTGGAGTAGTTGTTTATTGGGTGGTAAATCATTAGAGCTAGCTTAACTATAATATGATATCGTAGGTGCTTGCCCTGTTATCGTAATGTAGTATAAGCAAAATCGAAAGGCTAAGGGACAAAGTTAATCAACGATTGAAGAGACCGAATGTCGGTTCTAAATATAAGTAAATTGCTTAGTTGTTTTTGTGTAAAGTACTAGCGATCCGACGATAACAAATAGCTATAGCACTCGGGTAATGTAGCTTTCTATTGGTAAAAGAATTTACTAAAATCAGACCAGTAGTTTCAGGTTTTAGTCATCCCATGTTTGGTGTAATGTTGACACCGAACACATGATGTGAACCCGGGAATTTCGAAACATTAGTGTACTGCAAGAAGTCGCTGCGAACAGTTGCTCTAGCTGTCGGTACCTACCGCCGCGACCAGGGTGCACTCACATAAAACTGATTAACATTTATAATTTTTATAATATTTAAAATAAGTTAAGGTGAATATTTCCATTTAACATTAATAATAGTGAACGAGTAGTATATAATCATCAATAAATTTCGTTATTGAACTTCACATTTCTATACACGAACTCTTGAACCTTAAGCACTTTCGATCTTATCCCGAATAACATATATATGTACATTTGTTTTTACAAATTGGCGGCAATTTCAAAAGTGTCTGTCGTGCATCGAAATGGATTTGACTAGAGAAAATTTTCGCTCATTAATTTATTATGACTTTCGTTGCGGTTTTACTCAACAACAATGTTACGATAGACTTCGATTGGCATTTTATTACAAAGCCCCATTTCGTGCCACTGTTTACAACTGGTTTAATGAGTTTAAACGTGGTCGAAGCAGACTCACTGATGATTATAACGTGAGTGCTGTGCGGATAATAATGGAAGCTGATAAGAGGGTGCCATATCAACAGATTCGGACAGCTTTAGGCGTTGATATGAGTCAAGTACAAAAAGTCTTACATTAACATTTAGGCGTCAGAAAGCTTTGTACTAGATGGACAGGTGATGAAAGCTGGATATATTGTTACGAACCCGAAACCAAAAGACAATCTGCCCAATCTATGTTTCCATTCGAGGATTTGCCGACAAAAGTAAAGAAGGGCAGAAGTCAAGGGAAAAAGATGTTTGCTTCATTCTTTGGACGGACGGATCATTTCGCAACAATTCTAGAAGATAAAAGGACTGTTGCTGCAGATTGGTATATCAGTCATTGTCTTGGAAAATGTTAGACAGCAGCGCCCAAGAAGCAGAGTCCTCCTCCACCACGACAACGCTCCGCAACCTCCACGCAACGACTATCGAATATTTGTCTATTGAAGATGTGGAGCTAGTGAGTCATCCTCCTTACAGTCCCGACCTGGCCCCTTGTGACTTTTATTTATTTCCAAAAATAAAAGATAAACTTAGAGGAATAAATTTTTTGAACCTTGAAGATGCCGTGGCTGCGTTTGAAAAAGGAGTGGAAGAGATCCCAAAAGAAGAGTGGGCACTGCTTTAGCCAATGATTCCATCGCATGCGACGGTGCTTAGAATGGAACGGAGACTACTTCGAAAAGCAATACAAATTTTAACAGGCTTCTATATTATTTCGTTTTTTATTTTTTTTAAACTTTCAGTGTGACCCCCGTATGATACTAGTATGGATCAATATTGGCAATTGGACTATAAATTTAATACAATTGTTTTAACAATTATCACTATTACCAATTGCTTGGTTACTTTCAAATTACAAATGTCAGCCCAAACTCAAGACGGAATTTCCGAAAGTCATGTTTGCTCAAATCAAATACCGTAAAGGTAAAAAAGGTGTCAAAATATTTAAATCGGTCAGTACAAGTAGCCGAACAATAGTTAAGGTAAGTCTAAGTATCAGGTAAGTATATCTTTAGAAGGAACTGAATAGTTTCCGGCGAAAAGTTTTAAAACACAATGCTTTCTTACTGGCATTAAAGTAACAAACAAATTTGCCAGCACGTTTTTATAAGTTTTTGTTTACTGCAACGACGGATGTCGCTTCAAAGATGGATTTTCAAAGGAGGTAGCAGATTTCTACGTGGGACAGAGACCGACTGTGAAATAATCCCTATGTAAGCTGTTAAACAGTTCTTTAGCAGTATTGTATTTTTGGTATCGAATGCAATCGTTAATTCTCAAATCAATGAAATAAAATACTTTTTTCGCTTTTTGGTATTTAAAGTTGATAAACTTTGACATTTTCAGTAATTAATTTGGAAAAGTAATTCAACAGCAAACGACGATCATGGAGATGGACCACTTTTGCTTTCGAATATCAAAACCATGTGAGAAATGGAAGATAAAACTTTGAATGCTCACCTCAATGAGGGGTGAAATTGGAGAAGTACTAATTGCACGATTTGCTTGCCTACATTCGATTGGTAATCCGGTTACCCTTAATCATGTTATGTTTCTTATGGTCAATAGAATCTCCAGAGCTACGAGGCACTAAATTGACCGGTACGGCGACCTCTGTCGAGGCTTTAGCAGGCCTATGCCACTCGATGTACTTACGTGCGCTAAACAACTACCGGCCACACGGCCGCTGGCGGCCCTTATACGCAGTCTCGCGCAGTGGGTTGCCGCCGAGAGCTGTACCGCACGCTCACGCTCTTATTTTTGAATTTTTACGTAATTCGAAATCGTATTTTTATACCTTTATATATACTTTAAATACAGACAAATTGACATGGTTTCTGGTAGGTTATGTGCTGTACATGGATGTAGATCCAGTAAGAGAAAAAATTAACAAAATTTGTAATTGTTTTTGTTTTCAAATATATTTTGTTCTATTTTGATGTTTTGGTTTCTGTTACAAATAAATAAGAGTTAATATGGTTTCCACTGTCACATAGAGTTGTTTTTTAGATAGGGATTTTTATGCTCTTTCTTTAATATACAAATACCTACTTAATTCGAATGGTAAACCATTTATTTAATTAATCAAGTGTTCATTTCGAATACAGATAGTTAATTCTGTAATAAAAGTAATTAATAATGGTTTACCATTCTTATTAAATATTTATAATAGTAAAGAAAATACGCAATTTTTTAGATGGTTTTAAGATTCTATTTATGGAAAAAATATATACTTAGGTAAGTACTAAATACTAAGTACTTTATAATTTTACTTTATTAGTTTATATTTATAAGAATGCCATAACTACAAGAAATAAAATCTTTAGTACCTAGGTACCTTATTTTTTTATCCAAAAGCAAAACGCCACCGCGTCCAGCCGACCAAAACTTATCGTTTTTAGATTTTGTCGGCACTATTTTCGTCAAGGACAACGGACGCATCTACACGTGTAGTGAATTCTACGCGTTTGATTGGGAAAAGATTTGGATGAAGGTACTCAACTTTAATTAAGGAGCATCAACAATATACATATGTCACATTGTTCTTTAGATTTATCACTACATCACATCTATACTAATTTTATAAAGCTGAAGAGTTCGTTTGTTTGGTTGAAGCGCTAATCTCAGGAACTGCTGGTTCGAATTGAAAAATTCTTAAAATTTTGTGTTGGATGGCCTATCCATTTATAGAGGAAGGCTAGGCTTTAGGCTATATAACATCACGCTACGACAAATTCTTTAAGTTTCTTTTCTCGAATAATTTATTGATGTTTCTCGTTAAAGTTTTGGTTAAGCAAGGTCGCGTGGTTTCGGCGATAAGTTTTCGGAGAAGCGATTTGTTGTTAAGTGTTTCGTATTAGTAAACTTACTGGGATGTGGTATTAAGTGTTACACTTCTCTCTAAGTTAGGTAACACACCCGATTTTTCGTGTAATAAAACTTTACTTAATTAACATAGCCTTTTTTATAAAAATATAGATATTTAATATTACATAAAAAGAGGTAACCCTAAACTCACTTACGGCAACGCAACCATGCGCTATTGCGAGGCAATAATAATCGTGTTTTAAGAACATTAAAGATCACTTTCGCATGCAGGGGTCGGCGCTCGGAAAGAGTAGGTAATTAAAACGGTAGGTATGGACGTTTTTGTAGGGAGTGATTTATCTGTTACGTAGTAACTACTTAGTAATCTGTGGCTTTAGTCATTAATCATGGTCGACAAAACGTTACGGTTTTGGTCCAGACTCTGAACAGTCATAGTTTAGTTGATATGTCATCTATTATCATCTAAATGAGGATTCCCTTTCTTATGTAGGAATGTATGTTTATTAAGATTATGATCATTTGGTGATTTATTTATAAATAACAATATTATCATTCAAGATCTGAAATCGGTATACACAATTACAATGTACACCTTTTTATGGGCCCTAATCACTAAAGACAAACGGCCCTATTTTTTTAAACCCAACAAAGGCTCTTCTTCATGGAGTGCAGCGACCTGATTCATTAGTTTCAAATGCTGCATTGCGAACGAAGTACACATAAGGGCATACAATTTTGTATCTTTAGATATAATATCTAAACATACTAGATTGTATTCTTAATATCTAATCTAATATCTTATCTGGTACATATGTAGTTTAGAATAACAGGAGAAGCATTCGACATTATATTATATTAGGGTGCTGTAGTATTATTTAGTTATAATATATTATAATTATTTTTTAATTATAAAATTTATAATTATAAATTAATTTTAGGTGTCTACACGTCGCCGTCGTTCAAAGGGAATAGCGCCCCGCCCCAGCGCTTGTTTTCGTTAAAGACAGCTTTGTACTGTAAGACAAGCGATGCAACAGCTATGGTATCAAACGATTGGAACCAATCCAAATAACATATATACAGCGTCATCATACGAAATCTTGCATAATATTGTAATAGGCATGACTTTAATGTTCATTTTAGTTTTAATATAGTGAAATAAGCCACCAAGAAGATTGAAGAAAGGTTAAGTACGAGTGCACAAAGGCTCTTTTAATATTTCTTAATGTGGTGGGTGTTTAAAGACAGGAATTGCATTTAGGTATGTAAGCTGTAAATGGCGCAGTTTGGAGACAATTGGGAAAACTTCATTTATATACTAGATCGTTCAATAAGTTTAAAACTAACTTGCAGATGGCGCGTATATAATGTTTTTTTTTTGGTTTAGAAAGTACTGGCCATTCAATGATATATGTACATATTTTTTTTCAAATCGGACAATAGACAATTGAGTTACAGTTATTTATATGACGCTACGTTTGTAAATTCGAAAACAATGAAAAAGAACGAGTTTCGTGTGTTGATAAAAAACTTTTTTTTAATGGGAAAAACACCGTTCAAACATAGCAGCAACTTATAAAATGTTATCTGCTCCGTCTAAAACAACCATTTGTTGGTGGTATGCCACAACGCGGTCGTACAGAGACAAATGGTGCTGAACGCTCTGGTCGTCCAAATGAAGCAGTGACTCAACAAAACATCAACCAAGTAGAGTGGATAATAGCAGCAACGGAAGCTTATTTTGAAACCCAAAGATAAATCGTTTTACACACATGGAATAGAAAAGCTAGAAAAACGTTGGAGAAACTGTATCGCAGTTGAAGGAGGGTACGTTAATGAATAACAAAGAATTTTATCAAAAAAAACTTTAGTTTCAGTATTTAGTATCGGTACGTCTATTAAAATAAAATTTTGATAATTAATCAGTTTGTTGTTTGGCGCCGACTCAAAATAAGTTTATATAAAATTAGATAGTTTATGTAAATAAGCTCAATACTTAAGACTTAAGGTTTATTTATTTTTTGCTTTTTAGTTCTTTTCGTCGGTTTAATTTTTTGTTAAAAAGATTTTATCACGAAAAACGTGTTAAACTCCACAGAAATACCTACGTCTTTTGGTGTAACTGGCTGAATAATCTCGTATTTGCCGACTTCTTGTTATTTTAATTTAACAGAGTTGATGACCGGGAGCGCAGTATACAAAAGTTGACTTCAATTTTGTTTACAATTGTAGGTACTATTATGTAAGAATCCATATTATATTGTTTACTGTTTGGTGTCGATATGTATTTGAATATTGTTATTATTTTAATCAAAAGGCAATTACCATAATTATGTCATATTATAACGTTAAATAATTCCTACTTATGATTATTATTATTCTGAAGGTAATTTTAAAATAAATGTAAATGTTGTAGCGACATTTGATTTTGATGTAAGATGTCACTCCAACATAAACGAACGACAGTTGACAGCCACATGTCGAACAGTGCAGAACGTTTTGTAAAGTGTTGAGTATTAAATTCGATTATAACATTACAATCCTGTGATATTATTTGGAAAACCGAGTTGATCCTTCAACTCAGAAGTGGGATTAAGAAAACACGCTTGCTATTTTCGCGCCTGGCGCATCCTGTGAAAAGTTTTAGTACTTTTATCTTTTTTTTTCTCGGATTATTTTTACCGTTGTTTGTGAAGTATACGATGGGCAGTGATAGTGACCATTCGCAACGCAAATACGAAAAATCTTCACGCAAAAGACGATGTCATAGGAAGACTCGTGAGAAATCGAATAATCGAAACATAGATAGCGATAATAATCGAAAGCAATCACAGCGGAAACGTCAGAGAACAAAATCGCATACACCTGAAGATTCCATTGATGGAAGAAGCGAGAGTAGGCAGAGTAGAGAAGGTGTAAGGCGCCGTTCCAGTTCGAAGCGTAGGCGTTATTCGAGTTCATCGCATCGGGATCATTCGAGATCAACACTTGGACGCCGATCGACATCGATGCGTCACAGTAGTTCGAGTCCACACCGTCAGCATAGTTCGAGACGAAAGCATCGTGGTCGTCATCGTCGCAGTCGGACTACGTCATCCGAGGGCAGATACGTGAGTCGTTCCAATTTTAATGATAGTGGTACTCAGTTGTTACTGACAGAGTTAATTAAATCGATATCTAGTAGTCGCCCCGAAGGCAATAAGTTTCCTATGTTAGGCAATGTCATTCCGGAGTTTGACCCCATGTCTAAAGGCCAGACTATTGACACATGGCTAAGCAAAGTAGAGGAATGAGCTCGATTGTATAAATGGGGCGAGGACCAGATAATACATTACGCATTACCTAAGCTCAGCGGAGTGGCCAAGACGTGGTATCAAGCTCTGCCGTCAATGTCGTTTTCGTGGGCCGAGTGGAAAATTAAATTAACTGAGTCTTTTCCATTTACTGATGATTACGCAGAACTTTTATCAGAAATGTTGTCTAAAAAAGTAAAATACAACGAGTCCTTGGAATTATATTTCTACGAAAAGATTAACCTGTTAAACCGATGTGACATTAAGGGGAAACATGCGGTTGATTGCTTATTACATGGGATAGAGGATCGTAGTTTGAGGTTAGGTGCCAAAGCAACGAAATGTGAGGAACCTGAGCAGGTATTGAAATACTTTCAATCGATTAAACAATATACGCGGGAGCATGATAATAGGACTAAATCTAGTTACGATAAAAGGACGGTTCCTAACAACGGTAACTCATATAAGCAAATATCGAATACGAAGCCTATAAGAATCAATGATAACGCAAAGTCTATCGCTTGTTTCAATTGCAATGAAAGGGGCCATTATAGTTTTAACTGTACGAAAAAGATCTTAAAATGTAACAGTTGTAATAGATTGGGACACACAGCTATTAATTGCACTAAATTATCTATTAATGACGCATCAAGGTCCGATAAAGGTAACGAAAAGTCAGTTATGGCTTTAAATGCACAATTTAATGTAAATAGCGACAAATATTACATCGCCTTGAGGATTAATGACGAATTATTGCACGGATATGTTGACCTGGGTAGCCAATGCACATTACTACGTCGTAGCACAGCTGAGAAATTAGGTATTTGTTGGTCATCAGAACAACTACCAACTATGCGCGGAATTGGTAATAATATCGTTTTACCACTAGGAAAAGCGGTAATTAAGATTGAAATTCAAGGTATATCGCGATCAGTTACCAGTTATATTGTCGATGATTACGTGATCAAATACGATGTTTTGGTTGGACATAGTTTTACTGAACTACCGGGAATAACTATAACGAAAACTACTGATACTCTGATTTTTGGAAGAACATTACCAATAAAATTAAGACTTACACTGCTCAATGATGTTTCGATTCCACCACGCGACACATGTGTGATAAAAGTAAATAGTGACATTGATTATAACGGCAGTGTACATGTTAATGGCTCTCTTCGAGAGTGGTCTGGGAGTGAGTACTACCTGATGCCCGGCGAATATGATATTATAAATGGGACCGGCGCGTTATTAGTACAAAATATTTCGAATAACGTTATACGTTTAGAACGTGGTGTATTAATGACGCAAACATCATGTACAGATGCATCTCTAAGTGTAAATATTCTAGATTTCAACGATTCGAGTGTAAATAAATCCCTAAATCATGATACAAAATTATCCAATAGTGAAATATTAAGATTGAAATGTACCTTGCAGAAGTATAGGGAGTGTTTTTCTCGTAATATGATGGACTTGGGTTACACTAACGTAGAAAAGATGAAAATTGAATTGATCGATAGAAAACCTGTGGTTTACAGACCTTACAGGTTATCTTATCCGGAAAGAGAACTCGTTAAATCAATGGTACAGGAAATGTTTGATGCGGATATTATATGTGAATCCAATTCTCCATATGCCAGTCCGATGCTTCTGGTTAAGAAGAAAACCGGAGACAAACGCCTTTGTATTGATTATCGAGCATTGAACAAGAAAACGAAAAAGGAGCATTTTCCTCTACCATTGATTGACGATCAATTAGATCGCTTAGCTGGACACTCTTTATTTATTAGTCTTGACTTAGCCTCAGGTTATTATCAATTGGCTGTTGATGAACACTCCCAAGACAAAACGGCATTCGTAACTCCTGATGGCCAATACCATTTCAAGAGGGTCCCATTCGGATTGGCTAACGCGCCGTCATTATTTCAGAGGACTATGAATAAAGTACTGTCCAAGATAGATTATACCATAGTTTATATGGATGATGTACTAATACCAGAGCGTACATTTGATGAGGGCTTAAGGAGACTAGATGAAGTACTAAATGTTTTTCGAGATGCAAACCTTACCCTTAAACTAGAAAAATGCTTCTTTTTTTATACACAGATTGATTTTTTAGGCTTCGAGGTCAGTGGATCAGGGATACGACCGGGATCCCGTAAGATATCGGCCGTATCTAACTTCCCGACTCCTAGTAACGTTCATGATGTCAGGCGTTTTATAGGTTTGTCGAGTTTCTTTAGACGTTTCGTTAAGAACTTCTCTCTGATAGCGCGTCCATTAACTGATTTATTAAAGAAACAGTTTACATGGAAGTGGACGGATGAACATACATTAGCATTCGAAACGTTGAAACGTAAGTTAGTAGAGAGGCCTTTGCTCGCGCTTTATGATGCCAAATTAGATACCGAGTTACATACAGATGCGTCAAAGTACGGTGTTGCAGGTATTCTCATGCAGCGTGGGCAAGGCGGATTATTGAGACCGATAGCATATTACAGTCGTAAAACAACAGCTGACGAACAAAAACTTCATTCTTTTGACTTGGAGACTCTTGCAGTAATAGCGTCGTTAAACAGGTTTAGAGTTTATTTACTAGGACTTAAGTTTAAAATAGTGACAGACTGTAATGCGCTACGGACCACTATGACGAAAAGAGATTTAGTTCCAAGGATAGATCGGTGGTGGGTGCAGCTCCAGGAGTATGACTGCGAAATAGAATACAGAGCAGGTACGAGAATGTCACAATGTCGACGCTCTCAGTCGCGCTCCTGTTGATGAGCCCACTACCTCTGACGTGACACACGTGATTGATGTACTTATAGTAGACGCACAGGATTGGATTGCCACGGTCCAAAGTGATGATGATGAGATTAAAAGAATAAAAGAGATCTTAGAGAGCAAGGATACTACGTTCGTAGTGGATGTACATAAAAATTATCAAATAAAAGGTGATCGTGTGTATAGAATAGTTGACGGAGGATTACGCTGGGTAGTGCCAAAATCCGTCAGGTGGCAATTATTAAGAATGAACCACGATGATGTGGGACATTTTAGTTATAATAAAACATTAAAAAGACTTAAGGATTCATTTTGGTTTCCAAAAATGAGTAGGTTTACGAAGAAATATGTGAAAGCATGTTTAGAATGCGCATATCATAAAATCCCTGGTGGGTCCAAGGAAGGAATGCTACACCCTATTCCAAAACCAGATATTCCATTTCACACATTGCACGCGGATCATCTGGGCCCATTCGTTCGCTCGCGAAGAGGCAACATGTATCTCCTAGTAATTATAGATGCTTTTACAAAATTTATTAGTATAAAGCCAGTTCGGGATACCAAAACTGTGACTGCTGTTCGTGTTTTCCAAGATTATTTTAGATATTTTGGAGCACCTACTAGGTTGATAACAGACAGGGGTACATGTTTCACGAGTTCTAAATTTAAAAGCTTTGTCCAAAGTACTGGTATTAAACATATCCTAAATGCTGTAGCGACCCCTCGAGCAAACGGACAGGTCGAAAGGTATAACAGGACTATTGCAGATGCTCTTAGTACTAAATGCCATGATAAAAACGATAATACCTGGGACGAATATGTGAGTGAGGTTCAGTTAGGGTTAAATACATCAGTCAATAAAACTACCGGTAAAAGTCCTTCTGAATTATTATTTGGTTACAACGTTAAGAGTATATCGGAAAATATATTGAGTGATGTAATTAATACTACAGTAAATCGAGTAAGCGGTGATGACCTGTTAAATATGAGAAATGAATCAAAGGATAAAATTGAAACGGAGCAGGAAACGGCTAGAAATCGTTACAATAGGCATAGAAAACCAGCAACGGTGTATAATGAGGGTGATCTAATCAGACTAGAAAGAACGACATTTGACAAGGATAGAGTCGGGAAATCTAAGAAACTTGTTGCTAAATTCCATGGTCCGTATAGAATTGTTAAAATACTACCCAACGATAGATTCTTAGTGGAAGATACTCCAATCACAAGAAAAGGTGGCAAGAAATACGAAAATATAGTTTCAATTGATAAAATACACCCCTGGCTAAATTTTAAAGGATTCGGAAGCGAAAACGATAGCGACGTTAATGACAGTAATGACGAGAATGATAACTAAATTATGATTGGTAACTAGAGTGAAATAGAAGTAGTTATAACTATTGTGTGTTTAATGATAACAATGTAAGTGTCTAGATCAGTATAAGTACGAACACGTAGTTGTTGTTGTAATACAGATGACACAGATTGTGACTGACCGTACTGATATGGGTTACAAGCGTCAGTGCAGTATGCATAGATGGCGCAGATTGTAACAGACTATATCGGTATGGGTTGCGAGTGTCAGCGATTATCGCATAGGTGACGCAGATCGTGACAGACTATGTCGGCGTGGGTCGTGAGCGTCAGTGTTGTTTGCACAGATGACGCAGATTGCGACAGACTACGTCGGCATGGGTTGCGAGCGTGAGTGTCTAGGACACAGATGGCGAAGATCACAACAGACTATACTGGCATAGGTCGTGAGCATCAGTGCCGATTGCACAGATGATGCAGATCACGACAGACTATGTCGGTGTGGGTTGTGAACGTCAGTGTCACTTACAGTATGACGGACACAGATGGCGAAGATCACAACAGACTATACTTACATAGGTCGTGAGCATCAGTGCCGATTGCACAGATGATGCAGATCACGACAGACTATGTCGGTGTGGGTTGTGAACGTCAGTGTCACTTACAGTATGATAACACTTCGTAGCCTATAGTTTTAAGATAATTGTTATATACGCTAACTGAATTGAAATTAATAAATCGTGAGTAGTTGACGTTCACGCACTACAGATCACGAGTGATGTGGATTGTAATACTATATTTTCAGATGATTATTTAATGGATAAAGTTTATGATTGTGGTCAGCAGATTACTGAAATAATAATATATATGTATATCATCTTTAAACATGATTTATAACTAAAAAGGTGTGAGGACACACCATAATTAGGATGGCCGAGCTGTAAGAATCCATATTATATTGTTTACTGTTTGGTGTCGATATGTATTTGAATATTGTTATTATTTTAATCAAAAGGCAATTACCATAATTATGTCATATTATAACGTTAAATAATTCCTACTTATGATTATTATTATTCTGAAGGTAATTTTAAAATAAATGTAAATGTTGTAGCGACATTTGATTTTGATGTAAGATGTCACTCCAACATAAACGAACGACAGTTGACAGCCACATGTCGAACAGTGCAGAACGTTTTGTAAAGTGTTGAGTATTAAATCCGATTATAACATTACAATCCTGTGATATTATTTGGAAAACCGAGTTGATCCTTCAATTATAATAGTAAAATAATAACATATTCATCTAGGTTTGTCCTTATCTGTAAATATTTATTTCATAGTAAATATTTGTTGTGCCCATCAGGGTTCAAAATTAAGACTATGCTTATTTTAAAGTCTTTTAATGAATAATCAATTATTGAATTGGACCAGAATCTGTGACCGTGACTACTGAGACGAGCTCTCCAAAATAGTTCTCGTTTCACTAACTTGCAATGTTGTACTAAGGGTACAAAATACCTTGACTCAAAGGCATCCTTTGATTCTCTAGGCGAGTCTAGCCTATGATGTGATCTCAAATGTTGAGTAGAACATTGTGTCAGCTACAAAAATACATTACAATTTAGCAGTCGATACAAGCGTGAGTGTTACTCGTGCAAGCTCAGTAACTTTGTGTTTACCTTTTCTAAAGGATATTGGCGTGGGCGGCGTAGACGATGTAGTTACAGATTATTTATTGTTGCTACATAAAAATAGACCTTTCACGGTCTCAGTGTAAGAAAACCATTTTATTTATGTTGAAATTACTGAAAACTATTTAAGATTGCGCTAGTAGATATTATTTTTGTCATACAGGTGTTTGTCTGGTTTTTATAAATATATGATGTCTAGATAAGCAGAACAGTAATAAAAAAATATTCAAATTTATAAACCTACAAAACAAAAACCTGTATTAGTATTTCTAGACAAATTTTTATCTACTTTACGATCGTTAAAAACTCGTTAAAACAAAACCCATTCAGTTACACAAGGGCCCAGTTGAAAACCAGCATCAGGCACCCACCAGTGCCTGGCACAAATCTGAACTGGTCTCCCATTTTGGTGCGACAGCGAGATGATTACTTCTCGTCTTGTAAATTTAAGTTAGGCATATCTATAGAACCCAGGAATTTCAGGAAATTTTGGAATTTGGTTAAGTGTATCATTCTATTTGCGTCTCGTTTAGTTGTGCTAGAATAAACGTATTTTCACATTACACATTACAACATTACACAAGAGGTTTCTTCTCATAGAAATCCCTAAATCATCGATTAATAATATTTTAAATTAATTACTCATTAACGGCCGGTAAGTAGAAGTGAGATAGCAGGCATTTTAGATTTACGCCTAGTGATAAATGAGCGAAGTATCGGCTAGATAGCGTGCTGTACAAAGTCATTAGGTATGTTGTGTGAGTAATGAAAGGCAATTTATTAGCATAAATATGGTACCAACATATTTTGTTTACACTAAAAATTATAAGGATTTTCAATAGTCATTGTAATGACATGCAAGTTACAAGTGTATTATTAATCTTTAAAAATGGATGTCCATATAAATAAGATCAGTAAACTCTTACAGTGTTTGACCGACCATCTTGAAAACGTTTTTACACGAACTAGAAGGTTTTTAGACTGTTTAAGTATTGTTTTGGGATTCGTCATAAAAGCATATCATCTACTGAAGAAATATACACTGGTAGAATAACGTCAGGTTCTGTTTAAACAGTAGCGGCCTATTAACTCGGAAACAGAACTAGCCGTATCATTCGCGCGTTGGCCACCCCTGTCCATAAAAGTCTGTGGAGCGTGTTGGTCAGCACAATTACGACTCTATGCAGGTCGGTCTATTTAACCATGATCATTCCCACACCGACTTGAACAGAAATCACAGAATTAACAAATAATACTACTTGAACCTAGCCCTCGCCCTCAGGACCTCACTGAATAAGAACACTAACAATACTAGAACAAAGCGACAGATAGTGACTTATTTTAAAATTAATTAATAAATGTATAAAAGAAGGCTACAGCAAGACATTTAAAAAAAATTAAGGAACTATACTATACAACGTTACTATAAAAAGCAAGGTTGGGAACTGTGCCTCAAAGGTAATCCAACACCGTAAGTTGACAACAAGGGTAAGGGCGTGATTACTAACAAACATCTTCACTCCTAAAAAAAAACCGTTATAGTCTTTCCCGAGTTTTACGACGTACTGTGGCTATGATTAATTCGTTTAGTTTCCGTAGTAACTATTCGGTAACCTGTGGTTTAGTGTACAAGCTGTAATGAGTGTGCCGCCAGTAATCCGTAACTTTAGAAGGTACTACACCGGTTCGTTGTCGGTGCTCCAGCATAAGTTCAACCTTAGCTTAAAAGTAAATTTTAATCCGTGCAGTTTAGATGAAAGAAGTATATATTTTGAAGTAATCTTCTTCTTCTAAATGGTATAAGAAGAACAAAATGTAGGTACAAAGTACGAGATCTTTAGTAACGCACTTTAGATTCCTTACAGCACTTTTACTGCATACAAAGCACCTACTAATGCTGACTGCATTAAATGCAACAAAGGTGAGTTTATACTGTTCGCCATTTATTATTATAAACTGGTTATTTTGAATGCCAGCTCGTCCATTTATGACTTACGTTTTGCTTTGCGCATCTTTAAGACTAGACTTAGACACAGAAAATTGTGTTTGGATTTCAAGTCAGATCTATGAAAATTAGATCATTATGAAATATAAAAGGTCTTTTAAATAAAAAATACTTATTTCTGTGTTTTTGTATGGGATAGCATTTTGAAAGAAAAAAATTATAACGTTGAAGAATAAACCTTTTTAGAGGTACATATTTATATCCGTTAAAAAATTTTAATTTATAAAAAAGGTAACCGATATACATTTTCATCAACTCAAATTATTGCGACAAGTCTTGTATTTACAAGACCTCGCGATGATCTCAACATAGAGAAACTATTTGTGTGAGTAGTTTATATGTTCAGGAAATCTGTGATACGCTGGAAACCCCTACTGAAAGTGTCTACTGTTGAAGCTATTATTTATACAAAAGAACAACACAAAATCTTCAGGGCCTTTGTATTAGCATGACTTGCAAAATAATCACTAACACATCAAGAAAAACATAATATTATGGCCTTGACATAAGTGATATAATAATTATATGACTGGTTAGCTAATAAATGACTAAGTACTATAAGTACCTAACATCGAAATGGATCCAAAGGTCAGCAAATAAACTTATATGTTTACGTTTTGTTAGGTAATATAATGTGAATAATTAAAGGCTAAACAATGTTAAAGCCAGATGCTTAAACACCTCTCAATTATACAACGTCGTTGAGAACAAAATTGAACTCATTATATATTGTAGAAGTCTCACTAAATAAACTCAGATAATATCAAGCTAGCTTAAAATTAAACAAATTTATTCGCAAGTTCCTCATATGACACCGGGCGGCTCGTTGTGTTAACTTTGATCTCTTATGGCAAAAACTGAGCAAACATATTTGGACCGTATTATTTACGCCATAGAGACGAGGCTGTCATGTTTCGATTTACATACATGCATTGTTTTTAATAAACAATAGTTTAAAAAAATTATAAAACACGCTATAGAAAACAAAACTGTGTGATTTACAAAAAAAATATCTTATTGTAAAAAAGCCTAGGGTGCTTAATGTCTACCCAACTTAGGCCCGGACGCCTCCTGCAGAAGACTTTACGTTGGGATCGTGCGGTCTATGACCCTTTATGGGTGCTCAACCTGGGTAGAGACCTTGACGACCAGCAATATCGCAATTTTGCGACGCCCGCAACGTGTAATGGCCGTCAGGGTTATAAGAGCGTACCGCACGGTTTCATTTGAAGCGGGAAGTCTCCTAGCCGGGACACCGCCATGGGACCTGGAGGCTGAATCGCTTGCGTCACTTTATAAATGGTGCAGAGAGACGCAAGAGCAGGAGCTGGGACCTATTGAGGCACAACGGTCCCAGCTCCACCAGGTACTCATGGCTGAATGGAAGGAACGACTTGAGCGACCAAGCGAGGGGCACGCCACAATTGTGGCGGTAAGACCCATCATGGAGGATTGGCTGGAGAGGCGACATGGCGCACTCTCCTACCGGATGACACAGGTGCTCACCGGACACGGCTGCTTTGGTAAGTACCTGTGTTGGATAGGCCGGGAGCCCACGTATGTGTGCCACCATTGCATGGGATGTCGCGAGGACACCGCACTCCTCCTCAAAGCGTGTTTTTTTTAACTAATATTTATTTTTCACTTTTTAGTCCATTTTATGATTAGTGTGGTTTTTAACGTTTTCAACGATAATTTATTAAGGTTGTAACTACTTCCCTGTGATAGGAGTAGGTAATTGGCGCGCCTGCCTGGATTTTGTCGCCGTTTCTCAGACTCCCTCTCCGGAATATTTATTTCAAACGCGTACCTGGCGCAAGACATTGCCGAGATATAAAAAAATCGCTAATCCTGAAGATCCTTATCAGGATAATGAAATAAACTATTTAAATTATTACATTGTCATCGGTCCTTGATAAGTGTGCAAAGTTTCAAATTAATCCCACGTTTCGAAGGGGATGAAAATCACGATCAAATATTCCGTTACGTACATACTCGTACCAAGCTAATAAAAGCGTGTTACGATAAAAGGTTAATGATAATGTGATTAACATGAGCTAAGCTTGACAGTTAATAACCGAAAATAACGACGTGAAATCACTCCTAACACAAACAACAGGTGGCGTGCGACCCCGCAACTACTTGAATCGCAAGTCCGACCAAGCTTAGCATGTACGCGTATTTTTAGACTTATCGTCACGCTTCTTTAGGTCGTTGTTACGTGATGGGATTGTATCGTTACCAATTCAGTGTATTGACCCGTAACCGCGAATAATAAAATAAGGATCAATCTAGTTTACAGTACTTATTAACTAGACTTATTATAAATATTTTTTTTTACATAATACAGTATTCTGTATTTTAGTCTTTGACATTTTATTATTTTTTTTTGTATATACATACATATATTATATGTAGGTATTTTTATAATATTATTTTTTTGAATCAGTGTGTCATTTGGGATAGCCTTTTATTTTCAAAACAGTCTGACAGTTTTCCGTATTTTATTGGCCTTACCAAATGTCTGATTGCGGTGGCACACCGGTTGATGTCGTAGAGCTCCCTAAGCTGTGGTTGAGTTCCGTGATTATCGACCTATCTAGTCTACTGGGTGTCGTGACTAGTCAACTCAAAACTGAAATTGTTTTTGACCACCCCGGACGCCTACATGGCACTTGCACAGTTTGAATGTATGTAGACTTGGATGCTTAAGTTTGTTTCGGTGTTTTTCTCAAGGCTAATCATATTAAATGCCGGCACCATCTGGCTTTAAAGAAGAAATCGGCCAAAAGTGTCTAAAACGACTTATTTGCAAAATAAATCATTTATCATTTATCGAGACATAGACTCGAAGAATGCATACCTATTATGGCACTAAATTAATGTTATGCACATTAATTTATTGATTCACTAACGATTTGAATGTGTATAAGTGATTAGCAATTAACACTACTTTAATTTATGATTATCACACATAGCTTGATTAGTTATTATCAATTGTACATCAGTTATAAACGCATAACATCAAAGTTAATAGAAATAGAAGTAGTTAGTGCAATGGCGACGTATTTATCTTAAGTAGCTGTTGGATTGAGACAGAACTCGTTATGGAAGCTTTGGTATTGGTATTCAGATTCATACCTATGCGTTCAGATAAGGCCGACTAGTGGAGCCAGCCTAGCTCCTTCCAGAACCTCAGAAGCCTCGTGGGGCGTTCACGGGCTTCTAGGAACGACCTCGGACCCGCGAACATATTTGTCTGTTGTGTGGCCACTCACTCGCACTCCAGGATAATGTGGGCGGCCGTTTCCTCCGTGTTGAGACATCCTTTACATAGTCTGTCTGTCGCATTGATGGTGAATAGGTGCCAGTTAAGGGGCAGGTGGCTCGTAATGGTTCCTACAACTATCCTGATGTCGAGTTGGTGGAGACTGAGCAGTTTGCAAATTAAACGTGGTGAGACCTCCGTCAGCACAAGTTTAGACTGCCTGCAGCCAGGTATGTCGGCCCAGCGACCGTTGTACGCTTCACGAGTCCGTTGCCTTGACCATTAGCGAAATTAGTTAAAGGGAAATGGCAGTAGTATTTTTGGACCTGCCCTGATGTTGTAGATCCCTTCCTTACCAGCTCATCGGTGGCGTCGTTCCCGAATGAATCGCTATGCCCAGTGATCCATTGAAGAATTGCTTAAAAGGAGACTATGATCAGCAACGGCGTCACGGCTGAAAAGTTCCCATGGCTGATGTTCTTTTGCTTAACACCCCTGACGCAAAAGCAGGGGTGTTAAGTTTAACTTGTGTATGTGTTTGTTTGTGGAATTATAGCTCCTAAACGGATGGACGATTTTTATTTAGTTTTTTTTTTTTGAAAAGGTGACTTGAGTATTCCTAGCTTGCTATAGTTCAAGAAAATCAGCCGTTCGTAGATCATCAGCTCTGTTCTTATCGTTGAAGGTATTTTCGACTCAGGGGTATTTTACATTTTTCAAGTATACTTGTTAAGCAACTAAGTGGGCTAAAATGTACGGTACGGTAGTTGTCTCGCGGTGGAGGTAACTACGTCATAAGTTTAGATGTTTTAAAATCATGATCATAATACTTGATATGAGATTATGTTTGGAATATGAGAAAATTTAGTAAAGAGAGGACAAGGCCCGATGTTCGGAGGTTCGCTAGGAAACCAGAAAAGTACCTACATATAAGAGTACAAAGTCGATAGGAATTAGCTTTTCCGACAGAAAGCTTGTATGCTTGTTTGATAGTTTAGTTAGATAGATAGATAAGTCACTATTTTTCTGAAAGGGCAACAATTCTTCTATCAAAGTTGTTAAGAAATTCTGTTTTAAAGTTGCAGGTGTTTAGGTATGACAGTATGGTTTGATTGATATCCAACAAAAAAGAAAACCGAAAATGCGCCTAAACAATACCACACGTATTTCATGCAAATATAAAGTACCTACATTCGGCATCAAGTGTTCATAGGCTACGGTAACCGCTTACTATCAGGCTTTTTGCAACCGACTAGATAAAAAGGGTACCACCCTGAAGGTATAACTCCATTAGTAAAAAGACTTATTAATCTTATTATACATAATGAAAAGGATTTGAAAGTCGAAAGGGTAGAAATGTTCCCTAACCAGCGCACACGCACACTAATCAGCCAAATAGAAACCTTATTTTTGGAGTTGGTTACAAAGAGAGTTAGTGATAGGTTTCTCTGATAAAAACCTACATGTTAAAACAAAATTGTAATTTCAACAGTTCCACCCAAGAAAATCAGTCTATTCAGTTGCCTATGCCACAAGCGAGAGCAAGTATTATATTGTAGAAATCTCATCATCAATAACTAAGAGTCATATTACTGAAGTCATATTGGTTTTAGTGCATGAAAAAAGTGGACTGAATGCGAGAGTATTTATGTGGGTAGATACGCGTAAGCCAATGAACTTACGTGTTGATAAGTGAGGTTATTTATAATGTAGAACACTTAAAAAGATACATTCACACATGCATCACGACTTTTTTACGTTTTAATAACTTATGGCTAGCCATTGCAAGCCTTCAATAGGCTATTTAATAATAATATAAAAATAACATATAGATGTTATTTTTCTATTCCTCAGGAACAGTAATTTCTTTCTTGAGTGAGCGAGGCCACAGGTATAATACTATAATTTTGCAATGTTCTAGCAATTCTACAAACTTCCTTTCTCCTCTCCTCTTGCTTGGTATTCTTGAAAACTGACCAAACATATAGATTTCCTAGAGTAAAACTTAGTAGAGTATGTATATATATGTATTAATAGTAGATAATACAATAACTAGGTTTGAAAATATAACAGATTGAAAATAGGTTGATGTAAATTTTTTAAGTATACTCGACAGAAACCGACTTTACTAATGAGTAGTTTTCAGAAATCATAAAGGTAGGGACAGTAACAACCAAGTGACACCTGGTGCTCTGGCGGTAAATGTCCTTGTATACCAGCATAGTAGATTATGCTGGGCTCAGGTCTTGGCCAACTTCCTGATTATAGTACTAGAACTACTTATATTAAAACATTCTATAATATTATTTTTACTTTCAGCATCAGATTTGTTTGCAGAGGATACAAAAAGCCCATCAGAATCCAGTGTAGCATTTCCTAGTCATTACATTTTTTTCAAGTCATTTTATCATACCAGTGCTACTCAAAGAAAGATAATTATGCTGACTTATTTATAAAGTAAATATTTAAGATGGCTACACTGAGATAAATGTTTGTTTTACATTGATGTGAAATTGTGCCAATAAACAATAATGCATAAAATAAATGGCCTTAATTATTTCAGTACCTACTGTTAACTGTAAATTTTATCACATTCCATAGTGATTACACAATTTATATATATTATAATAGGCTAAAAGACCACAACTTCATATTCATAAGGTATAGTAGCAAAGAGAACCTTTGCTGTATAAATAGTATCCACACCAATTATGATCAAACTCGGAGCCATATAGACACCATCTTTAAAGAATGAGGTATAAGTTTCTAAAATAGTTTGAATATGAGAATCCTGGCGGGCTTTTTTTCATAGCAGTGTTTGATGAATATACAATGCTCAACAAATGCCATGAAATTACTAAGGCATTACACCGGCTTTCAAGAGCCTATGGGTTTTGAACTACCCATTGGTATAACCAATTCATATTAATGAAAATAGTGGTAATGTATGTGATGCTTCCTGTTTATAGTGAAAATTATATAACCTGACAACACCAGTAGCAAAAATTATGAAAAAAAATCAAATTTTGATAAGTGTCCAATGATGAACACAAAAACCCTAAAGAATTGACTAGAATTAAAAGAAAATGTATGTACCAGATCAAAACTATGCATGTTAGTTTTTAAGAAAAATAATCTATTACACTATTTGTGTTCCTTAAAATAAAATAAATAATATCTAGAATTGCTATGGCTTTTGAACTTTAGCTAAAGCACCAAAACCCCATAAGTACAAAACTATGCAATGATGTACATATGATGAATCTTTATGTAGACTAAACTGAAAATAGCCCAATTTACATACAAGCAACTTTGAAGGTAAGTCAGACAGTAGAAGAGAGTATTATACTGAGTAATAAAAATATATAAATATAAACGGTTTTTATTTAAGATTATTGGTAGTATTTACATAAAATATTGTAAATGTTGTAAGAAGATAAAAATATATAAATTCTAACTTTACAAAAAAGGAGAGAAAATGTGGTGACTCATATCTGTGATGGCTTCTATGGCTGAACTTGTAAAGTAAGTTTTTTTTTTGCAAAAACTCTATTCTTCTGTTGAGCAATTTTTGTTGAATTAAGTGTGTAAGAAGAAAGTATAAGTATATTTTATTGCAGAAAATATTTGATCCTAAAGAGTATCCAGTAAATAGTACCATATCACATCTTTCAAACTTAACAACTATAGTATACTTTTATGCTACATAGCCTTAATTTTGTTTATCTATGGACCATGTAGCATGCTTAATATTTTAATTTTATCGCAGATGAATGTAATGTACTACATAATATTGTATATGCTTGGAATCTTTTCCTTATTATCTTTTATCTATAATATGTGTGTATTTAGAAATATACAAGTATGTTTATCAGCAGTCTGGTTACCTTAGTACAGGCTCTGCCTAGTTTGGGATCAGACAGCCGTGTGTGACATGTGTGGAGTTATTATTATTTAATAAAATTGCAACTTCTTTCATTATACAAGTGAATAAAATTGAATATTTCATCTGTGTTTACGACCAAACATAAATAAATATATACTTACAAAGTAGGTGGCATGAATGTATTGACTAAAAATAGATCTAGTAACAAGAAATTCAAGTATGCCTGGACGAAAGACGTGAAGCAGTGCAATGCAGTTAAGGAAATGTGTTAATATAAATGAGCTAATATTACATTGTAGTAACTAAACGTACATCGAAAGCGTATTTTATGTTTCCAGTGTGCGGCCAGCTTAGATATAAATAGAACATACACTCAACCACCCAGCTAACTAGAACATTGAAAAGATTGATTGTACTGGCTGTAAATGCACCGCAACTAAACATTCAGCTGCATGATACCTTTCCTTTTGCTTATAACCGATTAAACGTGCAAACAGTTATGCTATGTGCACTAATGTGCAGTGCCTAGGCGCCAAATACAATGGTACGACATTTCACATGCATGTCGCTCACACAGTTTACCTCCGCCGATGTCCATGGCACTGTACGAAATAGCCGCGGTCGCGGACACCTCACAGCGGTCCTTCCGCACGCGACAATATCAAAACGCACATTTATAATAACTTCGTCATAACTCGTTTCCTTTTACAATTTAACACTTCCCACTTTCAAAGTGTACTTTTCAACTTTAAATGCACTAAACCTCACTTTTTAACTTATTAATAATAGAGAAACTCGCAAACACACACGACGTATTGCACAAATTGTAAACCAAACACGTACCTCCAGCATGAATGATCCTATATTAATAACTGTGAACTGTTTCTTCGCTCTCGCTCGTCCAAGGAACTAGTTATCAAGGTCTCTTGTCTGGACAGTAGTTCTTAGAATGAAACAGACAATGTAGCGAACTCTGACACTACCACCAATACACAGTACCACATTAGATAACTTAGGAAACTCAGTTACCGAATAATACTTAAAAATATTACACGATAATAAGGTAAAAGGTAACACAACTCCTCAGGTGAGTGATTGTCAAAAACTCTAATGATAAATCTTATTTGTGTGGTACACACCCTGACATCACACTAGCAACGACTGAACACGATTGGCCATGAATTGACACATGGCGGATGGCGCTCGTGTGACGTACGCGGACGTAGCGCATGCGCGTATGGTAACTCCAAACTTTTTGCCTGAGCAAGAGCGAGATAGAATTATTCTCTGCACGCGTCTCAGCGCCTCATAATAATATGAATATATTTCCCGCCAAAGTCAAAACAAGTCAGAACTTTTTTAATGTCAAATCAAATAGATCGAAAGAATATTTATAAAAAAAATTTATTTAAGCCGTTTCTTACCTTACCTAATACAAAAAAGAACTAAATACACAATTTCCTTTTTAACAGCGTTTATTGCCTATTATACTTACCTACATCAGTAGTATTCAGTAGACATTGCAAAGAGGATAATACATATAACAGCAATATATTATTTACGAGCCTAACTTTCCTTGGAGTATCGAGGCGTGAGTCATACTAAGGTCTGAATGCTCTGAATAACGAAGCGTGGGTGTCTCAATTTCAGGACATTACAGTAAATAGGGCTGGGAACGGCGGGCGCTGACTCATCGCTCTACGCCCTTTCTATCTACTTATAGATTCATTTTGATAAACCAAGGAATATCGCACAATAATTTTTCAGTGAAGATGCCACACTTATGTCCTTGTCTCCTGTCGAATTAAGAACAACGATAAAGTACATATTCAAAACCCATTTGTCTAATTTTGAACAACAAACGATTCTTTTTTGGGAATCTTCCAGCGAAGGCGCAAGTCGTATGTTCGAGTCACTGACCACGCGAGGTGTCGTAACGATTCTAGCCACGGCGAACACGTCTGCCACATTGCGGTTTCTCCACCATAGATTTTGTTCAAGTCTTTTATTTTTATTTTACCTATGAACAAAACTAGGTACTAAACAATAATAAACGACATACTTTTGACAGAAGAACACCGCTGTCCAGGCTACTCTGTTACCTACGTGTTACTCTTAGTAGGTTAATTAATAGCGATATAAAAAAAAACAATCTAACGGCCATTAAAAACATTATTAGAAGACAGAAGAAAGAACAAAAAGAAATGTTGAATTTGGAATTCTAATTGGTAGAACAAAAGACAAATCAAACTGTTACTTTATCGTAGGTTAATTTCGTAATTACCTACGATAAAGTAACAATACAAACAATAAAAACATAATACAAACTACAAATAGCATACTTAAGTAGGTATATAGTATTGTAAAGCAAGTCGTAAGGTGAGTATATCGTCAGAATTCAAGAGCCACATGGGCCCTGCTCGAGAGTAATTTGCTTTAAGTAATTTGTAATGAGACCGCTCGTGTTAGTTTAAACATTGCTTCGTATGAATCATTCTAGCCAATTATTGCGCCGTTTTCCACCCAAGAAATCAGACCAATTTTCGACCGGTGCGGTGCGTTTGAAGTGTTTTTAATACCAGCTCCCGATCTTTTTCTCTGAAATGAAGTCTACATCTATATATACCATAGTCTATCGGATAGACCTCCTGAAAGCCTTGAATGTTCACTGGTCACTTACAAATCATATCGTCTGTTTTGTCTGGTTCTTCTTTATCTGGGTCTCCTTGCTCTGTTGGTGACAGTTGAGAACTCCTAGAGCTCTCTAGAATAGACTATTGTATCTATAATGTTTTATATGTATGTATAATGTTTTGATTCCTGGGTAGACCTTGCTAATCTGTTGTTAAAGTATAAATTGAATAGGAGAAAGTATTCTTCATGATATCTTAAATTCCGTCAAAAACCGTATTATGTAACTATGGTCATTGCATTATTAAAAAAAGGGGTGCAGGCAGACATATATAAATGAGTCAGAGTGGGCCGACGTAGACGCCGACGTTGCGACGGCGATGGTGGCGGCAAAGTGACGCGCCCGCGCGGATTGCGTGAGGCGCCGATATAGCACCACCATTCAGCCTTGTAGCCAAACGATAATTTTAGACGCCAGCCCTCTGTATATTTCAACCCCTGTTACTGATAACTTATTTAATATTTACGCAATGCATTGGGTGACGTATTAGTAACATTGTTGCAGGTTGAAATATATTTTAGGGTGTGTAGATCAATGAGTAGATTTGCCGACTTTACAAAAAAATGTTAGGCAAACTCTAACCTCATATTTTACACCTATTCATAGTAAGTTATTTTTTTGCGAATGGTAAAATCACTTCTCAGTAGAAGGATATAAACGCATCAAATGTCCTTGCTCGTAAGATTTTTAACTTGTCGACGATGTCTCCAAACGTATACTACGTTTTGGCAAGAGTTAAAAAACATTAATAAGAATAATTGTGTGATGAGCATGATCATTTGTTCTGTGTCCGGGTGTAATTTATCTGTAATATGTATGTATTTAGAAATATATTAGTATGTTTATCAGCAGTCTGGTCACCATAATACAGGCTCTGCTTAGTTTGGGATCAGACGGCCGTGTGTGAGATGTGTGAAGTTATTAATATGATTACCACCAAGCCTCTGCCTTTGACAGCAACCCCTCCTCATATCCCTCGTGAGTAAATACTCATCAGAACCTGACTAGCTGATAAGGTTGACCTTGAAATTTTGGGAAATATACTCACACATTTAAACCCCCCGCATAAATAAAGGCCTTTTCTTCAAAAGGTCTTCAAAACGGCTGAACAGATTACCAAACAGCTAAGCATCCTAGTGGACGTCCTCTAGGATATTGAGTAAGTATTAGCCATAATAAATATAAACATAAATAAATAACATACATCATCCTGGATCCAATAATGTACACCATCCCCAATACGTCACTGGCCTATCTGAACATGATTTTACTTTTAAGTAGTTTAATATTTAAGTATTAACTGGTAAAGTTAGGTACATGTGATGCGGAACCGGCGATACTGCGCCGACCCTAAATTAATTTGGGAGAAGGATAAGAAGATGACGATGACTGGAAAAGTTAGGTACGAGAGTATCTTTAAACCTTTCGAACAAGAGCTAAACAATATTCCAATACAATCCAGTTGTGTTAAAGTTTTTACTTACGCTGGTGTCAATTGAGGGTCTTCGCCCGATGCGTCACGCAGTCGGCGCGGCTCGGCGACGTTGGGGCTGGCGCCGCGCCGCGAGGACTCGCGTCGCCGCACGCCACCGCGTCTGAGGCACCCCCGAGTACACGGTATTGTGAACTTACGTTTCGCGATACGGAAACTTTAAATTAGGATGTTCTAACACATGATAGATGAACAAAATAGCACAGCATGGAGGGGATAGACTTTTATGTGGTGTCAGACAGTAACCGTGACTCCTCGAGTGCAGGGCTCTACGTGCAATAAGCTATGCGCGTAATTTAAGGAAAGTAAATGGTATAATGGTAATACAATAAGTACATACAAATATAATACATAAATAAAATTTTAATGTCTGTTTGTAATGTCAAAATAATCGTTTTTTTAAGCTCATACAGTTATTTGCACGATACCTATGCCTAAAAAGCAGTTTTAAAAATTTTCACAGGCTAAAGAGTACCTTAGGCTAGGTACTTTTGTTTTGGAAAAATAATTAGGGTTGCGCCCAAAATATTTAAATATGTACACGCGAGCGAAGCCAGGCGGAAACTGCTAGTCATCAATAAAAACGTGATTTTATTAATAGGGGCCGTATACATACCTACAGTAACTACCTTCGTAGAACAAATTTGTTTCTCATACTGGACACTAAAATGTCATAGAAAAAAATAATAATTTGAAATTGTTGCCGAACTCATGCCATCGAGAATCAATGTGTCAATAGCCATTAATAGACAACGCAATTATTCAGAAAATCAAACTAATTTCTTACAAAACAAAGTAAATAATCTGAGAAATGCCAGAACAATTATTGAAAGTACCACGCAGCGTGTCGCCAGTGGCCAGGGCAGGCGCCGGGGACATTTCTGAACGAGAACTGTCACGGGAAAGGCATAAGTTGCAAACTACGCCGCCAGCGTAAGTTTCTAAGACATATTACAAAGCGGTATCTCCTAGGCCTAAATTAAGCATAGCTTGTATTAAATTTAATTTAGGTTTCTACAACATGGATTAACATACTTGTACTCTGTCCATTCTTTTTTTCATTTTGACAGTTCGATTGAAAGTCAATTAAGTAGCCCTAACATGTCGCCGATTTGATTAAAAATATTAATCGATTTCATTTATGAGGAAATATTAATCGATTTAGAAATAGTAAAAAGTAAATTTTATCTAAAAAATTCTAAACTCGTTTAGTAAATGAATCTGAATCTAAAGTTTAATATATTGAAGATCAGTAAGGAATCTAGAGTGTAATGTCTGTTATTTGTTCATAACTCTAGTTTTAACTGGAATTTCAACATTTTGATGGCACTTTACAAACAAAACGATTTAAAACTATAGACAGAAAGTTTTTATACCGATTTAGAAATATTAAGATCGATCCATAAATATGCAGTAGAAACATTTGTCCTCATCACTACGTACGTACAACAGAACGTAACTGTTTTTATTGCGTAAACCAAAAATCATTTATTTAAAACAAAATCTACACGTAAAATATGTCTACAACTTGTAACAAATTGTATACATTTTAAATTAAATTTCACGAACTCTGGTTAAGCAACTGTCAAAAAGGAATACTAGTAGACAGAGTATATGTAGATACAATGTTTCTTTTTTATTACATGCAAAAACCTATTATATTTTAATAATCGGGCATCATACCCGCGAAGCCTGATGTCACTGTGATGTTCATGTTACTAGCGGCAATACCTAACTGCTCTGGGCAGTATTTAGGAAATGCACGAATTGTACGGCAGCCCTGATCATACTACCTATCTCAATTAATTATAAATTGTACACCATTCAGTTGCAGACAGTCAGTTTCACACGCATGAATGTCTGTGTCTGTCTGATACCTTTGTTATCGACTATAATATAGTAGTATTGTATGAACGCGCGGCATGTCCCTCCATCACAAAGAGAGTATCCTCAGACCCAGGGGCGCAACAACCTTTAAAAGTATTTAAAAAGTATAAGGTGTCAAAAAAAATGGTCACAACACTTTATTGACGTATTTCTGATTAACATTTTTACTAAAACTTTTCCGCCGACTCCTCAGCGCATCCTGTTTTGGGTTATGTGGGGATATTTGGACACCCTTGAAGGGGTGTCCACAGGTACACCCCCCGTTGTTGCGCCCCTGCTCAGACCAGTCAACGGAATATAGAAGGATAAATTACTACGTAGTTAGGCAACCGTTCACTAGATGATGCTAAAGTATATTTTTGCAGACTGTGCTCTTTAGAATGTTATTCTAATAAACACTATTAAATACTTAATTTTATTAACTAGTTCACTTAGGGATGTACTTACCTACCTATTCGGTTAATCTGGGATTCTATGTATGTAGCCTGTTTCTTAACAAGTACAAAGTAAATTTAGGTGATCCTTCCTTCTTTTGCCTTTCGAGTAATTATTAACTACACAACCCATGGAAATTTACCAACAAATAATAAATTATTTCGGTGTTTAACGACGCATCAAAAATAATATAATTAAAAAGAAGGAATATTCAACCATCTGCTTACTTCTTTATGCTTAGTATTTCATTATTATTATAAACTAACTATTATTATAAACTAAAGCGGCGGTAGCGTAATGGCAAAGGCGTCGGACTTGCGATCAAGTGGTTGCGGGTTCGAACCCCACCCAGTGCACTATCGACGTGAACCCACTCCTAACACAAGCATTTTAGCTTAGCTGGAGGGGTTAACAAGAATACTAGTAATGTGTGACCCACGTTGCTAGTATTCTTCATTTAAAAACAAAAAAAAAAAAACAAAAAAAAAAACTAGCTTTTGCCTGCGGCTTCGCTCACGTAAAAATATTTTTTTTTCTGGATGAAAGATACTCGGTTCTTCTCTATATCCTTCGCAACGTGCATGCAAAATTTTATGATCGGTTGAACGGTACAGCAGCGCATAAAAAACGAACAAACATTGATTTTTATATATTATATTTGCGGTTGTAAATACTTACGTGTACGTTTCTAGTCAGTCTGACTAGTTTTGAGCCCGACAGAGGTGGCGAAACTGTAAAGTGCAATATGATGCAACACCTGATACATCCCGCCACCGAAAACTGTCCAGTTATGTCTACCACGGTGTTCCGATACATTAAATTGGGTGTCTTGTTTTCTAATTAAACCATTGGAATTAAGAACGAAATCAAACTTAGTCATCAGTTATTAAAGAAACCAAACGAAAGCTAGGCTTATATAAATCGCCACACAGTAGGTACCCTGAGTCACGGAAATACGTAGGTACGTGTGTATTTTATTTTAGCTGTAGTTTAATGGATGACTCAGACGCCATCGCTATCTCATCTAGAGCCATAACGTCTAGATGAATTTGATTATTTATGTAGTAACTAACACAGCAGATTTTTCGAATATGCGCCTCCCGAGTCCCGACTCTCCCTAAATCTGCAAGTTAACCCTGTTGAGAACTGCGGTTAACATAACTTCAGATCCACGCGCCATTGTTGCGCTTATACCTAAGTACTTAATTCGGCGATAAGGTAAGTTTTTGCCAAATATATTCGTGAAAAAATATTCTATAAGAATAATTAATGATCTTTATAAAATTGGGGAATGAATATTTTTATAATACATTCACAACAGTAATTTATTAATTTCTTTTAAATATTCTAACGCAGGACATTATTACACAGCGCTATCTAGACCAGAATACGGATAATCATATTAAATACATTTTTTTTCTAATTAAGCGCATACATATTATACCCACCCCGGAATATTTGCTTTGGTTTTATTTATATAAATTGTTATAAGGTCATCGATTCCTGACTAGAAGAACTAAAATGATTTTCATTGGATTTCGTTTTCCCATGATTATAATAATGACTCAATTTAATAAAATTGTTAAGATTTGTTAATTTAATCAATTTTGTCAGTATATGATTGTATGCAGGACATATTTGCGGTTATTTGGCCAATAACCCCGAATACTGTTTCAAAATGTTTGACGTTAAGGAATCACCAATATACCAATATACCAATATACCAATAGGTATATTATTAACTGGGTAAATACGCTCGCGTCATGACCAGGATTGGACATTTACATTCATAAATACATTTTGTCACTCAGGGAAAATAGAATAAGAGTCTACTGTGATGTTTGTTGCCGTTAGTTTCCTATACCTACTTTATTTGCCTCTTCTTTTTAGTATAGAACGGAGATAAATCTGCATTTTTAACAGACTCAAAAAAGGAGGTTCACAATTTTATTATTCGATCGTATATATATATTTTCGACAGACGAAAAAAAAGGTTCTCAATTTGACAGTATATATTTATTCCAATTTTTTTTATGTATCTTCAGCCCTCTCTCCGTTATTTATGAACCGATTTTGATTATTCCTTTTTTTGTTAGATAGGGTATACCTACCGGTATACGATATTTACTACCTATATGATGGGTATATTAAGATATACCTTAATTTGCGTTTAAAAAACATCACATAATGCAGCCGAGCTGAAGATGAAATAAAAATGTTAACAAAAAAATTTACCGACGAAAAGAACTAAAAAGCAATAAATAAATAAACCTTAGTCTTGAGATGATTAATTACCTATGTAGCGCCATATACGTCTATTGCTACGTAGGTACCTACATAATATAAAAATTAGATAATTAATCAGTTTGTAGTTTGGCGCCGACTCAAAATTAGTTTATTTATGAAATTTGATAGTTTATGTAAATAAGCTCCAATACTTACGACTTAAAAGGTTTATTTACTTTTTGCCTTTTAGTTCTTTTGGTCGGTTTGTTTTTTTGTTAAAAAGATTTTTATTTTATGTATGTTCACCGATTACCCAAAGACGCCTAGAAGACCGATTTGGTAAATTTCCAGGTCATCTGGTCAGGATCTGATGATGGAATCCTGGAGATATCGAGGGAACTCTTCAAATTTTATAGGCACACTTGAATCGATTTGAGTATTTTGTCAATTCGGTGAAATTCTGCAGAAATTAATTTTGCTATGCCCTGTTTCCTTCCATCAAATGCGTGAATTGGGTATACCTACATGTTTGTACCATTGGTAAAGAAGAAGTAGGTGGTTTTTAAAACCCTTTTATTAGCTTCCCTTCTAACTAATGAAACAAATCTTGGAAATCAGTTTTAACTATGTATGTATTTATAGGATGGATTGGATGACAACACTATAATGAACATGAACACTATAATTAGGCACCTTGAATCTTATGTGTTGTTGGAGCCAGGAGGTGGAAAGTGGAACTCTTTAGTGGCTTCTAGTTAACCCCTCGAGTTTGGGTTCATTTATTTCGTTTTGAAAAATGCTATGGACTTGATAACAATCGTCTGATGGTGAGGTCATGAGGTCGATAGTGGAACTCTTTTTTACTTTAATTCGGTTCGCCATTAAAGCGTTCCGTTCTTCTAAAGGAAAAAGGAACCTTTATAAGATCACTTTGTTGCCTGTCTGTCTGTCTGTCTGTCTGTCTGTGAAGACCCTTTTTGAAAAAGTTGAAATTAATACGAAATACTTATGTTGTAAAGTTGACTTGTGTCTTACAACCAAGTTAAGTCGATGTACGGGAGAGTATTTTAAGAACTACAAAGATAAGTTTGTCTTTCGGAAAGGAGCCAAAAATCTTCGAGAATTGATACTCGAGATGACCATACTATCTACATAGGTACAAGTTTGTTTGCTTACGGAACCCTCGGTGCGAGAATCAGACTCGCACTTGTTCGGTTTCATTACTTTTATATTAAGATCTATACTTAAATATTACTTTTAATTTTTTATTTGTATCCTATATTCTGTAGACCAAAATATAATGATACTTTTATCATCATCCAAATAATTCTCAATGAGCGGATCGGAGTGATACCACGGCCTCACAGAAAACTGGCAGTGAAGCAATGCTTGCGTTGCTTTTCACCGAGTGTACTAGCATTTGTGTCACTAGCAGTTCCCGCGCGGCTTCGCTCGCGTGTACATATTTTTTATATTTTGCTCAGAACCCTAATTCTTTTTCCAAAATAAAAGTAGCCTAAGTTACTCCTTATAACACCAGCTATCTGCCAGTGAAAGTCCCGTGGAACGGGTCCACCCGTTCGGGAGATTAGCCGAAACAGACAGACAGACACCACAGACAAAAATGTTTAAAACTGATTTTTAGGTACCTATGGGTATCGTGCAAATAATTGTATGAGCTTAAAAAAAACTATTATTTTGACATTACAAACACTTCAATTTTATTTATTTGTATTGAGTATTGATATATTGATGATTATACAGTCAGTCTCGACGCTATTAAAACTTAGCTACTTCTCCGAAAAGTTCTAGTCCGTCATGTTGTTGCTGTATTGGGTTAAAATTGCAACTGCTAATCTTCATCAGATTATCAAATTCTTCAAGTATTATGTTCCTTACAAAGTTAACTGTCCAGTTACTGTCGTTTTCTTTAAAATTTATTATTTAATTTCTAATATTTAATGTCACATTTGCTGACTGTATTGACGAACATTTATTTGAGCAGCATTTTTAAACCACCTTTTCTAGTGGATTTAAATTTAGTTTTGTTCGTAGCAGAGGTAACACGTTAGATGACATTTTAGTAATTTGAAATCTGTTTCAATTATAATAATATATGAACATTGAAACACGACAATGTTCAAGTTCAAGATCAAGCATATTTAGCAATTAAATTAAACTGAAAATGTATTGCATCCGAGTGGCCATAGTTAGACATTTGCCTGCTCAAATTTTTCTAACATTCATGTTTATGATCTTGTTCATTTATATTATAACAATACAAAAGATACTTACATAACCAGATCCTTCTAGTTTCATAGTTATTATCCTAATAAGATAGTTTTGAAATGCTTTCCATCTTACGGTATATAATTAGATATATTTATCCCTTTTGATATAACTAGGGTATATCACAGCTATAACCATGTTACTACGATACATACTTTACATGTTCTCAAAAAAAAATATAATTGTCTTTCTGAATCCTAATAATTTCTAAATCGCAGTTGGGGAATCACTTGACAATGCCAATGATATCATTCTCAACAGGTAGTGACTATTGAAGTGGTAAAACTGATAATGATAAGAACAAAGAAATAATAAACTCTTGTCGCTAATGGTCGTTATACTTTATTACCATAGTGTCTTGTGTGACAAAGAAGCAGTTTTTCTATCGCATAAAGAAAAGTTTTTCCTCTAACACAACTGGTTTTGAAACCACAGAATACATAATAGTACCATGAAACCCAGTTGCGATGTCGTCCTATATTTTTAAATGAAACTATTTTTGTTTATGCCTCTTCAACTGATATAAATGTTTAACTGTACTAATCAAAAAGGTACAAATAAAATACAGTTAGCTAAAAAATATGCCTCAGCGGCATTTTCCAGTTCTTTTCAATAAATTTAATCACTAACATGTTCTACTCTTCGCTTTTCATACAGTCGCCTCCAGCCTGTGCATCCAAAAAAGCAGTTGTTCCTGACTCCTGTTAACAAGTTTACGGCGAAATGGTGCACACCGAGCCCCAACTTAGCCAGGATCCGCAGCTGCTTGGATGAGTACAAGCGTCAAGACACGCCCGTCAGACCAGTCAATAAAACCAAAGCCGTGTCTATGGAAGACTTGACTCCAACCAAACGGATTAGGATTGATAAGTAGGTGCTCTTGAAGTTAAGTTTCTGTAGGAGTTACCTTGGGAATAATATACAATAGATACTCAACGACAATAAAACAGGTAATTCAAGAAGCAAATTTAAGAGCTACTGATACGTGAGACCCAAATGATTACTAAACACAGATAACTATAGTTCTGGTCCAAACATAAAATCGCTAAATAACAGTTGCCCCGTTACCACCACTATAGGCCGCTAATATTGTAAGGGATGGGGCCTTTAGTTTACGATAACACTTCACATTGTGTTTTTGGACAAATATTCCCCTCACTTGATCTAATCCAAATTCAGATCAATTCCAAATACGCTACTAGTAAGATTCTATTAAACATGATGGAGTTTATTTCTGCGTATAGCGGTTAATTTTAATTAGCGGACAACACCGCAACTCTTTTCTGGACTGTTACAGAAAAGATGGTGATCTACCAGTTGTGAGGTCACCAGGAGTCAATGCTGCTGCTGAACAAATGGCAGCTGTCAAGATCTGTAGGTTTATGGTAATGGTGGCATGGAGACGACGGCGTGAGGATGTTAAATGTTTGCGGAAAACTTTGGAAACTCAGGTGATTGGGGATCTTCTTATTTTGATGATCGGATAGTATGCTTTCATATATTACTTAATTAATAACGGATAGTGAATTACAAAAGACATAATGGGTATACAAAATTAGAACAATTATATTGGATTGGGTTATAAGTTATCTTGCTAAAAAGTTATAAAGGCTTCCGTCCAGTTTAATTATTATGGTATTTTTATTTTAGGTCTCTTACTCAGAACGTCTTCGTATCCAAATCTGTACACTGAAGTCCCTTCTAGATTCTGACAATGCTAAGGTTCGTCTGGCAATGCGGGAATTAGAACGACTGAAGCAGTTGCTGAAGGACAAAGAAATTGAGAAATCTGTGTTGGAACGGGTGAGTTAGATTTGCGCGTCAGATGTAGGGAAACTGATTTGTTTATATCGACAGAGGTGGATCTCTGTAATGAGTTTCTTACGTTTCAGGAGAAATCAGCTTTAGAAGACGATATATGCGCAGCGGAAGATCGTGCATCTGAGATGAGCATCGGTAAGAACTCGATTACTTTATTCTTATATTTAATTAAAACGTTAGGCCCTCAATGTCGGGGAATACAAGTATTGTCACAACGTAAAAATTATATGAATTATGATTTGGTTTTGCCAAACCTTCGACATGCAGGAGTTCTACATGAATTTTTGAGTTCTAAATAAATCGGAGATTGCCGTTTTGGAGGTAACAGATTACAAGTTTGATATTGAGTTGAGGAGTTGGTGTCGTCAGGTTGGCGCAACTGCCGGAACGAGTTGGACGGCGCGCGCGCGGCGGCGGGCGCGGCGGAGCGCGCGCTGGCGCTGGAGCGCGCCGCCGCGGCCGAGACGCGCCACCAGCGCGACCTCGCCTGCGCTCGGGTACGTACGGAACGTCTTCACTTTCACTAGAGGAAGATTACCACTTTGGTTCAAAATTCTGTAAGTAGATTAAAAAAAATCGAACTACCACTTTTGAACATTGGTAGGTAGGTAAGTTTCCTATGGTTAAAATAAATAAATAAATTTTTGAAATTAATCGTTTGCTAACAGAAATTTTGTGATTATTTTTGGTAAATTTGACAATGTTGCCGATTATATTGTACACTCACTAAACTAAAAGCCGACTTAATTTCTTCATACGAAATCAACCTTGTCTTCTTCGTAACAAGGTCTATTTGTTACTGGCATCTATTTCTCAGCGCCACTAAATTTCACTAAAACCTGTCAATGTATACTCAACTTTGTTTAATAAAAAAAACTGATTTCACTTGACAGTCCATAATAATTGGTTAGTAGATAGTGACATCTTACAAGGAATTGTAACTGTGATTTAAGGGTACAGGACCGCTAATAGCGTTGGGGTTACGTGTTCAGTAACTCGACAACCCACAAATGATTGAGTGTGGAGTCCGAAGGCCCCATAATCAGAGATGATAAAACTAAACATAATAAAATACTTGTCTTTGCTTAGTTGACAATGCTGGAAGCGGACCTCGCCCAGCATGAAAATTTACTATTGACAGCGGAAACAGAAGTAGCCGAATTGAGACGAGATGCAGACGAGAAGCGTAAGGAATTGGAGGACACCAGCGAACGGCTCAGAAGTGAACAGGAGTAAGTTTCCCTTCAGAGACTCAAATATTATCCGGTGGGTTCCTATTTTCAGCCACAAGAGCCCTTTATCTATACTAATATTATAAAGCTAAAGAGTTGGTTTGGTTGAACACGTTCTTCGTGTTGGATAGCCCATTTGTCGAGGAAGGCTATAGCTATAGCTATAGGCTATACACTATTGGCCGTAGCGTGATGTTATATAGCCTATAGGGTAGATAACATCACGCTACGGCCAATAGGAGCGGAACAGCAATGAAAAATGTTGCGAAAACGGGGAAAAAATTAAAATTGCAAACGAAGTTCGCGAAAAAAAATTAATGAAAAGTGTAGGTACACCTAAAAACAATTATTGATACAGTAATTAACTTACTGTGACAAAAGGTTGTGTAATTCTTATCATAATTACTTTGCAAAATAGACATTTAATTTTTGACACTTATGTGAAATCTCTGCCCTATAATCATCGTCACTACATATTATAAAACAAAGTCCCAGGCCACGTCTGTCTTGTCTGTCTGTTCGCGATAAACTGAAAAACTAAACGGATTTTCATGCGGAGTGATTCATGAGGAAGGTTTCGGTGTATAATTTGTACCCATGCGAAGCCGGGGCGGGTTGCTAGTATACGACTAAGTCTAAAGACATCTTGTATACAAAACGCTCGTTTTTCTCAAATACTTAAAATGTAGTTGATGTAATATACAATCATGTTAACCCAAGTGTAGCAACAGCGTTAAACGCATAGATTAATGCCGCGTTCCAATAAACAAGAAACGATTCGTTTTGCTTACGGACGGTAAAGTTTCAAATGACAAAGCTAGACGAGCACTTGGCTATACATCTACATTGGCAAAATATATTAACTATTGGCAAATTGTATTATTTGAGAAAGTCATTTTGAGAAAAGAACATATTGAATGTCCATGGTGAGATAAACTAAGTATATTATTATGATAGTATTATCTTCCTCTCTCCCAAACAAACTGTGCTGCGCCTGACAGTGTCCAGAATTGTTTCTCCTTAAACGTTATCATCTATGTATTTACATTATGGAAGCAATAAACTATTGAGTGAAGGGACATTGTAAGAAATGTTTAAATAAGTACACAACCCACAACCGAGCAAAAGTAGAGTTTCTACTACGCGGTCTTACAGACTATAGAAGTTAATTATAGTTGTTTAAATTATACACGTGCTTTCTTCACACACCGTCCATACATAAGTTCATATTGTTCATCGCACCATAGTCCTAAGTTCTTAAATTTACCAACAAACATAGATGTTGACAAGTACAGTTAGCTAGTTAGCACCTGCGGGCAGGCAGTCAACTGTTTATCTGCTGTCGTCTATACCTACTATAGGGTTGCTCGAGTAAGGAAATCGTTTTCCCTGGTTGGGGCATTCCAATATCTGGTGTCACCTCCTCTTGGTTGTTTATTAAATACAGAATAGAGTTGTCACCCCAGTTGCACTACAAGCTAAAATCTTCGGTTCTAACCCTTCCATCACTTACTACAGACGTCCTCTTCTAAAATTGCCCATTTTAAGTAAGTCCTTATTTAAAGTTGTCATTTCCCATCTTATATCAAGATGCCCTGTGCTCTGCCTTATTTCGAATGTTTTAAGTGCGGTTTTAAATAGGATAGTGTCCCAGTCAGGTGAATGGAATAAGAAATAAATCACCATTATGTAATTTTAAACTGCGTATCTCGTAATATGATGGTGTCAACCTTAGTAATCATTCACTCATAAGTTCATAACCCAAGAGCTCAACGAATTTCGAGGAGGTATCTTATGGCGTTAGATAAATATCTGGCACTTTTACTTTTAACTTAAATAATAGCTAGGTACCTATATCTTTTTTGTATATTTATCTTATTCTAACTAAAATGCTTTTTTTGGAAATACAAGTTTGGTCATAATTTCTGACAAAGTAAATTGTCTGGTATTATATTTTTTGGTTATATAATAATAAATATTCAAAATATCTCCTCAAGATACGTTATGAGTTTTTGCTCTATTTTAAGAAAAAAAACGCGATAAATCCTATAACACACCCTATGATTGTGGACGACACATCTGTAAGCAGGCAGTAATAAAGCGGTGTTGCGCAGAGCCCGCGAGCGGTGCGGGCGCGAGTGCCGGGCGCTGGGAGCGCGCGTGGCGGCGGCGGCGCTGGAGACGGACGTGCTGCGCGCCGAGCTCGACGTGCTCCGCACTGAGCTCGCGGGGCTCAGGGACGAGCTGCGCGTCACCAGGAACCAGCTGGACTGGTGGCCACGACCTCTCACCAAGTTAGTTCATCTCATACCTTTAACGCTCCTTCACTAACATCGTCATGCACGTTTATTCATTGGACGTCACATTTTTTGCTACTCACTTTTCAATTGGATGTATGTATCGGTCGAGTTCATTTTACCTTATGGCGACTTTTTTCCACTATAGCCTCCTTTTGCCGCTATTGCATATTTCGTCATTGTCTAAACCTTTTAGAGACTACTACTATTCACTACTACTGTACTATTCAGAATGTTTTTCCCTCTTGACCATTTTTATATGTAGCGGCCTCTTTGTGGTTTGTCGCTTTTCTTCGAACTATATGTCCCGCACTTTATTTCGGTAATGACGAGAGTCAGCCATATCTCGTGTCATAGGATTATCATTGTTTGTTTTTAAGCATAAGGGCAACAAGAACGGAAAGCTAGGTCGTAACTTCCTAACGCTCTCTCCGCGAGTTAAATCCTGCCACTGATCTGCAACTGGTCCCAGGTAGACTTATTCATTGACAAATGAGTTGAATAGCCTTAACAGCTTTATTGGGACCACAATGGGTGACAGACGTAATATTCATATTGTCCATGTTCATTTCCGATTCGCCCCTTGGAAACAACTAAATCTATGAGCATGGTAATAACCACGTTCTACAACACTATTATTACTGCATTTTATAGTACTAATTACGATTGACGTTCTTCATTTCATAACATGCTTGATAAAGAATTTAAAACTACATTTTATAAAACGCGTACTTTCTATAGGGAAAATCGAAATTGTCTTGTCTAGTCAACCTTAACTTCAATACTATTTTCTTCCTAAGAATTTAATCTACAATTAGTTCACACTCACACGCCCTATTGTTGACAGAATGCTCGGCGCAGCCCGGTCATGGTTCAGCTCGTCGAAGTCGGTGCCAGAAGCTGTCCTGTGGAACCTCATACCTGCTAGACACGGATGTTAGCCACAGTCTAATATTTAATAGGAATTCCCTCATAAGTAGTTGTATGAATAATTTTTGTCGAGACCTCAAGTTTGTGTTTAAAGGGGAACTGGCTTTGCGATCTCTTGACTATCTCTGCGAATGTCTTGTAGTCCCTCTCCATCTCGCCGGGCTAAACCATGAATTCATTAACTTCGGCGCAGTGTATCCGAAATATCCGAGATTCAAACAAAGAATCACATTCATGATTTGCCGGTGGCGTCATTCTGCTCTTGACTAAATTATTCCTGTTTATGACAAAAGCAATAGTATCCGTAATAAAGACAAATAACTGTTAATAGATTTTTGATTGTTTACAAGGTAAGTTTTGGTAAGTAGGTACGTATTTAACGTTTTATATAAGGTGACAATTAAATGATTTAAATGTCGTTACGTTTTAAAATATTAATTTATAGGTGTTTTGTTATTTTACTAAGTTTTAGATTTATAAGTAATTATTGGTACTATTAAAGGTGATAAAAATATTCACTGTTTTTTATTAGTTGAAGAAAATTCAAGTTCTTCAGTTCTTTTGGGACTAGTCGAGCGGCAACGTGTTTCATGCCCAAGCGATCGTTTAAAATGGTACGAATCCATTCGTGAGAGACAAAGTTTCTTGAATGAGGATTTTCAGTCACAATTTTCTTCACTTTAGCGATGTTAACTTCAGTTGAATACGTTGATGGCCGACCAGAGCGAGGCAAATCTTCCAACAAACCTCGACCGCTTTTGAATGCATTGTACCACTCATAGTGAGTTTGTGATAAAGCTGATTCACCGTATGCTCTAGGACCCATAGTAAAAACTGTTTAGTTGGGTCTAGATAGTGATAATTATGCTTGCCTTGCGTAACCGGGAGTGACGGAAGTTATTCATTGGCACAAAGACACCTGCACCAGTTAACCAGTAAAAAGCATGTTAGGAGCAAGTACTAACAATCCAGGTAAAAAATGTGTGAAGCACTCCAAAAATACTTTTTTTTGTGCTCTTGTTTATGGAGTTGAAAGTGTTGAAATAAAACTCTCAATTCTCGTCATCAATTTATTTTCAGTCTTACAATTCTAATCAACAATGTCTCAACTACAAAATATCAACATTTGGAATGGTTCCTATCGCGAGGGGCGAGACACTAGCGCCACACACATCAATAATATAAACACGTCGGTATTTTAGTTGCCCTTGGTACTGGACAAATTAGCTTTGGTTTAGTATATCTCCGGATGTCCTTTAAAACAAATAATATAGGCAGTTACAGGACTGCCAACAGAAGTAAAAACGAAACGACGAACTTAAAACGTCACATTACAGGTTGGTGACATTAATAAGCTGACAGAACTCAATGTTTAGATTAGCGCCCTCTTGTGGATCTATATCTGTATTATTAGCGTGACGGTCACGAGTTGTGATTTTTTCCCCATAGCAAAAGTGCACAAAAGTGCCTAAAGAAGTCTTCAAAAGAAAAAAGGTAAACAACCTCACACTCGCATTTATGATATCAGTTAGGAATAAAATTCTCAAGGTCATGTATTTTTAGCTTGAAGAAAAAAAACTGTTTTTATTCCATACAGTTACTACTCAACTTGACCTTTGAACTAGCGCTAAAAAATAGCTTTATAGTAAGTAGTATGTAAAGAAATACTTTGTAAAATATCAATCGTATTGGTGCGAGACTTTGCGCTTAAAAAGTGGGTACGATACAGTAGGTACGGAAGACGTAATTATATTCAACAAAACAATAATTAAAATCTGATTACAATATTGATGAAGATACCGCGTAATATACCTACACACAAAAAAAAACACGGTCGAAAAGAAACCTTCCCTTTTATGAAGAACTTAAAATCAAAAATTTAAAACAAAAATATTTATTTCAAGTATACCTATTGTAGGTATTTTTGCATTGTCAGGAGTAGGAGTCAGTCAGTATAAGTCGGTCGTGAAGCTAGTTGCCTGTTCCAAAACGTAGATCCGTACGACGGATCGTAGCAATAGGATCGTAGAGATGTAGCAATTTCTGAACATGTTCTGACTTTAAAGTAATCTAGTTCATACCGACAACAATCCGGCGCAGTATGCATCACCGGCTTTGTGACGTTCCAGTACGTGCCATTTGTTATCACAGAAATATGATTCAAGTTCAAGGATGCCTATCCTGATGTCTTGACTCAGATAAAATAGACTAGATACAAATTTTCAGACTTATAAAAAAAAATTTTTTTTCCAATTCAATGAATAATTATAATATACATAGGCTTGAGAATTAGGCCGCAGTCTCGCCCCTCGCTACCTACATTTACATCGTTTTGGGCCTGTGGCACACAGACTAACGGTTAGCACAGACCTAACGGCAAAATGGGAAACTTTTAAAATGTAAATAAAATATAAACCTTATTCTATCAAAATAATGCTGAAAATCGTACGTTGCTGCCATGTGGACTAGATTATACTTGCAGACGAAGTGCTCCGTATTTTGCCGCTCAGTCCGAGTTGACGCTAAGGCTGAGTTAGGACCCAACGCATTACATTTGAAAGAATCGCAAGATCATGCGCATTTTGCATCATCAGATAAAATTTGCATGTCACTAGCCCAAATTTGTAATAATTTGAAATAAATATTTACAAGTATGCTACTCATAACTTACATATATTATATATTAATTGTCTATAATTTCAATTGGACTAACTGGTAGATAGATAGATACTTAGAACGCCATATTTACTAAAATTATTTTAGAGAAGTCAAATTAAGTGTTGCTTATCCAATGCTTAGGCACTATGATTTATGATTGTCTATATATTCGATTAAAAAAAAAAACGAAAGAGAAAAACTCGTACGAGGGCTAAGTGAAGTCCGTCTAACAAGAGAAGTCCCGCAGCAATAAATTGGAGCTAATTGTGGTATGACAGATCAGCTATATTGACAATTGTTGTCGTCGTCAGGTGGTGCTAGCTAAGTTTTAAAAGTGCTGACCGAGAAATGATACTCAAGGTAAAAGAGTTTTGTGAAGATACGATAAATTTTGCTTACGTTGAATTTTACTTTTATTAAATTAAAATTGTTTGCAGGTGTGCCTGGGCTAATCCGTGTCAAGAATAACACAAGAAGGAAAACAGCTACAAGTATTTCAAAAAAGATTGTCGATCCAGGACAGAGTATGGATCTCGGTGCTATTCTCAACAAAAGTCACCAATGTTGTACTGTAAAAAAAATAATTGCCTACTCATAACAAACTACGCGCAGTATTAAAAGACGATATTGATTTCAGAGGAAGCCGCGCAACACTGCATAAGACACTGCAAAGCATTAGATTCAAATACAAACGATAGAGATGGACCTACATCGAGTGATAGCGAAGTACGGTCTGATCATGATAGTGATATTCATTTGGTATGGATAATTCGGATAGTGAGTGCAGTAGTAGTGACAAACAATGTGTTAAACACTGATTGAATTATCATCATCATTTCAGCCATAGGACGTCCACTGTTGGACATAGGCCTCCCTTAATGACTTCCAAGAAGACCGGTTGGAAGCGGCCTGCATCCACTGACGTCTTGCGATCTTTACCAGGTCGTCTGTCCACCGCGATAATGGACGTCCTACGGTGAGCTTTCCGATCCGTGGTCTCCATTCCAGAACTTTTCGGGCCCATCGAGCACCCGTTCTACGTGTAATGTGCCCCGCCCATTGGCACTTCAATTTGCTGACCCGTTCGGCTATGTCGGTAACCTTCGTTCGTCTGCGTATGTCCTCATTTCTGATTCGATCGCGCAGAGAAACACCAAGCATAGTCCTTTCCGTAGCTCGTGGAGCGACTCTGAGCTTGCTTATCAAGCCCGTAGTGAGAGACCACGTTTCGGATCCATATGTAACACACACTGGTTGAAAACCTTTGTTTTCCGGCACTGACGAATTTTGGAACTTCAAAAACCGAGTCTTCAACCATGATGGGGGTAGGCACCACATGGGCATTTAACATAACCTTCGTCTTGTCCATGTTCATCTTAATTGAATGTCAATAGATTACTATAGTTTTTGGACTTATTGCAGACTGTTTTTAAACTTTAGAATTTGATACATCCTAGATGTGTAACTCGGGACTTAATTGCAATAATATTTATAAGGTACATACAATACCACTCGTGACCACGATTGGTACAATTGGATCGAAACGTCGGGTAACCAAAAAAGGTATTGTGCCTTATAAATATTATCGCGATTAAGTCCCGATTTACACATCTAGCATGTAGCAAAGTTGCGAAAGTTTGAACACAATCTGCAAGAAATTTGGGGAATTCAAAACATTAGAGGTTGGCAACATTGTTACACACGACTGTAGCGCCGCGTCTGCAAAAATTCTTTCATGAGACGAACTCAAGTACCCGCGCCTTAGGAACTGTAATTGTATCTATAGTTGAAAGCTCATACATCCTGCAAATCACGAATCTAATCAATTGTTTGCAATTTATAAACTACAGATAAGATTAGTACTAAACAAACTAAACTTTACGGAAGGAAAAATGCAAGTCTAGTCGATATAGTTGTCAATCATCTAATGTCAATTGTCAAATGTAAATTAAGCAAGTAACCAATGCTACTAGATTTAAAAAATACCTATCTTGGTTACAGTTTATTGGTCAATATAACGCTCGAATACAAATAAATTCAAGCGATTCATTCAGCTTCAACAACTGAATTTTGTTGGAAGCGGCCACTTACAGTAATACGCTTGTTTTAAATACAAGCTGATGATAATAAAAAAATAAGTTACATTTAAAATATATGTTTTATTGTGTCATATAGTAGTAAGGTAAGGCCCTCAGACGTGGATATCGGAGAGAGCTCCGAAGTTTTCGTGTAAAATCCAAACAATTTGAAGCGCGCCACAGAATAGAGCTTGGAGCTCCAAACTCGACGTGTGTAAACCGCTAATGAAAATAAAAGTGGCCACTTCCCAATATATTCCTACATATAACATCTGCTATTAATTTGCAAAATCTTATGAGTATTTACTTGACTAGAACAATAATGAAGGATGTTTCAACTTACCACTTATGTAAAACATTACGAATAAAAATAATAACAATTACATTGAACACTAACGTTTGCTTAATCTATATAAATAACAGCATTGTTCACACTAAACAAAATGAGTGATATTAAAATATCTACCTATATGATTATAATAGTGTAATAAATAACATAAAATAATACTTTACGAAACAAACACAAACAGTGAACATTTATTTAAATGCTTAAGTTAAATGCAACTGAACAGGAGTTTCCTGCCCAAGTTACACGTGAGGCCACGTGACAGAACACCGTGGGGTTTTAATCGATTTAGTCCGATGTACATTACCGTTTATCTCCTGCGAGGGTTGCCACACGTCAAAACACAACAGCAAAACTAATATATGCATTTAACTTATTTTAGCGTAAAATTAAATTCAATTTACCTCTCTCGTACAAGTACACATACACTGGATTAATTTAACTAATTGTATATTGTATTACAATTTTATTTTTGTAAATGTAACACTGAGGTCAGAGCGGAGTTATAGTTCAGAGTGTAGGCCAATGTATGTTTGTACTAAATGTAGTACAAACTATTATTACATTTTATACATTTCGAGTCCTACAATATTATTTGAAATTTAAATTATTTTGTAACGAACAAATTTTTTTACGTATCTTGTGCCGTTCAAGACTCGAAACCTATTGTGTAATATATAAAAGACTTATAATGTCTTTCAACATAGTAACAGTTCATTCTTACGAAAATTTAATTTAATTTAAATTTTGCTACTAAATACATTTTAGGCTGGATCGATCGCCTCTACAGGCAAAGGCATCCCACTCGCTCTCACACACATTCTTACTTCTTGTACTGGTATTTAAATAAATAATGATTATAAAAATTAAATCATTCTACACAATACTAATTCTTATTACTTAAATCTATACTCTCTAAATATGTCAATACTTTAAATCAGATCTACTTTTAAACATACAATATTTTATCGAATTTGGTTTATAATCACATATGATTTTTGCCTTTATTTAAGTAGCTTATTGCCTCAAAAATTTTAACAGAGTTCTAGAATCGCTCACGAAATCGCGTTTTTAGTTATAATACATATGAATATATCGGACAACGATAATATTTATGTACATACATACATAGTTTTTGCAAACAGTAGGTACTGTTGTTGGTCACGCACACTAAGACAACGTATACGCAGCGTTCAAGCGTTAATATAAAATAATTTTTTTTTTATTATAAGATGAAGAGAAATAAACATGTAATATTTTGATACACTCTGCATAATCATACATTCGTACATTTTTATATACCAATTGTAAAAGCGCACGTAAATGCGTTTCAAATTATTTGGATGATCACAAGCCGCGTTTTTTCTTCAAATCTGTAGGCTAACTATATATATTACTTTAAAGATCCAATGCAACTTGTTATAATTTTAATATTACATAAATAATTACAAGTGTGTTGGTTGACATTGCAACACACAATTTTAGTTTTATACTTTACGTTTCAATTTTATATTGGTCACATTACTTAAATGGCGGTGACAATAATCATAGGTGTTAACTAACAACTGTTATTGTCATACGTTCATCAATTCCGTATAGATGGCGTCTTTTTGGCAGGATTCCGTTTTTAAATATCGAAACGATTCATCGACTGGTACAACAATATGTCATAATTAAGACTAGCTCAGTAGTAACATTTAGTGTTTTTCTTCAAATATGAATTAATTTCCATTATTTGGTTTACCTCTCGAAGAAAACTTCTAAGGGAAGGACTTAGGTGCGTTTTTACGATTTTGCATCTTTAAGCGTGTCGTAGTAAATTATGTATTGACAATGACATCGATTACCCGTGTAATAGTTGTCACCAAACTTGAACATAAATCATATGTTTAGGATATATTTTCTTTTATGTCAATATTCGCAATTTACCTTACAATATATATTTCTAAATATTTTAATACACAGATGTAATATTGCATTACATATTCGATAATTTTATAGTTGGGGATATGGGGATGGCAGTTGTCCTAGTTAGAAAACAACATATTAATCAGTAAACTGTTAGGAAAATCAATGCAAGTATAGAGAGAGTTACAAAAACGTGTGGTCAAATTTTCGGAGCGTTTTGTGTAACCGAAACCGAAAAAAAAAATCATTGTTTTATTTTTTATTTTTCTAGTGTTGCATATTTCTAAACAACATTTTAATGTCAATTTCAATGATTTTGTTTTTTTTTTTTTTTGGATACATTTTCAGAAAAATCTGGATATTCCATCAACATCCTCGGCATTAAATATCCATAAATTAATTCCTGACAGCCTTCTCTCTCTCTCTCTCTCTCTCTCTTACGAAACATTAGCTATATCGGTCAATTTGTCAGTTTCAAATTAAGGTTTTTATATTAAAAATGACGAATAAATTGTAAGCGCTTTACGTTATTTATGGGGTCTACTATACGACCCTAAAATATGACCACACCATTATGTAACACGCTGTATACTCATTTACATATAGATCTAGCTTTATTGATAGTTTTTGTTCATGAGAGATAGCCGAGTTGGTAGTGTGTAGCTACTTTGTGATTGTAAGTTTGATGTCTTACGTAACTAGTACGTAACCGCTGATTTTGTTCGCCAAAATGTGTCGTGTATCATTTTTAGAGCAATTCATTACAGTTATACGTTTGTTTTAAATGTCTGCTCTCATGATATAATTCACAGCTTATTGGTCAATGATAGTAAAATAAAAACAGCATTTATGTTCAAGATTCGTGACGTCCAAACATTAGCAGTGGAAGGCGAAGTTTTTCTTGTTGAAAATTAACAATGTGAATGGCTTTACTAAAGCAAAAGCCCCAGGTCTATATCATGCCGAAGCCCTCGCCACCCTCGTTGATGGCCCAGAGCAGCGCGTGCACGAGCTGCTCGTAGCTGTCGTAGTCGGGCAGGCAGAGCTGGTTGAAACACGTGTGGGCCGTGGGCAGCGCGCCGAAGGTGGGCGCGGGCGTGATCTGGAAGCGCGGGTTCAGGTCCTGGAAGCCGCCCGGCGGCAGCTGCGAGCAGCCCGTCGTGAACTGCAGCAGGCGCGCGCGCTCCTCCGTGCTGAAGTTGGCCAGCGCCGCCCACAGCCAGCCCAACAGGCGCTCCCACTCCCGCCCCGCGCCCGACACCAGCGCGTGCGCGCGCCAGTCCGCCACCGACACCTCGCCCGTGCCGCACACCAGCAGCTGCGGGACCACAGACCGTTTACTATGCGTACGTTTACGCACATACGTGTGCGCGACCGCACGTGTCCGGACTCACCTCGAGCTCGTTCTCGTCGAATATGGCGAGCAGGTTGTCGGGCACGAGCAGCGTGAGTCCGCGCAGGAAGGCGTCGGTCTCCGCGCGCACGCGCGCCGCCAGCCGCCACTGCGCCAGCGCGTCCAGGTACGAGATCTTGCTGCTGTTGCGGACCTGCAGGACGGGACTTCATTGTCAACACACATCTTATACTCTATAACGTCAAAATAGAAAGATTTTAATAGAAAATTTTACAATCCTACTAATATTATAAACGTGAAAGTTTGTGAGGATGTATGGATGTGTGGATGTATGGATGTATGGATGTTTGTTACTCTTTCACGCAAAAACTACTGAACCGATTGCGATAAAACTTGGTATGTAGATAGTTGGAGATCTGGATTAACATATATACTACTTTTTATTCCGATATTCCCACGACGTCGGGACTTACGCGGGTGAAACCGCGGGGCGCAGCTAGTTAAAAAATAATAATTAACATGGTTATAAAAACAAATCAAAATTTTATACAGACCGAATGAATTAATGAATGAGTGGTCATATTTTATACAGGCTGACTGAATGAATGAATGAATGAGTGGTCATATTTTATACAGGGTAACCGAATGAATGAATGAATGAGTGGTCATATTTTATACAGGATGACTGAATGAATGAATGAATGAGTGGTCATATTTTATACAGGGTGAATGAATGAATGAATGAGTGGTCATATTTAATACAGGGTGACTGAATGAATGAATGAATGAGTGGTCATATTTTATACAGGGTAACTGAATGACTGGTCATATTTTATACAGGGTGAATAAATGAATGAATGAGTGGTCATATTTAATACAGGGTGACTGAATCAATGAATGAATGAGTGGTTATATTTTATACAGGGTGACTGAATGAATGAATGAGTGGTCATATCTTATACAGGGTGACTGAAAACGTAAGTCGTCGAGGTTGTTGTCCAAATTTGCCCACCACTTTGTCAATAAAACCAGTGTCCTGTTCCTTTCCTTATGAGCACTGAGCATGCGCAGGCCTTTAGCCCCGCGTCTAGCACCGTTGACCGATTCCACCGATTCCATTGACTAACCTAACACGTCACACTCAACAAAGATGCGTTCCAGAGACTTTAATTTAAACTCTCGCGTGAATTGAATTTAATATTAATTTGCTAATAAGTGCTGAATAAATTAAGAGATTTTGCACCTACCTGAAAATAATTCTGATGACACTCAAGAATCCCTCGATAAGACAGTCACTTAATTTACATTACAAAATAAAATTTCCTCAGTGCCCAGGGGCTTCTAAGGACCCATAACATGTGCGAATCGAATCGAATGTTTTACCGCCCTGCCGCGTCTGATAAGTCGCCGAAGATAAAACTGTTTGTTTTGTCTGTAAGTTATGTTAAGAAAGCAAAATACCCGTATATTGCTTCCATTGGGTATGAGGTCGTGTGTCTCCCGCAGCCTCCCGTTGGAGTCGTACACGTCCTCCGCGAAGTGCAGGTCCGGCACTCCCTCCGAGCTGTCCAGGTCTGTCTCCAACACGTATTTGATCTTCGACAGGTACAGCTCCGGATCGTCTTGCTCGAAATACTGAGAACAGGAGAAGGAACATGACCCTGTAGTCTAGTCTAGTGTAGACGAGTTACAATATTAAATATTTAAAAACTACAACCGACTTCAATGCGTTTAAATTATGACGAAATAATAACAATATTTTTTATGAGACTACACTTGAAGTTCTCCCATTCAATAAAAAGGAAATCTGTTCATAATTTTGGAAAACATTGCTTTTTAAAAGACGGTTGTTTTCTAAAGATCTAGTCCTAAGTACACTCAACTTCACTGTCAATGTTTTTTAAATTGTTTGTATATTATGTATGTAAGGGATCTGAAATGTGGACTGAAGATACAAAAGGAGAGGTAAGTCCTAAAAGAGTCCCGTCTTTAAAAAAAATGGAGTCGAGAAAAAACATATTTTTTGGAATATTAAGTCTTAGAAGTATGTTTGTAAATAAATTCAGCTTACATTAGACTTGACATTCAATTTCAGATTATAATAAAATTGCTTATAAATTCTAGTTAAATCTAAAAGTAATAGGATAATCAATCAACCACTATTTTATTAACAGATTAAATAAAAGTTTTCTAATTAAAACAATAGGGCAAAAAGCATAATCGCCATCACATAACTTTCTTAAATAAATAGCGGTTCTCCTAGATAAACAATTCATTTAATTTGTACTTCAATAAAGGATTATTAATACTAATAATATGAACCTTCCATATTTCAAAACATCTACCTGTCGTTAGCTCGCGTAACCCGTTATGTGTCGAATGTTTATACGCTAGAGTCTATTTTGCTCTGACACAGGCTAACATTAGGTTGTTATTTGACAATTGTGTGTGACTGTTCGAGACCCCACCGAGATGTAGTACTTACCTTATAATGCACCCGGAGCCCTATAATCTGTGCGAGGAAGGAGCGCGTGAGGCGCGCCCTCACGAGCTGGCGGTACGTCCCTCCCAGGGCACTCTCGTAGAGGCACTTGCCCACCAGCTTACCCGCTAGTTCGAAGTGTTTTAGCTGTAGGGTAATCAACAAATACATGAAAGTTGATGGTTCGCGAATAATAAAAATACTTTGTAAACAAATTAAACCACACTGTTAAGAAATATTTATATTGGAAAAGCTTGTATTTGAAGGAAGGACGAACTTAAAGGAAGATAAATAAACAAGACTATAGACACTGATTCTCAAAATATAATACATACTAGCTGTGCCCGCGACTTCGTCCGCGTAGAACAGTGTCTTTGGGTAGAATTTTTAATTATTTAGGTTAATTGACAATACTTCCATACAACTTTTCATTCCCACCTTTTTTCGCATTAAAAAGTAGCCTATGTCCTTTCTCAGGCTCTAGACTATCTGTGTACCAAATTTCATTTAAATCGGTTCAGTAGTTTTGGCGTCAAAAGGCGACAGACAGACAGACAGACGAACAGACAGACAGAGTTACTTTCGCATTTATAATATTAGTAAGGATTTTTTATTTTTTGCATTGTGACCCATTTGTACTACTTGTAACTATCTATGTAAACACGTCCTGGAAGACAATGTTAGCCAAATATCGTATGGAAATGGAACTTTGCATATATATATGTGATTCGGATGACTATACTGTAATTTGGCATCTTGGAGCTGATCTGAAAATGGAGCCAGGAAGAGGAGAGTGGAACTCTTTAGTAGTTCCTAGTATACCCCTCGAGTTTAGGCTCATATGATTAGTTTTCAGTTCAATTGTATAGTGTATAATAAAATCAATCACATCCTCAATATTTATTCTCTAAATTAAAACTTGGCTAAAATCTCTTGATTATGATGCAACAGAAAAACTTGTGACAGTATAACATTTCACACACACACACACACGCGCACACACACGCACACAAGCGCACACACGCGCACACACAAGCACACACACGCACACACACACACATTTAATACTTTACCTCATTATTTCGTTTCCATTTGTTTTAGTATTGTATTGGATTTTTAGTTCCAAATAAACGTTTTTATTTTTATTTTTTATAATTTAGCTAAGATTGGGCTTGATAACAACGAATGGTCTGATGATTAAGCTTACTTTTTAATTCGATTCGTTATTAAAGCGTGTTTATTTTTAGTTAGTTATACTATAACTTATTATATAAGCGCTACCAACAGTTTCGTATCTAGTACGGTACCAATAATTTTATTACCGTGTAATGAAATATATTTTAGCGCCATCTAGTGAAGATAAGTTGAACTACGCAGTAATTACTGATCCTGCATCGCGCAACGAAAGTTACAAACGCTGATTAGCGGGTATACAACTTCCTAAGATCAACTGTTGGCCGCGGCCGCGCCAACATATATATATATATATATATATATATATATATATATATATATATATATATAAATATATATATATATATATATATATATATATATATATATAAATTGGTAAATAATAGTGCTGACATATTACCTGATTATTAAAACATGAACATACATATTATATATGTTGTATTGATTCGATATTAAATAGTTATTTTGCTTTCGAAGTTTTCTATAACAATATACATTACATTTAGTTATCAAGAGTAACAGCAGATGGAAAAGTAAAACTCTGTAACAATAAAATTTACCATTTCAAGAGATACCTAATAAAATTATAATTTTCATCCCGACATTTTTAATTTTTATATTAAACAAACGCCTTAGACTCTAGTCCGTTTTCTCACCTTTAGATGTGGTGGTCGATCGGGGTTTGGATGTACAAGACCGGTGGGTGAGTCGTGGAAAGACACAAAAAGTCCGAACTTGGAATCGAACAGCTGACCGCACAGTAGGGAGAACCACTCGCGACGTACGCCACCCCAGTCCACCCCTGAGGAGAAACAAATACAATAGATCTTGAAGACTTGATTCAACAAGCACGTTAGTATTAAATAATAGCTTGATTCGCTTTTAAAGTGCATTTAATTAAATAAATACCTTAAGCAAACAATAAATTTACCATAATACTAAAAAAATATATCACGCAAATATATTTAAAGACAAATAAAAGAATGTAAAATAATTAAAGTTTAGTAGTAAAATTACCTATGTAAATGTAAATGGAGAACCAAATTAAAAAATAAAATAATTCCATTCCTGGCTTCATCATCGTTACCAACCCAATATATTGAACTCGTAAAAACGAATCCAAATTGATATGAGTCCAAATTCGAAGAGTTTACTAGTAGTCACTGAAGACTTCGCCTAACCACCTCCTGGCCCCATCAACAGATCAGCTCCAAGATGCCAGAATATAAAGTTGTCATCCAAACTACACTACACATACAAAGTTCATACAATTTTGATATGACAATAAATTAGAAGTAGATTAAAATTGACTTCCAAGGTTTATGTACGACATGTACAAAGCTACACGTGAAGCTCATAAAAGCGTCTTCAAAAGAATGTTTAATTTGAAATATGGCGCCGTCTTACCATTTACGAAATTATATTTGTTAATATGAAATATACAGGGTGCTAGTGAAACGCTCCCGAAAACGAAGACAGACGATAGTACTAATAGAAAACTGCTGACCGAAGCTGACGCTCGGGTCAACGAATGCGCGGGCGCCGAACGCGTGCGGGCTCCTGCGCCCGCGCGTCCTTTGACAATGCAACATGATGCAGCATAAAGAAAGGTTTATGAAAAACTGTACAAAGATAGTTTTTTTCATCAGGATCGACCCATCATCAAAGGTACCATTAGTACCGTCGTCGTATCGTCTGTCTTCGTTTTCGAGAGCGTTTCACTAACACCCTTTATTCAACTTAAATCAAATTGGGCCAGCCATTTTCAAGAGATGCACTTACCAACATATAATATCTATTATATTTTTACTGACAAAAATTGTTTTTAAAAAAGAAAAAGGTTCTGGAGATATTCGCTATTTGCCCACGTTGGCTTAACCTAATTTGGCTGCCCTTAGAATGCAGTCAAATTTGCTAAATGACGAAGACATTCCTCGACATGAGATTGGAAGAAGGGTTTAACCAGATATTTAGTTTTTCTTCACCTTGTTCTCCTTGAAAGGTGACGTCGAAGTTCTTGCACCAGTCGGCCACGGTGAAGTGCCTGGTGGCCTTGAGGCTACTCCTCACTAGCTCTGAGCGCAGGACCCTGATGGCCAACTTCTCGTGGGGGTGACGAGAGTGAGCCTTGCGGATTTCACTGTAGAAAAAGTCTTGTTTGTTCTGCAAAACAAACAACAAAATTTTGTTTTCTATAGAATTTTAGATCATCACATCATCAATACAAATAAATAAAATTGTAGCGTCTGTTTGTAATGTCAAAATATTAGTTTTTTTAAGGTCATACAGTTATTTGCACGATTCCTATGCCTAAAAATCAGTTTTTAATTTTTTTTTTTTCTGTCTGTCTCACGGAGCAAATTGCTCTGTGGTCTGTCTGTTTGTTCCGGCTAATCTTTGGGACGGGTGGACCGATTTCCACTGGCAGATAGCTGGTGTTATGAAGAGTAACTTAGGCTTTTATTTTGGAAAAAGAATTAGGGTGCCGCGGGAACTGGTATTCTAATAAATAAAAATCAATATATGTTTGTTCGTATTTTATGCGCTGTCGTACCTCCGACCATCATGAAATTTTGCATAAATGTTGCCAGGCATATAGAGACGGGCACAGGGTACTTTTCGTCCAGGGTCTAGAGATCATACTAGTCCCGAGGGATGGAAAGTTACTTTTACGCGAGACGAAGCCGCGGGCATTAGCTAGTATATTATATAAATTCGGCATACTCATAAAAGCCTAAAATCCTATTTGCATAGATATCCAAACAGTGGATTTTACAATTACAATACACAGAAACAGAAACATTAATCAATTTAAAAGAAAAAAAACTGACAGTCGTAGGATTACACGTCAGAAGTGAAAACACATACACACACATATATATATAAATATAATAAGGACCTGCCAGGACTTAATGTTTAGATTAGCGCCCTCTAGTGGATCTATTATGTGTATTATTAGCGTAACGGTCACGAGTTCAATGCTTTTTCTCCATAGCAAAAGTGCACAAACGTGCCTTAAGTAGTTTTCACTTCAAAAATAAATGTAAAGAAACACTCATACACACACGCACGCACACATATTTATTTATTTAGTATTTATGTTTGTTGTTTTAATTTATAAATTTCTAAGGCATTCACTACCACTACTACTTCTTTATGGAACATTTCAACCGAGTTACATAATATCGTACCAAGTCTGGAAGGTGCGATGACTTATTGCTGAGTTCACACCAGTTAGTTTTACTCATGTGTGTATTTCGCGAGTTTGAGCCGTATGGGAGTCATTATCGATTTGCAGAGTAGTATGGTATATCTTTAATTAATACAAATACGACTGACAGAAGCTTTTATTATATCTGTGTACACTGAAGGGGTCTTTCCCCCGCAAACCTACATCGAGTACAGAATGCACTCCGGTACCTTGAAGGTGTCCTCTCCGCCGCAGTTGGCGATGAGCAGCTGCGTGAAGGTGGCGGCGATGAGGTCGCGCTCGGCCGACACCAGCTCCAGCTGCGGCTGCACGCCGTCCTCCAGCGTGAACTCGCCTCCGCGGGGCTTCAGGATTAGCTGCGCCAAATATACATTACATCACTACCGACGAAACGCCTAAATATCTGAAATAAATACGTACATGCACTAAAGCCTGCATCCACAAAAGGTTGCCTACCCAGAGACGTATTAAACCCATATTTTGCCAACTATAATTTGATGCGACTCACATAATATTGCTATTAACCTGCATGGGAAATTCGGGAGTATATTGAAAAGGAAATCGGAAGGAAAGGGAAATGCATTTTACGAAAGGATCGGGGAGTGGAAGCTATCGCTCGAACGCGTCATACCGGCCGTCGTCGGGAAGTCCGAGCCTTCTACTATAATACCTCAGCATATAACGGTTACCTTGGTGGAGGGGCACAGCCGGAAGCTGGTGATCCTCTTGGGTATAAACTTGAAGATATAGTCCTTGAGCGTGAGCTGCTTGGGGCTGATGCAGCACAGCACGCGGCGCGGCTTGCCCGACACCAGGCGCGCCTCGTAGCTGATGTTGTGGCGCTTCGACGAGATGTTGCGCTGCACCGTCGCCGTGTCGCTGGCTGCGGACAGGACGCAGCCACACCTCACACACCGCACACACCGCACACACCGCACACACCGCAGTCTGAGCTTGTATTATGGTAGCCAGACTGCTGATAAATATACTTATAACAGGTGGTGCGCTATCTATCACTTTAAATCCAATCCAGTAGGTACCCAATATAGTGTATGCCATTCTTAGATGAATTAGAAAATATGAATGAAACATATTCAGTATTCTACCCACGGGACAATCCCACTTATATTATAAATGTGCAAGTTTGGATGGATGGATGGCAGTTTGTTCCTCTTTCCCGCAAAAGTAGTGAACAACATAAGCCAGTATATAATATATCCTTTGCGCCACATTGTATACTACCCAAACATAGAACAGATGATCGTGCTCATCACGCAATTATTTTCTGAGTGAGAATCGAACCCATAACCTTTTTTTTATGATATTGGGAGCAAACGAGTAGATGGGTCACCTTATAGTAAGTGAATACCGTCGCCCATGGATATCTGCAACTCAAGAGTCACAAGTGCGTTGCCTCTTTTCTTAAAGGTTTGAAGGTCGTATCAGTTCAAAAATAAAGCAGGCGACAATTTCCTGAGATTGGTTGTCCGAGGCAAAAAGTTTCTGGAGAACCACAAACTTCTGGCTCACTAATCACAATCACTATCCACTAGACCAACAAACCAACAGTACATTGTGTTACAATCCAGGTGGAAGGTAACAAATGTTCAACTTAAGTTAAGTCACCTGTGAGTACGATGCAATCGAATTCCCCGTTATGTAACAATACATCATCGTAGAAAACCGCAGCCCGGTAGACTCCAGCCCGTTCGAAGCACAAAGTGAGTATGACACGCTGGTTCACGTTGTCGTAGGAGAATGTGGCTGATGAACATAAGGCCTCGTCTACTTCACCTCCGAGGAGATTGATTTTGATGGAGAAGCCCTGTGTATTAAAATACGTTTCGTCTTAATTTATTTGAAAATAATCCTCGTGATTTTGAGATTTTGTCGAGTTTATTGTTGTCCAAATCATGCCATGTCTTGATGCTACGTTAATAATCCTAATTAATATCTTCATAAATATAAAAATAATTGTTTGTTTGTTTGTTCGTATTTTGTGCGCTGCCGTACCGTTCATCTGATCGTCATGAAATTTTGCATACATGTTGCCAGAGATACAAAGAAGAACATATGGTACCTTTCATCTAGAATAAAGTACAGTTCCCGAGGGATACCTGATTGGTTTGCTAAAATGTACATTAACGCGAGCGAAGCCGCGGGCATAAGCTAGTATGTCATAAATTAACAATCAGTATGGTATAATTATAGAATACTCACAAGGGTATAAGCAGTGACCCCTTGGCACACCGCTTGGTACTGGATACTGGGTTGTTGATAATACGCATTGTATACAATAAGTTGGCAAAATTTTCAATGTATAAGGCTTTATAATAGGATACCGTTAAAATCTTACTCGTACTCGTACGTATTCGTCTTCTCATACTAGGGAACACAGGTCACACAGTTGTTTCCAGCACATCACTTCAATTCAAATGCCTTTCTGTAACCGATGGACTATTAGTTAGGAGTGTGGTTGTAGGTCTGCTGCCGCGTAGACTAGATTTAAGGGTACCCCTTACTGTTTATGACCAGAGTTTCAGTTAACTTTTTCATCAACGAAGGGGCTACAACTGCTGGGCTGGGTTCAAATATGTGTGCCAATATGTCCTGGGGATCTGATCTGAATTCAGGTGTGCTACTCACCCGCGGTGGGTGCTGATCGGCGGGCTGCAGCGGCGCGGGGTTGTCGTACTGGTCGCGCGGGTGCACGTGCAGCGCGCGCGCGTGTCCGGCCGCGAACACAAGCGCGGCGTGCGCGCGCCCCACGCGCGAGCGCCGCGCCTCGACGGGCCCCGCGCTGAACCACTTGCGGAACGGCGCGCCACTCACCGAAACCCCGCCTGTCACACACACACAGTCGCTTATCCTATCCGTTCTGTTTAATCGCTATGCGTACTCTCTAATCTGTTTTTAATTTTTTTTTTAAGTGTTAATCACTTACTAAAAATTATTTTATTCTTAGATCGTATGAAGTGTCATATTATTTTAATCTTATAATCTGAACTCAAAACTGGTGTAACGGCGCCCCGCCCCGCTTCACCAGACTACAAAAATGTTTATTCCATTTTTTTATGAGTTACTAGCTAGATTTTCACAATATAAAGAACGTTTTCGAAAGACATTTCTTTCAGTGGTTATCAAGATTAGCATATACAGTTTCTCACCAAGACTTCCTTTTATACTGGTAATTTAACATAACACATTAAAAAAAAAAAAAAAAAATGGTTTTAATACATATATTTCTTACCAATCATGATAGATATGATGTAGACACCAGCTGTTCTTACAGTAAATTTGACACGTGCTGTATTCGCCTGTGCAGGGTCACCGGATCCTAATTCTATAACCGCGGTCACCTGCAAACACGAACCAAAGACAATGTCCGACGTGATCTCAATGGTTTTGCTACGTCATTGAGACTTAATAACAAATATACCGTTCAAAAGACGGTATACAGATAACGATAATAGTAGATTCAGATCATTATCAAAATCGTTTTTTGATTCGCTTGGATTCGACGTCACTGGACGCATGTAGTGGATATGTTGATAATAATGACGATGACAAAATTGCCAAAAGTGCCAAAAGAGCATTCTCGCCTTAACTGATTGAAATGCAGTATATGCAGTATATCGACGAAGTTGTATACAAAAGACCTCAATAAATATTTTATATACAACGTACAAGTTAATGACAAAAAAAAAACAGCGATGTGAACACGTGATATGTATATATGATTTAGAGCCTACTTGTATGTACAATTGCACTTATAATGTGGCACACCAGATTATAAGTGTACGTAGAATATAATCAGTTCATTGAGACACATCCCGATGAACTGATTATGTTCTACGCACTTGGTTAAACCTGTTTAATATATCTACAGAGACTAAACATTATCAGCAATGCTTCCTATGTGGGGGCTTACCTTCCTGGTGCCGTGTGATATGGAAACCGTAAGCTCATCTGTGTCACATATGGGGTACGGTTGCCCGTTGCGTTGAAAGCAATGGACAGTAAAACACATCGTCTCGCCTACAGCCTGGGGCTCCTGCCAGCCCCATTCCACCTAAGGATAAAACAATCAGCTTTAAATCTTACTTAGGGTGTCCTCAGATACCCCGGTTCCTATAATGAGTAGTCCGTACAATGCCCCATGTTGGGTGCCATTAGTCACGAATAACTTTACAATATATGTAAAGTTTTTGTACAATAAAAACATCCAAAATCTGTTTCATGTAAACGTAATAAATACAGAAAACAGAAAATTATCAGCATATTTACTAGGTAGGTAGATACCTTACAACTAGAAGGATGAAGGTATTTCCCGGTGACGTACTGCAGCAGCGAGTGCTTAGCCTCAGGTGCCAATGATGGCTGCGTCATCGCCGCGAGTGTCACCAGCCCACAAACCGATACTGACACGACCAGCATGCCACCTGCGTATCAGGCACAAGTTCTGTAACAAGTCTAGTCGACTGGTTGTCCTGGTTGTGAATTACTGTACTAGAAGGGCTTATAACAGAAATAAAACTACCATGTATTCTGAAACAAAACCGCTAATTTATTTTAATTTCATTAGCTTTATAGATTAAGGCTGATAAATAAACCACACCGCGACTCAGAAGGAAGGCACAACCCCATCTAACAAGCGTCACGACAACATTTTTAAAGTATTCAATATATATTTATTATTATTTATGTTGTACTAGAGATCGCGTGGTGGTCGAATTTCTACCATAGTTTTCTCATTGGCTAGTATAACTTGAGCAGTCATTGTATAGACTTACCATGACAGGTCAACGCATATACTGGACGCGTGTAATTTAATTAAGCCGTTTTCGTAATTTTTAAAGTTGTAAGACATGTTGTTTAAACATTTTAGCTTTGTGCACTTCTTCTATATATAAACTGTAAATATTCCAACATTCACGTTCCTACGTTCGCGATTTTTTTTTAAAAGGGATACAAAGAATTCTCTTCACGTATTAATATAATGATATGAAACAAAATGATTAAATATTGTTCGGTCAAAACTTTTATTACTGGACACTGTGTCATAAGAATTTTATTTTTATTTATTTATACATTTAATTTCATCATATTTACCCCAAGTCCAAGCATCTTGGTGCTTGCTATTCTTCACAACAGCGCTCCAGAGATCTGCTTTAAGGGTCTGCAGCGCCTCCTTGCCAGTGGGGAGGCTTTGACGCGCAGCTGACCAGGCGCCGAAATCCTTCGGGTCCAGCACGTGGCGCGCTGTCGTGTCTTCCAGCCAGTACACGTCCTCGAGCGAGGACACATCGAGGCTGAGAAGTCTGAAACAAAATTAGTAGTTTGTATAGTACACTCAAACAAATGAATCTAACTAGCCGTTTACATTACAGTAATCTTTGCGAAGTTGCGTAATTTTTTGCAACATAAATACCCTTCTGTGTCCATGTCTTTGAACAGTGATTTTGCTTACCATTGGTTATAGAAAATATTTTCCCTACTTTCGATACCCAGTACCCACTTAATATGACGTAATACCATCATTTGAGACGCTAAATATACTGCTAGGAAGACTATGTATGTAGCATGCTAATAAACACAGGCAGACGCATCTTATGATTAGAGGTTGTACAGGTTGTCTTAATTAATATTATAAATGCGAAAATGAGTTTGTTTGTTTGTTACGTTGTTTGTTAAGCCTAAACAACTCAACCGATCATCATGCAAAGTGCCCAACGTGCCTAAAGAAGTTTTCACTCCAAAAATTGTTTTCGATGTATAACCGAATTAGGTATACAAAACCGAATTATATTCTACATTCACGCGAGCGAAGTCGTGGTTTCTTATAGTTTCTTATATAAACACAAATAAAAGCTAGCGCAATATCATGTCCTAAATATCCCACGATACATTACCGAAACAGGTCGAAAATTACAATCAATTCTCGAATGGCCCTTTACTATCAACGGTCCATTACATGACCTTGTCCGAACCCTTGGCACAAGACGTAGGGTGTTTTGATACTGGCAAGCAGTTAAAGCTCCAAGGGTTTGATTAATGGGCCGCGAACGATATGGGATCACGCAGGGTTCACGAGACGATCAAAAACAGTGTTTTTTTTTTGTTTAGACGTATAGATAGATAGATAGATAGATAGAATTTTATTTGTATAAATGTGTGTACACGTACAAGAACATGTACAAGATTAAAATTATTATTAATAAGTCCAAGTAAATAAGTCCAGTACGTACTAAAGTGGTGTACAAATATTACAATTTTAGTACAAAAGTTTTTTTTTCAATCCAATAAAAAATATAGTTTATTGCAAATCAATAATAATAATGTCAAACAATATAATATAATTACATAAAGAAATTACATAAAATAAAGAATCTAACATTTCAAATCTTACGTATAACTGATACTTTATTATATCCATAGGCCTACCATAAGTTAGTTACCGTGTTCCATAAGGTACTTATATGTATATACCTTATGGAATGCCATCATCATGTCAAAATTTGTGGACAGTATATCCTTCACATTACGATGTTGCACTAATCCAACACAAATAACTTTCATACAAAATATCGCCGATTATCCAAAGTATCATATTAGCATAAGCCTGGAGCATGAATCCTAAATCCGTCAACTGTCACATAACATTTGGGGGGTACCAATACCGTCAGACATCGTGATCGCATTAATGGATAATCCGTTAATCCGTGGCGTGAGTGCTGGCTTTCATTTAATCATACTCGTGCATGTCCCGCTAATTTTGTTAACCCAATTCAAAAGTGTTCCAACTTTAAACTGCTATTCCGACAGGGACGTATTTTTTAAGTCTCTCTCAATGTGGAAAATAATATAACATTGAGAAATATAATATTGTTGCAGATTGTGAACAATTGTTATTAATTGCCCATCCACATTTTTATGCATTAGTTTCTTAATTTCCCAATTCCGTTTTCCTTGTGACAAATGAAGCGAAGTCCAATTAGCGTCACCTAGTGCGCTGACACTCAATAAAATCTCTCTCTAATAGTAGAAGAGCCCACGATACTAAACCTAGTTCGATAAGACTACCAGATGATATATATATACGTATATTAGTTACGTCATTAATGAGGGAACAGGAAATGGCGATGCTGCAATGCAAAAAACCTGGCGACGCCAAATAAAAATTATTAAAAAAATCCGGTATCTAGTATGATCGATCTCCTCAAAAAACCCAAGCTCTTTCGGATGAGCTTGGGTTTTTAATAATCAATTTATGTATCTAATTATATATATATCATCTGGTAGTCTTATCAAACTAGGTTTTTTTTATGGAATATGGGGCAAACGAGCAGACGGGTCACCTGATAGTAAATGACTACCGCCGCCCATTGGCAAAACCTCTCAATTAGGCGACGTCCAGGCACACGCGGACGCCGCCTCCTCGCGGGGGGCCACTATAGCGGGTGAAGGGGAAAAACCCGTCCCGTCCACCCGCGGCCACACTCAGGGCGGCATGAGGCGCTGGTAAGCGCGCCTCCGCCGCCCGGTTCGCCGGCGGCGAATTAGGTCCGAGTGGAGATCGTCCTCCCGGACCCTTACCGCCGCCTCCTTCTGCGAGATGACGTCCTCACAGAAGGTCGCGACCGCGGTAAAATTCCTGTCGCTACCGGCCATGGAGCGTATGACGGCCGGTAGCGAGAGATCCCCTCCGATGACTGCAGTGAGGGCCCGACGCTGCGTCGCCCAGGCGGAGCAAACCGCCAGCGTGTGCTGAGCCGAGTCCTCACTACAGTCGCAGTGGTGACAGGTGGGACTCAGTTCCCTCCTAGCGACCGAGTGCAGGTACTTCCCGAAGCAGCCGTGCCCGGAAATAACCTGCGTCAGTCGGAAGGAAAGGGTCCCGTGCTGCCGCCCTGCCCACTCGACGATGACCGGCTGGAGCGCCTCCACGGCGGCAAAGCCAGCACGTGGAGCCTCCAGCCGGGACGACCAACGAGCCATGGTGGCTCGGCGAGCGGCATCACGCCATTCGCGTACCTCTTCGGGCGGGGGCCGACTGCCGCTTCCCGCCCGGAACTCAGCCGTTCGCCGATATACTTCGGCGAGCACTTCCGCCTCCAAATCCCACGGGGGACTTCCGGCCAACGCGCACGCCGCCTCCGTCGACACGGTGCGGTATCCGCGTATGGCTCTAACCGCAATAACCCTCTGAGGGCGCCAGAGGCGCGCCCTATTCTGGGCGGTCAGAGCTCCCGCCCACACCGGTGCACCGTACAGTGCCATTGACCGGACAACCCCCGTGTACAACCGTCTTGTAGCGACGCTGGGTCCGCCCAAATTGGGCAAGAGGCGCCCAAGGGCGGACGCAGCGCCGACCAGCTTCGGAGCAAGCTGTCGGAAGTGCTCGTCGAAGAGCCACCTACCGTCGAGGATCGGGCCCACATAAGGTATCTGGGCCTGATCCTCGACGGTAGGTGGCTCTTCGACGAGCACTTCCGACAGCTCGTCGAAGAGCCACCTACCGTCGAGGATCAGGCCCAGATACCTTATGTGGGCCCGAACCGGTACGAGAACCGAGTTGACTACGATGGAGGCGCCAGGGGGTGGACCACGACGAGGCCCATGAAATAAAAGGGCCTCCGTCTTATCCAGGGCCACCCGCAGACCCAGCGCCTCGATGCGACCGACCACCAGAGAGACACCTCTGGTGGCCAAACGCGCCCGCCGCCTCTTGGAAGTTCGCCCCCCGGGCTGTGACCAGTGTGTCGTCGGCGTAACAGATTACGCCCAGCCCGGGGGGGAAGTCGCCTCGAAGGGCCCAGTCGTACCCCATGTTCCACAGGAGTGGTCCAAGGACAGACCCCTGCGGAACACCGCACGACATGGGCCGACAACTCAAAACTCCATCTCGGTCCTCGTACATGACGGTACGCTCCTCTAAATAGTCTGCCACTAGCCGCCTCAGGTACCCTGGCACTCCGTGATAGTGGAGTGCTTCCCTGATGCAGCTAAATGGCAGACTATTGAACGCGTTGGCGATGTCCAGCGACACCGCCAACAGCACGCCGCCACAGCTCACTACCTCTTCGGTCACGGCCCTCAGGCGCAACATAGCACCGACCGTCGAACGCCCCGCTCTAAAACCGAATTGGGCGTCCGACAAATCGGGGCCGACCTCGCACAGGTGCCGGACGATGCGGGCAGAGAGAACCCTCTCAAACAATTTACCCGCCTCGTCCAGCAACACGATGGGCCTGTAGGCCGCAACCGAGTCGGTAGGCCGTCCCGGCTTCCTTAAAAGGACCAGCTTCCCGCTCTTCCAGCAGTCAGGGAAGCGCCCGGACGCCAAGCAAGCGTCGAACACTTCCCTGAGGTGGTCGGACATGTGGTCGAGGGCGAGGGCCAACACTCGGGCAGGGATCCCGTCTGGCCCGGGGCGGTGTTCTTGGAACGGATCCGTAGAACAACCGCCCCTACCTCCGCCTCCGTGACGGGCGGAACACCATCCTCCTCGTTCTCCCCGTCGTCTCCGGCCAAGGAGGCCATCGACGGGGGTACGTGCTCCACCCGTTGCGGGAAAAGGCCCTCAACCACTTCCTGCAGGAAGCTGGGCTGGAGAGTCTCCGTAAGGGGGGGGCCCGACGCGCGGAGCTTTTGTTGCGCCGCGCGATATGGGCGTCCCCAGGGGTCACCATTGAGACCCTCCAGCATCTCCTTTCTTTTGTCCTCTTTGGCGCGGCTAATGGCCAGCTTCAGAGTTTTCCGCGCCTCTCGGTACTCCTCATGAAGCTGGTCCTCCTCCCCCTCTTCGCGGTGACGCCGCCGGCTGCGAGTGTAGGACCTCCGGGCACGAGTACAGGCCGCACGGAGGTCCGCCAACTCCTGGGACCACCAGTAGACCTCCTTCCTTGGAGGCCGACGACCTCGGATGCGGGGCATGGCCGCATCGCAAATCTGCGTAGTCGCATCGCGAAAGCGGCCCGCCCCCATGTCTGCCTCCTCAGTCTGAGGCCGCGGAGACAGCCAAGCGTAAATAATGGCTGCCTCCTCCAGTAGGTCCCTATCCACTTTTGTAACAGCCCACCGCGGGAAGCGGGAGGAACGCCGCGCCGTGTGACCCCTTCTGGGGTCCTGGATCCGGTCGAGCTCGAATCGGATATAGAGGTGATCCGAGAGCGTCTCAACCTCTTCCAGAACACGCCAGTTCCTTACTCGTGCGGCGAGAGCAGGGGTAGCGAACGAAAGGTCCACTATCCACCCCCCCTGCTGTCGCACGCACGTGTTGGTGGAGCCTCTGTTTAGGAGACAGAGGCCCACCGATGCCGCCCACTCCTCCACGGCATCGCCCCGTGCGTCCGTCCTGGGGGAACCCCACGCAACGGACTTTGCGTTGAAGTCCCCCAGCACTAGGACGTGCCCAGATGGAAGGGTTAGGGCCTCCGGTAACCTCAGTCACTCGGCGAAAAGTAAATTGCTTCAGTGCCTGTTTTCTCTGAGGCCATGGTGTCGCACCGGTCGAGCCGGCCCATACGTGCCGAAGCATGGCTCTCCCAGGTTTAGTGTCGTGGGCTTTTAGACTATAATGGCCGCGTTGCGTGACCACGATGTCGCTGGTGAAAAAATATTAAAAAACAATTGAAATAGACTGATCTCTTTAGTGAAAACCATTACATTTGATGGGTAGTGTAATTCCTTGTCGGTGCTGCGTGGGAGTCTTGTCTGGACCTGCCAAACGGCTCCGATTAAACAGGTTCATGGATATGCTTCCAGCTGGTGATTTCTTTCAACCTTTCCCGTTTCTGAAGCCGTTCTTTTGTTCCTGATTGATATAATTGACTTTAGACATGCGATAGATCGGTGCCCTTGGTTAATGTCCACTGTGAACCAACCAGCAATCGCTCATGCACCAATAAATAATGTCTATTAATTATGACGATGACGGTTTATTGAAGAAACCTTTAACCTTTTAACTGATCTCTTTTGTGATTATGGTCTATCAACAGCGTTACTTGTTAGCCTGACACTGTGGTGGCAGGTCGCTTTACCTCTTGATAAAGGACTCCTGTCGGTAAAACGTCGTAAAAGTTTTTATGAAAGAAAAAATTAAGGATGTTGTGCGGAAAATTAGAAAACTTAACGACCGTATTAACTTTTCTAATGTACCCTTAGCGCTTTTGACATAACTGTCAGTCAATATAGTTAAGACAGGACAACGTGTGTCGGGACAGCTAGTCTTTAAGAAATAAAGAGTCACTGGAGTCTTGTCTGACATGATTATTTATAAACAGCTTTTATTAACTTCACTTGTAACTAATAAACTATGTAAAGAAAACTCGGAAGTCAATTTTCGCCTACTACTAATTGTCGTATCTTTAACTTTGTATGTATGTAATGAGGTTGCGCTTCATTAGTTTACTTTTTCATTTAATGTTTGATGTTTTTGACCTATGACAGGCATGTGTCAAACTGACTAAAGAGAAGGAAAGCAACATAGCTAATATTATATTGAAGATAATAAAGATAGAGTCCAAATATAAAAAAAAATAATAATAAATAGTAAAGTTTATTATGTTATGGATGAAGTAATATCCTAAATGTTGTTTCTCTTTTTAGGTAAAGTGTGTAAGGTTTAATTTGTGATAATTGTGTTATGTTGAAACAACATCGTAATAAAAACAATTTCTCTTTTCAGAGCAACACATTTGGTTTTTATTTCATAGAATTATCAATATCTAGTAGAAGATACATTATATGTGTATGTGTGGTGGATGACAATACTATAATTTGGCATCTTGGAGCTGATCTGATAATGGATCCGGGAGGTGGATAGTGGAACTCTTCAGTGGCTACTAGTAAAGCCCTCAAGTTTGGAATCCTATGATTTGCTTTGACGAGTCCAACAGATAGGAACTTAATAACGATGGTCTGTTACTTTTTAATTCGATTCGCCATTAAAGAATAATGTACTCTTCAATGGCGAATGTAAACGCTGTTGCAGTGTTCGCACGACACGGCACTAAACATTAGTTGCTAGGCAATGAAGATCCAAACAAATTGCAGTTTCTTCACCTTGTCCGATATTACCAAAGATACGGTAATGTTCGTACCTGTTACCAACGAATTGCATTTTCCAAAGAATATTAGAAACTCATCAGGGTATCTATGATATACATTTGTTACTCTGTGGCTCGTCATGTCGTCGTATACAAAAAATATGTGATTACGCTCCTTTGGTACAATCGATTTTATCGATTCTAGAACTCATAGCCAAGCTATGTTTTTTGTGGGTCTAGGTAGCGTTTTATAATATGTTATATTATTATTATATATTTATTTTATTTGGAAGGAATAAAGTCCAGCGACGATACTTACTACTAAGCTAACACAACGTTAACCAAATGGCGAAGTCAGTTATCGACTTTCTGAATACATCCATGTTTGGCTACCTTACGATTATGTGTATGTATTTTTATTAAGTCTAATATTCGCTAATGCATGCTATTATTAGTTAAGTATATTATATTAAATATTAAGTAAACGTAGGTATTATGTATTACTAGCATCGCCCCGCGGTTTCACCAGCGTAAGTCCCGATCCCGTGGGAACATCGGGATTAAATGTAGCCTATATGTTAATCCAGGTCTCCAGCTACCTACATACCCAGTTTCATCGCAATCGGTTCAGTAGTTTTGGCGTGAAAGAGTAACAAACATCCATACATCCATACATCCTCACAAACTTTCACGTTTATAATATAAGTAGGATACTGTAAACAAAATGTAGGTTAAGTTAGTATAAAATATAAGCGCTTTGGTATGTACTGCAAGCTTGTATGATAAATAAATAAAAAATACGACATCGCGATTAAGCGTCTGCATCTATAATATACTAAGTGTATCGTGCCGGCGACAATGGTCCCAATTCTGTTACTTCACTCGCTAAATTAAAATTCACTAAATTTTCTTCATATAAGATGTAAACCTTGTACACTTCAAAACAAGGTCTTATTTCAAATTGAAACAAGTAGGTAACATATGTCACTATCGAAATAAGCAATTTATTTGTCGACCAAAGTCTGATACGCTTAAATAAACTTTAATACCACGTAGCGAGAGCCGCTATCCATTGAATGCTATCTCTTTTGCTCTGTTTTTGGTAAGCGTCTTCGTAGGTGTAGATCAAAAACACGTCATCCTTGTTCGTTTTGAACAAGTTTTTATACGGCAATTATACAGCGTTTGAATAAATGGAGACTCTCGCTGCGTGGAAATAAAGTTGAGTATACGTTGACAGGTTTTAGTGAAATTTAGTGGCGCTGAGAAATAGATGCCAGTAACAAATAGACCTTATTACGAAGACCACTAGGTTGATTTCATATGAAGAAATTAAGTCAGATTCTAGTTTAATCACGGTACATACCGAGGCGTAATGATTCAGAACGAAGCAATCCGAAATAAGGGAACTAGTTGGGCTAGAAAGATTCTTGAAGGGTGACCCCGAACTAAAAAACGGAGCGAGGGATGTCTTCTACTAGACAGGCTCCGAACTAGTAAAAGTACAAGACAGGGTCGCATGTCCGCCTATTGTAAACGTCTTTGGGTGACATCTATGTTTAATGCAAGTCGTCTTATCACGCATCTTCATCTAGTTCTAGTTGGAAGTCTCCATTTGTATGATTGTATGACCAACCAGAAGAAATGGAATTATCTATCATGGGTTTCAATTATTGTTCAGACCTTTAGGGGCCAATAATTGTTTTTCATTGGCCATTCATTGACCTTATCTTTGGGGAAGAAACGGGGAGGGGTAAAAGGTAAAAGTGATGGACAAATATCAGAGGAAGGGATATGTAAAGCAAGTATGAAATCTATTTTGTCATTTTTAATGTACAGCGATCAAAAATGGCCAAAATGGTCGTTACGTAATTAATAAATGGTCTCTTACTACCTTTTCAAAATTGTCAGCTGTTCAGATTTTTACTGAATTCTTCAGAAACTTCTCCTACGAAGCACTGACAAACTCAGTCACAAAAATGAACAACGCCGCTAACGGTTTTTGCGTAATAGAGTACTCTCCAGTAAGGCAACCCCAACCATGAGCTAAGACTGAATGCCTAATATTTGTATGCCCAAAATCATACAAGTTCCGTGTAATTTGTGGTTTATCGTTATATAATCTGTGTTGTTATCTGCATTACCGTCAGCGGATGCTTTACCATAGATAAATGAATCAGGAGAATAATTCATGCAACTGCCTTCCGGCTGTGGTATGGCCTAATTGACAAATATATGTACGACGTGTTGCAGCCAGTTGTGGTTATGTTTAAGGGACGCATTGCGTATGATTTAAGTGAAGTTTAATTAAATAGAATTATGTAAACTCAGATTTTAAAATTGGTATAGATTTTTTTATCGCAATTCAGATTATAATTAAGCCGATAAGTATAGCAACTTTAAAAAATAAACACCTGAAGGGAATAATTCCTTAGTTTGACTAACTTATACAAAAATGTCTTGTTTTTTGTCAATCATACTATGAGACGAATTAGAACTAAACCCTAAAACTTAAACAGCATCAGTGTCACAATATACCGCATTTACGAGTAAGTTCAAAACTGTTGATTTTAATATAAGAAGTCTAGAAGGCAGTCTTTTTTTCTCACTTTATTATTATGTGAGTTAATTAATACAACATAGAATAAAGTGCAAAAATTGGCCAGTCAGCAAACCACGATAGCAACAAATATAAAAATCTACTATCGATAGCCTCGTAACTTAAAATGGAACGACGAAGAACGGCAGGAGTTTTACTCGCAATAAAAGAAGTCCAGTTCGAGGTTACAACGACAAGGGGTCATTCCGACTCGTTTATATTGACGAATGAAATCTTCATTGGGAAGTTTTAGGATTGCGGGGTCATTCCGCAGTGTAAAATGGATGGTTCTAGAAATTCCCCTAAAATCTTCAAGACACTTATGAATTCCTACAGTATAACGTAGCTGCTATCCGTCAGTTCAGTCAATCCACAGAAACGGACAGAAAAGTTATTAATAATATATAGAATATTCTGGTACAGAATAGCGTTTACTATAAATCCCAGAACAGGGAATAATATACTTAGATATTTTTGTTATTTTAACTGTCTTAAAAAACCGGCCAAGTGCGAGTCGGACTCGCGCATGAAGGGTTCCGCACCAGCGTACAAGATTTATTACTATAAGCCAAAAAAAATACGTCTCTAGTAGGGTAGCCCCTTTAATTTTTATCTTATTATTTGTATTTATAGCGGCAACAGATATAGACATTCTTTGAAAATTTTAACTGTCTATTTATTACGGATCTTGAGATACAGCCTGGTGATAGACGGACGTACAGCGGAGTCTTAGTAATAGGGTCCCGATTTACCCTTTGGGTACTGAACCCTAAAAAGGACGTTCTCAGTTCTTCGGAATCTTTTTTTATGTATGTTACACGATTACTCGGAGATGGCTGGACCAATTTGGAAAATTTCTTTTTGAAGTGAAAACTCCTTAGCGGCGTTGTGCACATTTTGGGATGGGTAAAAAATGTTAAACTCGCGTCAGGACACGTGACCCTGATCGAAAATGTGTCCAAGTTTCATATATTAAAAATGTTTTTTTACGCCATCTGTGGATTACTACTATAGTTTGATATATACTAACTATCCATATATTAGTTAGGGCAAATTTTACAGATGGCGCAATTTTGCCTCTCTAAACCGGAGGCGGGCAAGGCCCCCGTACTCTATGGTGTGGCCGCCTACTGACCAAGAGGCGGCCAAGGTCTGCAGGGGTTCCCGGAGGCTTCCTTCTTAGGGTATTCCCGGGTCCAGTGCAATAGAACCACTTGTGACGGAACACCGTGTGGTTTTAGTCGGTTCGATTCCGACATACCACTTCACAAGATGGCGCAATTTTAATTTCGACTTTTTACAATACTTACTATAATTATTTATTTTGGTACAATTTATTTAATCCATTAAATGTATGTATATGAATTTCATTCTCCGAAGGAAACCGCACGCTTTTTGAAGTGAAAACTTCTTTAGGCACATTTACTATGGGGAAAAAGCATTTTGCTTTGCTTAAATAAAGCAATTCGTGCGAAATTATTCCCTAACCATTGACAAATATTCAAAAATGTACAACGTTAATGTTCAAGTTTTCACTTCCCGGCGGAAGTGAAAACTTGAACATTAACCGTTTTTTCTTTTCTTCGAAAAAGTATACTTTTTATTTGGTCCCAATGTCATCAGGCCAGGATCTAATGATGAGATCCAGCAGAAATCGAGGGAACTCTTCAAATATGATATGATGATGGCACATCTATTGTACTTTTTATAGTAACTCATGTATTTGCTCTCGGAAGGCACCGTCTGGTGACGTGGAACTGATGCTGAAGTCCACAGATGGCCAGCGGACTACTCAATAATAAGTATTTCACGGGTTGCGATTCAATTCCTTTAACTTGGTTGTTTAGCAATTTATGCTCGTCACAATGCATATAGTGAACTATCCGGAGAATTCCTTAACAATTAACATCGCTGCATCAGGAAAAGTAATATTTTGTAAAAGGTGATGAGCAGTTCACATTAGGCTCTTGTAGCTTAGATAAATTACGAAACGACCCACTCTAAAGCGAAAAAAAAAAATATTTACTGAAAAATTAAGTGCTGATTTAGGCGCAGTGAAGTCGGTGATACCTTTTTTAATTATGTAAATCCCTATACTTAGTTTAGATCGTGAAATTAATCCTAGAATTTTATTTATGTCGAAAATAATATTAAATAATAAAGGCTGGAAGGGTGGCTGGGCCGGCGACTGGGATGGATTAGATACGGAAGGCGGAGGATTAGGTACTATGGAGCATATGGGGTGCACTAAACACGTGAGTCTGTTGGCAACACTAAGAACATATTCAAACGGCAATCACTAAGCAGCCGAAATATACATAGTCTCATAGCTAGCCCGGCTCAATTTACCCTTACCATTTTGAATGGAACATTTGGTAATAGACTATCTTAATTTCAGTTCTCACACATGCAAATATCACTTGTCTGTTAGCTGGCAACACCGACAACGGTTACACAAGATGCACGAAATATTAATTAAGTTAGCCGGAGCGAGCGACCTCATTCGTTTATAAGGAATTACTGTTGCATATTTAGGTAGGAACTGTTTAGGTAATACATGCAAATTACTTAGAGTTAATTTATATTATAACTTAAAAATGTTGAACTTTTTTTTTTCATTGATGTTACGGTCACAAAGTTCCGTAACCATAACCGAAACTGTCGGATATTCGAAATAAAAATCTATCCGAAAACGTGAGCGAATCTGATATAACAGTTTCGAATAATTTCGGATATAAATAAGGCTGGAATCTAAATAAGACAACTTATGACAGGTTTTTATGTTGCGGCAGGTAGCAGGGACCATTTGTGATCCCAAGTTTCCCATTAAGTTAAAGGGACAGGTGTATAAAACTATCATCAGACCTGCCTTCCGTAAAGAAAAGATGTATGGACCGTGTGAAAGAAGATATGGCTAGAAATGGGATAAGCAGTGAAGTGACGAACGATAGAGTAGAATGGAAGAATAAAACATATTGCACCGACCACAAATAAAATTGGGACAGATGATGATATGACGGGTTTTTATTATTTCTATATGGTTGAAATGGTCGTATACCTAATGTTAAATTCTACATATTATTATTAAAAAGGACAGAAAAGTTTATTTAAAATATTGCATTGTTCCTATTTACAAAACTGCACATGACGAAATGTATTTTCATATACCGCGCAAGATGCCAATTTAAACCAAAAGTTTTGGTTATTATAATTTAGTTTTTTGCATTTTTAAGTAGATAACACTTAAAAATTGTTGTTTTATCTGTCTGTCTGTTTGTATCTATCACAACCCTTTTCCTCAGGAACCCGCTGAGGCATCAAGTTTAAATGAACGTCAAATACCTATGTCAGCGGTCCATTTCAGCTGTTGTTTGTCATTTTACTACCTACTACCTAATGACAGCTAACATTGCCTATCTGTTTTTGCCTGTTAAAATTTCTTAAAAATATAATATCCGAAACTGAAACTATCCGAGACTATCGGATAAGCCGATTTTATTATAATATCCGTAACCTTTCCAAAACGGTTACGAAAAGGTATAATAATATTCATATATTCATATCCGTATACAGCTGATACAATATTTCATATCCGTAACATCCCTGATTCTATTTTCATATCAAAACCACACAGCATATTTTATTGGGCTATTTTAAACTGCGATATTGGGATCTGAGATACTTGATGGTACCTAGTGCACATTCTACTTTATGTCATTCAGACTGTTCGAATAAAATATTGAAGTGATAACAAGTGAGACGTAAAAATGAGCTGAATAAGAGAAGGTATGGGAAAAATAAATTGGTTCGATGCTTTGTTTGACATATTCCCAGACAGGCGTAATGCATAATGTTGTGTTCAAATGTAAAATAAACAAAATGTATCCAACTTTTATTATCATTGTCAAAAAAACTCAAATTTAAAACGCTGTATATAATAAAAACAACACTCGCGATAAAATTAGTGTCATCATTATTCGTTATTTATTAATTTAATTTCTTTTTCTTGTTTTGACTCTGTTATTTGTTCAAGACCCGTCGCAGAGTTGTGTGGATTTAATCTGCTGCACTCGTAACTTCAGCCTAGTTTTGACGTTATCCAGCTTTCGTTCTGCGACCTACATTTTCTTCCAGACACATTTCACATCAACGCAATTTGCGGCATGTCGTATGTCACATGAAGGTAACAAACAGCTATCACATTTTGATTCTGGATCAACTGGATGTAACCAGTATATTACAGTATAGATAGATAAATAGATGGATAGATACACTTTATTGCACATCGAACATATCATCAGTAATCAGTAGGATACAATAAACCATTAGGGTTTTTTTATACTACGTAGGTAATAGGCATTTGATTGTGGTACACAACTACTAAATAGAAATATTTTACTACTAAATAATAAAATTCTAATTGTGTTCGTACAAACAGAACAGAAATGAACAAAGGTCTATAAAAGCTATGTAATAAGGGCTGAAGATTAGAGTGTTTTTATAGGAAACTGGATTTAGAGCTTTAATGTAACCGAAAGAATTTACTTGTTTATGAAGAATAGTTATACACACATCCCAACGTATATTGGTTTTAATTGCTCGTCTCTTAAGGATTAAGAGCAACTTTTTAATTTAAAAACATAAAAGGGTAGTCGCTTATGGTTAAAATAAATTATTTAACATTCATCAAGAAAATTTTCTCAAGAACCCATTGACGCATCAAGTAGAAATTAATACCAAATACATAAGACTGCGGTCCCTTGAAGCTGTAAATCAAGCTTCTAAGTCAACGCAATCAAAAGATACGGCCATTAAGTCTTAGATTTTAACAAATTTGAACATTTCTCCGGAGGCTTCCTTCTTAGGGTATACCCGGGTGTCTTGCAATAGACCCACTTGTGACGGAACACCGTGTGGTTTTAGTCGGTTCGATTCAGACATACCACTTCACCGTTAGCTCCGGTGAGGTAATGACCCGTGGGGGTTTCCACACGAAAAAAAAAAAACAAAACCATTGACCTAGAATCATGAAATTTGGTAAGAAGCAAGGTCTGACAGAACAGGTAAAAGGAAAAATCCAAAACTCGTTAATTTGGTCTTATATTACATAAAAAAATAGTTTTTGTGATTACAAACTTATAGATATTTTGCGGTTGGAACGTTGACTTTGTCGTATATCACAACCGCAAAGTTAAGTTTGTCTTTTGGAAAAGACGGGCAAAAGTCTTCGAGAATTGATTCACGAGATGGACCTACTATCTACTTACAAGTTTGTTTGCTTAAGGAATTCTCAGTGCGCGAGTCAGACTTGCACTTGACCGGTATTTTTTAATTGTTAGTCATGATATTTTTTGTAAAACGAAACATTAAAAGTAATTGCAAGCTAGTAAAGTATGACACCACAAGTTGCTAATTCAAACACGTTTCTACAAAACGTACCGTACACCGTACACCAGCCGCTTGACATTTAATAAAGATGAATTGATATGACTTGACAGTCAACTACTGTATATTATATTGGGAGCAGTTCCAAATTTAAATTATGGTACCTGTCAAACTTTAAACTTAGCTTGAAAAAGTTTAAACGAACATCCGAATGAACATCAGTATTTTTAATATTTTACTATTGATATTATTTTAGTCACTGAGTAAAGGTGGCATCAAATAAACTAGCCGCGATGGCTCGCGTGCCTCACGAAAGGCATTTAGGTCAAACCGTCATCTCAAACGTAATTTAAATAACTTTAAGTTTGAATTGTTCTTTTAGACGCAATTTTAAAATTCGTAGTTTGTTGAGATAAAACATAAATTCCAAAATCTGGACTAAAGCATTTAGATGAATAAGAGTTCGATTTATGTCGGGTTCAATAAACAAAAAACTTTAGTGAGCCCAGAAAGAATATCAACAATATCCTGATGCACAATATGACTATGTTCCGGAATGTTTACGATGCAACGTATACGTAATAAAGTAACGTATTCCATATTGGAGAATCTGTTTTCTGGGACGGTTCCAAGTTTATCTTAAAGGCTGACGAATTAAGTTCAATATCGATATGATGTGCAACCTTATCGCTGCAACTTTATCAGATCTTGGGCAAAGATAAACATACAGCAAAGATTTAAAAAATCAGAGAACCAAAGACAAACAATTTTTTTTATTTAGTCACGTTAAGCATGGCATCTATGGCTTGTAAACCAGATCTAGGACTTCTACACTTAAACATTGGCCTTGAAACATCTTCAATGAAAAATTAAAGGGTACTTTGCTTCATATTAGGTAGGTATTTGCCGACATCTGTAAGTAAATCAAAATACCCACATATGTGAAAACGTTTGCAGTTGCCAAAGATTCAATGGAGCATGAAAGATTGCCATACATCATACGTAGGCCACGTAGGGGTGTACGTGGGGAGATAAGTTAAAATGCTTGTAACGCCATTTTGCTAACACAGTTTATGGAATATAAATTGAGTTGTTTAACATATATCTCGATTTTGTCCTTTAAATATACTTAAAATAAAGTTAATTAATTATTAATTCACTTATGCCGCATTCCTATAATCAAGAAACGATTCGTTTTGCTTAATTTTTGTTGAAAATTCAATGAAAATTTTACCGTATATATTTTAAGTATATTTAAAGGAGAAAATCGAGACACATCACCATCATAACTCATGAGGTAAGTGAAAAGGCGAATAAATCTCTGTCATATTTTTTTACATATCTCCGTCATCGCGAGTTCGCACGTCACGTCCTTCGGACGCAATATATGACCGGATTCGATAAGATCTTGGGAAACCTTATCAGTGGGCCTCTAGAATGACTAATTGATAATACAAAGGTAAAGGTTATTATTTAAGTTGGATAATTTAGACCCAGTAAGATAATCATGACCTTCACGCACTGGATCCAACATAGTATAGGCACCAACTCGTGCTTTTTAGAAACATAATGCCGGCTCTTTAAAAAATATTGTAGTCTAGATACCATGAAAGAGTTTATTTGGCAGGATAAAAGTTGACGGATATCAAATTGCTTCTTTTCTAATAGACAACAAAACACGAATGATCGAGGAATGGAGTATAATTTCATTGTCAAGTATAGATAAACTTATGACTTGTCAAAAAAGCTTTTGCTACCAAAAGTAAATTTTAAGCACAATCCCGTCTTGGGCCAACAGTTATTAGAAAGGCCTGTTGGTCTAATGGTAAGTGATCCTGACTGTTAAGCCAGACGTCGTTGGTTCGATTCCCAGCTCTGGCTGGGAATTGAACATACGATTGTGTGATGAGCACGATCATTTGTTATGTGTCTGGGTGTAATAAAAAATAACATACACTTATAAATAAAGTTACTTAGAATACCATATGCAGCGCTTTTCATCTAGCTCATCACAATTCACGCTTCCAACACAATCATCCTACCTTGCGTTTTGGACTATGGAATGCATGTAATAGATTCAGTGCAGCATTTTTGAAATGATTACTATATACTGCAGGCACGAACATAGAGCATGGAATATTATAACGGGTGGACTTTTACTGCAGGTACTACGCAGCTACATTCACTAACAATGTTGTTGGGGTTTTAGAAAATACCATATAACCGGATCAAAGTAGTTTTTCATCCGAATATGAAGAACATTTAATCCCTAAATTATGGAATGACATGGGCCAATGCACATCAGGCTTTCTACTAAATACACGCTCACTAGTAAAGTTACTAAAACCAGCACTCGGCACAGTCATCATGAAAATAAATAATTTACATGTATAGTAAATGGCGAACTCGATAATTATGGATGTAATTTTATCTTTAAACATTTCATGAAAAGAGTTTAATGTTAAAACTTAGATATTCAAAAGAAGCACGTCACGAATGCAAATGAGTTCCATTCACGAGACAAGAAATTGCTGTAGTTCTGACGAAAGCATTTTATTCCACTCGAAAATATCTATACACTGACTTGTTAGTCTATATAGAAAAGACTATAAGTGGACTTACGAAGGTAGCTGTTGACCTAGTTGTCAGCGGGAGGTGGGAATTTATTGATAGTTGTCGTGTCCAATTTTAGCCCAGAAGCGGATCAGAGACCGCAAGACCAAGACATATTCAATGCAGGCACGATTACTTTCTACTAAAGAAAACCTGGTTTAGAATATAGAGGTATTTCTACTCCAGTAAACATCAGTGAAATAAAGTTGGGTTTTCTACAATTCGTACGTGTGTTGATTTTCATAAGATCTCGCTTTATTGGAACTGTGGCGCCCTTTAGACCACAGAACCATTTACTTACTACAGCAACTTCTTCAACATTTTTGTCTTTACTTTTGCAATTGTTTGAAGTTGAGGATTACCCTACACCACGGATCACCAATAATTATTAGTTTAATTTGGGCTCCGTTTTTTAAATAATATGACCGTTGCGGTCCGTTCCTACTTTTTACAGATGAGTTTTGAGGCTACCCTACCCTCCCCAGCCTTTACATCGTCACGTGTATTTATTTCGTAAAAATTTTATGAAGAAGAAATCAAGAACAAAAGTACCAAGGCTTTTTTAAATATTAATATGAAAAATATCATTTCTTGCCTTGATCTGTCTGAAGTTTAATGTAAAGTTTGTGCCATAAACTTAATATACGCTAATATACTAAGTTTATGGTTAGTGTACACAGTTATACAACAAACAAATTTTATCCATAGCTCATGATAAGAAACTTTCTTACGTTTGTGTTAACGTACCTTCTCAAGTAATACAATTAATTTATAATAGAAATTTAATCAAAGAAGATTCAGTTTCTGTTACATATGTTTAAACGTCCGCACAAAATAGGTCGGCGGTTCGGATCCGGACCGCGGTCCGCCATTTGATGACCCTAGCCCTATACCCTAAAGCAGTAAGCTTATCAACTAAGTGTTAAAAGTAAATTAACTATACAAAAGCTAATAATAATACGCTCCAACATTTAATGACTAGAATCTGGATACAAGGGATAAAAATTTCAATACCCTTTGTAGTTGGGAAGGGACGGGCGGCAATGAATATGGATAAGCGTTGGATCGTTAAGGAGCATCGAGCCTGGATTGTATTTTGCTGTGAAATTTTAATGTAGTAATCCGAAAAGGCAATCAGGAGTTTTAGTTATGTTCATGTTTAATAGCAGACGTTTGTTTTCTAAAATCAAGCAGTAGCCTGAATAAAACAATCATGTAGCTGTAATGTCATATTACAACTCAGCGTCTTTCAGTAAATGCATTTAGAAAGCATCTCAAAACATTTGCACAAAAGATAAACAAAACCAGAACACAATCTAGTATTTATATCTAAGATTTCGTCGTTTCGACTGAAGAGTCAATGCTGTAAGAACAGTTGTCGCATTTTCCGCTGAGATCGATACATAGATGCAGCACATAAGTTTGCCGAAGAGCACCTATTGGAACCTTTACAAAAGGCAAGGCGAGAGAGGAATATAAAATGAAGTCAAATTTTCTCGGAACGCTTTCCACACAAATATTATGATTTCTTTAACAGCTGTGAACCTAGTAGCACAGATATGAGCGGATTGTGGAAAAAATTACGGCGATTATCATTTTTATTATTTTCTGAACCTGAACTCGAAACTTCACTTTACCTATTGTTTTGGTTTAACATATCTATACCCCTTTTATGCACTGTCTTGTGTTTGTATAATTTTTTGTGACTAGATACAAAAGTAAACGTTATTTTTCTTAATACATTACATAATACTTTCTTTGCTTATACCTATGCGCAAATTCACATAATAAACGGTCTTAACTTCCGAATCTTCTTTTATCACTTTCATTGAGAAAGTAAGAGCAGATGTGTTTTTTTTTATCTTTTACTGACATCAATGTCATGACTTGGTTGAATGAGAGGCCTGGTATTGTAGGTAACGTCGGCGAACAAAGGCCAACGCTAGCATCAAAATTGACACACTTTCCACAAAAGGTAAAACCTATTCTGAGGGCTGTGTGCCGTATAACAAACTGAAGTTGGTTGGTATAATACAAGCACCTAAAGTTTTAAGAATTCCTCTAAAATTTCTAGAAGAAAATCAATGATTGCTTCGTTTACTATAGACCTCAGACAGCAGCTGTCAGATAAAGAAGCAAGACACATGACTTACTTCGAATATTTATTGTAAGGCTTTTCTAAATATGTTTAAAGAAAACGTCTGATGTATTATGGTGATGAAAAAGGTTCGCTTTTACACGCAAATTGTTCCAATCTTTACTTGTCCTTATATTATATTTCGTCAAGGTCGTTTATATCCGTATTGTTTCACTAGGCACACGTCTCTACATTAATAAGCGTAAATTAAGATTAAAGATTTTTATTAAAATTACAGATTTATGTCATCAGGTCGTTAATGTTGTAACTAAATGCTCATCAAGTCTTTATACACAGGCACAAAAGCCACGAAGCGGTCGCATCGAAAAGGATGGTATTCACCACCAATCGAAGAACACCACCTTTTTGACGTATAATTTGCTGTTTTAGCAATGTATTTTATGCTGGTCTAATTTGGCACTAGAATTCTAAACCTCTATTTCATTTTTATTTGGTTAAAATTTCTCTGGCAAAGTAAATACATCACGTCCGGCACATAAATTTGCGAATTACGCAAATTGAGCATAAATTTCAGAAAGCCATTTTCCAATCATTAAACTAATAATAGCCTTTAAAACTTTTATAATAGTCGTTACATTAATTAAGGATCTTAATAGATGTCTGTACTCTAACATTAAAAAGTCTTTAGTCTGTTTGTGTCTAGCTATACAATGTATTACATTACAAACTATAGCATTTAATGGTCTTCATAACGAAGCTTACTCCTAGTAATTTATGAGGATAATAACGGGTTTAAGTTATTAGTACTCGTAGTGGAACCATTCCAATTAATTTATGAATCTGCAGATTGGAAAAAATAATTAAAAAAAATTATTTAGACAACAAAGCTGTACTAAGACATTTACTAAAGCTATATAAAGCCCAATAAGTAAATAATGCAGTATTAAAACTGCCATCTTTGATAACGCCATACCGCTCGACATTTCTATCATACGACGATCCTTAAAAAAATGTAAACTGAAATCATCTTACTTGGTGTATGCGTGTTGCAGCCTATGAGTGGCCAGCCATTGTCGGAGTACAAGGCGCTGTTGCAAGACTTGAGCAGCACGCCGTAGACGCTTCTCTTCAGCCGCCGGCAGCTCCGGCAAGCGATCCAACTGGTCCGGTGATCCGCATCCGGATAGTGTGGAGATTCCTGAAATAACATGAGACTTACGTTATGTTATCGAACACACAATGTAAATCTGGAAATAAAGATAACTTACATAATGTAAGTTAATAAAAATTTCCTTATTTTCATGGTTCATTAGTCATAACAGCAGTAAATAAATTGATGCCAATATTATACGACCGTGAAAATGAACCTAAATCATGCAAAGGCGTTGAATAATTTATTGAAAATTTTCTAGGAAAACACTTAAAAGCTGAGTGGCACCCACCAAGGGATTATTAACTCCCACTTCGGCGTAGAAAATACAAATTGAACTCAAATTGTTAAGGACCGTTTATCATGAAATACACAAAAAATCCATTAATTCCTAAAAGTTTTAAATAATATATCCCGTAATCCAAATTACGAGGATAATGGCGCCCAACATGGGACTTTCAACACATTCACTTAAAATATTTATTTGAGTAGAAAAACTGATTTTTACAGCTAATAACATTTTAATGCATAATCCATGCTCAACGATCATTAATAATATTAAATTACACGTAGAAAAGGTTTGTTGTCGGCAGGTTACTTGGAAACGGTTCGGTCACGACCTTGGGACTAATGGCAGACTGTATAGCGACAAGAAAGTTGTTGCTAGCTATTACGTCAGTAATATTAGCGTTATATTTGTAGTGTAATTTTGTTATATAACATGACCTAACATATAATAATATAGATTTGCAATATAATGCACTATATCTTCAGGATGTTGTGCGTGTACAAGTAAAGAAATTCGGCTGGAATTTCGAGTGACAGTTACTGCTTATGAGGTAAGTTTTAGCATAATCGAAAAATGTACATTTAGATTTCTATTTACACTGTGCAGACATATATTATTGATACCAGTCAGGTAGGTAACTTGGACATCCTAACTATTCTGTCAGACGCGTTGATCTTTAACCATAAGACAAGTTTTGTATTAGCAGTAGCATTTGAAAGGAACGTAAGCTGGTTTCAACTCTTAATAACGTCCTTAGATTGTTTAAACGTCCTACAATCATGTCTTAACTTATGAGTAGTAAGTTTGTTTCCTCCTTTGAGGTTGGGTATGTAATTATTATTGTTTTGGAAACGCCGATAACAGTTTTTAATATAAATAATTTTAGGACGTTTCGTGTACAGATTTCTAGCTGAGTATTTGAATATTTTTTTATGCACTGTTTTAAAACTCGTAGTTCGTGGTTCGATGTTTGTTTTATACATAGCATGGTAGATTTCATTAGAGTTTCCCCGCCAGGCTAAACAGTATATAATAAGAGGGTGACCCAAGGCGATATATAGGTTTTATGTGTTGATGATGGTGTTAAACGAAGCGAAAAAGGCGCCCACGTATTTATAAAAAGTACTTTGTCACAACTCGACGATTATTGTATGTTACCTGATTTCCTCTTCAAATAAAACATAAGATAACCATAAACAAACAACACTACTTATATATTGTTGGTTTTTATTGGAAAGTAAGGTCGCCAGAATTTCTGAAAAAAGGAAAAGTGTGACCACGCGCAAAGCTTTCAGAAGAGTTCTGGCATTTTCGTTTATAATGCCGGTGACTGCTTTATAATGAAAGCAGTCACCGGCATTATAAGAAATCCAGGCAAGCCTACTGATAAATACTTCGTTTTACTTGAAACTGATGGGTCTCCAAAAATCTTGATATGTTGCCTTCCGACAAAGACCCTACAACTGACTATAGTTATCATGCTAGGACTGCAGTACTAGTGTTGTAGTAGTAGTGTCTCATTTCTTTTGGTGAATAGGGTCATCAGCGTCTCACTGACACAAGTGACTCCTCTGATAGCTCAGAGGTCTAAATTCGACCGTAAATCTTAAAAATTATTGATAACGATAAAGCTCCATCAAAGGTAATGCAAATTAGCGGAGGCAGCAAATAAAACCTAATAGAAAATAAACTAGGAAGAGATAGAATTAACATAAAAATAAAAAATTATTCATTAATACTTTACCTAAAAATATCAAAACTACAATAGGTTAAGCGTTGAAAAATGGTGACATGGCCGATATTTGGCGGTTTTACCCTGGCCGATATTTGGCGGTTTTACCCTGGCCGATATTTGGCGGTTTTACCCTACCCAAATCAAAATTTGTATGTACCATCGGCCAAATATATCGTCTACCACCCTACGGTTGAAGATCATTTGATCTTCATAAAACAACAAGGTTGATTTTCCCGTACAATAATATTCTGACAGTTCATTGTTAGAGATAAGTTCAACCTTCGCTATTGTGATAACACGGAAATTTTGTCATAAGTGGCAGACCAGGTGCTTTGTCAACTGTACATATATGTAGTTCAGATGATAATAGTATAATTTGACATCTTGGAGCTAATTTAGCGGAATTTTTCATTGTCTAACCCCTAGATTGGTTTTGGTGACGATGATCTCAAGATTAAGCCAGGAGGTGGATAGTGGAACTAATTTTTACTCTTTAGTTTGCTATTTTTTTAGTTTCACCAAACTATAATTATCTAGATCATCAATTTTGTTTTCAAAATACATCCGGCAACATGAGAAGTCAAGGCCACAAACATTGTTTTACAAACAAATCGAACGCCTGACCTTTGGCACTAACAGGGGGTGTTCTGCCACTTAAATGTTCAAAGAGGCGATATATATGCGTAGATTTATAATTTACAGACTAAAAATATGGCGAAGCGATAAATAACAAAGAATAAAACACTATTAACTGTACAAAATAGTTTATTGGAATATTCGAACTAGTATGGGCACTGTGAAAGTTTCACAAATCGAATCGATTCTAATTAACTTCGATAAACAAGTAGGCATCTTTACAAAGACCTTTGTCGTCATGTGTCATGTCATGTGTTTTTAATGTTTACGATGTAAAGTATACTTTCTATCATACACATTAAAATATAATACAATTTATTAAAGAAGCGATACGGGTAGAGGTTATTGTAACTACTAATACTGCATCGCACAATAAATGTTCGCACGAAGATTAGGAAAAATTCGCGATGGTAAGTTATTATGCCGTTTTTAGGCACACATGACCAGTGTATCTCACCATTAGTGAACAATATGCTAGCCATGTGATTTAAAGCCGTTTTCGCAACGTCGGCGTCGGAAGCGTTGTCCCAGTTGGGCGACTCAGATTCGATTACGAATCTATTTAAAAATAAAAATTGATGTGTATGTGTGTCCTCTATGGACTCAAAAAAGGCAGGACGGATTTTGATGAAATTTTTAGGCATTCTTCAGATTATACTAACTTTTAAACTTTCGCGTTCCATGATATTTCGTTCGTTGACCACGGCCAGTGCAACCTGGTCAAAACTTCAGGCAATTCAGAGGTATGTAATACCTTTTCGTGATCGCGTTAATTCCCGTTAATACGTAGATAATATTAAATTTTCAGATTAGCCCAGCGGGTGATCCTGGGAAGTTTGGTAGAGATCGAGTCAACAGATTTTTTTTTAGTTTTTTGGAAATGTTTGCTACCCGTGCGAAGTCGGGACAGGTCGCTGGTCTACTATCAACGATATTTAATAAAGTAACAGTACCTATACTAACGCAGGTGAAAGTATGAGTCACATCTAGCCTATTAATAATGCTACTTCAAAAGTAGGTATCTAGTAGAATATTTTATTTTGTGGACATATTTCGACAATGATGGCAGCCGCGGCTTGGAGTGCGTGCCACACGCGACGCGAACAGCAACTACAGATAACTTTAACATTGTGGGGTAATCAAATATTTGGACCAACGAGACTTATATTTAAACTAGCAGCGCCTCGCGGTTTCACCCGCGTAAGTTCCGATCCCGTCTGAATATCGGGATCAAAAGTAGCCTATGCGTTAATCCAGGTCTCCAGCTATCTACATATTAAGTTTCATCGCAATCTGTTCAGTGGTTTTTGCGTGAAAGAGTAACAAACATACGTCCATCCATCCATCCAAACTTTAACATTTGTAATATTAGTGGTATCAGGATAAAAAGTAGGGTATGCGTTAATCCAGGTCCCCAGCTATCTACATACCAAGTTTCATCGCAATCTGTTTAGTGATTTTTGCGTGAAAGAGTAACAAACATCCGTCCATCCATCCATCCAAACTTTAACATTTGTAATATTAGTGGTATCAGGATAAAAAGTAGGGTATGCGTTAATCCAGGTTCCCAGCTATCTACATACCAAGTTTCATCGCAATCTGTTCAGGTTTTTGCGTGAAAGAGTAACAAACACACATCCATCCATCCAAACTTTATAATTATAATATTTATAATATTAGTGGGATTAGACACTACCTGTTGTCCTTTCTTTAAAAAAAGCTAATTATATTCCCTAACAATAGGGTAGCTACTACAAGTAGTGCTGAATAAGTGAGCGTCTCGCTTCGTCCGTCAGCCTGGTAATGACGTGTTGGCAAAATTTTCCTTCAAACACTCAATCATCTAGAAACAATGCTATTTGTAAAAGTGTCAAACGCCATATTATCCTTCTGGGTGATTCTTCATTATTTTTACTTACGCGTTATTGTTAGCAACACATTTGTTTTCTTTATTTTAACAACTGTTTTAAAATAAAATGGATTTACATATTAAAACCCTTGTCATCATGTCACGTGCTTAATTTAAATTATATAGTATTTTAGGACAATTACCAAGGATGAATTATATTTCTGCAGGAGAACAATGACGCGGAAAAATAAAGGATTAAAAAGAACGAATATTCCGCCCTTCAACATTCTGTAATTATAGCTAACAATCCGAAAGATATAATATAACTAACGAAGAAAATCAGATCAACAAATGAAACTCATTCCCACGGAATGTTCGGATAATTTTCCAGCGAATCCGTAGAAGTGTGTCAAAAGTTACATGAATAAGTTACCTATAGATAACTACTACTAGACTATCCCTAAGAATGCAAATTTACTTATCAATAAATAATAAAATTAAATTTGTTAATACGTCCCTAAGCCCTGGGGGAGAAAGGTTAGGAAAGATGTCTTCTCTAACCTTTTCCCCAATTATAAACGTCAGCTAGATAAATGCCCCTGTCTAGTTTAACCAGACTTAGATATATACTTTACTCATAACTAATATCTACTTCCTACCCCTTGAAAGTGATGTAAGCCTTAAAAGCTACTACAATATGCGTTTCCACTGGCTTTTAAAATAATTCGAAGCAAAGACATAATAAACAATAGTGCGTGTAACACGCCAGTCGCAAGTTAAGCTCTACAACAAAAACTGAAAAGAAGAAATATAAAAAGCCACCAAACAGAAATGAAGTACATTAAGCAAGGGATCACTTAACAACTTGTCACTTACATAAACATAATAGCTTAAATAATGAACTCGACACAATGACGTCAGACGAAGAATTGAACAAAACAGCTGTTGATGTCCTTCCAAGGCTAAAACACCGCCCACACGACAAACTTTCCTTATATTTCATGATATCTATTCATACATTCTATTCTAGGAAAGAGACGTCATTCAAAATTGTTGATTAAAGGGAGTATAAGCTCTAAAATTGCACGATTCCATGTCTCACGCTATGTTTAAATCTGAGTTATAAATTAGTTGAGACCAACTTAGATAGTATCTGATATCGTGAAACACGAACAGGTAACATGCTATACTGCTATTCCTCGAGTCCGCGATAACAGAAAATTGCTAATTTAAAGTCTACTTGGAATTTTTGCATTAGTCTGTGTGCTCATTAGAAGCAGCCTAGTTGACGAGTAGAAATGATTACTAGGTGGTGGTAAAATGCAGCGCACAGCATAGCACGCGCCACCCATCTGGTAACCGCCGGTAAAGCCCCCGTACTCCACGGTGTGGGCGGCTGCTGATCAAACAACCAAAGTCTGCAGGGGTTCTCTTAGGCATCCTTCTTAGGATTTCCCGGGTCCCCTGCAATAGACTCGTGGGAACGCCATGCTTCGGCACGTATGGGCCGGCTCGCCCAGAGTGATAACACAGACTCACAGAAAACCGGTAGTGAAGCAATGATTTCATTGCTTTTCGCCGCATGAGTGAGGTTACCGGAGGCCCTAACCCGTCCCTCTCCCCTCTTCCTGCTCTTCCCCTATTCCCACCTTAAAGGCCGGCACCGTACAAAAAAAGAAAGACTTACTCATCACGGAACACCGTGTGGTTTCAGTCCGACATACCACTTCACCCTTGGCTCCGCTGAGGTGATGACGTGGGAGTTTCCACATGATTAAAAAAAAGGCATATCAGACAACGCCATAAAACTCATGGCGGGTATGAGATAGTTAATATCTATTATTAACATATAGGTACTATCTTTTAAATTTCGCGTTCCTTAATATATTATTATTTATATGTACGGGAATTAAATAACTTTGAATTTATGTATGTATGTAGTATGTTTATGGTAATATATTAATATTAAAATATATATTAACCTATCCCAGTACACCACAGACTACCCTGAAATATATTTGTTAATATCCGTACAAAGTTGTCTGTAAGAGATCGCCGTGAGCGATAAGACCGCCAATTGATATGCCTGAATGTTTGTATTATATTTGATTGTATCTTATATTGAAGGTGTACAATAAAGAGATAAATAAATAAATAAATTTCCTGACGTTTCGTTATAATTATATAGTATGGGTAGGTACTATTATAAAACTGTTATCGTGTTTGGTCACAACTCACAAGACTGGCTGAAACGGTTTTGATAAAATACTTTTGTCTTCAAAATGAAGAGAGGGATTGAGCTATGAGGACAACACGATAACGTATAGGGGTAAAACTTGGAAAAACCAGTGAAAAGTTTACATCAAAACGCAAAGGAATTAAAGATATGCTTATATGTAATTAGTAATTTTCGTAGTAAATACACTTATAATAGGTACAGAACCTTAGCTTCCGAAGGTTTACTGCTTTGTTTAGATTTAATGTTTGAAACATTCTTCTTAGTAGAACTCGTTTCTCTGCATTGTAGTGCAGCAGTAACTGCAAGTTGTAAAAGCAAGGCCCTGTATTTTATGGACGACGGAGTAGTATTTCTTAAAAACAATCTTTTATTATTGCATGCACTACTGGTGGGTAGAACTGTTTTAAAACTTTTCACTTACACGTTGTAATGGATTTGGTATATTGATCTTACTTACTTATTGAAAATACTAATCACTACATATTATAAAACAAAGTCCCCCGCCGCCTCTGTCTGTTCGCGATAAACTGAAATACTACTGAACGGATTTTCATGCGCTTTTCACTAATAGACAGAGTGATTCTTGAGGAAGGTTTATGTATATAATTTGTACCCGTGCGAAGCCGGGGCGGGTTGCTAGTTATAAAATAAAATAACCCGTCGCGTCTGTCTGTTCGCGATAAACTGAAAAACTACTGAACGGATTTTCATGCGGTTTTCACTAATATATGTATAATTTGTACCTGTGCGAAGCCGGGGCGGGTTGCTAGTTATAAATATAATTGTTTGATATACGTACCTATACAATCTAATTAATATTGTAACCTTGATAGGAACTTCGCCATCTGTTTGACACCATTGCATGATTTAATCTCTAAACCGATTGACTGAAAACAGGTTTGTCTTTGCTAAGGTGATAGGTGTTCAAGTAAATACAAGACTGTCATTTGGCACAAAAACTTATATGCATAAACTCACGCCTCTCTCCTGTCGAGGTAGACAGAGGCAACAGCCTGCGACTTGTTTCTCTAAAGAAGTTCATAGGCATATAAATAAACCAATGTTTGAAAGTTATAACTAGAAATCATGACAAAAAATATATTATAATTGTAAACAAGAGGTATAAGAGCCCCGAGCGTCAAGTATTCTCCGTTAGATTTCTAACAAAAGCGTTGAAGTGTCCTCATGATGGTTCCATTTGATCGCGACCGGAAACTTCAGAATTATTTCTTAGAACTTTGTGTAACCTTTGATTGGAGCTGCTTACATTTACGAGAATTTTATTTCCTTTTTAGGGTTTTCCATATCGACCTTGAACTTCAGTAGAACATGCTTTGCACGGAGGCTTAGCGAATATGAATGTTAAACAGATGTTTATTAGAAACTTGCAAAGGTTGTTGTTATTCTCTTCCTCTTTCAAGGATAATCAATACCTGGGAGTTGCCAACATATTAGCGGCAGAATAACAGACTGCCGTATTGCGTTTGCAGTTTGTTGTTGTCATGTAAAAGATTTCAATTTATTTCGATTTGTTGTACAAAGATGTAGGCACATTTCGCAAAACTAGCATTTCACCCTAGCATTATAGATCAGGCTGTTTTGCAATTTGGGTAATGTGGCGATTTTGGACCTAATCAAAGACCGACGAATTCTCAGGAAAGGTCTTGAGTTCGAAAGTGTAAGCAATTAGAGCATTAAAGATAAAATTCATACTAGAATAAACATACTACTATTTACCCATTATGCAAAGAAGGTATAGTTTTACATCGTCTCTTAACGTTCCTGTATTTTTGTTATTTTTCATCTGCTGTGAATTTTTATTTTGTATTATTTTTCTCCTTGTATTTTTATATTTAAGTTTGTCTGGTCGTGCCAAAAAAACGATTTTTTTGCTTCTTTCTTTACATATACAAATATCTGTATTTAACGTTTACGTTTACGTTCAAGATTGGGAATTGAATAAGCAAGTTAAAGGGAGGAAAATAATAACGGCTGATTTGAGAACATTTTGTGGTAATGTAAAACAAATATATGTTTAAGAATAAATATGTATTATGCGGCTTCGATCTTAAATTGAACTACGAACTTAAATATCAATAAAACCGAGTCCTTTTTATGACGACAAAGTTTTATTTTTATGAGCGCCGCATTTTTATTGCCACTCTCTAAACCTGCGAGGCACTGGTTACCAATATTGCGTCTGTTGTACAAAAAGGGAAGGGAGTGGTTTTGACTGTATCAGGTCATGGCCAGGCAAAACTTTTAATGTATGAGATATTCGCCAGTTATAACTTACTTTGTAAATACGAGTCACATTACAATACAATATTTTCTGCAAGGTAAATTGAAATATTGTGTCTCATCTAATGCATGAAAGCCGTAGACGCTCATTGCACAGTAGGTTTTGCTGTCAGTTTTGCCACAATCAAAACGGTGATTGACTAATAACATATCGTCTGATGCAGTGATTGACGGTTGCATGATGAGATTTTAACGTCGATATTGTTTCGTCAATCATGACTTTTGGTAATGATTGACGTTTGCATGAGCGTCTAATGGACGCCGTAGAAAAAGTATCAGAGGCGAACTGGCAGGAGTATTTCGAAAATTATAATTAAACTAGATTGAGACATGTAACTTTGTTTAGATGGCGGCATGTTCTTTGAATAACTTTTTTTATAACCTATTCTACTACTACATGTAATAATCAATTGGCGCGTGTTTCCCCGTTATGCTAAACAGAAAACATGGTTAAAGTCACTAAACATATTATAACATTTTTAGAAAGTACTTAAAAAAATGAATAACAAAAATGACTTTCAAAACGGTATTTTCAAATGATGTTAATGTTTTATTGTCTATTATCATTGTGCGAGTGTAGTTTAGATAAACTTAAATACTATCTTATTCTAGAATCGGAAACACAATAATAATCACGAGACGGAAATATGAAATACCCAATGTATAGGTAAAAACTAAAAATACATTTACTTTTTATTTATAAGTACAGTATGTAAGTAAATAATGTAGGTATTCTTTACAAATGTAGTTAATTTTAAGGAATCAACTTTATAAGAATTTATTGCCAGCGCACCATCTTATTAGACTTATTTAATGGTTAAATACGAGGGGATGAATGTTGTTATATTTTTATGAAAGTTCTATAAATTTTTTATAGTCGAATTTCGACCACCAAGTGGGTTGTCGAAATTCGACTATAATTTTTTTAAATATTTTCTTTTATTTAATTTACCTATTTGTATCTAAATAAAGATCTTAATTTCCAGTATAAGTTGAACTGCCATTGTATACAGGCTCCGTACCATGACAGGTCAACATATACGTATACTTGACACGATTGGCTTGTGTTAGAAGTGGGTTCACGTCAGTAGTGCTGATGTTCGAATCTCAAGTTTAACTCAAATTTCTTGATCACAATTTTAACCGCCGCTTAAAATATTTGTCGGAGAGGTCGATAGTACCTTCGGGAGCTGATTTGAGAACGAGACGCAAGCGTTAGACAGATGGCGCTTCTACAGAGTGTAGACTGAAGTTCGTGCGGTTGCGATTATTTATATTTAATAATCAAGCGTCGGTACCCGAGGAAGCAAAATGATAACATCAATTTAATTATAACTACTTTATAACTGCGCGCACAATGCCTGTCATTATAAATGACGTGAGGCCACAATACCGTTTCAGCTTTAGTCAAAAACATAAATACCAAAACCAAACAAAGGTGTCGATTCGAACGGAATAACTGATGTTATTCATGCTACAGAAATTAAGAAGGCGCATAGACGCTTCTGACCACGATTTTAGTGTGGCTTGACTTTCTGGCTAAATAATTTGATATCGTTGGAAATTGACACGGTAAGAAGAGGGAGAAGAAGACGACGACGACATGACACGTCCAATATGGCACAGTGGTAGTGCCTTTGACTGCAACGTCAGTGCAAAATATTTGTATGCATAAATCTATATGCATTAGTCTGGGTGTTTCTTTGTGTGATACTAGCAACCCGCCCCGGCTTCGCACGGGTAGCAGATACATCTTCAACAATCATCATCATATTTCAACAAATTTACACAAAACCTTAACACATTATTTACGTAAACCTTCCTCATGAATCGCTCTATCTATTAGTGAAAACCGTATGAAAATCTTTTCAGTAGCTTTTCAGTTCATCACGAACAGACAGACAGATGCGGAGGGGGACTTTGTTTTATAATATGTAGTGATGTAAACATGTATTTACAAAACAAAAGTATCTAACTATATTAATCATGTATTTGAACTTACAGTACAAGCTATGCTTAGTTTGGGTCTAGATTCTAGATAGCGATGTGTATATCCCAGAATATTATAAAAATAAATTGAAAGACCTTTGAAAAACCCACTGCGAAATGTAATTCTATAAATTCACCTAAGAACTACAACCCATCATACGAAGCGAAAGATCAACCTGAGCTAGACAATTTCACATCAATTGTGTATTGAGAAAGTATCAAACGCCAAAACCCTTCCAATCTTGTTATACAAATATTGTTTCCCATTCAACGCCTTCTAAATCGTTTCAGGGACCGCCTCCCCCCATCGTATCCCTGTTTACTAAATAGGGTTGCTTTTACCGCATTCGTTATCATTGTTAAAAGGTTTGACCTTGCCCTTCGGATAATTACATACATTGCATTTGAATTTCCTGACTTGTGTAAAGTTGTTAATGTTAATAACAAATATGAAAACAACTATTTTGCTGTGCTCACTTACATCAAAACGTGACGTTTTGATGTATGTGAGGACAACCGTATATCAACGTCAACCAAACGTTATTTTCATGACACGAAACTCCCGACATTTTATGAACAAAATTCAGTTTTTCAGTTTATTATAATTAGCTTACGGGCTCGTCACCTTCAAAGTAAGTAAGGACTTGTAACAAAAAAGTCAAATAGTTTTCTCTGATCAAATGTCATTTTATTCAAACGATGTTGATAATAGGGTACAATTAAAGCAAACGAAAGAAGTGAAATTATTAAAAACTGAAATAAATTATGAAATTTTATGCATGTATGTATGTATTTATTTATGTATGTATTTATATTTCGGATATTGCGGAAACGGCTCTAACGATTTTGATGAAATTTTGTATACAAATACAGTTTTGCATTTTAAGTTTATCTGCATAGTTGTATTTCCTGTAAAAACGCAATTTTACAAAAAAAAAAGTTACGATTTTACAAAAGCTACCGAGCGAAGATCGGTCTCCCAGGTATTTACGCCTTAACTAAGAAATATGTAAACCGTTTTGTTAAGTTAATCCATATAATATATATTTTTCTTTAACTTAGCTTGACACGCTGCCTAGGTATTTAAACATTATTAATAAATAAAACAAACGCAGTAGCATTTATGCAACACTCAGATAAATTCTGACCGGCACTTCCTATCGATATTGCAGAGTTGAGTAAAGACCGTTCTTTGAGGAGTATAACGCAAATCGCTTAGGTAAAGACCGCTTACGCGTGGAACTACAGTGTGCGGCAACATCACAGAATACAGATTGGTAAATCAAGGTGTGAAATAAAAGTGAAATTATAATAAATTTTTCCAAACAGAGAAAATGGAAAGGTCAAAGTTTTTCAAATACGTGAGTCTTAATCAAAGAAAAAAAGTTGCCCATTAAGTTGTTCTTATCTATACTAATATATTAATACTATAAAGCTGAAGAATATTTGTTTGTTTGTTTTAATGCGCTAATCTCTGGAACTATCAGTCAGATTTGAATTATTATTTTTGTATTGGATAGAGAATTTATTGGGGAAGGTCAGGCCCCTTAGACGCGGAGCAATGCCCATAAACGCAAGTAAACCTGCAGGGAACGGCTAATTTCCCATGCACTAAACGTTTTCTTTTTCTTAGAAACAAATAGCCTTGGAAATGGTACCTCTCCTATTCCAGTGTTAAGTGCAAGATTTTAAAATTTATAGCAGCAATACACAAGTAAATCACTTTCACAATCTAGCGAAATTCGAATATGAGAAACCATGCGCATCCGCGGACATATGCTGATCAAACAAGAAATCTTGTACTTGACAGATATAACAATGCCCATCCTACGTTCAATTCCAGAGTCAAGATGTCAAAATCAATCGCAACATATTGGACCGAAGGAACGTCAGTACATGATAATGTCATCTAAATACAACAGCATCAACATTACATAATAACACGTCACTTGTTGCTCGGCCGGAGAATTAGGCCGCGGAACTGGGCCGGCGACCTGCGACCGGACCATCCCGGGCTACAGGTGCCAGAGCACGAGGCATGACCCTTACTACGTGAGTAGAACCTAATTACAGTTGGCAATAGTTGGAAAAATGTATGTATTTGATACGCGTCTGCTTAGCCCACCTTGGGTGGCGCCCGGACGGCACATGCCCCGGACGCTAAAATCACCAATTATTACAGGACAATATACCAATTCGGCATTAAAAATATTTCTTCACTGTATTAAATTTATCACTTTTTAAAATTTCGCATTACGAGGTCACAGGGAGTCACTCACTCGAAGCGATGGAACCGCATCCAACGATGTTGGATGCTTGGATTATTAAAACTCTTGGCCATGTTCGTTTCCGTCATTAATAACCATTTCACTCATCAAAATGAGTTCATTGATCTGGTGGTGGTGGTGAATATTGTGACGACTGTTTGCCAACCTTTATTGCAAGGCATTCGCAAATTTAAAACACTACGGTCTCGTAGTTGACTCAACTCATGATTAACCATATTGTAAACAGAAATCAAAGGATCAAATGTAGAAGTTGATTTTGAAAGGAAATCAGTCCGTGTTAGAGAGTCCTTTCTTGGTTTCATACAGGGTTTCATTCATCATGGAAGTTTAGTAGATGAAATACTTAAATAGCTAGGGAAAAACGATATGATCTACAAGATTGTCGTGAACAAGGTTATGACAACGCTGTCGCGATGGCTGGACACCCAACTGAATACACCAAAGAATAGGCAAAAAAAAATATCTGGTGATATTTGTGAATTGTCCTAATCATTCAATCAATTATGTCGGTGTACACACAGCCAAGCACGACACTATTCAATTTTTATAACGTTTCATTATCTCATTCCCCTTCGCGCTGTAAAAACAAAATGGAGTGCAAGGGTTGAAGCAGTACAGCCAGTTCCAAAATATCTTGAAAAACACTGATTTTCTGACGTTTTTAAGATTATGGAACGACGTACTCGTTTCCATTGACGGTGTTCAAAAGCGGTTCTATTAGACTAGTATAAATTTTCATAAAGCAACCTTAGAATGAAGGAATGAAATGTAGCTTCAGAAAGGTGTCAAAGAGGAAAAAAAAATATGGCTGGAGAGAGTGCGTCGGACGCAGGGTTGACCGCCAAAGATGGAATGGAACGAGTAATGAAAAGATCGCTGGATTTTATTGTGTCTGAAATAAGTGATATGTTTGCATCGCAGATGGTCAGTAGTCAGTCAATTGTAAGTGTAACAGTTTTACGGACTTAGTTTCGTTATAAAATAGATAATATATAATGAATACTTGTGTAAAATTTATTACTGTTTTAATTTGTGTTCCTGTTTTTTATAGTAAGATAATATCAAAGGGGTGCAACTTTGATGCGAGCCCTATGCGCGATATACAGGCGTAAGTGTATGTTATGTTTACGTAATATCATAAACAAATCATCATAATGTCTTCTATAAAACAAAACCTTCACAGTATGTATTGGTTAATAATTAAGTGTGTTTCCCGTTTATAAAAATCCACGTTATGAAAATCATGAGATGATATTCTCTTAAATCATAATACTATTTACTTTGAATACAAAGTAATGGGCCGATTTTTAAAAGCTTTATATTATAACAAAGAAACTCGGCTCTGTCATTTCCTTAATTTAATATTATTAATCAGAATGAATGAAATGATAATGCTATTAAAGTGATTCAGCATGACTGGGTAGAAGGGGATAAATATGTACTTAAGAGTTATATTATATGTATAAAGGCGATTAGCGGCCCTCGCTTGGCCCAGATCATTCGCTGATAGATTAGTCAATCAGTTATTAGGAAAAGACGAAATTGCGTACATTTTTTGTGACCTCACCAAAAATTTACCACCACTACAGGACTAGTTTGGCGCGTGTCCAACACGCTATTGCAGATGAACGATGTAAGTAAACTGACACCTCCAAAAGTTGGCCGGGAACGTTAATGAAATCCCGAGAGTGTTTATGTTGAATAATTACGTCGTTATGTCTCGAATTAACTTGCATATAGGATTTATGTCATTGTCCTCGTTACACATGTGACGTGCATCACTTTAGTTTATTAAACGTGAGCAACATGATCCTAACATTCAATTTAAGACCAGTTATAAAATCGCGTTCATAAAATTTTGAATATAAATCTTTTAATTTGCTCTTTTATACAACGACGAATCATGTACTAATCGTATCTTTTATCTATTCCTCTCTACAATCACATATAGAGAGGAATAAACCTATACTCGGTGTTTACGTAAGTACAAACATGAAGTTAAAAACTGAAAAGAGATATTTTAAGCGATTTCGTTGGCCATCAGCGCAGCTTTTATCTCAGCGCATAAAACAATTTCTGTATTGGATATGCATAAATTCAATTTATTCGCATGTTCGCTGAAAATTAAAAAACTGGAAGAAAATTGCAGCTGCGCCACTATGGGTCAATGAGGCTTCGCTGACCTTTGCGTTATATGTATACATACTCGTATGAGTCTGGTCACCTCTGTTAGGCACAGATTAAAAATTGAGTTACTTAATTGTTTTTTTTTGTTTAGGTTTAAATACTAGTGCGCAGTGGTTATACTATCTGAGGCCCGTGGCGAATTCATTAATACATTTTGTTGTTAGTGCCTCCTGTGTTCAGGATCTTTGGTGCCCGAGGCCCCTCGAGCCAGGGGCCCGTGGCATTTTGCCCGCTCTGCCACCCTATTGTTACGCCACTGCTAGTGCGCGTTATCTTCCATACTAAAACCGGATAAGGGTAAGTCTGACTCCCGCACCGAGAGTTCCGTAAGTATACAAACTTGTATGCAGATATTTCATCCATCTCGGGAAATTCGGGAATCGATTTTGGAATATTTAAAGATTTTTGCCTCGATATACGACAAAGTCAACTTTCCAGTTAGAAAATTGTCTGTGACATACTCGTATATCGAGTTTATCTTTCGGAAAATACGGGCAAATATCTTGGAGAATTGTTTCCCGAGATGGACGTACTATCTGCATACAAGTTTGCTTGCTTACGGAACCCTCGGTGCGATAGTCAGACTCGCACTTGTCCGGTTTTTTTTTATTTAAAAGGTTTTACTTCAGTTAGCGCCAACTCCAAAAATTGTTTACCAACATTAACTTCACCGTTTAATATTATTATTACTTTTAAAACTTGGTGCTTCTTTTCGTCCGTTTATTAATTCTAATATCTTTTCTGACATGAAGTTTGAGTACCACGTCCCAACAATATAATCAAGTACAATTTTTTTAATAATCACTATTCTTATACAGGAAATCCTTATTTACCTGTTTTTCTACGCTTAGTTACCTTAAAATTTAAATGGGTACTGTTTCGAGAACTGAATGAAATAACTTAAAATTAGAATGTAAAATAAAATTGGATTTTTTTAAAACTGTTATAATAAAACTAAAGAGTTTTGTTTGATTGTTTGTTTGTTAAAACGCGCTAATCTCTAGAAGTACCAGTCAGATTTGAATAATTATTTTTGTATTGGATGGAGTTTTCACTGAGGGAGGTATAGCTATGTAACATCAGACGCTCCGACCGTTTGGAGTAGAACAGTGACCAAAAAAAATAGGCAGTCATGGGACTGCCGACAGAAATGAAAACTTAAACGAAACGACGAACTTAAAACGTCACATTAGCAATTTAGTGACATTAATTAATAAGGAGCTGACAGAACTCAATGTTAATTTTAGCGCCCTCTAGTGAATCTATTACTGTATTATTACCGTGACGGTCACGAGTTCAGTGCTTTTTCCCCAAAGCAATAGTGCACAAACGTGCCTAAAGAAGTTTTCACTTCAAAAAAACAATTCGAATTGAGAACTTATAAGCAGTACGAGGTAGCAACTAGTCATGGTATATGTCACCAACTGTCACCACCGAAAACAAAGGTTTATGGACTTAATATTAAAGCAAAACAAACAGTCAGAAACCATACAAAGTTAAAATAAGTTGTGGTCTAGTGACGGTCGCCGTTTTGAATTTGTTCCAAGTGTTGCTCGCTCTGTGTAGTGCACTTTCACAGTCCAAGTGACAAGCGGTTCAGAATACAATAGATCCCATCTTATAATATACAAAAACACACTTAGCTAACTTAAGTTGCCTTCTCACTCTCAGTTGTAAACGTCGATAATTGGCAGACCTGAATACATTAAGATAATAAACATACATCACTACAGATTATAAAACAAAGTCCCCCCTGCGTCTGTCTTTCTGTCTGTTCGCGATAAACTGAAAAACTACTGAACGGATTTTCATGCGGTTTTCACTAATAGACAGAGTGATTCATGAGGAAGGTTAAGGTGTATAATTTGTACCCGTGCGTAGCCGTGGCGGGTTGCTAGTTTTAAATAAGTTCACTATATTTCGGTGATTGTTGAGTGAAATTGTTAAGTTGAAGTCGGAAATAAAACATAATTTTATTGTTTGAATAACGTACGTTCGGGGATAGATACAGTTAGGTAATTATAGTTTAATAATAATAATAATAATATTAATATAGCCTTTTATTCAGATCTTTAGCTTATACATAACATTTAAAAGCTAATTCAAACAAAACAAATAAAAGTTAAAACTTATAAACTTAAACTAACTTAAACTTATTCTGCTGTTTGGTAATCTTTTGCAGATCTGTTTGCCAATCGGCAAAGGCCTTTTTTTTTTTTTTGTGCGTGTGGAAACCCCCTCGGGGCGTCACCCCACCGGGGTTTACGATGGGGCGGTGTGTCGGAATCGAACCGACTAAAACCACACGGTGTGTCGTACCGCGCCTTAAATAGGAGGGATCCGGGAACAGCTTTAATTAAGACATCCGGAACCCTCCTAGCGCCTGCCCGCAAAAGCGCGGGCACCACCTTCGGGTAAAAAACCTCTCAATTAGGCGACGTCCAGGCACACGCGGACGCCGCCTCCTCGCGGGGGGCTACTATAGCGGTAGGAGAGGAAAACCCGTCCCGTCCACCCACGGCCACACTCAGGGCGGCATGAGGCGCTGGTAAGCGCGCCTCCGCCGCCCGGTTTGACGGCGGCGAATTAGGTCCGAGTGGAGGTCGTCCTCCCGAACCCTTTCCGCCGCCTCCTTCTGCGAGATGACTTCCTCACAGAAGGTTGCGACCGCGGTAAAATTCCTGTCGCTACCGGCCATGGAGCGTATGACAGCCGGTAGCGACAGATCCACTCCGACGACTGCAGTGAGGGCCCGACGCTGCGTCGCCCAACTGGGGCAAACCGCCAGCGTGTGCTGAGCCGAGTCCTCACTGCCTCAATTCCCTCCTAGCGACCGAGTGCAGGTACTTCCCGAAACAGCCGTGCCCGGAAAGAACCTGCGTCAGTCGGAAGGAAAGGGTCCCGTGCTGCCGCCCTGCCCACTCGACGATGACCGGCTGGAGCGCCTCCACGGCGGCAAAGCCAGCACGTGGAGCCTCCAGCCGGGACGACCAACGAGCCATGGTGGCTCGGCGAGCGGCCTCACGCCATTCGCGTACCTCTTCAGGCGGGGGCCGACTGCCGCTTCCCGCCCGGAACTCAGGCGTTCGCCGATATACTTCGGCGAGCACTTCCGCCTCCAAATCCCACGGGGAAGTCCCGGCCAACGCGCACGCTGCCTCCGTTGACACGGTGCGGTATCCGCGTATGGCTCTAACCGCCATCACCCTCTGAGGGCGCCAGAGGCGCGCCCTATTCTGGGCGGTCAGAGCCCCCGCCCACACCGGTGCACCGTACAGTGCCATTGACCGGACAACCCCCGTGTACAGCCGTCTCGTAGCGACGCTGGGTCCGCCCAAATTGGGCAAGAGTCGCCCAAGGGCGGACGCTGCGAAGACCAGCCTTGGAGCAAGCTGCAGGAAGTGCTCGTCGAAGCGCCACCTACCGTCGAGGATCAGGCCCAGATATTTTATGTGAGCCTGAACCGGTACGAGGACCGAGTTGACCTCGATAGAGGCGCCAGGGGGTGGACCACGACGGGGCCCATGAAATAAAAGGGCCTCCGTCTTATCCAGGACCACCCGCAAACCCAGCGCCTCGATGCGCCCGACCACCAGAGAGACTCCCCTGGTAGCCAGGCACGCCGCCTCCTGAAAGTTCACCCCCCGGGCTGTGACCAAAGTGTCATCGGCGTAACAGATTACGCCGAGCCCGGGGGGGAAGTCGCCTCGAAGGGCCCAGTCGTACCCCATGTTCCACAGGAGTGGTCCAAGGACAGACCCCTGCGGAACACCGCACGACATGGGCCGACGACTCAAAACTCCGTCTCGGTCCTCGTACATGACGGTACGCTCCTCTAAATAGTCTGCCACCAGCCGCCTCAGGTACCCTGACACTCCGTGATAGTGGAGTGCTTCCCTGATGCAGCTAAATGGCAGACTATTGAACGCGTTGGCGATGTCCAACGACACCGCCAACAGCACGCCGCCGCTCACTACCTCTTCGGTCACGGCCCTCAGGCGCAACACAGCACCGACCGTCGAACGCCCCGCTCGAAAACCGAATTGGGCGTCCGAAATCGGCAAAGGCCTCCTCCAACCTTTTCCACTCTGTCCTTACTTGAGCTACTCTGTTCCACGTCACTCCTGCCACCTCTTTGATGTCATCGTCCCATCGTTTCCGCGGTCTCCCTCTTTTTCTTTTACCTTCCCTGGGGTAGTATCTTGTAACTTTCTTGTAATTATAGTTTAGTAAAACTAAAAAGAAATTATTAAAAAGTAAAAAAGAGTTCCACTATCCTTGCTTCACAATCAGACCATCGTTACCAAACCCAATCTGCTGGACTAATAAGAACAAATCACATGAGCTCACACTCGAGGGGTTTACTAGTAGCCACTGAAAAGTTCCACTCTCCACCTCTTGGCTCCATCATTAGAGCAGCTCAAGGTGCCAAATTATAGTATTTTCATTCAAACCACATAATATAGATAAAAAGTTTCATTTCTAGACGACAATATTAGAAGTAAAATTGACTGCCAAGATTTACATATTTTTGTTTACATAGTTACAAGTGAAGTTAATATATTTTTTTTCTAATAAAAGAATACTAGCAACGTGGGTCACACATTACTAGTATTTTTTATAACCCCTCCAGCTAAGCTAAAATGCTTGTGTTACGAGAGGGTTCACGTCGGTAGTGCACTGGGTGGGGTTCGAACCCGCAACCACTTGATCGCAAGTCCGACGCCTTAGCCATTACTCTACCGCCGCTTCAAATTGCGTTTTAAAAACATATGTAGATATTTATTGGCCTCCTGACTTTGTATGTAAAATGTTAATATAACTTACATTGAAGTCTCTTAAACCCGCTTCTGACATACTCCAGCCATTATGTCGCTTTCATACAAGTGCAGTTGGCAATTAATTCCAGTCAGGTTTTATAGTTTTTCATAACTTGTAATTAGAAAAAATATTTTTATTAAGAAAATTAAACTATGATAAGAAAACAGGATACATTGGTGCCGATTCCATTGTACACTCGACTAAACTAAAACCTGACTTAATTTCTTCATATGAAATCAACCTAGTGTTCTTCGTAATAAGGTCTATTTGCTACTAGCATCTATTTCTCATCGCCTCTAAATTTCAATAAAATCTGTCAACGTATACTCAACTTTATTTCCACGCAGCGAAAGTCTTCATTTATTCAAACGCTGTATAATTGCCGTATAAAAACTTGTTCAAAACGAACAAGGATGACGTGTTTTTAATCTACACCTACGAAGACGCTTACTAAAAACACAGAGCAAAAGAGATGGCATTCAATGGATAGCGGCTCTCGCTACGTGGTATTAAAGTTTATTTAAGCGTATCAGACTTTAGTCGACAAATAAATTGCTTATTTCGATAGCGACATATGTTACCTACTTGTTTCAATTTGAAATAAGACCTTGTTTCTAGGTGTACAAGGTTTACTTCTTATATGAAGAAAACTTAGTGAATTTTAATTTAGCTAGTGAAGTAACAGAATTGGGGCCATTGTATGATGTTAAAATGAAGATGAGATAACATATTGCCGTCGTCGACCATATGACTGACATCGCTTTCCTTCATGCGCAAATTTCAAAGGAGTAATATCTGGCCGTCAGGCACAGACATTAATTGAAAAAAAAACAGTCTTAGTCAATTGAACATCCACTAGGACCAGGAAAGGCACTAGTGCAGGAGCACAAACCCCGACGAGTAGTACGAAATTCTATTGTGAGGCTATGTCTTTACAACAGTATTCTTCTGTTACCTGCTTACAATCCTTCTTGTGTTATATAGCACTATTAAAAAAGCAACACCGATAAACAATATATTTATTCATACCTCGCACGACAATAAAGTTTACAAAGATAAAAGGAAACTACTGTGGGAATTCGGAAAAACCCACATGCTTCATTGGCTTCAGTAATTGTGTCTGCGTCATGTCAGAAGAAGATTATAGACTATATACTATGACATCATGCTGCAACTCTTGAGAGTAGAGCAGTGACCATAAACATGGGTGAAAAAGCAAGGCACATAAAAGTTTAAGAGATTGTTTATTCAATCGTTTGAACCGCAAGAGCACGATAATCACCAAATCTACCAATCTGATTAGAATAATACTTGCAAGTTTTTTGTAATTTAAATTAAATACAAAACAATATATAAAAAACATGATAACGCTCAAAGTGAGGGAAAAAGGATTTTAACTGTTTGTTAGTAAAGTAAATATAGTATTTAACTGTTTGTTAGTAAAGTAAATATAGTACGGTTAAAAGTAATGACAAATGACAATCAGTTTCAATCACGTTTAAACCTAATAAATATATACATTTCCATTGCCGTCTTTTTAATATTTTACGACGAAATAGTTGGCTAATTTGTAGTACTTTAGCTCATTGGGCCGTATCGGTGCTCAAGGTACGGTAACTGTCAAACACTGTTTGCGCCAAATAGACCTGTGAAACCGGTTTGCGAAAAACATGGTCCTTATAATAGCGAAAAATATTTTAAAACGGCGATAGTAAAATTTTTCTTTAGCTCAGCAAGTGCTAATTCAACCTTTCTACAGATTTGTCCAATATATTGTGAATAAACAGTTGCGGGTGGGATCTCTGAAGGCCCTTTAATACTTGGTTGACCCATGATTAAGTAGTTAAGTTGCGTCAAACTGAATTGTCAGTATTACTGAAATGCTTGTCTGGCGCTCCTACTTTCTGTTTGACATACGATATTTTTATGCGAAATCTATAAAAGAAATTGCCTGTTTTGATTCAAAATGCGATTCTATTTGAAAGTTCAATTTCAAAAGTGTAATAAAAGAAAACATTTGCGCGTATTCGCACGACAGGCTGAACCATGAATCAACTTCAATGCGGTACAAAATCATTTGAATAACTTTTATTTATAAATTTGAATAATAGCATTTTTGTACTATTAATTGTCATATTTTCATATTGTAAATGGTTCGTCTTTGACCTCTTTAGGTAATCTTTCGAAGAAAATTGTTCGAAGAACATGTCCATCTCTGCATAACGACGCCTACTAATCTCCGACATAATCTGAAATTACGATCCCATATACTAAGAGCGTTTCCTTCTATTAATGAAGGTTGAGATAAAATGTATATGAGACATAGCAAAGTCTATTTTAATTTCATTTAAAACGAACATGCAACTATCTGTAAACGTTGTAGTGAACACGTTTTTGAGTCTTGAATGTTATTACCCTTTCGATGCAGCTGACTCAAAAAATCACGCCTGATCTTAAAACAAAAACAGCCATTTAATCAGTATTGTGTCTGTATAGTTCTTAGGTGATCCTTCGTTCTTTTTACTTCTAGGTCATTGTTCGAAACACAAAATGCTTTCGAAAAATTAATCACTTAATGTCACGTGCCCGATTAAAAAAATTGTTATAGTATTTTGGAACAATTACCAACTATCCCACTAATATTATTAATGTGAATATTATAAATGTGAAAGTTTGGATGGATGGATGGATAGATAGATGTTTGTTACTCTTTCACGCAAAAACCACTGAACCGATTGCGCTGAAACTTGGTATGTAGATAGCTGGAGACCTGGATTAACGCATAGGCTACTTTTTATCCCGATATTCGAACGGGATCGTGACTTATGCGGGTGAAACCGCGGGGCGCTGCTAGTGAATTATATTACTGCAAGAGAACAATGACGCAGAAAAATTAATAATTAAAAAGAGTGAATGACACCCCACTTACTTCTTTGAGATATTCAAAAGTGGAAACGTGACCAGTCTTTTGAAAGTAGAAAAATTATAAAAAAAAGGAAGTTGTTCGCTTTCTCTTAGTAGCCACAGGATATATTCTTAAAAAATAGAGGCAAGATGCAGTGGGCTCCCCCTCCTTAAATAGGTGCCATCCGAGGGTCATGTAATCCTGCTGTATTTGGATCACACAGTAGCGAAGTAGTCTGAGGACAGCAGTGACGTATTACATTCCGTTGTTCGTGCAATGTTAAACTGATAATACTTTTTTTCATAGTCTTAGCTTTGGCTTTGGCCATAGTCTATACAGCAGCACATAGTGGTATAGTCGGTCTAGTTAAATCGGGATTAACACGCTAAAAATCCAAATATTTATTATTTAAAAAAATGTCTAATTGCTTTTTAGATATCTTGTGTAATACTGTATCAAAATTATCCCTTATTATGGGTTATATTAAAAATTAATAATCTGCAAAGAGTTTCCATGTTATTCATATTTTATTTAAGTTTTAACAGAGATATCCTGAAAACCATCGCAAGCTTTAGGTCTTACAAGGAACGGAAAGAAACTTATTGTAATGACCTTATCGTCGCTATGTAGGTTGCAAAGATATCCAATTAAAGACTGTATAGAGAGGTCCCTCGGGCCCTTTAGCTTCCAATCAGCGTGTGTTCTAGTATTGCATCTAGTTACCAGAGGACTATTATACGTGTCCTCAAATTCAAAGTACACTAGCGCAATGCACTGTGCATTGCGCTAGTGAGCGTTCCAATGTCGAAGGGATTAACCAGACAATGGAACTAAGAAGCCTTGTTTAACATGACCTGCTCCGTAATCATGGCATTTAATCCCTTGTTTCAAAGTCCAATTCAGTTGACGATCACATTTGTGTGCTACAGGCTATTAGTGTAGCTGCTGGGGCTGCTAACGTTATTGAAGCACTGAATATTGTCACAAAAGAATATGCTGGATTTATTCCTACCACTTTACACAGAGACTTTGAAGAATTTCAGAGTCATCAAATTTTTAAGAGTACGAAAGCTTTCTTTAGACTTTTAGAAAAGAAAACTTTTCGTCCTGCATGCACACAAGTTCAGTGCAGGGCGAATAAAAAATAACATTTAATTTGTATCTGTTTGATAGACACCTCACTTATCATTAAGTAAACAGGCAATGATAAACCGGTTTGGAAAATCAATCAATCATGCAAAACCTACCTGAAAACTGCGATACTCCAGAAAGCATGGACAGACCCGAGTGCCGGCTATGCGAGGGGTGAATCATCCCTATAGAATATATTTCTGAATCCTCGAACTGCCACATGGTGGACTTAAGTACTGAACTTTTTAAAAACCTACTATCATTTATTATGTCAAGCGAATTATACCGCCTTCGATGCAATTAGCCTAACTCTGAACAATGGAAACTCACTCTGAGTTAAAAACTATAGCGAGATCATTGAAATCGAAGGAAAAATAAATTTTAATTTATTTTGACCGTGTAATTTATCCCGGTTTAGATTAAAGCGAACATATTATGATGTTGTAAGTTGATATGCATTAACAGAGCAACGTCCGCACGACGCGATGGGTGCGACGAGACTGACGACGGTCTTTGTATTTGTTTGGCGGCGGAGAGGGGGGCCGACCGACCGGGTGGGGTGGTGCTACGTCACAACCGCCCCACAACCTGCCTGGGCCCGCGGGATCACTACAGTGATAATAATATCATTTTTCAGCCGCCGCATTCCCGCTTTCATCATGTTAATTGGATTATGAATGAAATCCGACTCCCTATGAGACTTAAACTAATTTAGAAAACTTATTTAGTATCCATGTTACAGTCTGTTGGCATTCGCAAACCAAACATAATGAAGAGGGGTCAATAAACTGCAGAGTGTGATGTACCGCCATGTCGTTGCTGATCCATATTAATATTGTTTGTACTTTATTCTCTGTGGTTTCGATATTTTATACAATTGTGATGTTTTAATGTATGTAAATGATGCACTATTATCCCCTTATTCTTATTGACAGTGACACATATACGTTATAGTTTGTTATTGGTAGAAGAACACGAGTAATTAACATATCATTGGTATTGATATAGGGCTCTGGTTCCGCATTCAGACTCATAAGCGGTCCATTATGCGTTCAGATAGGTTGACTAGTTGAGCCAGGCTAGCTCCATCCAGAAGTGCAGAAGCCTCCTGGGGCATTCACAGGCTTCTAAGAGCGACCTCACTCCCGCGAGGATACTTGCCCGTTGTGTGGCCACTCCCTCGCACTCCAGGACAACGAGGGCGACCGTTTCCTCCGCGAATTAAAATATCATTCAAATAGACAAGCTTGTTGTTGATACTGGGGATATGTATACTCACACAGATATTTATTTAACATTAATTGTATAATTTTTTTAATAAATAATGCAACAATTACTGACTATTAATTTTAATGTATATATACTATTATAATGTATATGTCCCTACTATAGATTTATCATATTTATCCGAGTATAGATATGTTGTCCGAGACTTGGTTCGCATGGAAATTTTGATCAGGAACTGTACATTTTTTGGGGATAAAAAGTAGCCTATGTGCTATTGCATTGTGCATGTCTGTGTCAAATTTCACCTAGATCCGTTTAGACATTCTAGCGTGATTGAGTAACAAACATCCATCCATACAAATTTTCACATTTATAATAGAAGTAAGATGGGGGAACAACAATGTTGAAGATTTTTACAGTACCAGTTTTTCCTTTTTATCAACATCACAAATATATTTCCTTATTATTATTTTATTTTATTATTATTTTTTAGCATACCACTAAAGTAACAAACATGCAACAGGCTGATTTTTTCAATGAAAGTGGTCACAGTGTTAAGCGGGTATTGTCATATCAACCTAGTTCTATATTCCAATGTGAGTGTGTTGCAATAACCTACGCCGCCACTGCGGCTCTATGTCAAGAGCTACAGAGGAGAACATCTGTATACTGTCAAATAGCATGGCCGTCCTAATAGCACCGCAGGGCAAAACAATGAATTCCGGTCTCAATTATGAATTCCATCAAACATTGGAGCATTTGGCTTCAACAAATGGGGGGTTCCTCCAATGGATCAAAGGGCATAGAGATTGGAACAACTTACTAAACAATTATGACAATTTAATTTTAAGGGGTGTAATAGGCAACTTAATAATAAACTATAAGGCAATGACAAAGAAAGCAATACTATTTTTAATGGCGTATAGTCCAACCATTTAAATTACTATATGCATAATGTATGTATAATAAATATCAACTACAAACAGAGCATGTACTGTATTATTTCAATCAAATTGACCAACTTACGTCCTACCTTTTTATACACCGAACTCGTTTTGAAAATGCCGCCTAAAGAACTATGCTCATGATTATCAAACTGTTAGTGCCTGGAACACTCCAGGTAAATTTCATCAATAACATTGGAACTGCTGACATACCACCTTGGCTTCTTAGTGTAAAACATAGATAAATGCTTACCATATTCTCTGAACAGTTTCTTATATTCGGAAAGATCGTTCTGATCTAGCCATTCGTCGACAAGCGCAGTTTCATCTTCAAATATCTCAGTAAATACAACTCTAACTAAATATATGAGAGAACACAGAAACAGTATGGTGCCACAGTAATGTACTCCTTTATACATGTTTTCACTCTTAGTCATAACGGCATGTTCAGTTAGTATTATTCTTAGATTTACAAATAAAGACTAGGTTTGAGGACGGCCTCAATATTGTTTTGATTGTCATTTTTTGACATTGTCATTTGATAATCTTTAACAACTTCAGGCATAGAGAAAATACTTCTAGAGTATCAACCTTCGACACGAAAAATTAAGTATCGATTTTTTGGTATTCAAAACTTTTCTTTCAATATCGATATTTTGTACTATCGTTTTTTTTAACTGTCCAATGGAAACACATATAAACGCAATAGAACTTGGCCACTCGAACCAAAAAAGAGCTGTCAAAACTTTCCGTTCGACTTTTCGGTTTTTTGACAATGAAAAGGTGATCCTTCTGTCTGCGTCTAGTCGTTCGATGCCTTCGTACACTCACCAAAGTGAATCGTATAGAAAATCAATAAGCAGATGACATTACGACGATGCTGAAGATATGCAGTGCCCTATTCGTAAGCACATCGTCGTTGATAAGCTTACGGACTAGGAAAATATAAGGCCGGTCTAAGAGAAGGCCTCCCAATTGGCATAAACGCAGAAAATGCTATTGTACCAATAGGGAGTTTTTCGGCAAAAGCTTCAGAGGCCCGAAACAAAGAATTTAGGAGGTTCTACGAACAACATTCGAGGAAAAAGAGCTAATAGGCATCAAACAAGGCTGTCCTCTATATACTTATCGCTTTTTGTGATCTTCTTATTACTTCAAAAAGACCAAAACTGGATGCCCATAAGAGGCAGGCATACTTTAAGGAAAGTTTAGACTAATTAAAACTTCGGGATTAGGGACCTCCGATAAAGTTCTTGGATGTAGTGTCAATAGGGAATATGCATGTTGTTTAAATTTACTGGATTAATTTTTCCTTGAATATTTATTGTCTAGATATTATGCCTAAACAATTATTTTCTTATTTAGTTCGTGTTTAATTGCAAAACATATTAATTAAAATATGCAAAATAAGGGCGCGAAATTCAATTTTTCAAAACGCTTCACCATTGGTCGAAACAAAACATGACGTGACATTCCACGTTCTGTCATTTATCAGCGCCTATATTCGTAGTGTTACTGAGAAAGATAGGTGTTCCTGTGGTTTTTGCTCTTAGCTAGTGCAATTTAAGCATTCTAGTGATATTAGAAAACATCTAGGACAATGACTGAATGTAGTTTTGTCAAAGCACAATCGGACAATCTACCGAAAATAGGTGCATTCATGATGACTATATATTTTGCATCAATTTCAGATTTTACGTCCGCTGAGGTTAAAGGAGTGAAAGCCGCAAGGTAATTATTATAATACTTGTTATATTATAATCTAAAGGATAGGTAAGATATGTATAGTTAGTTATATTCATGAAGTTTTATTGGACTTTTGTTACCTAGTTTAAGTAGACAAGCAAGTTGCCTTCTGTTTGATATTTAAAACAAACATAAATTACTGCTGACTAATTAACACCATACTAGCAATTAAATTGTAATATGCTTACATTAAAGTGCTCTTCACGACAATATAAACACGATATTGAAGATACTTCATCTCTTCTCATTAATGTACACCATTGTTTTCGTATTTTACATTATTATTTTGTACAGAAAAAATACTGTATTGGGTGCACTTCTTATAGTTTTTTTATACTTAGGGACAAGGCAATACCTATAAAATGTTTTTTTAACTTTATCCATCGTCTAATAATTACAATAAATAGTAATTACAAATGAAAATCGGTTTAAAATTACTGTAACACTTCAAGTAAGTATACTAAGTTTATGAAACAAACACTGAGCGTGGAACGTGACGTCATCCAATGCCCGCGAAATATGGCGGCGTTCAAACAGATCAAGTTTTATCGATGTTTTCAATGTTCATTTGATTTAAACGTTTACTGATGTAACTATAACCAGTAATAACCACATAACCATAGCTTCGACTTGAGATGATACGAGTTACGACATGAGTTCCCTGCGTAGCGTAGCTGTACTAAGTAAGTAGAGACACCGCACACCGAGACGAGACTAGTTACGAAAATCGCGTGTACTCATACCAAGTGAGGCGTTTAAAGTAACTAGACACGTTACGTTTCGTGAAATTCACGTAAAGACCCACACCTACTACAATGCAACAGCCCTTTTATACTCGAACGTTATTTCATAGAGTTCGTAACATTACCCGAAAACTTGAAACCACTCTGGAATTTTCTTCTATAATGTAGGACATTCTTTAAATAGGCTACTAGTTCCGCTCAATGTCAAAAGATGGCATGCACCTCGATTTAGGTAATCGTAACCCTCTATGGTTTTCTCTTTTCGACAATAGACATCGCCCGAGGGTTAGACTTTCGTAACATAACTAAATAATTTTATTTTTAATATATAACCTGACCAGAGAAATAAAATACCTCACCATGTTGTATAAAACAATGAAACTTATTTCTTGCGATAGCGAGAGTAACTTAAAAATATCCTTTGATTTTATACATGGCTAGATAAAATACTCTAATGGTGCGTTCACACGCTCGCGTTCAGACTGACTTTCAACAAGCAAAAACACGGGCACAAGTATGTGAATACAGTGAATAGGCTGTTTGTGCATGCTTGCGTGAATGTGCCCGAGCGGGACGACTGTTGGTTTTTTTACACACATCAAAGAGTTAATGTGCTTGTGTGCCTGTTCACACATAAGCGCTAGGCCGCGTTAGTATTAGACATGCGCAAACCATGTCCGACATGGGATTGAACCTGGAACGGTTCCTTTCCTTGTCGGAACTAGTTCCAGAAAACATGTCCGAGGAACTATCTAGTTCCTTAGTTTTATCCGGACATTGTAGTTTACAGTTTTATTTTAGTTCAGACAGTTCCTCGGACATACATGGTTGTAAACAATGATATTATTTATTTAGACTTAAAATATTTTAAATTAATGTATTGGCTGGGTCTTTAAAAATCAATTGATAGTATATATACATAATTGAGTAATATTTAAATTTGTACATCATAATACATAATATATTATATATAGGTATTTTATTTATAATTGCTAACATAAAAAGTAGCTCAGGCACCTGCGGCACAAGTCCTGCTTTTCAAAATACACCATTGCACGGAACAGAATTAGGGGATGTCGGCCCGGAGCGCAACACTCGCGGCATACGTCACACGGACAATTCGTTATTCGTTCCACCATTTAATACCGCTCCGTTCTTCGGAACGATCACGCGGATTGAAGGAGCGGTCCTTCAATCCGCGTGATCGTTCCGAAGAACTGTGGAACTGGAACTATTAGGTTGAGCAAGTCGGAAAGAACTGACATAGTTCCGACTACGGACATAGTTCCAGGAACTATTACGCTCCGGAACTACACATGTCTTGTTACTATAGTTTGCATCAATATTTAGTTATCTGTGGTTTGCATTTTCGTGGTGTACGGACGACGCGACTACCGAAATTAATTTGTGACGACACCAAATTAACAAATATATCGGAATGGTCTGAACCTTTATTATCCACGAATCGAAAGCAAAAGAAGAGTTCAGAAAGATGTTTCTGTCTTGTCTTTTTCGTTTATCAAATACATTCGGCAAACATTCGCATCGTTTTGCAAATACGAATGTCCAAAATTATGCGAATATTCGTCACAACACTGTGTAGTGCCTCTATACGTGAAGTGGGGAACTAAATGTAGTTACCCTTGCTTCGCATAGAGGCGCTGAGCTAAAATCATAATAAGTTGCTGGTCTACAAATAGTCCATTGAAATCTTACATTTTTTATTTTTTTTTAATTTTTATAAATATATTTAAAAATGTTTATAATAAAAATTGTTCCTTATAACACCGTCTATAAAAATGGTCTATAATAGTTTTTTGTAAAATGATGAGAATTTTTTTTTATCGACAAATAGATTTTTTTCTCTCAAACTTTTATGGATTTTCGCTTATAACTTTTTATTTATGATTCTACGACTAAAAGTTACTGAACAAAAGTTGTAGATAATTTCATTTGCAACAAAAAAATGTTGAATTTTTTTTTTGTAAGACCTATAGTTTGGCAGAAAAACCGTAAAAACCATTTGAAAATCTTTTTCCAAGATGGCAGCCGTAGGACAAGGGTTGCACAAACTTGGATTTAACTTTACACTAACCCCCCCTTCATATCTAAAAAATAAAATTGCGTCCTCTGACAAACGCAACCCCAAATGTAACTTTTCAATGGACTAAAAGAGTACCTATGCAAACACTGGCCAGTCTATTTCAATATGATAAAGATGTTGCTACCTGTCGGTACACTGTCCACTATATAATACCCTAATCGGTCCACGAGGTCCACCATAAACTAAAATATATTTGAGGTCCACACAGATACAACCAGTAGGTAACCTCAAACTTCACCCAACACATTTATTCGTTTATATTGCCAATAGCAACAAGTAGTGACATTATTATCTAGTCTAGCAGAAAACAAGAGGCGAACTTTTTATTTTGAGAGAGATCATTTGGCCATACTCAAGGTAGTTTTATGGGTGCTATAGGCAAAAAATGATGTTTCATTAGTTGTTTAGATGCACTTTATACATTAGCGATCATCTGTCTGCGTACTGCGTGTCGACAATTCAAAAGTAATGCACTAAAAAGACTGAAACAAGATTGAGAATAGAAAACAAAATTAAAATAAGCTACAAAAAAAGTAAACTCTACCTCGGTTTATATATATTGTATATAATTATGAGCTGAAAGCCTAAGCCTAATACTTAATTCAACTAGATCGGCATTTTCACAAAGTAGATAGGTACCTATATCTACGAGGAATACTTAATTTAACTAGATCGGTGAATGAAGAGTTGGAATAACAAAAAGGTGTATATTAAGGATTTAATATAATAATGCCGTTGTAGAAGCAAACATATAGGCAAACAAACTTCACATTTTTATATGACAACCGACTGTCTTGGTTGGTCCATTCTTCCAGTCCATTTTATTGAATAATAATAAATTTGCAGATCTGGTTGTCAAAAATAATTGCTAGTATCCAAATAGAGGTATTTCCAAATCAAATCGAAATTATGGTAACCCTACTCGAGCATTGTATGAGATAATAAATTTTTTGAGATTACACGCGTTGAAACTGTTCTGAGGGTTAAGCGATATGTCATTCTAATGAAGTTAATATGTCGAATAAATGTATGTTTACACCGAAATCCTAGCAATAGGGAATATGCATGTTGTTTAAATTTACTTGATTAATTTTCCCTTGAATCTTTATTGTCCACATATTATGCCCAAAACAATTATTTTTTTATTTAGTTCGTCTTTAATTGCAAAAAATATTAATTGAAATATGCAAAATAAGGGAGCGAAATTCCACTTTGCAAAGTGTGCGTTCGCGCAGCGGAATGTTGATGAATTTAAAGATTTTAATTATGCAGATATTTGGTGTATGACGTCGTGTAATTGTGTATGGTAAAAAAAAATTGTGCATGCAGCCATTGTGGAGAAATTCGCTAAAAACTGATTCCGCTGGGCGAACGTTGTCCTGGCGGAACTTTTTTTAATCCATGGACTCAGAAGAAAAAAAAATGTGTCCAAAAATTAGTGTGTATTTGTGTGTAATTGTGTATGTATGAATAAATTTAGTGCATGCATAAACTTCGGAGAAATTCAAGTTTCCGCTACGCGAACGTTTGGCCATTAGCTAGTTTTCATATAAAGCGCTTATATAGAGAGCTCTAGATTTTTACATACGTTGTTTTGAATTTGTTTATATTTGTTTAAAAAACAGATTTAGAAAAAATCGTAGGGTTTAAAAGATAAAAATATAATAAAATACGCTTATTAGGTCTTAGTTCGTAAAGTATGCACTTTGAGGTCTAGATTTTCACGTTTATACAAACCTTGTAAGTGTCTGCAACATGTTGCTAAGTATCAATGATGTTCCGTTAATAATTAAAGAGTTATAGGACAATTTACCATGAATAGACCACTGTTTACAAAGCAGTCAAATATCACGACGTTCTAAAGGAATTGCATAGTAAAATGTATTCCAATAATTAGTGTATTAATTCAACTACTCACATGCAAAATTCCATCTCATTAAATTCAGTAAATAAAGAGAAACAATTGAAATACTGACAAAGCATCGAAAACCTACATAACCCGACCAAGTTCGGATGGCTACAAAAAAGCGGCCGTGCAATATATTTAGGTAACATTCTAAAATTTACAGTATAATACCGGTATTGAATTGGTACAGGTGACAACACAATTGTTGTTTCGATATAATTTATAGGTCATTTATTTTTCTACACCTGCTTTTTTAAATGTATTTGACTATGACAGTAAGTACTATTTACGTAGGTACTTTATTTAAGTATGCGCTTGAGACTTGCGTCAGTATATGATATTACCGTCGTACTGGTAGTGACTTATGTATGTATGCATTTTAAGTCTATTGCTGTCTCTAACCAATGACAGAGTATGTTTAGCAGTGGCGTAGCTACCGGAGGGCTAGACGGGGCAGTGCCCCGGGGCCCCCAAGCTCAGGGGGCCCCTCGGACTCTGACTTGCAAACTATAAATTGAACTAGTGAAAATTTCTCCCACATGCTGAATACAAATAAACAAGTTTTTTAGAACCAGAAGTTATCAGGTTTGTACTAGAGTTGTGACTAAACCACTAAGTATTTATATCAAAATGCGTATTTGTACTTGTATATGGAGTAATCGACGAATACGGAACAAGGGGCCCTAGTTTATTTTTTGCCCTAGGGCCTTTGGTTACCTGGCTACGCCACTGATGTTTAGCAAGCGTTTGTTAACGTTAAGTTTTTATGAACAAGAGACTAGTCATGACAAGCGCCTCAGCTGAACTCCCGATACGCTCAAAATACACGCGCCTGTGCGCGCACATGAGTTGTATGCCAAGTTCTGCCGTTACTGGGGCGCGCGCCCCAAGGATTGTCATGACTAGTCCCTAAGAGGGTTAGAAATTTTGATGTTATTTTCTGTATTTTCATTAATTCATTCATATGCTCACGGCTGTTGTCCCAGAAGGGGTAGGCAGAGGTGTGACATTTCTGTGACACCCACATTTCGCCAATTTTTGGGTTTCTACGTAACAGGTGGCGAGAAATAAATAATAAATACATAATTATTACATGTACTTAAAAATATTTTTGTATACGGATGTTTAATTAGAGAAGTACTTGTTAGTAAAAGATTTATTTTTATCGTAGATAGTGGCGTTATTATTAAACGTGGGAGAGCCATGCTTCGGCACGTATGGGACGGCTCGACTCCGCTCGATACCACGGCCTCACAGAAAACCGGTAGTGAAGCAATGCTTGCAATGCATTTCGCCGCGTGAGTGAGGTTACCGGAGGCCCTAACCCTTCTGTGGCGGCGTGCTGTTGGCGGTGTCGTTGGACAACGCCAACGCGTTCAATAGTCTGCCATTCAGCTGCATCAGGGAAGCACTCCACTATCACGGAGTGCCAGGGTACCTGAGGCGTCTAGTGGCAAACTATTTAGAGGAGCGTACCGTCATATACGAGGACCGAGATGGAGTTTTAAGTTGTCGGCCCATGTCGTGCGGTGTTCTGCAGGGGTCTGTTCTTGGACCACTCCTGTGGAACATGGGGTACGACTAGGCCCTTCGAGGCGACTTCCCCCCCGGGCTCGGCGTAATCTGTTACGCCGATGACACTTTGGTCACAGCCCGGGGAGTGAACTTTCAGGAGGCGGCGCGCCTGGCCACCAGGGGAGTCTCTCTGGTTGTCGGCGCATCGAGGCGCTGGGTTAGCAGGTGGCCCTGGGTTAGCAGGTGGCCCTGGACAAGACGGAGGCCCTTTTACTTCATGGGCCCCGTCGTGGTCCACCCCCTGGCGCCTCTATCGAGGTCAACTCGGTCCTCGTACCGGTTCAAGCCCACATAAAATATCTGGGCCTGATCCTCGACGGTAGGTGGCGCTTCGACGAGCACTTCCTGCAGCTTGCTCCAAGGCTGATCGGCGCTGCGTCAGCCCTTGGGCGACTCTTGCCCAATTTGGGTGGACCCAGCGTCGCTACGAGACGGAAGTGCTCGCCGAAGTATATCGGCGAACGGCTGAGTTCCGGGCGGGAAGCGGCAGTCGGCCCCCGCCCGAAGAGGTACGCGAATGGCGTGAGGCCGCTCGCCGAGCCACCATGGCTCGTTGGTCGTCCCGGCTGGAGGCTCCACGTGCTGGCTTTGCCGCCGTGGAGGCGCTCCAGCCGGTCATCGTCGAGTGGGCAGGGCGGCAGCATGGGACCCTTTCCTTCCGACTGACGCAGGTTCTTTCCGGGCACGGCTGCTTCGGGAAGTACCTGCACTCGGTCGCTAGGAGGGAATTGAGTCCCGCCTATCACCACTGCGACTGCAGTGAGGACTCGGCTCAGCACACGCTGGCGGTTTGCCCCAGTTGGGCGACGCAGCGTCGGGCCCTCACTGCAGTCATCGGAGTGGATCTGTCGCTGACGGCTGTCATTCGCTCCATGGCCGGTAGCGACAGGAATTTTACCGCGGTCGCAACCTTCTGTGAGGAAGTCATCTCGCAGAAGGAGGCGGCGGAAAGGGTCCGGGAGGACGACCTCCACTCGGACCTAATTCGCCGCCGGCGAACCGGGCGGCGGAGGCGCGGTTACCAATCATGCCGCCCTGAGTGTGGCCGCGGGTGGACGGGACGGGTTTTCCCCTTCACCCGCTATAGTGGCCCCCCGCGAGGAGGCGGCGTCCGCGTGTGCCTGGACGTCGCCAAAATGAGAGGTTTTTACCCGAAGGTGGTGCCCGCGCTTTTGCGGGCAGGCGCTAGGAGGGTTCCGGATGTCTTAATAAAAGCTGTTCCCGGATCCCTCCTATTTATTATTGTGGTTTTAGTCGGTTCGATTCCGACACACCGCCCTATCGTAAACGGCCCGAGGGGGTTCCACACGCACATATAAAAAAAAAAAAAAAAAAAAGGCCCTAACCCTTCCTTCTTTCTTATTCCAGTCCTTCCCCTCTCAACCCCCCTTCCCTCCCCCTCTTCTCCTACTCCCACCTTAAAGGGCGGCAACGCACTTGTGACTGTTCAGTTACAGGTGCCCATGGGCAGCGGTAGTCATTTACCATCAGGTGACCCGTCTTCTCGTTTGCCCCCTATACCATAAAAAAAATATATATTTTTCATTCAAGAAATACAATTGTTTTATTTTTTCTTAACGCTTGTGTACGCAACTGTACCATATTAATAAATACTATACTGGAAGGTTAAGAACGTTACTTAGATATATGGCACGGCCGCTTTTTTGTAGCCATCCGAACTTGGTCGGGTTATGTAGGTTTTCGATGCTTTGTCAGTATTTTAATTGTTCCTCTTTAATTACTGAATTTAATGAGATGAAATTTTGCATGTGAGTAGTTGAATTAATACACTAATTATTGGAATACATTTTACTATGCAATTCCTTTAGAACGTCGTGATATTTGACTGCTTTGTAAACAGTGGTCTATTCATGGTAAATTGTCCTATAACTCATTAATTACTAACGGAACATCATTGATACTTGGCAACATGTTGCAGACACTTACAAGGTTTGTATAAACGTGAAAATCTAGACCCCCAAAGTGCATACTTTACGAACTAAGACTTAATAAGCGTATTTTACGTTTATATTTTTATCTTTTAAACCCTACGATATTTTCTAAATCTGTTTTTTAAACAAATATAAACAAATTCAAAACAACGTATGTAAAAATCTAGAGCTCTCTATATAAGCGCTTTATATGAAAACTAGCTAATGGCCAAACGTTCGCGTAGCGGAAACTTGAATCTCCGAAGTTTATGCATGCACTAAATTTATTCATACATACACACAATTACACACTAATTTTTGGACACATTTTTTTTCTTCTAAGTCCATGGATTAAAAAAAGTTCCGCCAGGACAACGTTCGCCCAGCGGAATCAGTTTTTAGCGAATTTCTCCACAATGGCTGCATGCACAGTTTTATTTTTACCATACACAATTACACGACGTCATACACTAAATATCTGCATAATTGAAATCTTTAAATTTAACAACATTCCGCTGCGCGAACGCACACCTTTGCAAAACGCTTCACTATTGGTGGAAACAAAACGTGACGTCAAATTTTACATCCTGTCATTTATCGGCGCCTATATTCGTAGTGTTACGGAGAAAGATAGGTGTTCCTGTGGTTTTTGCTCTTAGCTAGTGCAATTTAAGCATTCTAGTGATATTAGAAATCATCTAGGACGATGACTGAATGTAGTTTTGTCAAAGCACAATCGGACAATCTACCGAAAATAGATGCATTCATGAGGACTATATATTTTGCATCAAATCCAGATTTTACGTCCGCTGAGGTCAAAAGGAGTGATAGCCGCAAGGTAATTATTATAATACTTGTTATATTATAATCTAAAGGATAGGTAAGATATGTATAGTTAGTTATATTCATGAAGTTTTATTGGACTTTTGTTACCTAGTTTAAGTAGACAAGCAAGTTGCCTTCTGTTTGATATTTAAAACAAACATAAATTACTTACTGCTGACTAATTCACACTATACTAGCAATTAAATTGTAATATGCTTACATTAAAGTGATATTCACAACAATATAAACACGATACTGAAGATACTTCATCTCTTCTCATTTATTTATGTTTTCGTATTTTACATTATTATTCTGTACAGAAAAAAATACTGTATTGGGTGCACTTCTTATAGTTTTTTTATACTTAGGGACAAGGCAATACCTATAAAATGGTTTTTCAACTTTATCCATCGTGTATTAATTACAATAAATAGTAATTACAACTGAAAATCGGTATAAAATTACTGTAACACTTCAAGTAAGTATACTAAGTTTATGAAACAAACACTGAGCGTGGAACGTGCCGTCATCCAAGGCCCGCGAAATATGCATGCGTTCAAACAGATCAAATTTTATCGATGTTTTCAATGTTATTTTAAAAATTAATTTGAATTCTTTTTGTTTTGGACTGATTTTGTCTAAACTTTAGTAGTATTTATTGCTTTCATTAGTTTTGACAAATTATAAGACCTTTCTTCTTGTAACAGTTTTACTGTATGAAGTCTTAAGTTTTAAAGAAATAATCAACAATAAAGAAACAGCAAGTGAACGATTGCGCGGCCATAACTCCAAAGGTGAATATTTCGGAAAATATTGATCTAGAGCTTATAATTCTTTTTTCGACAACTTTTGACAAATTCAGACTTTAATTGACAAAAAGAATTAGATCGCTAACCCAAGTAGTTGCCGATATCTCCATGGCCGCGCAATCCTTCACGTTACGTTCGCGCGGCCAACTTAAAACCCCTATAACTTCTTTATTTCTACTTTGACAAATTTTTGGTTTGTTTCCTTCGATTTTGACAAATTCCGACTATTTTTTTGACGAAGATTTTTTTCTGTTTGGATAACTTGGCGGAGCAATCGTAACGCATACCATTTTGTTTAGTTTAGGAGATGCTTATTTCACTATTTTTCTTTTATTATGTGTAACTGCTGTGTACCTCAGTGTGCTTATAGTTAAATCCAGTGTTTTTTTTTATGGTATAGGGGGCAAAAGAGCAGACGGGTCACCTGATGGTAAATGACTACCGCCGCCCATGGGCACCTGTAACTTAACAGTCACAAGTGCGTTACCGCCCTTTAAGGTGGGAGTAGAAGAGGGGGAGGGGGGAAGAGTGGGAAGAGGGGAAGGACGTGAATAGGGGAGAGGAAATGGTTAGGGCCTCCGGTAACCTCACTCATGCGGCGAAATGCAATGCAAACATTGCTTCACTGCCGGTTTTCTGTGAGGCCGTGATATCGAGCAGAGTCGAGCCGGCCCATACGTGCCGAAGCATGGCTCTCCCACGTGAAATAAAATATGTACACCCGCCATTCTAACGTTAGGACTGCATAAACTTAATATACTTACTAAGTTTATGGTTGGAAAAGAAAAAACGTGACGAGCTCAATATCGAAGAACGAACTTCACCTGACAAGTTGCCCTTACAACAAATCTGCTAATGGTTAAATAACCGATGGCACGATGAACAAGGAAATGTGTTGGGGAGGAGATAAAATGCAGCCGAGCATGAGGGAGGGCAGGGAGACTAATTGTGCCCGAGAGAAGCCAGGGCGGGTCAGCTTGTAACTGAGATACGCCGTTGTCTTGACGTTTTGTAGTCGTATTAATCAACATTTTGACTATTTTTTATACAGGAACAAGTAATAAAAAAAAAAGTTAAATAGGCATCTCCTAAACGAAAAACAAATGTAAACCCGCAGCCCTAACGTTAGATCTTTTTATCAAAAGAAGTATACTGAATATTATTAAAGGCACACTGAGGTCCACAGCAGGTACGCAAAATAACAAAAAACATGGGACTGCGGACATACCTACGTCAACGAAATTTTGAATAAAGGTTTTCGCTATTGAGCACTATAGGCGTCATAAATTTTCACCTTAATTATAATTATGTTTTTGTTTATTTTACCGTATAAATTGCGCACACAATAAGTACTTTATTGAACTAATTATATTTTTAAAGATAAGGAGCTGACAGAACTCAATATTGAGATTGTGGATCTATATATGTATTATTTGCGTGACGGTCACGAGTTCAGTGCTTTTTCCCCATAGTAAAAGTGCACAACGTGCCTAAAAAGTTTTCACTTAAAAAATAGTGAAATAAGCATCTCTTAACCGAAAAAAATTGTACACCCGCAGTCCTAATGTTAAAATGGCGATATATATATTTTGTTTTATATCTTTTCATCAAAAAAAGTACATACACTGGATTTCATTAAAGGTACACTGAGGTACAAGTACCAGCTTCCTGTAGGAAAGCAGCTCAATTCTGTGATGTACACCCGTGGTCCTAACGCACACGATTACCTTTACAAGTACCTACATAGTCCCATCCTTATTACGATCTGTGGTTCCTCAGATGTTGAGTCGACCGTGGCATTATTATCTTTGGAGGAGTTCTATGTTCAGCATGGGCGTTTGACGGTCTCCACCTTATACCTATTATATGATGGAAAGACTAGAAATTTAATATTTGTGGTGCAATAACCAATCACAGTGTTTGAAGCAGAAGTGATGCACGACCAATCTGTGGAACAAATTGTCGCCTGCGGTATTTCCGGACAGATACGACCTTCAAACCTTCAAGAAAAAAGCGTATTCCCACCTCAAAGGCCGGCAACGCACTTGTGACTCTTGAGTTGCAGGTTACATGGGCGACTGTAATCACTTACCATCAGGTGACACAGCTGCTCGTTTGTCTTTACAAAAAAAAAGGAAAAAAAGGACTCAAAAGAAAGGAAACATTTAATTTTTCGCATTAAAACTACGACGCACGACATGACTAAACACAAAATAGTAAGTTACACCTAGTTACAACAAAAATATAAAATACCATAAATGTTAAATATTATCATTAAAAAAAAAACAAAGTAAAAAACAAAAAGACCACTAACAGTGCCACAGTAACTTGACAGTGAGGTTTGAGGAAACTATGCATTAAAATTCGTATTTTAAACTAAATAGTAACTAAATAATCATGGGATTCCATGTACAATTATTGTAGCTTTACTAGCATTTCCCAAAAACAAGCTGTCGCAAGAACAATAGAAATATAACCATTCTTACGTACCCTAATCACTTGTAAACAATTTAGAGCATACTTTACGCAGTAGATACAATTCAAACATAATATAATATAAAATAAATTTCATCAATATCGACTACGAACCAACCAATGAAATCTTAAAAGAAAAAGACATTCTTGTGTATGAAGCTGGAACTTCAAGTTGTTTCGTCACCTCTAGAAAAACTTTACTGACCGTCGACAATACTGTAAACAGAGCACATAAAATAAAACACAGAAATTATTAAATGCTATTTATAAATTGATTTGTTTTCGATATCACAAGGAGTGCTCGTATTGATTTGGAGCCATAAAGCTAAGTGAATAGATCACAATTTCCAAAAAAAGGGGGGAAACAATTTCTAAAGTTTTACTTTTTGACTTTTAGTCTGTCGGCAAGAGAGCAGGACAGGCCGGTGCCGTCAGGTTCCACGTTCAATTCCACGACTTTGCTGTCGTCGATGACCATGGAAAAGCGCTTGGATCGGAAACCACCGAGAGGGGGTAGATTGACGCCGAGTTCCAGAGCTTTGATAAACGCTCCACTGGGGTCTGCCAGCATTCGAATCTGTGAACACCAAAATTAAAGAGATTATACGATTGCTTCAAACTACAACGCTTTAGATCAGTACTATAATTTTATATTTAGGTTATCTAAAGGTTACATTATGAAGTCTTTGTTTTACTACGTAAAATGAACATTTTAATCCTATGCGTTATGTTCATGCCAAACCACAGAAATCTAAATAAGGTAATACTAATAATAGTAAATAAGGCAATTACCTTATTTAGATTTCTGTGTACCAAACGTATACGTGTGACACGATAGTAAGTACTTTGTAATTGTGTAAATAAAAATGTAGATAATAAGTAAATAAACAGGAATCATTAAATTAATTCGTAAATAGAGTTCTGTGTAGTACCCCTTTTAAATAATGAAAGTTTATATGTAGAAGTGCAGAAAGAAAAAAGCTACAGTTTTTAATCAATATCACTACATATTATAAAACAAAGTCCCCCGGCGCGTCTGCCTGTCTATCTGTTCGCGATAAATTGAAAAGGAACTGAACTGATTTGCATGCGGTTTTCACTAATAGACAGAGTTCAGATTTTGTGGAAATCGATTAAAATATGTTGATAATTGTTAAAGATGTCTCTGCTACCCGTGCGAAGCCGGGGCGGGTTGCTACTGTGTTATAAATTAAAAAAATATGTATAAACGACTACAAAATCTACAGGGGCCAAGTATAAATATTGAACTGTCATGGTGCGGAATGTCTGGTTTTGCTGAATCGTTTTTATTAAAATTTGATAGTTTATATAAATAAGCTCAATACTTAAGACTTAAAAGGTTTATTTTTTTTTGCTTTTTAGTTCTTTTCTCTTTTGTTAAAAAGATTTTTCCTGCAATTTAATTGGCTCAAGTTCTTCCTTTAGTTATAGGGAGTAGGTATAACGAGTACCTGATACTAAGTACCTACCTATAGTGAATATAATTTAATAATTCTGTTGATCAAATAATGGAACAAGGTTACAATTTAATCAGTCAAGTATATAAATACGGTTACTTCGAGGTCAACAAAGGTTGTCCGGTACAAATCCCATAATATAACAAACCACTCGGAAATATTGCTCCATCGTAGAAAAACCAGTCGGTGTTGTTTTATTTGTTCTTCGATCGTGTTTTGCCGTTATTGGTGATTGATTTGGTGCCAAATTCACAATTATTGGCAGGTCGCACTTTGTAATACGACATATGTATCCACCATATTAAGTCATGTAGGTACTTAATTGGTTTTTGTGAAAGGTCTAGATAAATATAATCTTAGACCTCTGACACCGGACACAAAATGTGAAGAACTGCAGAAGGGCCTCCTTTCAGAAGATAACAACCCGTTGACGTTACTGATCTGGAGTGGCTCACAGAAGAAGTTCCTCTACAGAAGCCGTATTTAAAACCTAATTGTTTAGATTGTTTTTCTGACGGTAAATAGAGAGCCAGACCTCCGTGGAGAGGGTCTTGTGGTAATGCCAACTAACAGAAACAAAGCTAAATCTAATTCTTCAGGTAGGTGCAAATTTTGAAAGTAAAATATTTATATCATAAAAATGCATGAAATCAGCTTTTTTAAACAAAAAAATATAGATCAACACAATGTCACCGCAACAATAGGTTGCTTTGTCGCTAACTGCCAGTGTCGTTCTATAACCGCACGTTTCCAACTAGTTGAGCCTTGTGATAATAAACCGGGCAAACAAACTCACGGTCACTCTTTCCAATGTGTGCGCTAATTGTGTCATTAAGATTCAAAGTAAACTAAAATAAGCTACGAGGATATGGATCCCGCAAACTAAACAAAATAGAATAAATATACGTATGTAGTTTATTTATGACTCTGGACGTAGTCGAAGGTGCACAATAAGATTATCATATTACTTAAATTGGTACATTCCACTCTAATCCCCCAAGCAAATCCACCGGGGGACTCTTTTCCACAAACTATTCCACTCTAATCTACTGGTGGATTTGTTTCTACTTTTTAACCGACGAAAAAAAAGGAGGTTCTCAATTCGACTCAGCTCTCACTCCGTTATGTATGAACCGATTTTAATTATTCTTTTTTTGTTAGATAGAGTATACCTCAAGGGTGGTCCCATGTCAAGGTAGTCAGGATCTGATGATGGGATCCTGAAAAAATTGAGAGAAACCCTCGAAAATTGTAGGAACGAATAGTGTTTCTGTTTACTTTTCATTACTTAATCAGGTATTGCGTTTAGAAATCATCACATCATGTAGCTGAGCTGATGATGAAAAAAACCATAAAATAAAAATCTTTTAAACAAAAAATTAAACCGACGAAAAGAACTAAAAAGCAAAAAATAAATAAACCTTAAGTCTTAAGTATAGAGCTTATTTACATAAACTATCAAATTTTATATAAACTTATTTTGAGCCGGCGCCAAATAATAAAATGATTAATCACTTACTTAGGTACATATAAAATTTTGATAATTAATCAGTTTGTTGTTTGGCGCCGACTCAAAATAAGTTAATATAAAATTTGATAGTTTATGTAAATAAGCTCAATACTTAAGACTTAAGGTTTATTTAGTTTTGCTTTTTAGTTCTTTTCGTCGGTTTAATTTTTTGTTAAAAAGATTTTTTGTTTTCAACCTCAGACATGCTATGAAGTAAAATATATTTCCGCCTTTCAAACTTCCGGTTACCAACTGCGTAATAAGTTTTATCACTGAAAATAGCTGTTTAACTAAATGACATTGAGCTCGGTCATTCTCTGGCACTTATAACTTTAGTAAAAGTCGTTATCTTATCTGCAATTATTTCAGGTTTAAAATGGTTTATAATTAATAGCATCTACTTATTCAATGGACATGTGATGCGAAAGGGTGAGCGAAATATGGTGAAGGTTACGTATGGAGTTGACGGTACAAGTGTAGGAGACGACCAAAGAAAAGATGGATGCACTGCGTGAGAGAGGATATGGCTAGAAAGGGAGTAAGCAGTGAAATGACGAATGATAGAGTAAGATGGAAGAAAGAAACATATTGCGCCGACCCCAAATAACATTGAGAGTAGGGTAGGCAGATGATGATGAGTAGATAACTTATTTAAACTTAAGGTATTTCTTTTCTGTAAGAAGTATATTTATACTAATATAATAAAACTGTAGTTTAAATTAAGTAATAAGTTTTAATTGTGTTTGTTTAGACGCGCTAATCTCTGGAACTATAAGTTAGATTTTAATAATTATTTTTGTAATGCATAGAGTATTCATCGAGGATAGATATAGGCTATGTAACATCACGCTACGACTCTTACGGGTGTAGCAGTGACCATAAACCAAGGTGAAACTGCGGGGAATGGCTAGTATTTTATAAATACGCCATAAACAAATAAACGAATGCAGTAATCGGCGGTTGTAAGATGTCCAAGATGCAGTATTTAGAGAATCGATTCTAACATAGTAGATAATCTTTGATTAAGAAAACTTAAAGGCTTTTCTAAGCCAGTAGTATTCGATGCTAGTCGATATTATCGCATGCGCTATAGCAATTTGCTATATTTATTTTTAGAGCAGCAAAAGACACGTAATTTTATTTACTGGTGCCGTAAAAACGGGGCGATTAAAGTTTATCACTCCATATTATAGCATGCGGTACAGCGATTCTTTTTATTCAAGTATTACTGTGTTAGTTTCTGTGATGTTTCCACATATGTATAAATAAGCCTATGGCACTGTCATGGCAAGCCCATAAAACATCTAATCACAGGATAAACATACGAATACACTTTTGCATTTCTTATATTTTTGGTAAGTATACTAATTGTATTAGTTATACATAGACATTATACAAACTTCAACTCGTATAAACTTGAATAACATTGTGAAAATTCAGCAGCAAAGCTTCATCAATCACATTAGATTCAGATATTAATCACCCACTTGCCCATTTAAGTACAAACATTTCCATTACATACATACAATTAAGGAAAGAGCGAGACAGAGAATAACTAAGTTAATCGTATTTCTAGATATTTCCACGCGAATGAAGTTGCGAAGAAGCCAGTACTGTATCATTCGTTGTTTCAAATGTAAAAACAAATCATTTACCAGTTCTCGTGGAAATTTAAATAGGTACTATGACATAAGTGACTATATTCATTACTGTTTTAAAGTTTCTTATTATTTTTTATTGTTAAAACAAATATTTATAGAAGGTAAATGATTTGGCAATAGTTAAGTATGACGTCATAGCTCATTATTTCCTAGAAACGTTGCGGTTTGACGTAGAGTAAAGAGGAACTGATTTGACTCGACAGTCTACAACCGTATTTATTAGTTAAGTCTAGTACAGCGTGTCAAGGTTAAAATAAATTATTTTAGAGTTACACACTAAGAAAAACTAGATTCTTTATGTTTAAAAAAACAATTGTTAATTTTTGTAATTAGTATTTTATACAAGTGTCAAAGTATAAGTCTACAAAGCGCACCGTTTTGACGTTTATTAAAAATAACCTTATACGATTCCACAAGCAACTACCGAATTACATAATTCCGACTAAAATCGGGATATTAAGATATTTTAAAGCAAACAAAAATAGCAGTTCACGGCATCGCGTGTACGTGTGCGTGTCGTGTGGAGGAACAAGCACGTAGGGATTTTTTATAAATATTTTGACGCGGGCACTGGGAGTATCTATTGATTTAAATATTTGGCACAAGGAACTAAGGCAATTTCTCCATTGATAATACAATGCCCCCTAAGAAGCTCTAGAAACGATTACTACATATTCCAAAATTAAACATTCAAAATTTCGCGAGAAAATCTATCTACAAATCGAAAAGAAATCTGTGACATTTTAACTGTAATTTTTTTGTGTACATATTAGAGACAACCCTGCATACTCAATACTAAATAATAACTTACTCGTAGTCTATTACACAACTTAGATTGGATGATAATTACTCAACTTTACAGCAGCTCAACTTTGAAATAACTACAGGAATTTGAATTATCTTAAAGATGTACTGCCAGCAGCATAAAATTAAGTGACAGTCACATAACTAGTACCTATGCTTTTATTGGTGACTTAGTGAAACAACTTAGGGATTAAAAATTATATATATTCCAGCGATTATTCAAAACAGTTTTCGATAACAGATGAAAGGATAAATGTTTTTTTTTTTCGGAATAAAAGAATATTCAAAGTAATAGAAAAATTTATGGGTCTAAAATTTAAAGTTTATCAAAACATGTTAAAGCGTAACCGTTTAAATGAAAAGAAATGTAGAGAACGTTGCCCTTTTTAATTTGATAGACATTTTAACTGCGTATTATGTAAATCTCTAATAATTATCCCATATATTTGATCGCTCATAGACGGTACGAAATTAGTTGGGAAATTTCAATTTAGTAATGACTTCCTTTATCTTTGCAAGTGACTCAATTCCATGCCGATTGTCATACAATACATGTATGTAAAAATCAAGGCTACGTACACTTGCGTAAAAGCGTACATTCCATGTTACCCTACTGTGGTGTGGCCATATGAAATCTTTTATGAGAGAATTTATAAACTAATTTTAAAAAAGGTCTTCATTGAAATTATCGTGACGTTGAAAAAAAAACAAAATCTTACGCATCATGAATACCCTTTAATTATATGAAAGGCAACCTTTCATAACGTTTGCAAATTGCCGTAGGACCTTATATGCCTACTGCGGCACTTTTTTAAGTAAATGTAATCTGGCTTTACGCTCTTTGCACACGCGATAAAAACCTAATTAAGTTTTATAGCTACCCAAATAAAAGCTTATAACGAACACTGGAACAAAAATTTTTCATTACAAATTTTATTACTATTTGAATTATTTTTATGTATTTCTATATGTTAGCAAATAAGGGCTAATATTATATTACAACTACATAGTTATGATCAGCATTTTTAAATTTGTACCAGTAAAGTAGATCGGATACGATGCAATGTCAACCATCCAAAGCTCTCTGCATCTATGACGCTCCGGATAACCGCAAGAGCGCGTTATCTTTGTGTTAAGGTCGCATAATACGCAGGCCAAGTGTAACAGAGTCACATTGTTGTGCCAGGACGGAGAACATTTTGTAGGTACATAGATATAGCTGTCTATCCCACTAGTTCGTGAGTTGTTGGGAAATGAAACTGACCCACCCGTTTTTGCCCCCTACATACGGCATCCACGCTTTAGTAGCTTATGCATACATATTAGATGCTATGTAATAGATAGCTTACTTATTGCCATATTTTGCACAATATGAAACTCCGGGATTGCAACTGAAAATTTCGTGATCGCAAGACACCGAAAAGACTTACTGCCTGTTAAACTGGCACCAGAGAGCAGGACGACACTTGTCACTTGTGTACAACACTTTTTTTTACACAACACTTAAAATATACGACAATCCGTCTTTTATAGAATGGAAGGGCAATTGGATGTCGTTTTACGCGCAATTTATTTAACTAATACGTGGAAGTGGCAACTAGTTTCATGACAACATAATAGAGCCGAGAGGGGAACGTCGGCCTACCACAATATGACTACTGCATATAGTTCAACGATAACCTTTAAATAATTGGATGAAAAAAGGATCACACTGTTTTTTTTACACTATACATGTCATTTTGCAGCTCGCTATACGTGTTTTACGTGTCACATATAAATTTGTAAGGGTGAATTATCATGTTCAGCGAGCAATGCGATTGTAAGATGTAGCTGCAGATATCATTTCAAATCATAATTCCCCTATACTGTCAGACAGTATGGCCATCCTGAAGGCCCTGGAAAGCAACACCATGAACTCCGGTCTCATTCATGAATGCCACCAGACGCTCGAGCGCTTAGCCTCTACCAATGGGGTAATTTTTCAATGGATCTAAGGGCATAGTAATTCACTCGGGAACGACGCCGCCGATGAGCTGGCAAGGAAGGGATCTGTAACGTCAGCGGCAGGTCCAACTATAGATACTGGTGAGGCAACGGACTCGTGAAGCGCACAACGGTCGCTGGGCCGACACACCCGGCTGCAGGCTGTCTAAACTGGTGCTGACGGGGGTCTCACCACGTTTAACTTGCATACTGCTCAGTCTCAACCGACTTGACATCAGAACAGTTGTAAAAACCACTTGGCCCTAAACCGGCACCTATTCACCATAAATGCGACAGACAGTCCTTTATGCAGAGGATGTCTCAACGCGGAGGAAACGGCCGCCCACGTTATCCTGGAGTGCGAAGGAGTGGCCACACAACGGGCAAGTATCCTCGAGGGTGCGAGGTCGCCCCTAGAAGCCTGTGAACGCCCCAGGAGGCTTCTGTGCTTCTGGAAGGAGCTAGGTTGACTCAACCAGTCAGTTGGACCGCCTAGGAAACAGAGCCCTATACAAATATCATCTCAAATAATTATGTATGTGTACAAATTGACTAAAAATTGCTAAACGTAAAAACCACTAAGAACACTATATTTCAATCTAGAAACTACTTACGATCAGTAAGCAAATTAACGTTGACGTTAAGTAGTCTGTCCGTACTGTAGTTACTTGTAGAACTGTGCATTGCAGTTATAACTGATATATTTAAATGAATCAACAATAAAACGGAGTTCATTAACTTGAAAGATAACATTGTTAGTGGACTTATATGTTCTGTAGTACATATGTTTGGAATGTTTTTTTTTTGTATACCTATCTGTCTTTGTGAATCGTATAGAATTCGATCGAATAGATGATACGAGAATTATAAAGTTTAGGAGGCTGAGCAAAGGTATATAAACGTCGAGGGGTTTGCTATCTTTAGGTTTTTTCGTAGCGGTGGAAATAAAATAAATAAATTGGGGAAATAATTGATGAACTCAATTATACCTACATACCTACCTAATTGAATTTTATGTTGAACTAGCTGACCCGCGCAACTTCGTCTGCGTCACATAAGAGGAAGAGATAAATTTTCCCCGTTTTTGCAATATTTTTCATTGATGCTCCGCCCCTATTGGTCGTAGCATGATGTCATATAGCCTATAGCCTTCCTCGATATAGTTTTTTTAAATTCAAACCAGTCATTCCCGAGATTATCACGTTCAACCAAACAAACAAACTCTTCAACTTTATAATATTAGTATAGATTATGAAATATTTAGGTGCAAATACGACATGAACGAAAACGAAATACAGTCCAATATAAAGGAATATTAATACATTCGTGAAATGCGCTGTGAAATCTACTTACGTACGTATGTTCTACTTGTAACTACATAAGTATACAATTCTATGAATACCTTATCATTGATAAACCACCTGTCAATTCTCAAAGCCAACCAAAGGCCCAAAGCTATGAATAATTTAGCGAACTAGAGCCGGGGATAGTTGGAAGTGAAGTGTATTGATTCCGCAGTCACAAGTCCACGTCACTACTATCGGACTTATCGGTTTTCTGAAGAGCACTTTAGTTTTTATGAAAATGTTACTGGATTAAGAATTTTTTTTTTTTTGATTTTTAATATAATGAAAAAAAAAAAACTTAAGTATGCGTTACCTGTACATAAGCATACAAAAGCAGGGGGGCAGCTGCCCTCCCTTGGGTATGCCCATGAGACTCTTTATACGTCACTACTGAAATATGAGTAAAAAAAGAGCCTTTAAAACCTGGGCTCTAAATTTTAATTAATTACCTGTATCCTGAACCATGTAAATATACTATTTCACCCGCATTTATGGAAACTGCTCCACTCCTAAAAGTGGTAGCGTGATGTTACATGACCTATACTATCCCTCATCAAGCAAGCTATCATATACAAAAAGATTCTAATCCGACTGGTAGTTCAATGGCCTTTGTACATACCATTTTCATTATGTATAATATGTGATTGTTTTTATGTATAATAAAGAATAATAATAATAGTATTATTATTTACCTGTATCGCTGTTGGTTTTCTTAATAAAAACAAAAATAAAATAAATAGTAGTTCCAGAGTATAATTAGCCCGTTTAAATAAATAAACTAACAAGCTTTATTATGTTAGTATCGATAACTTTAGAGTGATTTAGAGACATTTATACACGATTGTTAACGACGACTTATGATGCGCGACAGTAGTGCAGTTGTAAGATCAGAGGTTGCGGGTTAGATTCCTGGCATTCGTACTCATTTGCATTGGTCTGGGTGTATCATTCATAATATGTATTTATACAAAAAAAAGTAAATAACTTTGTTTATCCATATTCTAGAACATATAGTTTGGGCCTAGACAGTGATGTGTAATATTATTATGTCCTAGAATATTATTTGTGGTAGGTGTATAAATAAAAATGATATTCGATATTGTATATTTCAACAAACTACTTAATAAAAGACTGAAAAATAAATCAGAACATATACACTATATTTAAATACACCTACACACTCATACACACATACAATTCCCCTTATGTAACTTTATAAAATTTGTAATCCTGAATGTTAGCAACTTAAAATAATCAAGTTCACTTTATTCTTAAAGTTGGATGGTTGATATGACTTTCGAACGGCTGAACAGATTTTCTTTAATTATAGCTAAGAAAGTCATCTTTCAAAAAAAAACAAAGCCAGAAAGAAAATTGGTCCATCAGTTTAAGAACTATGATCCCACAGACAGGCACACAGATACACACATTAGGTTTTTCCAACACATTTTATAAAAAATATTATTAGGTGATAATAACACACTCTACAAAAAATATATTGTTTACCGGACTAGGCCATGTCTATCTTATGTTTTTGGGTTGTTGAAACCGAATTTGACCCCTTCACGTTACGGTCTTTCAATAACCTCAAAAAAAGAGCTGAGAAAAGCGATATTTTCTTTCAACTTCAATGAAAGGTAAAAATTTAATAGGTAGAGGGGTTATAAGGTTAAGTGATAAAAGCGTCATAAGGTGTAGATATTTCTGGATCAAGAGGTTCAATAAATATGTGATAATTAGTATTTTGTGTTAAAAATTCGTTGGAATACAGTTATAAGCAAATTTACTAGGTTTTTATAACTATTTTTTGAGGTTATGAAAAAACCCTTACGTGACAGACCATAAATTTGGATTCAGCTACCCTTAAACATAAGATAGACATGGTCTAGGTGAACAATTTTTTTGTTTTTTGTGGGGGTCTGTAATTATAATAAAACTCACATGTATATAATTTTAAAGTTCTTCCTTCAGAAATGATTTACTCCATTACTTCCCTAAAAAGTATAGTAGGTATATGCATTTTAAACATATGACCTTTGCCATTAAATTTACATGATCTACATAAATAGTAGTCACTGAATCAGACTAAAGGTACCATTTCATTCTAGAACCAATTGATATTTTATTTTTGCAACAAATACCAATTTTTATAATAGATAAAATTTTGTTTAAGGTTTAAGTTTACACACAATATTTTAAGTATGCAATTAAAGTGTTAATAATTCATGAAAGCTATATGGTTAATACATACTGCATGATTGCTTTTAAAATTACAAGAGGAAATATAACATTTTGTAGATACAAACCCTTTTGCTATACCAATTGCACACTTAGATAAATTTGTATAAATCTTTGTTAAGTCTAAATAAGACCTGTTAAAAACCAGATTATACATTAATATTCACTCACCTTTCCTTTAGTATTGTGTTGAGCTCCCCATGCAGCCATCACATAAGGATCATTTACTGCCACACACACGACTTCATCAACGCCCTCAGACTTGAGCTTACTGGCATTCGTGACATATCCCGGTAAATGGGTCTTAGAACAGCCAGGAGTGAATGCCCCAGGTACGGCAAACAATACTACTTTCTTACCGGCCGTTAAGTCACAAACACTAACTTTATTCGCTGGAGAATCTTCGAACAAATCCGCAACTGGGAGATTGTCGCCGACCTACCGATAAACATATACAAAATAATAATATTACTAGTTATTATGTAATTGTATAACAAACCTTTATTGTCTATTTACCTGTATAGGAGCCATGACTATGTGGGATGTATGCAGCGCTCGACCGGACGCTTGCTGAGTCAACGCAGTTATACCGCGAATAAATGACGGCCGAACGAGAAACATTTGTACCCGGTTAGGTAGGTATTTTTTATATTTATCGATTCACCGGTCACCGTCAAGTCAACAGATGATAAAATCATATGGCCTTTGTCTTTGCCTACTAGAATTCATTTGACAGGTTCGTTCGATACTTAACACTTATATACAATAACTTTCCTATGACTAGTTTTCTTGTTAACATAGTAGTTATACATTTCAAGACTTAGGCAGAAGAACTGCAAATATGCTTATTTACGTCTATATATTTTTATAAATGACAATATTAATAGTTTACTTTAGGCACACAAGGTAACAATATGTGATAAAGATTAAGACAATATGTCTAATAGTATTTGAACGAATTCGTGGCAATTTGAATGTGACGTTCACGAGGGATGCTATTACAACATAATTTAACTTCGATAAATGGTAATAAAAAGTTGAAGTGATAACCAAAGACGATTAAATTGACAAATATATTGAGATAAAAAAGCAATAAAATATTAAAAGCCATTGCATTAATACGTATAGCATAGAATTCTTACCAGATTTTCTAACATTGTAATTTTATACGAAAATGAAAATTATAAGAGTATTTCGGGTGTACACAATGTATACATAGCAACATTAATTGTTTATGGTTCGCTTTCAGTCAAGCATTCCTTCGACATAACTTATTTGTTAATTATTTGAGTTTTTTTAGGTCATTTTCCACGTTTTTAGATATGATAGTGTATGATATAAGTGTTACGGTTGTGTGGCGTTGATATTAGTTAGTGTATTATCGGTTTATCAATATGGATACCCCAACAATGGACACTATTTACCAGGCCATAAGCGCCTTGTATGATAACCCTAATGCCAACGAAAAAGAAAAAGCCTCGCGATGGCTAGGCGAAGTACAAAAATCTGTAAGTATTTTTCATCTATATCTTATATTTTACATTAAAATTATAAAACAATTAACTACCAGTTAATACCATGCATTGTTTTTCAGATACATTCGTGGAAGATAGCCGACGAACTCCTACAGCAGAAGAAAGACTTGAACTCGTGTTATTTTGCCGCTCAGACAATGAGATCCAAGGTGCAGCACAATCTGTCTGAACTGCCCGCTGAAGCACATGTATCTCTCAGAGATACTTTAGTTACACACCTGGAGCACACATCTCCAGAAAGCAGTGCTTCAGTTCTCACACAGCTTTCGCTAGCACTTGCTGACTTAGCCCTACAAATGCCTTCCTGGCAAAACTGTATTAGCGACCTAATAAAATCATTTTCAAATAAAAATGATTTCGCATTACTAGAAATACTGACTGTGTTACCTCAAGAAATAGATTCCTCTAGTTTAAAACTTGGTGAGAATAGAAGAGAAGAAATTAAGTCTGAATTGAGGACAAATTCTGAGATAGTTACGTTATTCCTAAAGGAAAGCATAACTAATTCTCAAAACACACATGTTGCACTCAAAATTATAAAGTGCATGACATCTTGGATCCAAGTGAGGGCCGTAAATATACAGGAGGTTCCACAAAATGCTGTCATAGGGTTTAGTCTACAAGTGTTACGTGACAATAATTCAATAAACACCCTACATGAGGCAGCATCTGATTGTATTTGTGCATTGTTGCACTGTTTAGAGGAAAATAACAACAATGAAAACATTGAGAGACTATTATTTGAGAGTGTGTCTGCTCTAGAGGAGAGCTATCACATGGCAGTGGCACATGAAGAAGATGAAAAAGCTACTAATTATGCGAGAGTGTTCACAGAGCTAGCTGAGACATTCTTAGAGAAAATTGTTGTGTCCATGTCGGGTGGAACCTCACATTTTGCTTTAAGGTCTTTGGAGCTTGCTTTGGTGTGTGTTGGACATCATGATTATGAGGTATGTAGTTTAATAGTATACTCGTAATAATTCTCTATTCAATTCTAAGAGTAATTAGGTAATTAGCCAATAATCTTTTATTAATTATGTTATTACTGAATAACTTGAGTCATAAATATGTGACTACAATACTAAAGATAATTAACTATTTTAAACTTTGCATTTATCTACACAGTATACTTGCCAGAACATATCTTGATACTTGT